>CM060292.1:2517103-3117103 GCA_030684275.1 Acipenser oxyrinchus oxyrinchus | reverse complement strand
AACAAAAGGTGAAGTCAGAACTAAGCTACCACTGCAGTTTCAAACATTTCTGTTCAGTAAAGTACAGTATTGCTGACAGATTATGTCAATAAAACAAGAGAAGCCCTTACTTTGGTGGAGCACACTTTTCCTGGGGATGCAGTTTAACACGGAGGCGTCGAGCCTTCGGTTCAAGCCACACAGCAGCAAGCAGAGCAAAGCTGCCAACGCAGTATTGCCAAACATTTTCAAGTTTCAGGTCTTTATGTACACTTTAAAAAAGTTAAAATCAGATGAAGTACCAGCACTGGCAAGCATGCTCAAAGAAAGAGGCACTTGTCAGTTTCCCCCACCCCAGTTAATGAGTCTTAGGTCGGAGTGAGTCTCCAGTGCAGAGGCCTGCAACCTCTTGAAAACCTCTTCTGAAAATCCATCGCAGTAGTGCCACACATTTAGAGCCGGGATAGAAGACTTCTTGTTTTAAACAGTACAAGCTGGTGCAAGATCCCTGCAGCCATTATCTGAAAAAGAATATATATATTTATATATTTATACATTAATAGATTTAAATGGAAATAAGTGAGTGTAGTTACTGTGGCCTCAAAAGCCCAAACACACTTTCCCTTGACAAAGGTATTAAACATACCGAAACGTTCGGAAGCTGTCTTTTTGTGAACAATTATTTTTATTGTTTTTACATTTTACAAATAAAACAAAGGAAATGAACAGATACAAATTCAATCAAAATACAACACAGTATGAAAAAATTAAACAAATAAAGTAGATCAGAAAAACAAAAGTAAAATATATATATACAGTACTGTGCAAAAGTTTTAGGCAGGTGTGAAAAAATGCTGTAAAGTAAGAATGCTTTCAAAAATAGACATGTTAATAGTTTATATTTATCAATTAACAAAATGCAAAGTGAGTGAACATAAGAAAAATCTACATCAAATCAATATTTGGTGTGACCACCCTTTGCCTTCAAAACAGCATCAATTCTTCTAGGTACACTTGCACACAGTTTTTGAAGGAACTCGGCAGGTAGGTTGGCCCAAACATCTTGGAGAACTAACCACAGTTCTTCTGTGGATTTAGGCAGCCTCAGTTGCTTCTCTCTCTTCATGTAATCCCAGACAGACTCGATGATGTTGAGATCAAGGCTCTGTGGGGGCCATACCATCACTTCCAGGACTCCTTGTTCTTCTTTACGCTGAATATAGTTCTTAATGACTTTCGCTGTATGTTTGGGGTCGTTGTCATGCTGCAGAATAAATTTGGGGCCAATCAGATGCCAGATAAGTATCTGCCTGTACTTCTCAGCATTGAGGAGACCATTAATTCTGACCAAATCCTCAACTCCATTTGCAGAAATGCACCCCCAAACTTGCAAGGAACCTCCACCATGCTTCACTGTTGCCTGCAGACACTCATTTGTGTACCGCTCTCAGCCCTTCGGCGAACAAACTGCCTTCTGCTACAGCCAAATATTTCAAATTTTGACTCATCAGTCCAGAGCACCTGCTGCCATTTTTCTGCACCCCAGTTCCTGTGTTTTCGTGCATAGTTGAGTCGCTTGGCCTTGTTTCCACGTCGGAGGTATGGCTTTTTGGCCGCAAGTCTTCCATGAAGGCCACTTCTGACCAGACTTCTCCGGACAGTAGATGGGTGTACCAGGGTCCCACTGTTTTCTGCCAGTTCTGAGCTGATGGCACTGCTGGACATCTTCCGATTGCGAAGGGAAGTAAGCATGATGTGTCTTTCATCTGCTGCAGTAAGTTTCCTTGGCCGACCACTGCGTCTACGGTCCTCAACGTTGCCTGTTTCTTTGTGCTTCTTCAAAAGAGCTTGGACAGCACATCTGGAAACCCCTGTCTGCCTTGAAATTTCTGCCTGGGAGAGACCTTGCTGATGCAGTATAACTACCCTTGTGTCTTGTTGCTGTGCTCAGTCTTGCCATGGTGTATGACTTTTGACAGTAAACTGTCTTCAGCAACCTCACCTTGTTAGCTGAGTTTGGCTGTTCCTCACCCAGTTTTATTCCTCCTACACAGCTGTTTCTGTTTCAGTTAATGATTGTGTTTCAACCTACATATTGAATTGATGATCATCAGCACCTGTTTGGTATAATTGTTTAATCATACACCTGACTATATGCCTACAAAATCCCTGACTTTGTGCAAGTGTACCTAGAAGAATTGATGCTGTTTTGAAGGCAAAGGGTGGTCACACCAAATATGGATTTGATTTAGATTTTTCTTCTGTTCACTCACTTTGCATTTAGTTAATTGATAAATATAATCTATTAACATGTCTATTTTTGAAAGCATTCTTACTTTACAGCATTTTTCACACCTGCCTAAAACTTTTGCACAGTACTGTATATATATATATATATATATATATATATATATATATATATATATATATATATATATCTACATACACACACAGTAATATAAAGTAACAAAGACATATAGTAATGAATGAAAATACATGTCCATGCAGTGTGAGAGTGTGTGTGTGTGTGTGTGGAGCAAGTGGTCTAATGGGGAAGCTGGCTCTTGAGCAAAAAAAAAACATGTATACATATATTATATATATAAAAAGAGATTACACTATGAGAAATACTACAGGCATATTTCATGACTGATGTGATACTTTAAAACAACATTATATTGGAATGCACAGGTGAGATTATACAGGGATGAAAGTTACAACATACAAAAATAAAACATTAAAAAAAAGGAGTTGGGAATTTGACGTACAAAAAGAAAAGACTCCCAGCATCTCAATGGACAGCTCTGAAGGCAGGTGACTTGCAGACCCGTTGGATAGCTTGTAGTTAAGGGCTTGTGTAGAGTGCAGTAGCTCAGTAGGGAGGTGTACCTAGGTCCCTTCACACCCTGCTTTGGGATAGTGAGAAACCTGGCCTACCTGCACCCCTGCATGTTGTGTGATTTTAAACAGGGATGCCAACACAGATTTGAGCAAATACAGCGAACACTGTCACAACACAGGGGCTGGGCATGTTGACACAGATATGCATGTTTAAACCAACTATAAACTGTCTAATGACTTCTTAAAGAAATAAGAAAGGCCACCATTTATTTATTTTTTCACTTGGCAAAAACACATTACTCTTCCAGAACTAATTATTTTTACCCTTGCCCATGCCAAGACAAACATTCACACACTTAGCTACACTTTCAGCTTGCCTTCTATAAAGATTATCTGGCAGACAACGACCTCTTTAAAATATAGGTTCCCAAAACATATTCACCTCCAACTTAGAATTACTCTTAAGCTATAGCAGAGAGAGAAGTCAGATCAGTCCTGTGATAAAAACAGAAAGGTAACATTAACACCACCACCATCATCATTATTTTGTTTGAGAAATATTAGGAGTTAGCACTGTTGCACACAAACAGCGTTATGTAATAAATGTTTAATACCAGCAGTTGAAGAAATACTACTTCATCAGGAAGCAACTGAACCCGGCACTTGCAGGCACCTCACAATGTGCAAAGAGATATTTTAGGTCCTTCATGGGCAAAAGAGGCAGCATATCTATAGTATCGGATGATATCTATAAACTGATTTAGCCATGACATACACAGCATGATCAGGCCAATGCCGCTTATCTTACGTGAGCCAAGATCTGACTACAAGGTGGTCTGGTTTCAAGTGTTACACCCTATAGCTGCACTGCCATACAGAGAAATATATACTGTATAATACACAACAAAATACACAGTGTTTTAAATTAACAATTACGTGCAGCTTATACCTAGTTTAGTGTGTAAACATGCTGTCAGATATGCTCACTGGTTGTCTCTTGCAGTATTTTGCTCAAAATATAGCATTTTTCTCTGTACGCTTTTCCTGCATTAACAGAAACGTCATGATAAAGCTCCAGGTAACTTTTAGGGCCTACATAAAAAGGTAAAGTCAAAGATAAAAAGTACCTGTGGCAGGGCAGGGCCCTGCTTGTAAATAGTGTGGATTGTGTATTGGAGGTGGCTGTGGTGGTTGGCAGGGATGGGGTTAATTTCCTATCCCTGTGAGAATGTGGCTGGAGTCTTACTTGAATGATTAATGGTTAATTAGGCTTCAGCCACATGGAAATCCTTTGTTTGGAAGTAGGGAGTTGGGTGTGTGTACACTGTGAGTGTTTGCTGTTATTATATTGAAACTGTGTCGTGAAGGCTAATGCCCAGCCTACAGCCATTTACTATTTTGTCTGAACCTTTATTTTGGCCCTTGGAGTTGGTTATTTTGTTTCTGCGTTTGTTTCATGTTGTTTGAGACTTGTTTTGTTAAACCTTGACTTGCTACCACACATCATTTTAGCTACATACTGGTTCTGAAAGCATCACTGTCTGTACCAGACTCTACAGCTGCAACAGAAATCCTCAAGTTAAAACACAACTGTATGTAAAACACCCGCAGAGGTACTACACACTGTACTGTACTTCCGTAGTGCAGAAAGCCAAAATCATTTCACTGCCATTTTCTCTACCCAGAATGCATTGCAGTTTTCCTAAGAAAAGCTGGACAAAAGCATCTGCTGATGCATACCTGCTTAGGGAAAGTGTAAGTGAAAAGCTCCTAGCACTGTAAATTGGTGATATACATTTTAGGGAGTGGACTTTTCCCCTTTAACTATAGGTTTGCAGCTGAGCTAGATAAACAACTTTTGTTGGCTAATTGAAGTGATTTACATCAGGTATTGTATTTGTATACAGAAGTAGGAATGTACTAACAGGGAATGTATAACATGTCTATCTTCTTGTCTCTATAAAAGCTTAATTTTCACTGTACGAGGCAAAAACAATCTTAACAGGTTCTGCAAGGCTTCAACAGAAATAGCTTTCCTAGCAGGCAACAAGCCAAAATGCATTGTGTTTACTGTACCACAGGGCAGTTTCATTTTTACTTAAATTTACAGATAAGCCAGATTACTTGTTGACTTTTGATTATGAACCAGTTGGGAGTCGATGAGTCAATGTCCTTGTGAGTGATCCGTGCACAAGATGTTGCAGTGCAAGGAGGAAGTGATGACACAGGAGAAATAGTAAATCATATCAATAATCATTAAAAGTAGCTGGCGACTGCTGCGACTGCTATAGGTATTTTACCACACCCCAGTCCCTTTCTGCGATTATAAGAGCTAACTTCCTCTAGCTCTCCCTTTCTTTTTGAGTGAGGTCAAGGATCAGGTATATATACACCCCACCTCCTAGCCCCTCCCCTGGAATATACTATTTCATACAAACATATACAATAATTTACCAAACAGATTTAAACCATCAACTTATAAAAACGCACCATTTACAGATCTACACAATATCTGCATTCAGACTGTCCTGGCAACTAACATGCTTCACCATTTCAGCTTCCCTCTCCATAGACTAACATTAGGCACGTCCCCGCTATTCTGTGAAATGGCACGCATGACACACACGCCCGCCCTTACAGTGTACTGGCTACACACAGAGCACGCAGCAAGTAAGTAAAAGCAAACTGTTTCAAGTTCCGTAGCTGTACTTTGTCATATTTTCTTCCCCAAGGCTTTCCAATAATGTTTATTTAATTGAATCTTTGTTATTTACTTGTTGGTTCTTCATTTATACATAAGGTGACCATATGGCTCTGGGTTCACCGGGACAGTTCAGGCTTTTCAACTCGCAACCCAATGCATTCTGGTAAGCGTAGTCCTGCTTCTCTTAAAGGAAAGAATGGTACCCGAGACAGGTAAAACGTACCAGAATGCATTGGGTTGTGAGTTGAAAAGCTTGAACTGTCCCAAACTGTCCCAGTGAAAGACCATCTGCTTATTAAAATACTAGTTTCAGAATCAGTCAATGGCATTTACTACTATATAAGCTTGAGAGAAAGGGATGACACAGTAAAAGACGTACACAAAGTAAAGCAAAGAAAAGTGATTTTCCACACATTAATGCACACAGAGATAGATTTTCATAGCTTTTACTCCAAGTCATCAGCAACACATTTTCTTAAGTAAAAACGCACCCAATAAAGTTCCTAAACTAGAATTAAACAATGCAGACATTTAACTTAGGGGCTTGTAGGTAGTCTCCAGTGGTTTCTTACTCATTTTAGTGTTTTCTCCTTTCACGCAGAAATTGCACCAACGACAATTTGGAAAAGGAAGTGTTTATTAAAGAACACTTTTATACAGCAGACAAACATTTAGTCTTTCTTAACACACCTCCAGTACTGAACTGTCTGTCAGTTCACACCGTTTCAGAATCTGAAAATCCTGCTGAGCCAGACAGCCCTTCAACAACAAGCTTCAACAAGTCAGGATCCGAGGTTTTGCACAGATCTCAGATTTGTTTTTCAGGGCAGTTCTAAGATTTTTTTAAATATATTAATAATTGTGCAACAGCCAAAAAAGTATTTTCTTTGAGACAAAACAGCTTGTAGTAGGAGTCAGATTGCACTCCCATTGAAGGTAAATCAGACCTCTTCAAGAGTCAACACATTCAGGTGCGACTAACGTAGTTACATTCACACATATTAAGCTTAACAAAGACTGAACAGCTATGCAAGTGGAGCCCGTAGTCCATGCTACAGTATGGTCAAAATGCGGAGTTTCGCCAAAAACAAATACACTGCACAACCAGTAGTAAGTTAATTTTAACAAATAGGCTTGAAGACAAGATTGTGTGGGAAACTGTACCGGAAAAGATAAAACACTTAATTCAGAGAGTCTGAGAAGGCATAAAAACTCATTCATACATGGGAGATCACAGACTTATCTAGACTTGCCACTGTATATTGTGTATGCAGCACATACAATTGAAGTGGCAATGTCTACAACATTAACATTAATGAGTCACGGTTGCCATTACACTTTTCTAAATATTTCACTGATTGGTTAAAATGCTTCCTAATGTTCAAGTTCTAAAACCAGGGAAGAAAAATTCAACAGTTACAAAAGAGTGGGGCACAGATCATGCTTCCAACATCAGTCAGATCTGAATGCAAAATAAATACTTGATGGTTTTCAAGCTGTTTGATGTTATATCTTAGGGCTGGAGAAAACTCAAAAGACTGAATCAAAATTAAATGTACACAATAAAACACTTAGATTTCAAATAAGGTGGCATGCTTACTGCAAGGCAAGAGGATCTTCAAACAAGACATCTACCTTAATCTACAAACAAGACACTGCAAATCTCAGCATGCAAACACTTGAGGAGACAGATCAGTGCCAGGAGATACAACCACACCCCAGAAAATCAAAGCCATCTGCATAATCCACATAGAGGTCCAATGGAAGCTGAATGATGAATTACAAATAGCCACTAGTCATGGAAAAACTCTCTCTTCTTTTGTGTATGTCTGTCAGTGCTAAGCCAACAATGGCTTTGCCATTCGATTAGTGCGCTCCCCCTTATAATGCTGCAGTCAGGAGCCATAGGTAACTGTGCAATTTGTGTTCTGCCTTACGAAAGAAATCACAGGTGCTAGTGTAGGGTCATTGCAAGGGCAAATGGGACCATACTGCCTTATAACCTGTTGCTTGTTATAAATGAAACACAAAATCAGATCAGTCGGGGAAAAGGATGGGATGATCCAGTGCAATGATCATGGATTGCTACTAATACTAAAACTACAGTGTTTCAAATGATTTACCAGGTTTTCAGATCAATAGACTGACTTTACGGCTACTGAACTTTACCACTGAAAAGTCAGCAGGCAGTATGCTTTGCTGTCTGCAGTTCTTCTAAAATAAAATCAATCAAAACCATGCAAATGACCTTGGTCATTTGCCTATGATGAATAATAGACACACATTCAAATAGTTTTGGGGGCACAGCCCTTAACTTTAAGGCATTTTCATAAAGATCATACATTTACAAATAATGCACAACTTATCAACATGTATCACATGCTATTGGAAATGTACAAACCTGACTTAACTAATGAAGTACAATAATAAATCCCTAAGCGAACAACGTTGTCGCTCCATGTTATGTTATTGGATGACTGTTCATGAATATGGAAAATGAATGCTGTGTCTGCCCCTGCTTTTCACCTGCTGGGTAAGTTGAAATGCTTGAACAACTTTTCTTGGTTAATGTTTAAAAGTTTGACAATTGTTTGCTTTTCGTTTAGAAACACCGAACTAGGAAGGTGATCAGAGATTTAAAGTCATTTTCAAAAACAAAATGTATTCCTGATCAGCACTGAAAAAACTGCAAAATGCTCATTTTGTTTACTCCCCCCACCCTCCCCCCTTGGATTAAAGAAAACACTGCAATAAAAAACACAGCAAGAGCTTCAATTTCTACATCTGGGCATGCATGCTGAATGAAACAAATAAATCTTTGTGCAGATAAACAGTTAATACAAGATCAGTGAAACACAAACCATTGCAATTAGCAGGGCAGCAGGATTATCAGTGCTCAACAAAATGAGTTCTGTGCAAAGAGCAGCCCCACAGACATAGTTACTAACAGTTATATCAGAGATGGGAAAGGGCTGCTGGAGAACACACTGGTACTTGCTACAGCTGTGCTGAATATTCCATCTGTACTAAAATTCAAAAAGAGCAAAGGACAGCAACAAAACCTCTGATAGGATCCTTAACCTGAACAATTTGTTGAACATTATTAAAAGGCTGACACAGGGAAAGAGACACCCACTGCAGAGAAATTTCAGGTTTTACAAGCTGTGCTATTAGTTACACCTGACATTAAGGAAAACACAAGTTACAGGTTCAGGTGCAATTAATTAAGCTCATAGTAAAACTTGGAATGACTCCTGCTTCCATGCATGTGTTACATGTAGGCTGGAGTTATTAGGTTTTGTAGGTCCAACCTGAGCTCACAGGTATTTCCTACAAAATGTTATTGGCAAACAAAAAAGATGCAATAGTCTTGTTTAAAAACAACAGAGCCTGTAGTAGATTGCAAGCTTTAGTTGAGGGACCATTTCAAATGGCAAGCAGGTTTCACAGGAAAGGGCAAGCGAACCAGGATCCCTGCAGCTAAATGAATGTAAAATATTGTCTGCTCCCCGATTGCAACGTTAGAGTAGAGTCGTAGTATAGTGAATAAAAGAGACTTTGCAAAACAATCTTTTAGTATTACTACTACTACATATCCAACTACTGAGTGTTTTATACTTATGGATCAAACAAAGGGGGTGCACTGAAGGCTACAGAAGAATGTACTAAAGGATAGCATTTTGATTATACAGATTATATAAATTGCTTTATAAAACGTGGAATCAGTATAGGAATCTTCTGTGTGGTTTGTGAGATGGAAACGAGGCGCAGTTAAAATCCCTGCCTCCCCTCCCTAGCAGACACCGGTATATAGTTACATTTGTTTAGCACCACATGCGTCACCAAATGGCCCCACGCAGGGTGACAAGTCTAGCAGCTCAAAGCCACCTCCCTATCAGTGCCATGCCAATGATTCTAAGAGTTCCTTCAGTATTTTAACACCAGAAGCTGCTGCGAGTTCAAACGGCCTGGCCCCTAGCTGTGGTGTTTGCAATAATAATGTTGTTTTCTTAATGTGCTCAGTAGTAGTAAGAGAGGGAGGCAGCAAGGTGTCACAGATGTTTTCCACATTCCAGTTTTATTTCCGTCAAAACCCAAGTTGTTTTGATCTGGTAGCTTATACCACTGCTGACAAACAAAAGCATTAACTTGTATTGCAAAGCCACTATGGGACGGATTTACAGTAGAACATCAAAGATACAAACCCCTCAATTACTCTCTGTTGCGATTACCCAAACACACCAACTGAAACTGGAAACAGGGGTCCTGCCTACTGTTAGACTTGGAGCACACACTGAGAATTTTACCAATTAAATACAGCTCTCCTAGCTTATTCTTTTTTGTCTTGCTGTTATTACTCCTCAGTTTTAACATTAAAGACAGTACCAATACTGCAAGTGAAATCATTGCAAATATTAAAAGGTTTCATAAGAACATGAGAAAGTTTACAAACGAGCAGAGGCCATTCAGCCCATCTTGCTCGTTTGGTTGTTAGTAGCTTATTGATCCCAGAATCTCATCAAGCAGCTTCTTGAAGGACCCCAGGGTGTCAGCTTCAACAACATTACTGGGGAGTTGGTTCCAGACCCTCACAAATTTCTGTGTAAAAAAGTGCCTCCTATTTTCTGTTCTGAATGCTCCTTTATCTAATCTCCATTTGTGACCCCTGGTCCTTGTTTCTTTTTTTCAGGTCAAAAAAGTCGCCTGGGCCGACATTGTCTATACTTTTTAGGATTTTGAATGTTTGAATCAGATCACCGTGTAGTCTTCTTTGTTCAAGACTGAATAGATTCAATTCTTTTAGCGTGTCTGCATATGACATGCCTTTTAAACCCGGGATAATTCTGGTTGCTCTTCTTTGCACTCTTTCTAGAGCAGCAATCTCCTTTTTGTAACGAGGTGACCAGAACTGAACACAATATTCTAGGTGAGGTCTTACTAATGCATTGTAAAGTTTTAACATTACTTCCCTTGATTTAAATTCAACACTTCTCACAATATATCCAAGCATCTTGTTAGCCTTTTTTTATAGCTTCCCCACATTGTCTAGAGGAAGACATTTCTGAAGCCCTCCGGTCCTGATGCGTGCGTAACTTTGAGGTTCGACTGCAGTAAGCTTTTGCTTCAGTGCAAAGTTTTCTATGTTAAATTGTTTTCCGAAATTAGTACCAACTGACATGCAGACAGGAGTCTATGACTCAGGAGACGCTTAGTAAATCAGGCTCAGTGGTTTTCGATGGGCCATTCTGTAGGTGCTCCTCATCTCTTTCCATCAATATTTTACTACAGCAGTGAGAGAGACGGGAATAAAAGCCAGATTGTTCAACGCTTGAATACATTTGCAGGTTTTCAAAAACAACAAAAGACATGTTGATTACTCAGTCTTTACAGCACCATTACTGTGTATCATTGTAAATAGGAACTGTGTCTCTTCGGCTGATGTGCTAAATGTCTCTGGAATTTCCTCTTGCATTAAAAAAAACACCAACGAGGTGTTGCTTATATGCCATCAAGCTGTGAACAGTTGCCACCATTTAACATAACAATTGGAGCTAGTAGCAATCAAGCAAAAACAGCAAGTAGTTTAACCAAACAGGACAGTATTTTGATAGCACAGGCACAGCATGTTAAAGGTGTCCAATTGTATAATTAAATAAATGTTTAAAAAAAAATCTGTTGCACTCAGGAACGTGCATTTGTTCTTACCCGATTTACTTTCATAAGGGATCCCAAAACCTTTTTGAGTTTGTGATATTTAGGAAACTTGGCCATCTTGTGACACAGCAACCCAATGCATCCCTGTGCATTCTGCAGTGTTCACCGTCCTACAGGCTAACAAATCAGATACGTGCATCACAGGCTAATGCCGTCAGCAACTGGGCTAAAGAAGATGCCCACCACAGGCTGTGTGCTTTCAGAGAACTTCTATTAGAGCGGTGCAGGGTGGCCAGGAGCCTGTTACAGTAACCTTGTTGCCTGCCTTTCACCTCCTCCTTTGCAGCTTGCTGTAATTTCAAAAACTAAAAATGCAGGTCTCGATTGCCACACATTTTAATGCAAAGTGCATATCTATTCACCCGCTGGAGGCTAACTGTAGTGTTGTCCTGAACTATAGAAATATGGTTCTTGGTTGCCTTGCTTTAAATATGAAAATGTGAAACAAGAACTAACCCGGAACAGCTGCTGGGGACGTATACACCCTGAACAGCAAACCGGAAGACAATATCAGAAAGGAAAAATGGGCCTCGGGGGGGTGGAAATTGTATTTATCAAAGGTTTGTTTGATTGATCTTATTGTACAGGACTAATGAGATACACCTGCACTGTGTTCACATTTAGGGCTGAGAAAGAACAGCAGAAACACCACTTTTACCAGTCACTGACCTTTTAGACAAACTGGAGGAAAGACTTCAAACATTTTGCTACCAGTCACAGGTCCAGTGGTTAATATATTCCATGTCTGCTTATACTCTGTGGGAGGAAAAAGAAAAAAGAGTGCTTAAGATAGCGGACAGCTTGTTCAATGATTTACAGAGATGACCAAAAAAAAAAAGCAAGATCGATTTCCGTAGTTTCTTTGTGAACTCCAGACACTTAATAAATACAACCTGTCCCTAGGATGGCTGATAAGACTGGTATGTCCAACTCACTTTGCACCAAGTCTTTCAAATTAACCTGTAGAGTATGTTACATTTTAATAAAACAACTTTAACCAAGAGAAAAGCACAACTTTTGGGCCAGTCCATTCAAAGTTAAAATTGTATTCACTGTTACACCTCATACACTTCTCTCTGGGTAAGTTGAAATGCTTGTCTTGTGTACTGTAAAATGTCTTTATTGATGCAAGTTTTGATAATGCAGCCAGTCCTTATTGTACTAAAACAAACATTTACAAAGAAAATAGAAAAGTCACAGAGGTAGAATCATAAACTACTAACACACCCAGTGAAGAAATCTGCTCATCTTTGCTGGTTTCTAAAATGAATTCAAGCAAACGTGCCCTGGCAAGACTGAAAATCCTAAAATGATAGCATGATAACTAGGATGACTAAGCACCTACAGTAAACAGGCAAGGAGTGTGACATACTTCTTAAGAAGAAAATAAAAGGTTTGCAAACACACAGAACCCAAGTATACGGGTAAGCTGCGGTGTCTTACATGCACTCCAATTTAAACTAAAATAGGGTTTCATGGTTAATGTTTATTGCAGAATCAACCAGGCCTGGTTGACTCTCCAGTTTGTTTACATGTCCTTGAAACCTTTTTGGTCAAATAAAAACTGAGAGGGGTTCTCCTTCGAAACATGACGTTTCCAACAAATGCATACTTGATCTGACAGTTTCAGGTTCCATAGAGCACTTTTTTTTTTTTTAAACACCTCACTTAAATAATTACAGAGAGGTTCAACCTTATATATACACACCTTATGGTGTAATTTGCCACACAAAGAAAACACTTAAGTTTGAAAACTACACTGCTTTCAGAGATTATGTAGAGGTCTGGGGTTTCAATTTAAAGAGGAAAAACCCTGTCCTATGTAACCCTATCACGATGTGGCACTGCACTGCAACCGATTCAAGGCAAAAACATATGTTGTGATATCCTAGTTTATTTTGCTTATATTTAGCCACACACCACGAAACAAAATTAAATACTGTAGCCGTTGTAAAGCTTTTTACTCAGCCAATGTCATCCTCCACCAAAATCTGGCAAGAAGGATTAACGTGGTCTGCAAAACTGACTCGCAAATGTCAGTAAAAATCAAAGTGTGGCTGACTAAAATACACCCGACATGACGATATTCAGATAAGCGCTTTTGAATCTCGGTTGCGAATTTATTTAATTCATCCCTATAAAAATAGAAAGAGATACTCACATTAACAAACATAACTACTTTCAGAATAAATATACTTAATAATAATAATAATAAAAAAAAACACTGACTGCGATAAGATTATGATTACGCTGAATGTAGTCATAAATAAACATTAATGATTAAATGGTCCTGTGATACACGAATAAGCGGCACTGTTTGCAGACACTGAGTGTAACTTTACAATAGAAAATACTCCCACTAAGGCAACATAAAAATTATGAAATTACGATTACGAAATGTTTCAAATGACTCTCGCTTAACCTTTGCGCTTTCAGTTAAAAGAATAGCTGCATTAAAAAAATTACACATTTAATTCCAGAAACAAAGGACGTGCTGCTTTAGTTTAAACAAACGTACTGTGGCATATAATATATATATCTAAAAAAAAAGAAAACTAAAAAAATCTGTGGCGCTGAGCGAGTCGGAGTCTGTCTCCTGTCCTTGCTCGAATTTCCAAATATAAATAATCCATGTAAACGCGCACACACACACGCACAAAACACCTTCTTACCGTGTCTCTGTAACTTGTATTCCCGTCAGGAAAGGGTATAAAGAAAAGTGACTGTGCTGAGTTCTGAGTTAACAAAACCTGAAGTCGAAAAAAAAATTATTTTATTTCACAATACTTCCCACGGCGCTTTTAAGTTTCCCAAGATATTATCCGAGCTACCTGAGCTGTGTCTCTCTCTGAGGCGGTGACGGTTAAGAACGTCACGTGACCACGTCACGCGGCGCCCTTCAGCTCCCCTGCAGTGCAGGTATAGTATCATTTTTTTTTTACATACATACAAACAACACGCATACGTAGTACAGGTCAGCACGACAATGCAAAACACACGCTAGAAAATACATAACAACCAATGTTGGTGCGTGAGACTCAATTCTACTTGAATTTAAGCAGTAGTATTTTTATTATTTATGTGTATTTGGTCTGGATTTCACCTTGGCTTGTGTTTCAATGCCTATTACTGTAGTTTCGAATTTACATACGCAAAGATGATATAAATCTAAAAAGAAACAATCGCCATTAAAGTTAACTGCGATAAAACTAATAAAACCATGTTAAAGTGTGGTAATGCACAGTAAATAGTGACTCGCTGGGTACTAGGAAGCTGTGTAGTCCAGTGGTTAAAGAAAAGGGCTTGTAACCAGGAGGTCCCCGGTTCAAATCCCACCTCAGCTACTGACTCATTGTGTGACCCTGAGCAAGTCACTTAACCTCCTTGTGCTCCGTCTTTCGGGTGAGACGTAGTTGTAAGTGACTCTGCAGCTGATGCATAGTTCACACACCCTAGTCTCTGTAAGTCACCTTGGATAAAGGCGTCTGCTAAATGAACAAATAATAATACTATGGAAATAAGCATGGTGAAATAACAGTATACATGTGAAAAAACCACCCGCAAGACTGCCCTTTACCACATAAAAATGTGCTGACAGACACAGAGTGGTGAGCTATTATTTTGTTTGTCTGGGGGCAGATTGAAACGATAAGAGTTTACTGCAATATTTCAGTTCACACTTAACTATTACATAAACATGTCAAACGATAACAGCAAACAAAGACGGACAAACTCCTTCTGGCTGTCGGATTGTTTAATTGGAGTGCTGGGTGAGTTATCGGCGTTGCTGCTCATTTTGGAGGATAGTACCGTGCTTTCGAAAGGTCAAGTCCTTGTAAGGGTCGCCATTTGTTCCGTCAGGGACTCTGCGAGTTACAGCTTCGGCTGGCCTCTGCTTAATAATGCAATAATAAAATCCATCTGAGGCTTATCAGGGTATATATGTGGATCAAATCAGCCCCTTGGTGATCAGATTTTGCAAGCTTGATAAAAAGAGCTCCCTTTTTTATATATAAAAAATTAAAAATATATATAAAAATTAAAAGTCCTTGTCAAAAGACAGATTGGCCATTTTTTGTCATTCAAAATGACATTTTGTTGTTCTTTAGACTGCTGACATTTTTTATTTATTTTTTGTTTTTAAGAATGTTTTTTCCAGTTTGCTGTCCTGTGGCAGGTGAGTGTAGCAGGATTCTTGTGGGTAACAATGTACCTCAGACTCCAAAGCAGGCAACGCAATACAGTAAAACATAACTAATAAGTCAGTTGGCTTGGGGGTCCATTTGCCTGTTGCGCAGGAAGTGCATTTAGTGTGTGATGTCAGTATAAATTGACTTGAGCCAAAGTGAAAATAACACATGGAAAACTTAAACTAATCTTCTGCAAAATGAATGATATTATACTAAAATCAGTGATGAGAAAATAATTCTGAAGACTAGTTTATTACAGCTTGAAACAGCCAGCGAGGTTCAGCCCGTTTACTGAACTTGGTCTCTCTGCTAGTCTGAACCAGTCTGAACCAATTAAACCTCCATCCAGACCCTGAAGGAGTTTATTATATCATTTTATCTGTTAAACCTGGAGTGGAATGACCCTCCAGGACTGTGATTGGACACCCTGGAATAGGATATGAAGGTCAGGCACCTAGCGACTATTTGATATTTACAACCATTTCCCCTCGCAGTGGATTCAAACATTTTGTAACCAGTGTTCCTCAAGTGGCTCCAGTGAAGAGTGTTTAAATGTCTGCCCGTCTCAAGCAGACACAACAGAGAGCAGGTTCACAGACAGCATGCTTCCATCCCACTGCCAAGCGACGCTGCGTTATTGAAGGGGGAGCCGTGCCCCAGGCTAGACCGGAGAACAGAGCGAATGATAATGAGGCTATTCTTCTAATGCACTCTGAACACAAGCATGCATGTAAAACAAATTAAAAGACTTTTTAATGATTACGTGATTCATTATTATTAACTATGGACTTCACTTAGAAATGTCGCTGAAGACACAACACTCTGGAAAAAAAAGTTTAAATGCACAATGATTAGGGTGGCAGTGAAACTGTATCCCTGTTATCCACTTTTCTAAGTAAATGTTGTTGTTTTTTTTAAGACAATGCCAACACACTAATAATAGAGCCATGAGCAGTAATGGTAAATATATCTATATATGTGATTATTATATATAGTGAGTCATATAATAATTACAGTTATTATGTTCAGTAAGTATATTGTAGTTTTGCAGGGTAAAAGCATAGCAAAGTGTGACAAAGCATGGTAAAGATCAGGTAAGCATTGAGAAATCCAGACAGGTATGGTGAAGCATAGGCTGGAACTCCAGGCTCGGGTGCATTCAGACCCATGTCTATCCAGGACCTCGACATCGGAGCGGAGGCTGGAACTCCAGGCCCGGGTGCATTCAGACCCATGTCTACCCAGGACCTCGACGCCGGAGCGGAGGCTGGAACTCCAGGCCTGGGTGCATTCAGACCCATGTCTACCCAGGACCTCGACCCCGGAGCGGAGGCTGGAACTCCAGGCTCGGGTGCATTCAGACCCATGTCTACCCAGGACCTCGACGCCGGAGCGGAGGCTGGAACTCCAGGCCTGGGTGCATTCAGACCCATGTCTACCCAGGACCTCGACCCCGGAGCGGAGGCTGGAACTCCAGGCTCGGGTGCATTCAGACCCACGTCTACCCAGGACCTCGACGCCGGAGCGGAGGCTGGAACTCCAGGCCTGGGTGCATTCAGACCCATGTCTACCCAGGACCTCGACGCCGGAGCGGAGGCTGGAACTCCAGGCTCGGGTGCATTCAGACCCATGTCTACCCAGGACCTCGACCCCGGAGCGGAGGCTGGAACTCCAGGCCCGGGTGCATTCAGACCCATGTCTACCCAGGACCTCGACGCCGGAGCGGAGGCTGGAACTCCAGGCCCGGGTGCATTCAGACCCATGTCTACCCAGGACCTCGACCCCGGAGCGGAGGCTGGAACTCCAGGCTCGGGTGCATTCAGACCCACGTCTACCCAGGACCTCGACGCCGGAGCGGAGGCTGGAACTCCAGGCCCGGGTGCACAGCTGCAGGGCTGGAAGCCTCACCAGTTTATAATTAAACATCAAGTAAATCTGCCCATACAGGACTGCTTGTGTTCCCAGTGTGGATTCAAAAACACACTCCCCAAATGGGAGTTGTTTTGATGTGACTTTCCCTTAGATATTACCTAATGCTTTAATTGGCTGCTTACTGTGTTTTACAGTGCTGGCCAAATCACTGTCTGGGAAACTCACCAGCATTAACGAATGTGCCAGGCCAGAGGTGGTCAGCCCTGGTTCTGGAGAGCCACAATCTGGAAAAAATGTTAGTGTTGACCAATTAAGAAAATAATTGGTTCAATTAAGTAATTGAGAACTCTGGTGGAGCGGAAACCAGGAGACCTCTGTGCTAGGCTGATATACACGTTCACCGGGGCACTTTTTATTTTTTTTAACTCGCATTCCAAGTGCATTGAGGTTCCTTTGGGACTCTCAAGAGAAGCAGGACTACAAGTACCAGAATGCATTGAGGTTCCTTTGGGACTCTCAAGAGAAGCAGGACTACAAGTACCAGAATGCATTGAGGTTCCTTTGGGACTCTAAGAGAAGCAGGACTACAAGTACCAGAATGCATTGAGGTTCCTTTGGGACTCTCAAGAGAAGCAGGACTACAAGTACCAGAATGCATTGAGGTTCCTTTGGGACTCTAAGAGAAGCAGGACTACAAGTACCAGAATGCATTGAGGTTCCTTTGGGACTCTCAAGAGAAGCAGGACTACAAGTACCAGAATGCATTGAGGTTCCTTTGGGACTCTCAAGAGAAGCAGGACTACAAGTACCAGAATGCATTGAGGTTCCTTTGGGACTCTAAGAGAAGCAGGACTACAAGTACCAGAATGCATTGAGGTTCCTTTGGGACTCTCAAGAGAAGCAGGACTACAAGTACCAGAATGCATTGAGGTTCCTTTGGGACTCTCAAGAGAAGCAGGACTACAAGTACCAGAATGCATTGAGGTTCCTTTGGGACTCTCAAGAGAAGCAGGACTACAAGTACCAGAATGCATTGAGGTTCCTTTGGGACTCTCAAGAGAAGCAGGACTACAAGTACCAGAATGCATTGAGGTTCCTTTGGGACTCTAAGAGAAGCAGGACTACAAGTACCAGAATGCATTGAGGTTCCTTTGGGACTCTAAGAGAAGCAGGACTACAAGTACCAGAATGCACTGCGATGCAAGTCGAGCTGTAAACTGACCCTGTGAAGTCAGAAAAAAAAAAAAACCACACAGAAGCAACGAACACATCCACACAATATTGTCATTTGTATTTCTGTCACATTGTTTTTTGTTAAAGTGCTCTATTTGGAAAGATATATGTACAGTACACAGATGTCAATGTAGACTAGTGTGATAACAACACAAAAAGATCCTGCGGTCGTACATGACACATTATTGATTTTTTATTTAAAACGCTGTCTTCTCTGATTAAAATATCCCCATTTTTTCTCTGTTTATTTTACAAAAATAATTTCTGCTAGAGTGCTCTGTATTTTTTTTTGAACTGCAATATGTTTATGTAATTTCATTCCAATGGCATTTTAAATAAGTGCTAACCAATGTTTTAAGATCCATTTTCATGCACAATTCCATCACCTGACTGTCTTGCAGCCCAATAATTCAGTCTCAAAATGTTCAGAACAGTAATACTGTGGCTGGTTCTTCTGTTGAAAAATAAATTACAACTCGATCAAAATAAATCACTTTTACATTCATATGTACAGCTTATATACATGCGTGGATCCCAATTCAGAATCAAAGTCACAATAATCTGCCAGTATGTACAGGCAGTATAAAGGGTTACACACTGATTTGTAAAGACACAAAGATTATAGCAACGCGGTCCACTCTTTTCAGAGGCACAGTATTTTGAAAAAGTAAAAAATAAACTTTATCTGTAAGAAAAACCACACTGTTAAGGCAGTAAAACGAAAGGGGCGAATTTGTAATCCATTTAAACACAGGTCCCTCTGAATAGCAGATAATCCCAGGCAGTTTTATATCTCACAAGTAAGTAGCCTGGCTGGGCGGCACACTCTTTCAATGCAAGTTTATTAGTACGACACTGTACGTCCCCGTCAGAACTTGCCCTTTTGGGGGGAAATCCCGCTGGCTTTGACGAGCACGGCCGATATGAGCACGACGGCAGGGGGGGAGTCTGTGTCCTCCCGTGGTTTCGGGGGGCTGCAGCCACTGCTGGATTTGCTGTGGCTCTTGTCCACGGTCGGGGTGAGGGTCACGTTCTTGACCTCCTTCGCTCTGAGCTCGCAGCAGCACAGCAGCTTGAAGAAGGCGCTCCTCATCTCCCGGCTGGACAGGGTGTAGATGAGAGGGTTGAGGGCCGAGTTCAGGACGGCCAGGGCGATGGACCAGTCCACTTTGTAGAGGACCGGGCACTCCTGGGGGCTGCAGGCCACGTCCAGCATGAGCAGCACGAAGAGGGGCCCCCAGCAGACGATGAACACCCCCAGGACGATCGCCACGGTCCGCAGCAGCGCCATGGACCGCTCGGAGAAGCGTCCCTGCTGCCTGGAGGCGACCCGCTGGCTGCTGGAGTTGACCAGCCGGTAGATGCGCACGTACAGGATCACGATGGCCAGGAGGATGCCAGTGAAGATGGTGATGCAGATGGCCAGGTAGCTCTTGGAGTACAGGGGCAGGACGGTGGAGCATGAAGGCAAGTTCCCCATGCAGTTCCAGCCCAAGCTGGGCAGGGCGCTGAGGAAGATGGAGACCAGCCAGCAAGCGCCCAGCAGCACGAAGAGCCGGTACCTCTTGGTGGCGCCGTAGGGCTTCATGTTGACCATGGTCATGTGTCTCTCTATGCCGATGGCCAGCAGGCTGAACGTGGAGGCGCTCAGGGCCACGAACATGCTGCCCTCCCTCATGAACCACTGCATGGGGGTCAGGAAGTAGGTACGCTGCCCAGAGCTGAAGATATTGACCATGTAGGCCACGCCGGCCAGGAGGTCAGACAGGGCCAGGTTCCCGATGAAGTAGTACATGCGGTTGTGGAACTTCTTGTTCTTCCACACGGCGAGGAGCACCATGACGTTCTCCAGCAGGATGAAGGAGCAGATGACTAGCAGCACTACAGTCTTGCCCGTGTCCATGCCCTTCTGCCGACCCCACTTCCCCGAGCTGTTGTAGTGGAGGACGATGGTGGGGTCCATGCCGATCTCCATGCCGCTCCGGTTATCGTACCCTTCCATTCTGCACCTCCAGCTCTGCTCTGTTCAGTCCATAACTTTCCACACCTTTTTTTTTTTCTTTTTTCAAAGCACAGTCCCGTTCTCATACACACGAGGGCGCACTTGACACGCTGATAAGAAACGTTTTCTAAGAAGTCCACATGTTGCAATGCGGTAAAACTTTTCAGAAGCTTATCTGTAAGAATAAAAAATAAAACAAAGAAAACAGCGAGTCAGTACAGAATAAAACTGAATTCTCCTGTAATACACAGAATGCATCAAAAAGGCAGAATTGGAATAAAAACACCAGCTTTGTCAGGGCTGTCCAGTCCGGTCCAGGAGGGCAGTTCCACTCCAGGTTTAACAGATAAAATTAGACAGTGAACTACTTCAGGGTCTGGATTGGTTCAATTTAGCAATTTAGAACAGGACTGGAACAAAGACCAGGAGAGGAAGGGCCAACTTTGGCCACCCCTGCTCTCACCTGACCTATGCAGTAACCTGTCTCTTACCAGCTCTTACCCATCTAAATGCACAGAGCAGAATCTAACTGTTTCTTTGTAATGCATTCACCTGGTAGTGAAGAACTACCATGCATTCCCAGTACAAATAAAACTGCTTCCTCCCTACTTTCTATTCTGAACCTCGGCTTTCATTTGCATCCTGTGACCCCACACTGTGTACTGAAGAAGTTGACTTGGGACAGCGTTTGGGATTTGACAACCCTAACCCTAAACATAGCCCTTACCCTAAGACCAACCAGTCTCTCTTCCAGGCTGATAATCTGTAATTATCTTAACTTGTCTTTAGAGCTCAAGCTATCAGGAGCTCAGATTATCCTGGTTGCCCTTCCCTTCCAATGGCAAAAGCACAGCCAAGTGTAATCAAGCAGAGTGAAAGCACGGTAAAGCATAGGAAAGTGTTGTAAAGATTAGTGAGGTTTGGGAAATAATAATATAGCACACCAGGGTGACCTGTGGTAAATCCACAGTATAACCATGGGAAAACTGCAAACAAATACCACGCAAAACCACAACTGCTGATAAAATGTTACAGCTAACTTGAAATCTTGTTTGAGAGCTGAAAACAAGAAAAAGGGTCTAATTAAGCAAATGATCAGTTCAATGAAGGGTCAGTTCAATGAAGTTACAGCTCAGTTGGAATGGAAACCAGCAGACACAGGGGACTGGGGTCGTGAACCCCTGCACTAGACAGTGTTTTAGTGGAGTCCACTGTAACACTAAACTTCCTTTTCAAATGGTCTGTATGCTGTCATCCTTACACAGAGGTGATTTAACTTCCATTACTGAGCACGGTCCCTACCCTTTGAACCCTTACCTCGGGATTTTTGGCAGTTTCTCGCTGCTTTTCCCATGGTTACACCGTGCTTTCACTGTGCTTTATTACACTGTGCTATGCTTTTACTATGGGGACCGTTTCTAGGCTGTCCTTTCACTCCGATGGATTAATACAAGTTTGACTGCACTGGAATTAAGCGTGTTAAATAACTACTGCCCCCCAAAAACACAGTAATAACAGCAAAACAAACATAGAGTAGGTTCTGTAGGAGCAAAGAAAGCAGAGATATCTTTGCAAACGGCATACGCATTCTATTAATCACAGCACAACACACGCGTTCATAACGATGTTATCTATGATACATAGAAAGATTCATTGGCTCACAGTTTTTTTTTCAAACCTAATCCCCGGTGTTTTTAAATCCCATTCCTCTACTCCATGTTCTACCATCGTTTATATATTCTACGCGCTCTGCTCGAACACGTTTCTCCGTGCCATTCCCTGACGCTTCCTTCACGGTTAACCATACTTTAATACACGCCTCGTTAACCTTCACCATGGTATACACAGCCTACCGCAAATCACCATATATAATCTGGGTTTAACAGCATCTTCACACTTTTAACTGTACAGTATTATATTTGCTCACATACTTTGCTGATCTGTGATGTACTCTATTAATTATTAAACAAACAACTGTTCGTCTCTGTATCCTAGTATTTGAACATATAATAAAATGTGTTCAAATACAAATGAGAAACGTAATAATAATAATAATAATAATAATAATAATAATAATAATAATAATAATAATAATAATAAAAGGAATCGTAATCATATACATACCTGCTTTTGTGTAATATTTCTTTCCAATATGTTTGCTTAAAAAAAAAAAAAAAAATTCTGTATTCTAGGTTTTTGCTTGGTTGGTTAATAAAATATATTCCTTTCCGCAATGCTTCCTTTTTCGTGAATGTTTAAAGATAACGGTGTCGTTCTTCATGTGCTAATGCAGACGCTCAGACATGTCCTTCTCTTTCCACAGTCCCGACTCGCTCTGTCAAACTTTCCCAAACTTTGTCCTGTATTTCGCTGGTGTGGGAGGAGTCGGGGGGCGTGGCCGTCTCGGACTACCAAACCATTCCACCAATCAGAGCTTGGACAAAGATGACTCTGATCTGAATTATTACAACTACATTTAAAAACAAGACAACAAAAAGAAACCCCATCAAAGAAGGCAGTGTACAGTACATAAAATGTTGATTATGACATATGTATTATTATTGTTGTTTTTTTGACATCACCCAAACAGTGATGTTCAGAGTTTTATTTTGGGGGGGTGCGGGTTTTAAATGTGGAATGCGCATCACTTGGGTGGTCTGCAGCAGATCCTATTCGGGATGTTGTGAGGTGATGTTTTGCCTTTTCGACTTTTTTTTTCCCAATGGAAACACAAACTGGGCGTGAAACTGACAGAACGAGAAATTCGACTTGCCTCAGAATGCTAAACCATGGGAAGTGTCTCTCAAGCCATTAGGAGCCAAACCATCCCAAACCCGCGCGGTTCAGGGGCGGGTCTGAACAACCCACCTGACAACCGTATAGTCCACTCCTCTGACTAATCTGCACTGTCACTGCACGCAGCTTTACTGTTAGTTCTGATTACAGGCTAGGAACCCTTGTGGGACGAAAATATATTTCACTATATTGGCATGTATTGTATAATACAGTATGTAATACATTACTTTATATTTCTCAATAGAGAGAGAGAGACCAGTATTTGTTTCTCTCTGATAATGTGTAACAAGTGTAAATGTTCTAACGTCATCACCAGTACCCAACGAGAGGGCACACATCCATGCTCACCCCTGGATAACTTTCATCCAGGCTAATTCTCACTCACATGAAGTTTATTTTATGGTGGTTAGCCGGAGGTGAGCGCATTAGGCTGTGACACCAGCGTGAAAAAACTCCGGTTCAAATTCAGCGTGCGGGCGACTACATCTTTGGGTTATGAGTTAGATTTTTTTTCAGCTTCGTGTTCTGGTGTTTACATTTTGTTTAAATAAGTAGCGAATCAGATTTGTATCCAGTGTGTGTGTGTGTGTGTGTGATGCATTCTGGTAGATAGCCGTTTTGAGCGATGTAGGCAAGTCATGTAAAGCTATTTTTGTATACTTTTCTTGTTTAAAGTGACAGCAGTAGCCGTACATTCATCTCGGTTGAAAATGCAAAAACAAAGAACATTGGACTTTTTTTGTATTTTTGATTCCAGGGCCAGCATGAATGTAGAACAGTTTGCATCAATGGCCCCAAGGCGAATTATTGTGTTTGAACTATTTGAACACTCTATACAGGACTGGGGAAAAATAACATAGCAGTAAAGTGATGATAATATACTGTGCATATATCTATGGCTGTTAACATTTTTTCAGCATGGATACTGTTTATTTAATGATCCTAGGGTAGTGTAACTCCTTAGTGCTAGAACACTTACTGAAATTACACGTTATGTTTTTGGCAGTATTAGTGGACATTTACTGCAGAAATGTTCTGAAAACTGATTATTAGAATGGATGCAATGTATAATTAAGACTTTGACCCAAAGCTTATTATTATGTTTCATTGTTCTGAAGAGCCACCAAACAATTGGTTTTAAATTAAGCTTTATTACTCAACACTTCAAATCAGGCATCAGGCAGCTTTTTTGAAAAAAAAACTTCTACACATTTTAAACACAACAAATGTGTTTTTATTCTTCATTTAGTTTTGGTGTAAAACAAATGCTGTCGTTTTATTTCGCGTGTGTAGCTTGAGTGGCATAACTTTGCCTGTGTTGATTAAAGTTCTTTCTCATATAAAACACTCACACAAACACATCACAGTATACAGGATCTGCTACATTAGCAATGCATGTATTTATAATATAGCTCTGTCATGACTTCAGAGATAACAACCGCTACAGCAGCAAACATGAGGTTGCTCTGGCTTGTCATATCTTATTAACCCTTGTTAATAAGGCTCCACTCCCCACAGGCTAAGACGCCCCTGGTACCCTGACACCCTGGTACCCTGATAGCTGCCGCACAGTGTCATAGTTAAGTTTCCACTGGGTCACCCCCAGACCGGGGCTGAAGAACCCGTGTGTGTAAGAGACGGAGCAGCATCATATCACACAGCGTCGTTCATGGTATGCATTAAAGGGCAGTTTAGTCACCCCTTATAAAAGTTTACCTTGGCTAAAGCATAGCAGTGTAATAAATCATAGTGAAAGCATGGTAAAGCATAGGTAAGCATTGCAAATGTTAACGAAGTACGGTAAACTATGGTACAGGCAAAGTATAACCATGGGAAAACTGCAAAAATAACTGATTGATCTCAACACTTTGCCAAGTCTGGTCTTGATGGATCCTGGCATTAACAACAACCTGGCTCTGTAACCCATTCCATCCCCTCCCCACTCTCTCTGTGAAGACACGTCTCCTGGATTCTGTCCTAAATCACCACTTCATTTCCACGCTGTGTCCTCTCCTCCTGGATTCTGTCCTAAATCACCACTTCATTTCCACGCTGTGTCCTCTCCTCCTGGATTCTGTCCTAAATCACCACTTCATTTCCACGCTGTGTCCTCTCCTCCTGGATTCTGTCCTAAATCACCACTTCATTTCCACGCTGTGTCCTCTCCTCCTGGATTCTGTCCTAAATCACCACTTCATTTCCACGCTGTGTCCTCTCCTCCTGGATTCTGTCCTAAATCACCACTTCATTTCCTGTGCTGTAAATACCTGCTCCTGGATTCTGTCCTAAATCACCACTTCATTTCCACGCTGTGTCCTCTCCTCCTGGATTCTGTCCTAAATCACCACTTCATTTCCACGCTGTGTCCTCTCCTCCTGGATTCTGTCCTAAATCACCACTTCATTTCCACGCTGTTCCTCTCCTCCTGGATTCTGTGCTGTACTTAAAGTATTGACTCGGGTTAACTTGATCAATGCACTGCACCCTAATACAATACAATGCAACGCAGTGCAGTGCAACGCAATAGACCGCATTATTCAAAAGCATTTCATGCACAAGCAGCTCAGTGCACTTTGCAGACAGGTGCTCTTGGGTACACAGCAGACCAGCGTACTCAGATCAGGTCAAGGCCCATGGAAATCAAATCTGTGTTCAAGCAGGGGCCAGCATGCTGAGCACACTGCAGCCTGTCAGTCAGGCAGGTCAACAGTGTTACTGATTTTATCAGGGTGTGCATCAGAGATGCTGTGTCATTAATACCGGCAGAGTCACTAAAACCTCACCCTGTAACGATGCAGAACAGTGTGTGTCTGGAGCTTTTGTTTCTGAACTTCCTGTAGTTTTGCTTGCAGTACTAATTTCATGCAAGAAGAAAAACAGTCCCTGTTCCCAAAACTATAAGGAATGCTTTATCAAGGACTGTTTTCGGTAAAGTCCATTTTAATTAATGAAATCAAGTTTGCAGTTCAGAAAAAACCCTTTTAGTGGCTTTGAAGAAGTTATTTGTCTCTACAAATATTTTTCAAGTTCTGTTTAACCTAACAGAAGGTTTATAAACACTCTTGAAAAAAAAGTCCTTAAAAACCATTCTCACACAGTTGTTGAAGTTCAATCAGAGAAGTGGTGAAAACAGATCAGCGATAACAGAAAAAGAAAACTTCAAGGGGTAAGACAAAATCATTTCAGAATTTAGTATAAACTCAAGATGCCACTGTGACTGGAATGTGTCTTAGTCTAACAATATCTCTAAAAGAACTAAACGAGGGACCAGACCCCAGGAATCTCCAGAACAATCAGCATGATGGATTTCTGTGCAGCGGTCTGGACGATGAAGGGAATGAGAGAAGAGGAACAGCAGCTGCTCCTTGAGACAGAACCACACAGTCAAAGCGCAGCCACCCTCGCCAGCGATCCTGCCAGGATAGATGCCAGCGCGGACCACCACAGCCAGCCTTAACAGGCTAAAGGTTAAAAAAAAACGCTTTCCGCTGGAAGGGATTTCCCAGGAAGCATTTCTTCGCTGTGACTTGCTCGGCTGAGTCAGGCTTCAATACATAAATAATCACTGTCATTCGTCACGAATGTAAACTGTTTAGATCGAATCAAACAAGCAGTTCCCATCGCTAAACCCTCGGCTGTGTTTTCCCACACGGGGGTGTGTCAGACCTTTTACCTACATGCTCTGATTTGATAATCGTGAGCACCGATTACTAGGAGGAGAAGCAGCTGGCATTAGTGCTTTTGAAAAGGCAGTGGACAGTTAACCTGTCTCTGCGTTACATCATGCATTTCCGTCCATATAAGTTATTTTGTTGTTATTGTTGCTTTTGTGACCATTAAAATAATTCAAACCCACGTACAATGCAGTCCACAAACCAGCTGGATGAGCCCCACGCCATAATCGCCCAGTATAAGAGATGGTTTGGCGCGATGTCTGTTTCCTGACCTTGTTTGCTAAGGGTTATAATTGCCTAATTGCAGGATTCCGTTGTTTACTGGATTCCAGTGTATAAATTGGCCAATGTCAAGCACAGAACATTTATCAGGAAACGCAGCAGCAAAACGCAAAGCAGGAATACATTGTGAATTTCAATTACAGGTCAGCTAAGCCCCTTCCCTTTGCTATTGGGATCCTTTTATAATACCACAGCCCTTCTAGAAGCTCACCAGAGTAAAGGCATAGCAAAGTGCAATAAAGCACAGTGAAAGCATGGCAAAGCAGAGTAAAGAATAGCAAGGTATGGTAAAGATATTAATACACATGGGAAACTTTTATAAGGGAGGCAGACCACAGCATTGCCAGCTATAGCAACAATGGATTGCTAACACAAATTCAGCAGAGCTACAAACAGAGTAGTGCAATGTATTACATAGGCAAACATTACCGGGAAGCAGTGTGGAGAAGTGGTTAGGGTTCTGGACTCTTGACCGGAGGGTCGTGGGTTCAATCCCTGGTGGGGGACACTGCTGCTGTACCCTTGAGCAAGGTACTTTACCTAGATTGCTCCAGTAAAAACCCAACTGTACAAATGGGTAATTGTATGTAAAAATAATGTGATACCTTGTAACAATTGTAAGCCGCCCTGGATAAGGGCGTCTGCTAAGAAATAAATAATAATAATAATACCACAGTGGTACAGTCTCCCACTGGCAACTATGCACTACAGAACCCCTGCATTGGCATTGCCTCAAATGCATTGCCATGTGTGAGTTTGCATTGCTCTGCTGTCTTGTCCTCACCTCCACTGTTCTTGAGTCTAGCCCCCTATATAAAAAATCACTATAGTTGTTTATAGTACTGTAGTACATACTATAGTCTGTTATAGAGCTTCTACAAACAGTATGTAAGTTGGTGGCTAGGGTTATCTCCATGTCATGCGCTACGGGTCTGCCCTCTGGGTAAAGACACCTCTGCAGCTGCTCTTTGTAGAGGTGAGTGTTGGCATGACTTTTCCCATCATGCTGGGACTTGCACACTTTACAGTTAGAGGCGTTTTCTTCATGCTCGTTAGCATACTCTGTTTCGTTTTCCAGTTTTGCCACCTTGAGCCAAACCTGTTTTTCCAAACCATCAGCTGGTTCCTCACTTATCCCGTTTAACACTGATCTTGGATCAGCTAATGTTATTTGTAACTTCAGATGGCTCAGTCAGAATTCTAAGATGACTCTACAAGAGATGAAGTGTGCTTTAGGACCTAGTATGCTTACTTGGTTTCCAATTGTTGTACCTTATTACCTAATGTTCCCTTATGATGGCAGGTGAAACCAACTGTATAAACTGTCGAACGTCTTCTCGCCCCATTCACTTCCTTCCTGTGTCTCCGCTAAATAGGACCCCACCTCTGATCGATTTCCTTTGCAGTGCAGAATGTGAGTGTAAGGCTCGGGGGACCCTATTACCTGTAACACAGGAAGTGGACAATTGTGATGTACTGGTTTAGAGATCAGCTGGAAAACAAATGCAGGTTACTTTATTTTCTGGCGGAAACAATGGACTGCATGCAAACTTTGTAGCACACCCCTCACCTCCCACCTAACACCCCCACACACTCACTCACTCTCACTCTCTCACACCCACACACTCACAAAACAATCAGAGCTTCAGTTATTTACAGAGGCAGATCGTTTTATTCAGAAAGCATTTCCTTCAATTGTGGTGAGCCGTACTAGCTTCCAGTTAATAAACCAGACAAAATATACAGCACTTTCATATTCAAATGAATACTATAAACGGTGCATGGTAAATGAACAGGTCAGAGCATGGCAGGACAAAGCATTGTAAAGAGTAAGAACGGTAAAGCATATTAATAAACCAGGATAGACTACGGTAAATGCAGAGTATAAGAGCAGGAAAAGCATGGGAAAAAAGCAAACACGCTGAGACAAAGATAGCATAGTAAACTTTTATAAGGGCACAGTGATGATGGACTATTAGAAGTTAAGGGCGATCGTGTATTCATACCAACTATAAATCACATCTAGGATACACAAGGGATCGTTCCACTCCTGGCACTGACAGAGAAACTGCTACAGCTGGCCTTAGGTACTGTATGTTATATTTGATAGCAAGCAGTCCTTTTTAAAAGTTTACCACAGTAAATTTGCAAGGTCATTTTGCAGTTTTCCCATGGTTATACCATGCATTTACCATAGTTTACCATGGTTGGCTTTATAACATGCTTTACCTTACCTGTCTGGGCTTTACAGTTCTTGCCTATGCTTTACAATGCTTTCACACAAATGTCACACATTATTATTATTATTATTTGTTTATTTAGCAGACGCCTTTATCCAAGGCGACTCACAGAGACTAGGGTGTGTGAACTATGCACCAGCTACAGAGTCACTTACAATTACGTCTCACCCGAAAGACGGAGCACAAGGAGATTAAGTGACTTGCTCAGGGTCACACAATGAGTCAGTGGCTGAGGTGGGATTTGAACCGGGGACCTCTTGGTTACAAGCCCTTTTCTTTAACCACCTGACCACCATAGCCTCCATACATATACCAGCACACCATAAAAACCAACATATTAACAAACGAAAACACTGTTTCAAAGTCACAGAGCTTAAAGGAGAGAGGAGAGAACTATGTGGCTAGAAAGAGCCTGGTGTGCCTGTCTGTCTGTCTGTCTGTCTGTCTGCTGCTATAAACAGAGTCAGAGATGGTGGGAAATGACAGGGAAGGAAGATCATTCAACTCCGTGGGACAGAGAGGCTGAAGATTTCCAGTCACCTCTTGGCTGTTCCATCACCCCTTTCCCACCATTCACCCTCTACACAATAAACAAACATCTGGCACCAAACCAAACCCATGGCAACTCTTACAAAGATGTGCTACAGTTAAAACACAGCAAAGTGCGATGAAGCACAGAGAAAGCATGATAAAGCAGAGGCAAGCATTGCAGAGCCCAGAGCAAAGCATATTAAAAACAGTGTGAAGCACGGTAAACTAAGGTAAATGTATTGTACAACCATGGGAAAAGCATGGGCGGAAACTGCAAATTTACTGCAGTAAACTTTTATAAGGGATCGCAATCACGGGGCATGTTCACCCAGCCTGAGTGAGCCCGAATTCCTGCAAAGCCCACAGACCCTGGTTCTTGGGATAATTATAGCCTGGGCCCCGGCATCCATTTCTCAATCTGCATGTACAGTAATCTCCCGGAACAATCTTCCCACACTGACACACCAATACATGTTTTTGTTTCAAACTCTTTTTATACGTTCTTTTCTGCAGTCTTTCCCAACGGAGTGTCACGATGTAATAATAAACAGATCCACAGTCTGAGTGCTTTATTGCATGGGGAATGTACAGCCACTTGGAATGTTTACTAAACTTTGATGGACATAATTGCCCTTGCCCAAGGGATTGGTACAATGTTTGCATGGCACATTCTAGAATTATAACTGCTCGCTCTTTCTTTGTGCACAATGTGGATTTATCTTTATTTAACAGCACGCTCGTGCAATTCTGCTAATTCTCTATGTTCCTTTGCCCCCATTCCTTAACGTGAGCCCCATCTTTATATTTATTGCATTTATATAGCGCTTTTTATACAAATGAATCACAAAGCACTGTACAGTACATAGCAGAAAAAAAGAACAAACCACAATACATTTTGTATAACATGGCACACATACGACTGCCTCACTCCATTGAAATACAGATTTAAACAGTATACACACAATACAAAAGCAGCAAATTTAAAGTTACATTAAAACCCATTAAGATAAGCCATTTTATAAAAGTGCGTTATTATCTTAATTTTTTTATATAGCGCCTTTCATAGTGGACCACCATTACAAAAGGCTTTCTAGTCTTGACTTGAAAACTGTAACGGTCCCAGCTTCCATGACAAACGAAGGCAGAGCATTATATAATTTAGGAGCTCTACAAGAAAAAGCCCTGCCTCCCGTGTTGCTTTTGTTGACCCTAGGAATAACCAGCAGCTCCGCATCCTGTGATCTCAGAGTGTGGTTTGGAAGATACAGGGTCAGTAACTCCTGCAAATAACTAGGAGCTAATCCATTCAGGGCCTTGTAAGTTAACAGCAAAATCTTAAAATCAATTCTGCACAGGGAGCCAGTGTAAAAAGGCCAAAACAGGAGTAATATGTTCACTTTTCCTGGTTTTAGTCAGAATTGTAGCGGCGGTATTCTGAACAAGCTGCAAGCGGGATACCACACGCTTTGGGACACCAGAAAAAAGTGCATTACAATAATCAATTCTAGATGAAACAAAGGCATGCATTTGCTTTAAACAGCTTCTGTCTTCAGTGTGTTGCACACAGCATTATGAGATGTGAAAGCAAAGTACTGGGTGCAGCCACTAACACGTGTGCTTTGTGGCTGGGAGGTCTTATCAGCAAAGAGGTAACGAAATTAGAAGCAAGATACTTGAAGACTGAACCACTGTCACTGGGAGAGGAAACGCAAATTAAGAACAGTATCTGCTATAACAGAACTAGGGATATTTAAACCCTCTACTGGAAACTACTGCTTATTTACATGTGCTACTTCTATACTATGCCTAACTGCAATCATAGCCACAGTAACTTTACATATAACGTCACAGTCGACCAATCAAAATGCCAGCTTTCAGAATATTCAGAAGTGTCGTCCCGTGCAGGCAGACTGCAAACTGATTACAAACTCGATAGAAAAGTTCATGTGTACAGTTGACCTAATTCGTCATTAGCACCATTTTTTTTGCAGAAAGGAGAAACCTACCCAATAAAGTTACCAAACCAGAAATAAAGAACTAAGACTTTTAATTCAGGGACTGAAATGGTCTCTTATTCTAATTGCGCTAAAGGCGATTAGGAGCTAATAGCTTTGAGAATCGAGCCCGGTGTCTCTTATAGTAGGACAGTGTCCTCTCGTGAGCACTTTGGGTGGCAAAAGGCTGGCAAAGCGAAGCTGAGCCGCTCTGTCATTGACTAGTCGTGTAAGCTTCTTGCAGGGTCCCTCGTGCTACACAGAGAGCATCAGATCATTGGGAGGGCATTTCTCCTGACGTTCGCAGTCTGTTGGCGGGAGGTCGTTGTTATCACTGGTAGGGACAGACAATGCCAACATTTGGGCAACACTGTAAGAATGAAAGCATTGTTCATTGTGCAGCCGAGGCTAGGAGGTGCCTTCAAGAAGAACAGCACCCTTGACTAAATATTTATTTCCGCTGCACGGTTTTCTTTCCTTGAGAGAATGGAGTTGTTATTGGCTGATGGTAACCTCATGCCAAAGGATCTCCGCATGCTGGCTCTTTTCAGATGATCTCCAGATGAGGGGGGGTTTGACACCTGCTCTCCTCATGGGTCTGCTTCCCATCCATGACCCGCGGAACCAGGCAGGAGCAGTGTTTTCAATTCTGCCCATAGAGGTGCTTCCCTGTCCAGGGCTACTGGGAAGTGTCTAGCCAGTGAGTTCCACAGCAGAGGCAGGTTGCAAAGCGTTCTGCTTAGCAGAGGATTAACAGATGTGTTTTTTTTTCCTTTTACCCTGGCTTCGAATCCAGTGCTGATCCTCGCTGAATTCCCACCGAACACAACAGGAAATACCCTCAGTGATCCGGGCTGATCCCTCGTGAAGTGACTCGGAGGGCGGCAGGAAGCAGCTTTGACACTACAAATCCCAGTGCGCTCAAGAGCATCCAACAAAGCATTTTTTAAAAAGTACAAGCACAAGAGACCCTGAGAGGGGGCAGAGGCGTCTAAACCACGTGGCAGAACGGGCACATGACCACACCCTCCCTCTTTGAAAACAGAGCGGTCAGACTCCTGTAACTCCGTAAGCAAACAGGTCTTCATTGTAGTTACAGTATTGGCCCCTGCTCACTGCTGAAAGCCTCAACCCATGAATACAACGATACCCCATGAGTGTTCATTGAGTCCTGTAGGTATTCCAGGTCTGAGGAGAGCTGGATAACTGGATGAGTAGGTGGCTGTAGAGAATACCCACAGGACTGTTTGTTGTATAAAGTGGTACATTCGTGACATTTTTATAGACTACTGATAATGGGTGTCTCTATCAATCCTGTCCAGTCCAGGACCTTGTCAGAAGTTCAGTTCAGTATTCTGGGACCTTGAGAAAGAGACAAAGCGAGTTCCACCGAGTCAAAACTCTACGGACAGAGTCCCGATGCTAAGGATGTTAACCGTTGAATTCCTGTCTACATGTACAGAGCAATTAGAGATTACTTAACGCTGCTGGTATGGCTGTGGCTGTACTAGACCAACTAAAAATAGCCGTGAATTGCACTACAAATAGATTACAAATTACATGTGAATTGGTATGATAGGAATTCTTATCTTGCTGGTGATTAGCAGGCACTGTGATGAATTAAAACAGGAGCCCGCATCAGCCCCTATCAGCCTCCTGCACTAGTTCAGGAGAAAGGCAGGCTGCATCAGGAAGGCAGTGTAACAGACGGGGCTCCAGGGATAAGTGATACTCGGAACAGTGGTGATAACACTGCTCCAGGCTGTACAATGCTGACATTACTTAAACCATAAAAGCCACCATGCACTGGTAGGTGCTGGATTTTCATAGTGCTGGAACACAAAGAACACCTCAGTCCTAGAACCCGATGTGTTCCGCCCCTAGACTTTTGAGAAGAGCTGACCCTGTTAACCCTTTTTACTCTGGATACACTCAGAACAGGCCCTATTGTATACTGTGCACCCTTTTCCTGTAGGTGTTACTTGCACTCAACAGCTCTGGTCAAAGGCTTTGCAGCACCTAGAATTTTAGGATTGAGACACAGAGCCTCGAATTTCATGAAGATATTTTTGTGGAGCGTTTTGACCCCATACGAGGAACGCCTCTAATCCAGACAGGTGGAAACAGGAAGCAGCACAGATAAGCTGCTTCTCTGACACAGTGTTTCATGACGTTGTGTGACAGTTTCGAGGGGTCTTTATCGTTTCAAGGGTCACAACCGGAGCTGGCTGGCCCTCATCATGTTTGGATTAGCTGGCGAATCGCGTCTGAGTGGCTCGTCTGTCACTGTTTATCTCCCCCCACCTGGTAACTGTGACCCGGTCACTGGAGCCAGCCTGGACACCAGGAATATCTTGGGGGTAATGGGAAAAGGACGGAGAGACAATGGGGAGCTAATTTCAAAAGCTTTTATTCCCCAAGAGTAAGTTTTTAAAAAAAAACACCACCTCCTGCTAAACACAAGTTATAAACCTATTGTTAAGCCTACCGCTCTCATCCCTGTGATCTCTACACTTTGGTTGGCTGGCACTCACTTTAAAGACGTCGGCTATGTCATTGGTACAGACTCATTTATAAAACCCTAATCGGGAAATCACCCCTCTATTTAAGCGAATTGTTGACTATATCGGTCTCCTATTCCAACCTTAGGTTCAGCAATTTGATTAGTTTAATTGTCCCTCGTGTTTTTACTGCTGTTGGGCATAACTCATATGCAGCTGCTGACAATCAAGGCTTAAACTCCCTGGTTTTATCTCAGAGGGTGCTTTCTTTTCTAGACTTGAAGCTTTGTTCCCTGTTTCATGTGCTTAGCAGAGCAGACGCTGATTTTATTAGGTTCTTTTTTATTTATTTTTTATTGATTTCATATTGTTGTAATGTCTCTGACTATGTATTGTTGTCTGTTGCATTATGTTGCCTCTTGGCCAGGTCGGCATTTTAAATGAGAACTTGTTCTCAATGTCTTTACCTGGTTAAATAAAGGTTTGAATTGAATTGAATTTAGTCATTTAACAGATGCTTTTATCCAAAGCGACTTACAGAGATTGGGGGTGAACTGGCGTCCCAGCTGCTGCTGCAGAGTCACTTACAATGTGACCTCGGCTTTACATCTCATCCGAAGGAACGGAGCACAAGGAGGTTAAGTGACTTGCTCAGTGTCACACACACACAGTGAGTCAATGGTTGAGCTGGGATGGATCTTGGAACCTCCTGGTAACAAGACCCTTTCTGTAACCACTGGACCACCAAGCCGAAAAAGGCACCACATCAAGTATTTAGATTGGCTGGATGGTTTTATGATTCAGTAACTTAATTATTATTTTTCTTACTGTTGCTTGAACAAATTACATATACCCTAAATGTGGGGCTCTAATGTTTGATAAATTCAGGTCAACGCATTCGAAAAGCATGGGAATCTATTTGCAGATTTGAGATTTATGTTCAGGGATTCCCCGCCCCCTTGCATAGCTGTCTGCGTTGGCTGTGACATCGCAGGGCTGGAATGCAATGGGAAACAAAGAGAGAGAGGAGTCAGGATGAGACCCTGACCTCGTTTCTCCCACACACACTGCTATTGATCCAGCTTCCTATTATACAGTTTAAGTTTCAATGGGTCTGGTCTGCAAAGCATTTGCTTCAGTGCACAGTTTGCACAAATATATACACTGAACTGCTCCCTCCCTCGCCCCCCTAAGAGAAAGGGTGCTCCCTCCAGTCCAGGGCAGGCTTGAGGCATGGAGACTGAACTGCTCCCTCCTTCACCCCCTAAGAGAAAGGGTGCTCCCTCCAGTCCAGGACAGGCTTGAGGCATGGAGACTGAACTGCTCCCTCCCTCACCCCCTAAGAGAAAGGGTGCTCCCTCCAGTCCAGGACAGGCTTGAGGCATGGAGACTGAACTGCTCCCTCCCTCACCACCTAAGAGAAAGAGTGCTCCCTCCAGTCCAGGACAGGCTTGAGGCATAGAGACTGAACTGCTCCCTCCCTCACCCCCTAAGAGAAATGGTGCTCCCTCCAGTCCAGGACAGGCTTGAGGCATGGAGACTGAACTGTCCCCTCACCAATCCAGGTATCTTTCTACAAATGGCTCCTCCCATTGTAGCTGTGTTTGTGCAGAAAGCACAGAAGCACATTGCATTACCATGTTAATGCTAATGCTTACACTGCCACAGAAGGTCATTTCGAAGAGTTCCCTACGTTCACGGAATTTATATCTAGAAGACAAATATGAATATGCAAGGAACAGTGTGTGCATTTCTCGGAATACAATTTCTCAAAATCAGAGAAGTACCCCCAGTGCCTGCTAGCTTACTGACGTCGATCAGACAGGTTTTATATACAAATAAACATACCGAACCTTCTCAAATAACTAAAAATAGCAAACACCCTAAAGAGTCAAGCTTTCATCTAGCTAGCAAGCTGGTATGGCTTTGGGCAGCTTTGCTGTTCTGCTCTGTTATTTGTTTTTTGTGCCTCATCCACTCCTGTGTTCCCAGATTGGAAGTTGTGTTCCTGCCCCTGGGAGTCTGGAGACCTGAACAGAGCACAGCTTGGGTTCATCCTAAAATGGGACTCGGTTTCCTTCCACTATCCAATACAGTTAGGCTCTGCTGCTGATTGACCTACCAAATTGAAAAGATGCCATCTGGTGAAGTCCCTTTGAAGATGCTGCATTCTGACCAATTCTGTGCTTTCCTCTCCATCCGAAATCCCCTGTGTGTATCGGCCCAGAAGGAATGAAGGTTTGAAAGGTGCCCTCCTCCCCTCCTTCTAGTCCACTGCAGTAGTGTGTCAGGACTCGTCACTCATCAGTCTAAATAAAGCAAGAAATTCTAGAAGGATCTCATAAAATCAGGTAGCGTAGTCGGACAGTATCCAGTTTAGCACTAACGGACTGGCCTTCTCTGTACAGGCACTGCATGACCCATGAGGGTAGAAACGCGATAGTTAGGGGTAGGGTGGAACAAACCTACAGGATTTGGAAGGCCGTCGGAGAGGATATTTAAAACAGACTGCAACTCCACCGCCTACACAGATCCTGAAGCGCTCTTTCAGATAAGACTCAGGTCTGGGTTATTCTCAATTATTTAATGTTCTTAATTATTCTTATTTATTTAGTGTTCCTCATGCCACCTCTAAAGGAGAGTCTGATCTCAGTTGGGGCTCCTTGGTTTAATGAAGGATTTGATTGAGGATCCTGTTCACAGTGAATCCAACAAGTAAACACACAGGACCATTCTCTGAAGGACAAGCTGTGTGTCTCTTTACACTTTCTCCAGAGGGGGAGACTTTCGCTAGCAGGTGTGCAATGGGGGACTTTATTACTGGTCTGAAGTAGGACCCCGCCCCTGTTTTATTATTTGACCTGGGTTCACCTTTTGTAGCACACTCCTATGATCGAATCGCAAAAAAAACAAAACAAAGCAAGCAAAAACTCTCGCACACATAAACCCCCCCCTCCAGGAAACTTAGTCAATTAGAGGACCGTTTGGCTGGGCTGCCCAGGAGGAAGGAGAAGAGCATGTGTTTGGGAAAACATGTTAGCAATCTGAACCGCCCTGCCCTCAGATCACATTTCTCCAAAGAAGAATATAAAGGACTGTTTATCATCTACCAGAGAGGCCTGATCAACATTTGCCACCTCCACTTAGCTCCCAGTCATGGGCTGAGAGTATACTTGTGTTGTGTGATTCACTCGCATTACGGATTCTGTTCCCTGTCGGTGAGATGAGGTTAAACACTCTAAAGCCATGAATGCAAAAGAGCCAGGGTTGCTGGTTCACGCTCCCAGCCTCCACCCTGTTACGATCAGACGTTTTTATTCTCTGAACTGAAGCCAACACGTTAAATCAAGGACCGGGGAAAATTTCATAAAGTGCTTAGGTAAATAAATACATTTAAAAATGTTTTTGTAATTATCCTTTTCAAACTGGTTACTGTACCTTTAAGTAACAGATACAGGTCTTTAGCACCACATACTGGGTTGAATGTCTCTCAGTCGCGAGGAGGGCGGAGAGCTGTGTAGACGCGCCATGAATGTATCTGGAGTAACGTGGGTTAACTAGCGGGCTGAATAATGTATAAGAACATAAGAAAATGTACGAACGAGAGGAGGCCATTCAGCCCATCTAAGCTTGTCCGGTTCCTAACAGCTGATTGATCTCAGAACTTTGTCAACGAGGGTCTTAAAGGATCCAAGCGATTTTGCCACAACAACCTGACGAAGTAGCCCATTCCCTTCCTTCAGCACTCTCTGTGTGAAGAAGTGTCTCCTTCCCTCTGGCCTACGTCTATCTGCACTTAATTATAGGAACATGCTATAGACTGGCACTGTGGGACTAGGCTGTGTATGTTCTGAAACAACTGACTGCTAAAATGAATGTGCTTGTACCTGCAATCCGAGTCTGGACTCTCTATACTGCCTTCTGGCCTGGATTAGACTAAACCAGCCTGCCCAGCATTGCAGTGTGACGCCGCCTCCCTTTAGCTTTGCTGGTTCCGTTAGGGTGTCCCGTTTTGATTAGTTGGTGATGAACACTGAGGAAGGATCATCAGACATCATCAGGGCAGAAGCACTAACCCGGGACAGACTCAAAGCCCCAGGCGCCTGGCACAGTCTGGTTTCTGGGAATCTGCCCGTGGTTTCAGTGCCCTTGCGTCAAAGCCTGGATGGTGTTTCCATAAGCAGCATTTCAAAAGCACAGCTTTTCTAAATATACACATAGTCATTCTTCTATTTATTTGTTTTGTAAAATCACAGGCTGGAAGAACAAGTGGTTCTACAGATGTTCTGCTAAAGCATGCTTGTTAAAATATCAAGGGCAACACGCAACCCTTATCGGTCATTTTTGGATTTTTTTTAACGTTTTATGTGAACTCTATGTTCACCAGAAAAACAGATATGCATTATAAAGTACAGTGTAGCTAGGAAACTTGGCATAGTCTAATAATGCACACATTGACCAAAGAGCGTATAGACAGCAATGCAAATCTTATCTTGTTTAAAGTTTGGACAATATACTTAAAGCAATGGTGAAGGATTGTTTTTAGAGTAGACTAGAAAAATATGTTCTGCATGTCTGAGTGTATACTCTGCAAAATGAAATATGAGTGTGTAAAAAAAAAACAAATGACAGGCCAGCTTGAGAAACCAATTCTAAACCCACGTCTGTGTTTTTTTATTTTTCCATTCGCTGTGGATTGCGTTGTTTAGTTAAGACTTGAGTCAGTTGAGTAGGTCATTAGTTTGCTAGGGTGTCTCTTATTGTGCCTTGGAACACAGACAGGAGCTCTAATAATATTTTGCATGATTATTGAATGTTTCAAACTTTTCTAAGCATACCTGTGGGGTGCCTTGTATCTAACTGGATGCAATTCGAAGTCTGTGTTCTGTGTCCCGTACGCATTTCATTTGACTGAATTCAGTATTTCCTAAGTCTCAACCTTTTTACAATAAGAGTCTCTGATAATCACAAAGTTTCTAAATTGAAATGCTGTGGTAACAGTGACATTAGGTCTAGGGTTAAGAGCTGAGTAAAGCCACCACTGGCTGGGGCAAACTATTTCATTTAAAAAGATACAAATAAAATTGAGCGAAATAGACAAGAGAGACAAATTCCCAGAATGCCAGCAAGTTTCTCCTAAATGATATAAACTACAACTTCCTGTTCCAGATGAAGTCTGTGGTTCTGGACGTCTTTCCTAATTCTTTCCCTGGGGAGATGAGTAATTGGTCCTCGCCCCCCTTTTCCCGTCTCCCTATCTGGGTCATGTTGTAAAGGGGGCGCAGGTTAGAGTCGTGTCGGTCACTAAACCCGCCCCCCTGCCAGTACATCGCACCTCACTGCTGGTGACTCAGTCACTGGAGATCGCATCCCATCTGTTTCCTGGTGTCTTCTCTGTTACAGCAGTAAACAGTGTGCTCGGCGTGACACACACAACTAAACTGTCTATCCTGCTCTCCATCTAGTCAGTGTGAGGTCACTTTGTAAGGCTACTTATTACAAGTTTCCAATGACCTGCAGAGAAAATTACAAGGTGGGAAATCCTAAAACTCAAAACCATCTCCCAGAATAATTTCACGGAAGTCTCTCCGGCAGTCGAATGGAGAATGAAGTGTGCAGACATGCCTTTCTTGGCTTTATAACAGACAGTCGGTGCTTTAGCCTTCCCCAGACTGGAGCTCCGTTCGCAGGGGCCGCAGCTTCTCAGGCACGTACCCTACAGTCAGTGACCTGGCAAAAATGCAAACAAGAACGGATTGCTGCGCCGAAGGCAAAGTACCAAAGTGGAAATAGATTCTGTGGGTTAAGCGATTCCATATGTTCAGAACGACAGGACCCTCCCCCACACCACCTCCACACACTCCGTGTAAACATCTGGCAGATATTTCAGTTTGCTTGTTAAACCCGCTGAGTAATTCTGGATTTCCATCAGACTTTGCACGCGGCATGCTTACTAGAGACACAGTGACGCAGCTGTAGTGAAGAGGGATCCAGAGCTGCACTTTGGGAAAAGCCTTTCAGTTGCAGGGCATATGCTACATAGAAAAGACCATGTCATTATTTGGAAGTGTAGTATATTTAATGCAATTGGGGGTGACCTTGTAGCTATGGGGTAACAAGGTTAGAGAACAGGGAACGTACTCTCAAGTTGGTCAAATGAGTTCTCGGCTCAGAATCTGATTCACGTCCTGCTGTACCTTATTCCAAGCTGACGAGAGCATGCTTTTGCTGTCCGTTGCCTCTCATTGAAATACCCCATGCGTTCATCCGAATGCTGATACAATCTAACCTCTCTGTGTCTAGTTGTCGGGAGTCAATAGAAAGATAAGATCAGTGGTACAAAGCTGTGAGCTCCACAGTGAAAGGGAAATGCTTACTCGCTGAGATGAGCAAGATACAGCTGGCCCCATCGATGCTACTGTAGATCAAGAGCAGTACTCTATAATCACGCATTATAGACGCATGACCCTATACTTGGGTAGCAGTGTGGAGTAGTGTTTAGGGCTCTGGACTCTTGAGCGGAGGGTCGTGGGTTCAATCCCAGGTGGGGGACACTACTGCTGTACCCTTGAGCAAGGTACTTTACCTAGATTGCTCCAGTAAAAACCCAACTGTATAAATGGGTAATTGTATGTAAAAAAATTAATAAATAATGTGATACCTTGTAACAATTGTAAGTCGCCCTGGATAAGAGCGTCTGCTAAGAAATAAATAATAATAATAGTAAGATTTTTGAGAAAATACTGCAGATCCTTCAGTTTCATAGATAAGCCCAGGTCTCCAAGTACTCATGATCTACTATTAAACACAGAGGTGCGGCAGCGTTCTATGCATGGGATGACATCTGTAAGCCAGATGAGATAGAGGAATCTTGCTTGGTTCATTCCTTTGTAATGATTGAATTCTAGTCTGCACCGCAGTTCTTCAGGGTAATAACACAGAGTTACTCTTCCACACACTCGCTTTGGCTCATCAAAACGATGCCACAAGATGTTCTCAACATGCTTCACAGCGCGGGGTGGAGCGTCCAGTCATGCTTTGCGTTCAACACCTGAGCGGACGCCACATCTGGCCGGGCCCAGCAACAGAACCGTCCTGATCCGATCGCGCCCGCAGGCCTCCCTGGAGATGAAGAAAGTCTTTTCACTGCCCCCCCCCCCCTTGCACCGCTGTTTATTTACACAGAGTCAATTCAGGACAAAGAGGAATTTTCAAAAGGTCACGTCGCAGACATCCAAGGAATGGCGGCTAGCGATTTCATTTGCCGTGAAAATAAACAGCCTTGGCTCTTCATGAGGCAGAGGAACAACGTCCTTTCAGAGGAGGCTGCAGCACGGTGGAGAATGTTACTGTGAAGGAGCTATCGCTCCCTCCCAGGTGTGCTCCAGATTCAGGACCTCCGTAGACAGAGACACTGCGGCTCTGTCTTAACGAGAAGGGAGCTCTTCCGGCCTCCCGCCACCTGATACTTCTGCTAAACACTGCAAACTGCAAGTTTCAGCACAATTTCAAACGTTTTCCAGAATATTTGAAACGTGAAGTACAGATGGGACGGAAAGTGAATGCTTTTCTTTTTTTTATAGTTTTTGTTTTTTTGCTGGCTATGCAAATCTCAAGCAAAACCCTTTAATTTTCTGATAAGTGGTATTGCAGGGTAAAGCAAGCATCCGGCTTTGGTTAGCAGAGAGGAAAACCAGATCACATCTCTTTCCAGAGTTTACAGGATTAGACATATATTTACAAACATGTCTGTTTTATTACAGTTATATATATGATTATATCTTCTGCAGTGTAGAATAACCCACAATGTAAAAATGCTAAGGTAAAGAAACTAAGTCTAGTAGACCTGCATTCTAACGACCTCTGACCTGCCCGAGCCCTGGGCCGGAGCTTTGCTGCACGGAGCGGAAATCAAATCCCAGCACTGCTCCTGCGGGAATAGAGAGACACAAACCGGAACACAGGGAGCAAATGGAAGCTTCTGAGGTCTGGCCTTTAGATCCTATAATGATATATTTACGAAACAAAATAACAATATTTCCTTTGCTGAAGAACCGCTGTGATTTACTGGCTGCCAAGGACTGTAGTGAACTGCGCTTGTGAAATCATTTCTGACGTGGATTTACATTTCATTGCCTGATACGTTCAGGAATGCTGTGAGCGGAGCAGTTGGGTGCTTCCTGGGCTCTGAGCTCTGCACACTGCGGGAACAGCGTGGGCAATGTTAGGTTTTTCTTTTATTTCCACTGTCGTCAATCCCGTTTATGACCGGCAAACCATTATGAAATGGAATTCAATGTGACTGTCGAAGCCCACAGTAAATCAAAAAGCAGTTGCTGAAGTTTCTAGCTTGCTCTGAATCGTCTATGAAGCATCTATAAAGCGCATCTCTCTCTATTCATGTTGCTGACTGCATCTCCACCACGCATGGCATCGACTGGGCTCTCTCTGCTACGTAACACAGCGTCTTTTGAGATATACACAATCAAAGGTTTTAAAGACAATGAACATTGTTGTTATTTCTCTATCTGACCCTCCTGATGCAATAACACATTGCTATAATAGTACAGTGTGAAAATAATACACTGCCTGTCATCTATATGTTCTCTGTACCTTGCAGGGTTTGTGACTCTACAGTACAAAATCTCATCCACATCACAGCATCCAAAATACTCCCAGCATACAGAGGTTTGGGGTGGGTGGAGCAGGCTAATCTGAGCAGGATTAGAGGCACGCTGGGACTGCTGGTCAGAGGGGCCGCTTACGACCAGGGCTGAACAAACACAGATAGAGCCGAGTGGGACAGCACACGACAACACTGCTCTGGAGAGAGAGACAGAGTCATGCCAATAAAGCACTTTGAATTGAAATTGAATTGAATTGAGAGAGAGAGAGAGAGAGAGAGAGAGAGAGAGAGAGAGAGAGAGAGAGAGAGAGAGAGAGGAAATGTGCATCCTCTAAAGGGTACAATTATCATAGACCATAACAAAAAAATATGTTAGGCCTTACAGGCACATAACACAAGTAGTATTCAAAACAATTAACTGTATAACAGAAAAAAACATGTATAGAGGTTTTCATCCATAGCATGTACCTCAGAGAGAGAGAGAGAGAGAGAGAGTGGAGAGTGACACACAGAGACACACAGAGAGAGAGAGACACACACAGACACACACACAGACATAGAGAGACACAGAGAGAGAGAGGAGAGAGAGACACAGAGAGAGAGAGAGGAGAGAGAGACACACACACAGAGACACACACACACAGACACAGAGAGAGGGAGAGAGAGAGAGAAAGACACACACACACAGACACACACACACAGACATAGAGAGAGACAGAGAGAGAGAGAGGAGAGAGAGAGGGCGTGGCTCTGCACTGAAGCAGCACGTGGGCAGCTGTATCGGGACGAGGCTGCTGTTGGTAGAGCAGAAAGAACCACAGCGTGGGTAACATTGATGTACTGAGGGGCAGTTCAGGTCTGGACTCGAGAGGCTGCAGAGCTGTGAGGGGTAGTGATTTGTCCCTCACCTGCTCTACTTCGCATAGTCCAAAGCGTTTTTATAGTTTATATTTCAACAGCCAGCTTGTAGCAGCATGACGTCGCAAGGGCAAGGTTTGAATTCAGAGCTCCTCGTGGCAGCAGCAATGTTTAATCTGTAAAAATAAATGACCTATTCAATTCTATCATCATGGTGTTTTTTTTTTTGCCCGCGGCTTGCTGTGTTTATGTCTTCCCCTACTCGCTGATTTGCATTACCCACCGTGAATCCCTTATAAAAGTTTCCCATAGTAAACGCATAGCAAAGTGTAATAAAGCAGAACAAAGAATAGACAAGCTTTGGAAAAATATAGAAAAGCAGCATGGCAAACCAGGGTAAACTATGGGAAACAGCATGATAAAAATGCAAAAATACCATGCAGAAATAATGTGGGGATCCTCTCTGTATGAGCACCACGATTCACAAGAATCACGAAACAGAAGAAGTTGAGAGGGAGTTCAGAACTTTCCACCCACGAGAGTCCAGGGCTCCAGCGACACACACAGAGCTATCCATCATGCATGTCAGTATGGCCGCCCCGCAGCCTCTCTTTAGCTTGTTTGGATAAAGGTGGGTAATACTTTTGGGGCCAATAAAAACAGCCGGCTTGTCCTTGTCAAAACAAAGGTCGGGAGCGATGCCAGAAAAAAAAAAAAAATCCTTTCCGTTTTTCATCCCCTGCTCAAATACACAAAAGTTGAAATCCGTTCCAGCTGAACTGTGTGTCGTTCGCTTTTCTGATTACACTCTGTCTGGTGGCTCAGTTAAACCTTCTCTGGTTTCCTGAGCAGTCAGATGCAAACCCAGGAGCTGGTCAAGCCTCCGGGCCGAGAGCTTCTCCCTTGTTCTTGGAAAGGTCGGACTGTGACTCACACACCCAGGCTTCCTAAAGGCTTCCTGCCCAGGCTCTGATCTCGCGGGCCGGCCGCGCATCGGAAGCGAGAGTCATCAGAAACTGGGAACGCGAGGAACGGCACGGCACGGTTTAGGAAAGCGAGCTGGAGTGGAGTCACGGACGCAGGGAACGTCACGCACATGTATGGTTAAAAGGACACGCACACAGCACCACCCCCTGATAGAATTTTTGGCCAGAGGTGAAGTCATGCTGTGGATGCTGAATCACGGGGATCCTTTGACAAACTTCTGAGATCAATCAGCTGCTCTGAACCGGACGAGCGCTGATGGGCTGAAGGGCCTCCTCTCGTTTGTAAACTTTCTTCTGTTCTTCTGTAAATGTCGAGTATTTGGTCACATTGTTACGTGATTTAAATGGAATCAGGAAGGCTGTTCAGTCCAGACAAGCTCAAAGCAGGTTCAACGCCTGATAAGAGCGAATTCCTGGAAGTGAACAGGCAAATCACATTCTGTATTGACTTAAACAGCATCCTTTAACTGAGTACAAGTCCCCACACACACACTCATATACACACACACACACACACATACACACGCATATACACACACGCGCACACTCATATACACACATACACACGCATACACACACGCATACACGCATACACACACACACACACACACACACACATACACGCACACGCACGCACACACACCACAGTTCTGATGGATTGTTTCGAAACCATTTCCTCGAATCTCACAGTACAGTCAGTTAGGCATGGGGGTCTCCAAAAAACAAACACTATGGTGGCTGATAGTATTGCTTAACAAGAGTTTTCTTTCTTCAAAACAACAACAACTATATACTATATATATATATATATATATATATAAACAATCCATTTAAACCCAAAACAAGAGACCTTATCCAACAACGAGGCAAGATAAGAATTTGTTTTCTTTTCTATTTCAAAGAAACGTTGTTTTGACTTGGAGACCATATGTATTTTTTCTCAGCGCGGACGACCGAACGCTCTCAAAGATGCCAGCAAGGTTTCTGAAGCCAAAACCCCACAGAGAAACAGAGGCTCGCTATCAGCTCATCGACGCTGCTCAACCTGTAGAGCATCCTGCTTACAACAGTCCAAATGGAGCCACTCCGCCAGGAGGAGGGCACAATTCCATCCACTGCTTTGCAACTGCTGGATTTAAAAAGCATAGCTACAAAAAGTTACTGCTAAGTTTCTACCTCCTTCAAGTTGGGACCCCATATAAAGCCGAGGGAAGACAAAGTCACTTTTTTCAGGAATAGTGACTTGAAACTTGGCTCCAGGAGACCTAATTTGAGGCAGCTTTGCTATATCAAACCTCTTGGTGGAAGTGGAGACAGAGGGAGAGGTGAGGGTATAGAATGAGTTATCTAACCATGTTGCAGATGCTGAATCATGGGGATCCATTAACACCCAACTTGACAACATTTTTGGATCAGTCAGCTGCTAGGAACCGGACGAGCACTGATGGGTGAAATGGCCTCTTGCTCGTAAACTTAGATCCGAACACTACTAATCTTCACTTTGTTTTCAGTTCTATTTTGTGTGCTTCAGCACTTGGGAATGTTATTGAAGGAGCCCCCCCCCGCGACAAATACTTTCCCCTAACGGCGCATTGCCACTCCTGCATCACAACCAGTGGGACTGGCCGACTCGTTTAGGAAAACGGACAGGAGAAGCGAGGAGTCCAACATCAACACGTTTCGGAAACAAGTTATTCTGGGAAGGGAGCCAGTGGAATGCCCATTAAATGAACATAATTACATCCTTTAAACTTGGAGCAGATTGAAACGGCACGATCTGACTCACTATCGTACACTGCATCGCCCGTGACGGGAGCGTCACTGCAGATACATGCAGACGAGAGTGCCCAGCATGTCTGCAAGTTTCAACTGCAACAAACGGCTTCAATCCTCCCTTTACTTTCGCAATACTACTGTCAAGGACAAGGGTCTCCGAGATGGGAATTTTAACAACCACAAATGCAACATTTACTGTGGAAGTTGTTTCGCCTTAGAACTACCGTAGGCTATACCTGAATGAACTTCTTCGTGGGCCCACTATACCATAAACAACATCCGTAGTAAATATTACAGATTTTGTCGTCACTTGTAAGCAAAATTTCCCATTTTATAGACGCTTGTCTTTACTGTCCTTAGAAATGTTTGCTGCTGATTTACCACAGCAAAGGCATTGAAAGAGCTGCAGTGCATTGTGAAGGCATGGTAAAGCACAGGGAAGCAGAGGCAGGGGTTCAGTTGTAGTGTTAGCCTTTGGAAAGCACGACCGCCCCTGGACAGCAGTGCCGTGTGCAGCATGCTGTGGAAATGTTATTAACAAGCAGGACTGTGTTGTTAAACAGAACCTGCTTCCCTCTTATTACAGAGCCACATGAGACTGACGTGTGGCACAGGAACATGGGAATCACACCAAGTGGATATTATTGGAGCGGACCTGGGCCAAAAGTGGCATTTTTCAACAGTGATGTCACCAACACGGGGGATTTAAAAAAAAAATCAAAAATAACAAAAAAAAACAAAAAACAACATTTCCTGTTAAACAAAAACACTACTTGGAAAAATGAAATCCCTTTCCTGTTTTGTTTAAAACCCGATTTTGTTCATGAGCGTAGAGGTTATTTTGAAACCAGCTGTAAATACTGTAGCTGCGGCAGCGTGCCTGATCGTAGGACAGGCGTGCCAAGCAGGATCCAAGGAGGGGGAAGAAACGTGACTTGGACTACTCGTTATCAAACTGGACCGTTAACAGAGTGTGCATCGAATAGAGAGCAGGAAAGATGGAACAGTGCGCTGTATCAATTCAATGCTATTCACCTGGTATCATATTATGGAAAACACACACAACAGTAATCTGGTGTAATTCTTCCTCCTGCTATCCTCTCATCTTGACTGTTGCGCTGTCTGCGTGCCGTCGTGCAGGGCCGCCACGCTCGTCTGAATTTCAGCAGACTGTTTTATCTCTACCATTTCTCAGCCCAGGCGCGCTTGCATGCAGTCCACACAATCAGCTTACACACAAAGCAGTTTCTGCAAAATCAAGGGGAGGCGGCTGGATAACCCAGCGTGCCCTACACTTACCCTGCAGGGTTCGAATCTGGCTCAAGAGAAATGAGTTTGGGGGGTCTCAAACTAGCCCCCACAGAGAACATTAACGTGCCACACAGTTCAGTGTCTGCTTTAGTGTGGCCGAGGACTGTCAGGAAAGGTTGTTTGCCCCTCGACAATGACCCAGCTCCTTGCCCGGCTCACTAGGCGATATTCATGTAGAATTGTGACCAGAGAAAAGGTACAGCCCGGATACTCCTGCTGGTCGATAAGCTGAAAGAGAAACCAGGCAGCTCCCAGGCTTTCATTGTGAGTCTGTGCAAGTGGGGGAAGTCCGAGGTGAATTCCAGCTCCGTGCACAGCTTTCCTGAATCGCGGAAAAGGCCGGCGCGTGCCAGGAACTGCATTCCCATTCCTGGCAACTGGAGGGAAGCTTGGTGGAAACAAATCAAATGGACACTATCAATCTGGATGTGGTGTAGAAGCAAGGCGAGACCAGTATCAGGGGAGAAGCAGAATATCTCATGTCTGCTGTCAAGCTTTCCAGCTGCATGCATTGAGCAGCATAGCAAGGCCACATTCATTTGATCTGAACTCAAGAAATGCCTAAACGATATTTAAAAAAATAAATAAATAAATTTAAAAAATCAACAATAACTACTTTGTTATTTTGTGCAGGTAGCAAGTGTTTACTGTAGAGATTCACGTGAGAATGAGAAACTAGATCAAATGAACAGGACGCTTTCAGGGTTACAGTAAAGGAACAGAGGACATTCTCTGCCTCTCGTTGGCATGGAGATGAAAGATGCTACTGTATGGTACTGTATGCTATATAAAATAAAGATTGATTGATTGCCCCCTGGTGGCTAATACTGCAATGGCAACTTTCAAAATTTTCAACAAGCCACAGTGTACAGGTAACAAGCTCAGGTGTCTGATTAAACTCATAGGAAAACCAGGAATGGGTCAAAATGCTAAGCAATGGGAGTCTTGTTTCTATCCCTGTTTTTGCCGTGGGACACCGCAGGAATCCACAGCAATCTTTTTTCTGCTTATCAATAAATAACAGACACATTAGACACACAGGTATTAACAAAGATTTACAAGTTTATTGTCCTTGAGAAGATGATATCGCAGTGTGTGTGTGTGTGTGTGCGTGAGAGAAATAGTCCAGTGTCAATAAATGGCTCAATATACTGTTTTTATAATACAAAAAAAACAAAAAAAATATTTACAAAAGGTTTCTTTGTGGAGTAAAGAAACGGAATATATCCCAGACCCTCCCGCCTTTAAAATCCCCTCAGAAATTGTAAACAAAAATATTTTTTTTCTTCTGCATAAAACTATTCAGTAAAAATGAAAAAAAAAGCGCTGAAAAATAAATAAATAAGAGACATCACCGATGCCACATCTGAGAAACTGTTCAAATGAAACAATAATAATAATAATAATAATAATAATAATAATAATAATAATAATAATAATAAATAAATAGGTTTTGTAAAAGAAGCTGAGCAAACACTGTGGTGGTTTTGAAATTCCCACAGAGCTGCGTTTCCACTGCGCTCCACGCTCTCTGGCTCCCCCAGCCTCTGGATAACGCTCCTCCCTGCAGTGAGTTAGCAAAGTGTTCTCAATGCGGGCTGAGCCGGCACACAGGAGGGAAAGACGTCACACATGGGTAGGCACTGCAACACTACATCTACCGCCTATACAACACCCAGCGCAACTTTCACCCCCCCCCAGATTAAGGGGTTTGTGCTTGAAAGCATCCTAGCTTGGAATTGGAAGCAACGGAGCACACATCTGAGCACAGCTCTACCCAGCAGTGGAAACACAGACTGGGGCTGCGTCAACAAAACGGAGCAAGGGAGCCAAAGTACAATATCCTAGCTGGGTTTGGTGCGGTTCACACACACACACACGTCTGTACGGTCAAATACCAAATGCAAAGTCACGTTAATAAAGGTCATACACTCTACAATGGCCAGGGGGGGTCGACTGGGAATCGCGGCACAGTCCAGCTTCTCAACATGGACACGGTTACCTCAGCAGAACGTTGTGCTTTTCTTGGTATTAATTAATCGAGTAATTCACTGCATACGTTTCAACACAACAATAGCAATAACCAAAAATGCCTAAATTGTCTTGTTAAATCGGGGGTTCGGCACAAGGGAATCTGAACTGCAGGTGTTTTATAGCAACTGGCCGCTGGTCCTTATACTGCTGTGGTCTCTCAAAGCTATACTGCAATAATGATGTAGTGGGAGAGGAACTAAATCCGTTACAATCTACCACGACCTGCACTTAACCTCTGCTTTCGTGCCGTATGACGAACCTGTATCGTAACATCATTTTTTGTTTTACATTTTGGAACAAGTGGTTCAATGTTAAGCGAGTAAAATGATCATGCACCCCTCCCACATACCCCAAGGGTTTGTCCCTAAAAAAAAAAATTTTTTTTAAATCTCTGCCATGTTGTATAATCCTAGCCGGTCCCGTGCTTTCCATTCAGTGTGTGATGTAGTAAGACTGCCCCTTGTGGCGTGTAGCGCACATGGCCAGGCTGTCCAGCACAACACAACACACTGGTGGCGCCCTCTATAGAAACAATTTGGAAGCGTCTGGTATTTGCTTCTGGTAAGACAAAATAATCTTTCTAGCATTGATTTCTGTTTCTCAAAGTGCTTTGGTCCACAGCGATGTAGTCTGGAGCGCTGGAAGTGAGCAAATAGGTTGGGGGGGGGGGAAATGACTTGTTTTTCTTTCATTTTTTTTCTTTGTTTTTTACAGAAAAAATATATAAAAGTACAAATATATACTGTATATAAAAGTGTTTCTGTGACTTCAAACATATAGACAGTAATATAGGATCACAAATAAACCTGCTACAATCAAGCAGAATAATCACGCCCCCGGGCTGAATGCAGTTCTGTCAGACGAAAAAAAATATATAAAAAAATTAAATTAAAAAAACCACACCACACAGAGAGTACAGCGCGGTGGCTTTCAATTTTTTGGGGGCCTGTGCATCCCCCAAACTTGCAGTAGAAAGAAAAGTTTTTGGGAGCTGCACCCTAAACTAAACCCTTTCACAAGACAGACCCGGATTTTGGAGCGCTCGTCTCAAAACATCGCCCGAGGTCTACGGTTTTCAGGACATCAAGGCCCTTGACCGGACAAGTTAGCTGGTGTGCCTGCCACCTACGTTTTATTAGCTTCCTGTCGTCGCCAACACGTGCAAAATGCTCGCTCAGAATAACGAGTTGAAGCTGCAAGAAAGAGAAACGGTCGAGCGAGCGACTTCTTCAGAATCACACTGAAGGAAGCAGAGGCCGAAACATTTGTATGCTTCATTTAGGTTTCTTACACCTACTGTCCGTTATCGTCATTTAAAGACGATAGCATTGTGTTACTGTAGTCAATAGTAGCAGGTTGCTCAGACTCAACTGCTATGAAAGTTACTTGATTTAGTTAAACGCTTGGTAACACGGTATTTGTCTGACAGACGTGCAGCGCATTGAGAAGAACCTATTGCTTGTGATTTCATCTGGGGCGCAAAGACTAACACAACCAATACAGGGATGGAAATAAGACTCCTACTGCATAGCCGTTTCACCCGTTCCAGGTTTTACTAGGAGCTTGGATAGCCACAGTTTATAGGTAACAAGCTCAGGTGTGTCTATTAAACTCAAAGTAAAACCAGGAATGGATCAAACTGCTGTGCAATGGGAGTCTTGTTTCCAGCCCTGCAATACTGTTTGCTCAGCTTTTTTTTATATATATATTTTAAGTTTTGATTTCATTGAGATAAAGGTTCAGACTGGTGCACTGTGCTGGGGGGGCACATGGGCACCTGGCCACTGAGAAAACTATTTACATCGCTAACACTGATTGGTCCAAAGTCGGTAGTCAAGGATACGGACACCTGCCCCGTCGTCGTTGCCGGGGAGACGGGCCGGGACGGCTCCGCGGGGAAACTTTCAGGGAGGCTAAACCCAACCTTTAACCTCTTGGCGGCAGCGGCATGGTCTGTGGGCGGCTCGGGTGTGTGCGTGGTGAAGGGGTCCAGCTGCAGCTGGTAGAACACGCTGTCTGGCAGGTTCAGTTCCTGGCTGGTGGAGGCAGGGCTTCTGGAGGGCTGCCCAGCAGAGGGCTCCGTGGTCGGGCTGCTGTATGGACAGTCTGTGCTGGAGGCTGCGGAGGGAGGCTGGCTGAGTCGGTACAGGGGCTCCCTCTCCTCCTCCTCCTCCTCCTCCTCCTCCTCCTCGTTGTCGTTGGTCTCACTCGCGTTCCCCTCGATGATGAACTCGCTGCTCTCCCGTCTCTCTGCGTCTGGGAACACAGATAAGACTTTACATCTTCGAGACAGGAATAGGTAGGCTGTGGTTCTTGACCAGGTTTTATTTGTATTATTTCCCTGTGCGTTTGAATCCAATACAATAACACTTTTTTTTTTTAAATCACAAAGGGTGTGCATGTTGTTCTTTTTTTTCTTTTGTTCTTAGAGTGTAAACCAAAAATCACTGCATGCAGCAGTCAGGCAGGTGGAGAGCACAAACACAAAGCAGGTAAAGTCACATTATTATTATTATTTTTTAAACACATGGCTAGATTTACTCAACTTTTTTCTGCCACGAAATGTTTGCCACTAACTGTTTCTGTAAACAAAATGTCATACAGAAAACGTATGAGCCAAGAAAAGGTTCTTAATCCTAGTTCTGTACAAACATTTCCAAAAAAATCTTACACAATGACTTCTTTTTACATTTGAGCTCTTTTTCCAAAAGTCAAGTTTTGCTAATCAATATTTCATTTTTGACGTGCAAAGCTCGCAAACCTCTATGTAAAGGTTTTGCGTGTGCAAAATAAACAAATAAATATATACATAAATACATAGAAAGAAAGAAAAATTAAATACAAGTAAATGAAATGTATTGAGATCAACAACAGCTAAAAATTACCCTAAAGACAGGTTTCTGGTCTAAGTAACTATAGCTTGCATAGCTGCTTCTGCTGGTACCAGACTTCAACAATATTAACAACATGGATTACATTACACTGCTACAGAGATGGAAATCAGACTCCGACTGCATAACAGTTTCACCCATTCCAGGTTTTAACAGTGTCTAGGTAACAAGCTCAGTTGTGTCTAATTAAACTCATAGCAAAACCAGGAATCGATCAAACTGCATGACGACCTCATGTGGGGTTGAATAAAAAAAAAACTCTCCTCTAGTCTTTATGTAGAGACACATGGAAGACGCAAACGCATGATGACCTCATGTGAGGAGACAGTGGGTTAGCTTTGAATAATATATTTATTATGTGTCCAAAACTACTTCGAATGTTTGTTTTTTCAGTTATGTTTAATATTTTCATAGTAAAACCAGGACTGGATCTAAACACTATGCAATAGGAGTCTGATTTTCCATCCCTGGTGCTGGAAGTTGGAATATTCAATCAAACAGTGCTTGAAATGTATTTGGTAGCAAAAAGTACAAAGTTTGTATCCGTTCATAAAACAGGATTGATCAATGACTGGATCAAACAGATATCACGCAAAAATAAACCAAATGCATGAACAGCATCCAAAATAAGTAACATATATTTTACTGGAGTGCGGAGTGTTCCTCTCCTGTCTTTATAGCAGGTCATTTGATGGGGGTTCTGGTTTTCCAGTTAATTCCAGCAGAATATCTGAACATTCGTTTCAAATTTTAAAAGAATGTTCTAAAATGAAACCCCCCTCTATTTTCATCCCAGCACTATTGCGTTAGACAATAAAATGAAATTAAAAACGCAGAGCAGAAATATTTGTATTCGTTTCTGCTGGCTGTTCTTCATAAAGCATTAGTCAGATCGCTCCTGCATGGTCGCTGTTAACCTTCATAAAGCATTAGTCAGATCGCTCCTGCATGGTCACTGTTAACCTTCATAAAGCATTAGTCAGATCGCTCCTGCATGGTCACTGTTAACCTTCATAAAGCATTAGTCAGATCGCTCCTGCATGGTCACTGTTAACCTTCATAAAGCATTAGTCAGATCTCTCCTGCATGGTCACTGTTAACCTTCATAAAGCATTAGTCAGATCGCTCCTGCATGGTCACTGTTAACCTTCATAAAGCATTAGTCAGATCGCTCCTGCATGTAATTGTAGCGTGTGGTTTACCTGTATGCGTTTAAAGCTCAACTGTCTCGTTACGGTTTTAACTGTATGCGTGTTTGTCGCCTCCCGCTACGACCCCCTTGGACATGAGATGTATAGCTCAAGGATTCTTCTGCTGGTTGAATAAATGAAATGCATAAAAAAAAAATAATAAATGGCAAAAAAAAACCACACACACACATATAAACATTAAACAAAACAATCACTACACAATGCTTAAACAAAAATTCTGAAAGGAAACTAAAACCATTTGAAGATGGAATCCAATGATAAACTGAAATAAATTCAAACTCACGCGCTTTTCCCCGTTGCTGGCAACCCCTGCATGTTCATTACTGCATGCGCACATGGAGTGTGGACAGCGGCTTAAACGTTTCTGCATTGGGTTGCTCCCGTACCCCACCACCTGCGGTTCTCCCTGCCCCACTCACTGTGCACTGGAAGGTAACGCTGAACCGTTGCGATGGATAGCGCAACTTTCTTTAACGGTAACGGGGAGACGCTGGCTACAGACTCCATAGTTACTGCGTTTTTTGTCACTAAACTGAATTTAGTGAGAGCTGCCAGAGCTACTCCCTTACCTTACCTAGCGGAGCCTGGTGGCTGCGAGTTTAAATCCCAAAAGCCCAAGGCTAAAGCGTGGGTCTTACACTGGTGGCAGCGGTGGGATCTCTAACCTGTGTGCGTGGAGGGAGCTGCAGTGTGGGGCAAGGAACAGCCAGGCTAACGCCCTGAATAATTATCAGCGTGGTCAGGGAGCTGCCACTTCAGCTCTGGAACCAGCTGGTCGAGGTCCCTGTGCTCCCGGCACCCTGACAACAGGCACAGCGGCCCTTACCTGTGGCCCCCAGGTGGAGAGGGTCCTGGAGGAACTGGGAGTCCAGCTGGCTGGTGGTGGAGGGCACTGGGGTTGGGGGGGAGCTCCGTGAGTGGCTTGCGCCGTCCCCCTCGTCCGCGTCCATGTCCTGATCGCCATCGTCTCTGTGAGGACAACAGAGCAGGGGTCAGGGTGGGAGACAGACAGACAGACACAAGTGTTGAGGGCAATTTCTAGTCGTGCAGCTGGCTGGTGATCCAAGGGACACTGGTCCTCAGAGCTCCGGCTGGTCATGTTGCACGGCTACAGAACACCAAGTTCATGTTAATTATTATTATTATTATTATTATTATTATCATTAGAAGTAATGCTGTAAATCTACGTTTAAAAATTCAATGCTGTTTAGGAGTTTTCTTTTTCTTTAGACTTAATCAGAAGTTAATACAGCGGAGTGTAGGGTGCCTCCTACTGTAAAAGGAAAGCTGGTGCTGTGCGGCATAATAATCAAAGAATAAATCATAGAAACTAATATGTTTGCAAAGTATTACTGAAGCTTCACACCATTGACAGGGGGTATGCATGCAACGTGGGCACTGCTTGCAGTATTACTTACATTGTCTCGGGGTGTAGGCTGAATTTTTTCCTCCCGAATTTTGTCTGTTGCGTGAAATACTCAAACCGATCTGACTTCTTCCACATGTAGTAATATTCCACGCACTCTCCCACCGAGCGAGTCCGCACCTGGGGAGCCAGAGAGAGGGTCAGGTAGGGCTCTGCCGTGTGCAAGGCTTAACCTGGTGCAGTATGCATCAAAACGGCTGGCATTCCTGCTATAATATGCATCTTCAGCACAGTGCATCGCCCCCAGGCGGTCCCCAGAATATGTTTGAAGCTTGTGTAGAGTAACAGTGGTACAGTTCTTCCTTCTTGATTGCTCTTTGTATTTTTCCACAGTTTTCAGTTGGAGGTCTCTTTGAAAAAATCAGTTGTAAAACAAACAGTCTGAGAAAATCTGACCTGCTAGAGACGATTTTATGAAAACCAATGCTGGAGGCTGTGTGGTCCAGTGGTTAAAGAAAAGTGCTTGTAACCAGGAGGTCCCTGGTTCAAATCCTACCTCAGCCACTGACTCATTGTGTGACCCTGAGCAAGTCACTTAACCTCCTTGTGCTCCGTCTTTCGGTTGAGACGTTGTTGTAAGTGACTCTGCAGCTGATGCATAGTTCACACACCCTAGTCTCTGTAAGTCGCCTTGGATAAAGGCGTCTGCTCAATAAAATAATAATAATAAATAAATAATAATAAATAATAATAATTCAACGCACGCAACTTTCCCTGCGTTTTTCTACCTGAGGTCGTCTGGGGAAATATGCGAATGCGACTGTGGTCTGAACAGCTTTTCTGTGATGAAAGGCAACCTACTTTGTTGGCCTGTATGAGGTGGAAGTTCTTGCCGTGAACCCGGTAGCCGTGCTCGAAGTTCCGACACTCGTCCTCGCTCCACGCACACAACTCGTCTGAAGAGAGAGAGGAGGGGGGGAGAGAGAGAGAGAGAGAGAGAGAGAGAGGAGGGAGGAGGAGGAGAGAGAACGAGAGAGAGAGAGAGGAGGGGGAGAAAGAGAGGAGGGGGAGAGAGAGAGCAGGGGGAGAGAGAACGAGAGAGAGGAGGGGAGAGAGAACGAGAGAGAGGAGGAGGGGAGGGGGAGAGAGAGAGAGAGAGAGAGGAGAGAGGAGGAGAGAGAGAGAGAGAGAGAGAGAGAGAGAGGAGGGGGAGAAAGAGAGGAGGGGAGAGAGAGAGAGAGGGAGAGAGAAGAGAGAGAGGAGGGGGAGAGAGAGAGAGAGAGGAGGAGAGAGAGAGAGAGAGAGGGAGGAGGGGAGAGAGAGAGAGAGAGAGAGAGAGAGGAGAGAGAGAGAGAGAGGAGAGAGAGAGAGAGGAGAGAGAGAGAGAGAGAGAGGAGGGAGAGAGAGAGAGAGAGAGAGAGGAGGAGGGAGAGAGAGAGAGAGAGAGAGAGGGGAGGGGAGAGAGAAAGAGATAGGAGGGGAGAAAGACAGAGAGGAAGGGGAGAGAGAGGAGGGGAGAGAGAGAGGAGGGGAGAGAGAGACAAAGAGATAGGAGGGGAGAAAGAGAGATAGAGAGAGGAGGGGAGACAGAGAGAGAGAGGAGGGGGAGAGAGAAAGAGAGAGAAAGGAGGTGAGAGAGAACGAGAGAAAGAGAGAGGAGGGGGAGAAAGAGAGAAAGAGAGGAGGGGGAGAGAGAGAAGAGGGGAGAAAGAGACAAAGAGATAGGAGGGGGAGAGAGAGGAGCGGAGAGACAGAGAGAGATGGATCAGTTTTTAGTCCACTGAATCAACTTCACAATTTCAAAGCGCCCAATCAGAATTCTAAGGTAAAACTATACGGAAAACCAAGTCAAGCAGACAAACTTGTTTGGCTCTGGTGCCTCTTCCAGTGTTCAGAGAACAAGGCACTAGCCAAAACGTTTGCCTGCTCAACTTGGTTTCTTTAACTTTTAAACGATGGCTGAAAAAAAGAGCGAGGCGTTACCTCTTATTACTTTCACATTGAACCGCAGTCTTCTCAGAGCTTCTTCAGTGTTAAAATGACATTTCACCAGCTCGTACAGGGCCTGTGAAGTAGAATGTTCTCATCAAAGAGCACGTGGACAACGGAAGTCTACAGCAACTCAAGGGTGTTCTATTTAATGAGCATGGCTATTAATTCACAGTAAACCACCCTTATATGAATACAGCAAAAAACAAACGAGGGAGCAAAGCAACAGGGAATTCAATTCAGGATGCTTTCAGGAATGATGGCGCACGTTTGTAACACTGAAATGCCTGTATACAATAGGAGTTTCAGTGTAGTGCACTCTATTGATAAAGTGTCCTAGCATTGAGTTTGCCCTGGGTGGTGTAGTCGGGTTTAGAAAGTCACTTGCTCTCTTCCCCGTTCTCCCTCCCCCTCACCTTCCCTTCTCCTCCCTCCTTCCACCCCCGTCCCCTCTCCTCTCTCCTCTCCCCTCCTCACCTGCTCGTTGTCCCTGACCAGCGTTTCCTCCTGTAGGCTCTCTAAACTGGCCTCTTCACAGGACCTCCTCTCCGCCCTGCGCAGGAATCGCTCCACCTCTCCCTCCGGCAGCACGTGGGGGTCCCACAGCAGCTGGTCCTCGCTCTCGTACGCTGCCCGGAGGAGAAACAAGCACTCAGAACCAGATAACCCCACCCACTCCGGGAAACCACGCCCACACAGAGTAACCCCGCCTGCTCTGTGTAACCCCGCCCACACCAGGTAGCCCAGCCTGCTCTGGTTAACCCCGCCCACACCAGGTAGCCTCGTCTGCTCTGGTTAACCCCGCCCACACCAGGTAGCCCCGCCCACGACAGGTAATTCCACCGCAACTGCGTCCAGAGCAGGAGAGTAGAGAGTTAAAGAAACGATACCAGGGCTCTGTGGATGGATCATCACTTGGTCACTTAATGATCTAGGCCAGTCGCCTTTACAAATACCAGCTCAGTGAATCACATCATTAGCATGTTGCCGTGCACTGCCTTACCTCTTTCTTGGTGCGTGTAGAGGATTAGTGGAGGTATCATCGCCTGGTACTGAGGTCCCACCATAATGTCCTAAAACAGAAAATAAGGCTAAACTGCACAACAGCTTTGTGATGCATGCTGCTTTCAGATCGTAAAGGTTCTGAAATGAGAAAAGCTCAAGCGGTTCTGCAGGAACACACAAGGCATTACAGCCCTTCTCAAGAACACGCTCGACGGCTCCACCCACCTTCCTGCACTCGTTTGAGGGAACTGAATCGTCCTCAGACTCTTCCTCTGAGGAGCTGGAGGACGAATCTTTATCCTCGTCCACGATGGAGTTTGCTAGAAAACAAGTTTCCAGTTCTTCTTAATTCACATGTACCAGGAAAACATTCAGTCAACGACACTGAGTAACAGATTGCGATCAAACACAAAGACCGCTGACTAATAAACCAATACAAATGTTCATTAATAAGTATTACATTTTCATTTTGATACATATTCACATATTCTCGTCTTTACGATTTATTATAGAGGTCATACTACTAAATATGTATATTGCGTGTGATCATCTAATGTTAGGAGCAACCTCCTTTATCAAACCCGAGTCTAAAACGTACCGTGCAGCGCATGTGGGAAGAGGTCAGATGCATCGTGGGATGTGACGGACGGAGTGAGGTCGTCTGCGGAGGACTGGGCTTCCTCCTCCTCCTCTCCAGACAGCAGGTCCTTAGCAATCTGCTCCTACAAAAAAATCAATACAAGAGATATATGTTACCATGTGTTGGTTGACCTTGCGACGTCTCCTTAAAATGAAGAAAGGTTTTCATTGAAGGTCTTACTGTGCGAGTTTAATTAGTCAAAATGTATAGTGTCACATAAACCACACAGTAAAACTGACTTGAATGTAACTTTGCAGATATGAGCCTAAAGTTACCCTAAATGGCACCTATAATGCAGCCTTGCTCCACGTTATAAACCATGTGTCAGAAATCAACCACAGTCACAGACTTGTCAATATTTCAGTGCATCTTATCCTGCATAGAGATATCATCCTATTCACTGAACACACGTTTAAAAATGTTAATCCATTATGCCTTGCTTTCCAATGCCTTAAACCTTCAATAAAAACCTTTCTTCATTTTAAGAAGATGTCCCAGGATGTGCAGGGTGTTTATTAAGACAGCTCAGCATTGCCGATTCGGTCCTGTCTCCTCTAACTGCTGAGATGACATCTCTGTTATCCATGACCCTACGTGCGACGCGATATCCGACAGTGCGGACGGAAGCGCTTCTCCGGCAGGCTCACCTTGTCCAGCGTCATGTCGGGCAGGCTGTGCGGGAGGTCGTGACCCTCGCCGTCGTGTTCGGAGATGGGGTCTGAGGCCTCATACCCGTACAGTGCCAGCAGCTCCTCCAGAGGCATCTCGCTTCCCTGCGGAGCAAGCACAGCCAGAGGGGGTTAATAAACAGCGGGACAGAGCCAGGGAGGGAAGAACACTCCCATTGCACTGCAGTTTGATCCATTCCTGGTTTTACCATGAGTTTAATAAGACACACCTGAGCTTGTTACCTGTACACTGTGGCTTGTCAAGCTCGTAGTAAAACCTGGAACGGGTGACACTGCTATGCAATAGGAGTTATTTCCATACCTAGGTCGAAACACACTGCATTGCAAGCGCTGACCCGTCTGGCTTAAAAATTCAATCCAGAACAAGAGAGAAACGCTTGTGCAAAAAAAATTAAACCTGTGTGGCTAAAGGAACTGCGTTTGCTCAGGTTTGTTATAAAGGTACAGAGCGGGACCCAATGTAATCGTAATGCTTGTTTCAGAGTTATAGATTCTGGTTCGGTACCTGCTGTCCTTTACCGTCTCCCCAAATTCAGCGGGCCTCCTATCAGCTGCTCTACATTTCCTGCTGCAAAGCTGCTGAAAATGCAGCTCTCTTGCAGCTTGCTGCTAAAAGCAATAGGGATGGCAGCACAGTACCTCTGAGCCGTGGAGGCTCTTCTCCAGCTCGTCTAGGGATTTCTGAGCTTCACACTCCTCCTGGTGCTCCCGGGAGCCATAGCTGTGCGACAGGATCTCGGCTAGATTGAATCCGTGTTCATCGGAGCCCATTGAGACAGCTAGCGGAGAGAAAACATGACTGTGAGGCCTGGAGATCAACGTCTGCAATCTGCTCTAGCGAAGGACGTCTGAGACTCCTTTTCAAGCAGGTAAGGTAGCAGGTTTGGTAGAATTGTCCCATCACGCTTTTCACAATTTCTTGTTCCATATCATTAACTTACCTTACGCGACAACCAAATGGTAATTAAGAGCCAATCGCTATTCGTTAAAGGGTGCTCAACAAATGCAGTGTTAGAATCTGCATTTTCACAGTCCCTTTACGACAGTCAGAGGGCGATTTTAATTTGAGTAACTTCAAGCACTCGATAATGGATGACAGATTATAGCAGATAAAACATCTGATTTAACCATGTATTCAACAGTAGTGCATTAAAAAGCTATTGAGTTCAATTTAATCGTGGCAGTGTGCAAAGACTTACTGAAATGAAAAACACAGCATCGGTATTACGATTAATACAATAATCATTTTTATTAAAAGGCTAATAAGTCAATTGGTTAAACTCTCCTGTTAACTTTAAGCTTGTTTTTCAGTATTGCTTTCCAGTGGTGTATCAGTGCTTGCCTTCTAACTGCTTGTATAAACTCACTTGTGATCAATAAGCTTTATTGATAAACCTGGAAGCGAGTTGAGAAGTTGGAAAGCAATGTAAATAATGTGTGTGCTGTAGTGATGAAACTTCAGCACGTCCGAACCCCAACATTACAGAGTGACAGACGCGCGGGCGGGACTGCAGCTCAAAATGAAATCACAATTCTCGGATTCAAAATGCATCCCGAGTTCTCCTGAATGCTAACGTGGACGTCCTCACTTCAACACAGTAAGTTAACGTGTGTATATGCATTAGTAAAACATACACGCAATGTATTATTGAAACTGAAAACTGATGCGTTTGAGTGCTGTTTATTTTTAATAACAGAGAATAACCGATTTTGCCAAGTCATAATACAAAAACACCCCCGAACTCTAAAAAAATGAAAAATTCAAGCCCCAATTATAATCCAAGATTCTGCTCGCTAGCAGTAACTTTTAGGGTGCCATAACAGAATAGGACTTTAAAACTCAAGGGGTTCTCCCCAATTGATCTTAACAGTGGTGGATTTTAATATCACAAGACCACAACAGAGCTCACTGTAGTTCACCAAGGTGCTCTTGAATGAAGAATAAGAGGGTTTTATAAGTGGTATGGATACATACTCTCTCTATCCCATTTCATGTTTGTCTTAACATTATAGCCCGTCGTTAGAGGATCGTTTGATCTTATTATGCATCATACAGACAGCCCATGCATATCGTATCGCAACCTGCATATCGCGATAGGTATCGTGAGATTAGTGACGCCCCTACAGAATGATTTCATTGGCGGTCGTATTAAGATCAGTTTAGATCAACTGAACACATCCCAAGAGTTCTAAAGTGGGTTCCGACAGTGTAGCGCAGACAACCCAGGCGCTGGATTGGCCGGCGATGACATCTCGGTTTATGAAGATCAGTAAAAGGGGCAGTACCTCCTGCAGTCTGAAGGCCGTTCTGTACAGGACATGGATTGCGGGTTCGATACAACGCTACCCTGGGGCTCTGTCTTCGGACGGAGGTCTTTAAGGGAGATACAAAGGAGAAAGCACATAATGTCAGAGCACTAGACCCCCCACAGAGTGGGAGGGGGCCATGGCCCCACTGCCCCTGCCCTCCCCAGCTCTGGAACCCCTGCATTCCACCAGACCAATATCAAGATCAAGATCAAGACTCTGAAAACTGAAAAACAACAACAGTATTATCAGCGAACTACCACCAGGGATCACAAAGACCATGCTGTGTATGTATATCTGTATGAATGGCACTGCATTACCTGCTCAGTGTGTCTCAAAGTAGGGCTCTATCATCCACATATCATTACAGACAGCAGACAGAAGCACTCTCACACGGACAAACTCTCACCTCTGGAGGGGTGGCATCTTTCAAATGATTGGAATGCTGTCATTGTTTTCTCTGCTGCAGCATTCCAAAGTGGTCAACTGTCTACAAAGCAGTCTGCATCACATGCTTTCTCTTACAGTTCAATCACTGCAGTGGCCCTCCGTACCCATACACTTTAAACATAAAAGATCTGTCAATAACAGGGATCAGTGTTTCATACTGCTGCTTCTCTCTTTGTATTTACACGCTTTATAACATATATATATATATATATATATATATATATATATATATATATATATATATATATATATATATTTTCTTTGTAAACAACTTTGTTAATGCATCATTTAGGATTGACATTAAAACGACAAAAGTAGGGAAATACTATGAAAACTCCAACTCCACATCCCCCTCCCCCTCTTTACAAGCAACGGAAGGGGCAAGCCAACACATACATATGTGCCTGTACTTACAATGCTTCACACACACACTCACTGCTAGTATTACTCTACCTTTCAGTACGACTCAATGGAACACAACTTCTGGTCTCTAAAAAGGAAACAACAGCGGAGAAAACTGACTCCGCGTTTATCACGATGATAACGTTAGAATGCGTTTACTTCACAGCTACTACAGCACCTGTACCTGCAGCGGTAGCGTTACTGACAAGACAGTGTTGCTTTTGTCATACAGACTGTACAGGAGAGCTGATCAAACCTGAAGCAAATTCTTTCACGTATTTTAAAGACTACAATATTTTAATGTTTCATACGCAGAAAAAAATAAACCTGTATTAATATAGCATACGTGATCAAAATAACAACACCACCAATAATAATAATAATAATAATAATAATAATAATAATAATAATAATAATAATATTAAAGCCGCTGGCAACTCCTTAACTTTCTCGCTGTCTTGGTCATTACGTGGTGTATGCATTCAGCTACTGATGCTATCCCAAGCGTCTTAGTGCTGAAATTTCATATAAAGCCATATTAAATGACATAACGGCTGCAAAGATGCTTGGCTCTAGACCGTAGCTCTTTGCATTAGGTCTCCCAAATGAGTCAAGTTAGTTTACAAACAATCCAGTCATTTAAAGGCGCATGCTTATGGAGGCGCACCTTGGACACTTTGAGCAGCGCCGCGAAGCCGAGTCGCCGCTATTCCTATGGCTCACTATCTGGCAGCTCGGGGATGGCTGTATGTTAAAGAACGCCGAGCAAACAGAGCCGAGGACAGCGTTGCGAACACCCCATCTTTACTCATTTCAATAACCGAGCTGAAGCCGAAATGACCACCCGGAACCCTCGAAGCCGGGAGAGAAACATCTAATTGACAGTCTGTGCCGGTTGAGACCCAGCAAGACGCGGCTGTTTTAGAAAAAATATATCGTTATTATTCACCCCCAGCCCTTTGGCTCACTTACCTCCGCCATTCCGTTCTACGCAGGCTGAGTGGAATGCCCGGATGTAGCAGAGAGCTACAATAGGCGTTGATGTTTCTTGGCTGATAACTAATGTTATAATAATGTAACATAGCATCTTCCACTGCAGGGTGTGGCGAAAGGACGGGGTACTTAATACTTTTAAGAGAAAAATAAATAACAACAATAATATTATTTGTCTAGGTGCACATTTTAATTTGACTCGGTTTTTATAGGGTACCGCTACTTTAAACTTTTTTTTTTTAATTTTTTAAAGAAGTTCTTAATAGCACATCATATCCTTGAGGTCGTATTTAATAATAATAATAATAATAATAATAATAATAATAATAATAATAATAATAATAATTAAAACTCTGCAAATTAATACATTTTTAAAAAAGCGTGAGTATGTATGTGGAGATCAGATCAATAAGGTTGCATTTAATATTTGAATATGAAATAATAATGACACTGAGATTGATACTGTGGTCTCTGGAAAAAAAATCCTGAAAAAATAAAAACAGATTGGTGAAAGGTTTAAACCATGCGGGTTAAGAATCGACCTCCATGTTCACGGCTCCCTTATCGCCGTGTTGAATTTGAGCTGCTTATCGAGAGGCGCCCCGTTATAAACATTAGTTTGCACAGTATAATTTAGCAGTTTTCCCGTAGTTGTACTATGTATTTAACATAGCTTCCCCTGGTTTGCCATTCCTTTAATATGCTTTACCACACCTCTCTGGGCTTCCTTTGTTTTACCAGGCTAATCCAACGAATTGTTTACCCATCAAACTTTTTTTTTTTACAGTATCAAATTTATGAAAGAGCGGAGAAAAGGCTTACACTGTCAGAGCTGTCACTTTGCTAAACAAACATTCATACTGCTGGAAAAATAGAGATGTTTTATTAGAGAATAAGTCAATTATAATGCTAGTTGAAGCTGAACTGCTGGTTTCACAGTCATGATTAGCACTAATATCGGACTAATTTACCTAAACATTAGTGATTGGTTTCACAGACCCCTAAAATAGCACAAGGTAGTCCAATATTAGTGCTAACTGGGGCCCTGTGAAACCGAACTAAAGCACTGTGTAGCACAGTCATGAGGTAAGACAGCCTGGACACCTGGCATTTCATATACAGAAATTTATTGTAAAAACCAGCGACTGAATCTGCCCCTTCCCAGGTGCTTTCCTAGATCTTATTGTGCCGCACTTTCCGCGGGAGTGGCGTGGAGAGCTCCAGGACCCTCAGAGACGCCTGGGCCTGCTTGGCGGTCTCTGTCACTAGGTAGGGGTCGTAACCCTCGAAGATTCCCTTCCGTACTTTGGGTTTGGCCAGCACATGGACGCGATCGCTAGCCACGACCTTCATGGCGCTTTCAGGGACCGGCCACGCCGTGGGCTTTTCCGGGAGGAACAGGGGGTGCACTTTTTGGCCGCTGGAGGAAAAGAAGAAGGAAGCGCAGGATGGATTTGGGCAGGTGACCTGGGGCTTTTTGTGTTACTTTTCAAGTAACTACAGCTGTTGCAGGGGCAATTTTACAGCAAATCTGACCACATGACGAGTTCAAGCAACAACATCAAAATAACCTGGTGTGTGGGAATGAAATATGCATCAACTGTAACGGTTATCTTAACTAGTGTGATGATCTTGCTGTTGAGAATCACTTTGAATACCTCCTCCAATCACCTCATCCAGAAGCTGTATATTAAAGCAACGAGTGCATGAAACCAGCAACAAACAATTTAGTTACAGCAAAAGCGGGTGTTTTTTTGTTGTTTTTTGCTCTGAGCAACTCTTCTCTTGTTTTATACTGCTCAGATTGTTTTTATTCCTTTCCAAAAAAAAAAAAAAGGAAAAAATGGTCTTTGCATTTGCACTTGCTAAACAGAGAAAAAACAAACAGCAGAAAAAACGACGGCTAAGTTCACTTTTACTGTAAAGGAAAAAAAGTCAGTAGTTAACACAATGATGCCTTACTTGCTAGGACCTGGAGCCGGGGAGTAGTGACGGCGCTGCATGCTGCCTCAGTGACAATGCTGATTCCCTGCTCCGGACTCCAGATCAGAGACTCACGAGTCACAGGGGGGCATCGCCTCTTGGGCCGGGCCAGCTGGAGAATGCGTGGGCTGAGGACCGCACTCTTCACAGCTTCGCTCACCTGCAGTTTCACATATTCCAGGTTTTGTTATGACCTAGATTAGCCACTGACTATAGGTAACGAGCTCAGTCTTATTAAACTCACAGCAAAACCAGGAATGGATCAAACTGCTATGCAATGGGAGTCTTATTTCCATCCCTGATAAAGCATACTAAAAAACATGGCAAAGTATGATAAATGCAAAACCATGGGGAAAGCATGGAGAATAACTGCAAAATAACAATGGCGGTTTACAGTGGTGAAGTTTTAGAAGGGGAATCATGGTCGTTTAAGTGGGACTGTTACTTACTACTGAGTAAACGAAGGCTGTGGCTCCCACTCCTGGCTGAGTGCTTTGGGCTGGGCTAGCTCCTCCAGTCTTTTGGTAGCCGTGGATTTAAGAGCAGCTGCACTCACTGTCCATATGGGAGAGCGTCTAACAGGTGAAAAAAAAACAACAACAATTTTTCAATTTTAAGTGCTTTCTGTTTTGAAAAAACTTGATACCTTTATATAACACAAAACTACTGTAGTCCTTTAATACGCTTTGGAATTGCAGCGTTTAGGTGCTATACAGGTCATTTGGAAGAGCACGCGCTCCCAGGGTAGAGAGTCTAACTCTCCACCAATAAACCAGATCTTGAGACGGCAGGGCACGGCGCCCCCTGTGGCAGAAGCCCTGCAGCTGTAAATAGTGTGTGTGGGAATGTAAGCTTGACAGGGTTAAATCTGTCCCTGCCAGCATCACAGGTTTGGCCATTCAGCATAATTGAGGAGTGGCCACATGTATATAAAGATCCAGAAAGCCTGAGTGTTTGTGCTGTGATTTTTGTATTGTTTATTAGCGTGGTAGTGAAGCCTACACAAAGTTATTCTTTTGTTTAAACCTTTTATTTTGTCCCTTGTGCCATGTTTATTTTGTTCCTGTGTTTTGTGTTATTTTGTTAAATAAATGTGCGCGTACACACTTAAACCTGCAGTTTTCTGTCTCTTGGTGTAATTCCTGCCGGTAGCCAGCCTGGGTCGTGACGTCACCCTGTCACACCCCCATGTGTATACATTCCATTACCCTCTTGTTAAAAAATACAAAACCAATAACCTGACATTTAACATCTTCCTTCATAACCAAGCCTATTTGCTTTATAGACAGCAAGGAAAACTAAATAATTAAATGTAATAAAGGTATATATATACTGTATATATATATATATAATCATCTAAAGGCTCACCTATCCTCGCTGTACTTCGTATTCAGCACTTTGAACTGGCTCAATTCGGACAGTCTAGGTGTTAATACTGAAAAAGGAAGGAGAGCAGGATCCTTTTAAAGGGATGGTATTAAACTTTATTAGGGTAGAGGAGAACCTATTTGGACCACTGGGGAGAGGGGATGACAATATTCACTACCATTGTACCCTGTTCAATTCACTCTATAAAAAAAAAAATATATATACAGTACTGTGCAAAAGTTTTAGGCAGGTGTGAAAAAATGCTGTAAAGTAAGAATGCTTTCAAAAATAGACATGCTAATAGTTTATATTAATCAATTAACAAAATGCAAAGTGAGTGAACAGAAGAAAAATCTACATCAAATCAATATTTGGTGTGACCACCCTTTGCCTTCAAAACAGCATCAATTCTTCTAGGTACACTTGCACACAGTTTTTGAAGGAACTCAGCAGGTAGGTTGGCCCAAACATCTTGGAGAACTAACCACAGTTCTTCTGTGGATTTAGGCAGCCTCAGTTGCTTCTCGCTCTTCATGTAATCCCAGACAGACTCGATGATGTTGAGAACAGGGCTCTGTTGGGGCCATACCATCACTTCCAGGACTCCTTGTTCTTCTTTACGCTGAAGATAGTTCTTAATGACTTTCGCTGTATGATTGGGGTCGTTGTCATGCTGCAGAATAAATTTGGGGCCAATCAGATGCCTCCCTGATGGTATTGCATGATGGATAAGTATCTGCCTGTACTTCTCAGCATTGAGGAGACCATTAATTCTGACCAAATCCCCAACTCCATTTGCAGAAATGCAGCCCCAAACTTGCAAGGAACCTCCACCATGCTTCACTGTTGCCTGCAGACACTCATTTGTGTACCGCTCTCCAGCCCTTCGCTAACAAACTGCCTTCTGCTACAGCCAAATATTTCAAATTTTGACTCATCAGTCCAGAGCACCTGCTGTCATTTTTCTGCACCCCAGTTCCTGTGTTTTCGTGCATAGTTGAGTCGCTTGGCCTTGTTTCCATGTCGGAGGTATGGCTTTTTGGCCGCAAGTCTTCCATGAAGGCCACTTCTGACCAGACTTCTCCGGACAGTAGATGGGTGTACCAGGGTCCCACTGTTTTCTGCCAATTCTGAGCTGATGGCACTGCTGGACATCTTCCGATTGTGAAGGGAAACAAGCATGATGTGTCTTTCATTTGCTGCAGTAAGTTTCCTTGGCCGACCACTGCGTCTACGGTCCTCAACGTTGTCCGCTTTTTGTGCTTCTTCAAAAGAGCTTGGACAGCACATCTGGAAACCCTGTCTGCCTTGAAATTTCTGCCTTGGAGAGACCTTGCTGATGCAGTATAACTACCTTGTGTCTTGTTGCTGTGCTCAGTCTTGCCATGGTGTATGACTTTTGACAGTAAACTGTCTTCAGCAACCTCACCTTGTTAGCTGAGTTTGGCTGTTCCTCACCCAGTTTTATTCCTCCTACACAGCTGTTTCTGTTTCAGTTAATGATTGTGTTTCAACCTACATATTGAATTGATGATCATTAGCACCTGTTTGGTATAATTGTTTAATCATACACCTGACTATATGCCTACAAAATCCCTGACTTTGTGCAAGTGTACCTAGAAGAATTGATGCTGTTTTGAAGGCAAAGGGTTGTCACACCAAATATGGATTTGATTTAGATTTTTCTTCTGTTCACTCACTTTGCATTTAGTTAATTGATAAATATAATCTATTAACATGTCTATTTTTGAAAGCATTCTTACTTTACAGCATTTTTTCACAAATGCCTAAAACTTTTGCACAGTACTGTATATATATATATAGTATATTTTGATTCGATTAACACATTGTTAATTCAAGGGTGTCCCATCCGTTGAGATTAATAAATAAATAAATCACTATTCTGTATATTAGTAATAACTTATGTTAGTAAGCACCAGCATGACCTAAAGCTATCTATTGCCAAAAATATAAACATAAAATAAGAAGCAACTGAGCACAGACTTTTAAAACATAAACAAAATAAAAGACTTAGGGGCTGATGTAAGGATAGGTGCAGTGCAGACAATGGAGGCTGCAAAATCCAAATTGCCTAGTGGCCAGGCAATTATTTTGCACTGTGGCCTATGTAAACTTAAGAGCAGTGCAAATTACTCAACACGCGTAAATAAAGAGCTGCAATCATGATAATGAGGGTCGCAATGAGCGCCACCTGTGCATCGGGGTATTTAGCGGCCGCACTTACAGCCCAGAGGTGAGTGGAGTTAGGAGTGCAGAGAGCAGCAGGCGCTGGATGAGATTTGTGGAGCACGAAAATCAAACCAAACAAAAAAAGGAAGGAATGTCAGAGGAATAGCAGCAAAGTCCTCTTGGCGCACGGAAAAGAAAAGTATTCAGAGGAGGAGAGGAGAGTCCTTACGGCTGAGGTCACTCAGCATGAAAGTGAGTTATTAGGAAAAGCCAGTTATGCTACCAAAGAGGCCATATGGTCCTCTACAGTGGAGAAAGTCAATGCTGTCGGTGTTGCCTGGAGGACCAGGTGATGAAAAGATGGCAGGACTGGCGGTGGCAAACCAAAGCGAAACTCGCAACGCAGCACAGGCCTGCAGCAGGAACAGGAGGAGGGCATCACCGCTGGAGAGGCAAGCGGAGAGGACAACCCATCCCAAACAAAGGAACCCTGGCTTCTCCACCTTGCCCTTCTCCTCCGAAGGTTTTCCTCAACAAGAGCCAAGCGTCGCCGCATCAGGACCACAGACAGCAGCCATCCTACGCTTGTACGATTGTAAGTCGCCCTGGATAAGGGCGTCTGCTAAGAAATAAATAATAATAATAATAATAATAATAATAATCCTGAGGCCAATCGCAGGTCTCTGAAGGTGTGTGCTTTTATGCAGCTCTTAATTACTCGCTTCTACAATGGTTCGCACCTTGTCAGAGGAGTTTTTGCAGGGTGAGCAATTGCCCAATTGCAAGGCAAAATCCTTACATCTCACTGCAATGTTTGTGCCCGGTTAGTATTCCAGATCCCAACCCAATTCCATGTTTTTTTTCTTCACTTGAATACATTTCAATATCATTTAAATGGATTAATGATGGCAAAGTGCTAATCTGACAGCGGGTGCAGAATGCCAGGTAAAAAACATTCTTTACATAAACCGCAATTTTAGCGACCGCTAAAGTCCCACTTACATCTCCTTACATCTGCCCCTTAGTATTTAAGCAAGCGCAATCAGAACCACTAGGAATGACAGCAAACATGATGAGCTTTACCGAAAGTTGAAAGCGACTTTCTTTTTAAACGCATTGTCATTCCCTCCCTTCCCTTATAAAAGTTTACCACTGTATTTGTGTACTTTTCCCATGCTGTTCCCATGCTTATACTCTGCATTTACCATAGTTTACCCTGCTGTGGCATGTTTATTAATATGCTTTACCATACCTCGCTGGTCTTTACAATGCTTACCTGTGCTTTACCATGCTTTCCCTTTGCTTTATTACCCTTTGCTATGCTTTAATTGTGGTTCACTTTTATATGGGTTTTAAGAGCATGGCTGCTAAAACTGAGGCCAAAAAGTTGCTAAAATGAGGCATGCCAGTCTGCAATCCACTACTGTGTTGTGCCAGCCTCCTTACCACTGGTAGTTGCAGCCCTCTGTGAAGGCATTTTATCCAGCCAGTATACAGAATGCCTGTAAAGAAAGCACACACACTGTAAAACAAGCTTACAGGACAGCGTTATCCTTCGAAAGGATTACCACAGTTGGTTTGTAGTTTTCCCCAGGCTTCTGCATTGGCTACACTGTGCATTTAACATAGTTTACTATGGTTTGCCATTCTTTAAAAAAGATATGCTCTGGGCTTCCACCATGCTTTTACTACGGTAAACTTGTTTAAGGGAAACCATTGTCAACAAAGACATGCATTTAAAAACAGGCAATTCTTGTGCTATAACAGAGTAAAAAATATCATAACCTCCTACTACTGCAATTAAATGCTGGGCCATGCCAATTGTATTACAAAGTATAGAAGTGGGTTTCAATTGCAGGAGGGTTTGGGTTCTAATCTACAGGTAAATCTACCACTGGGAGAATGTAAACTAACTGCACAATAAACCAAGTCAATTGTGCACAGATGGGTAATCCGTGATCCATTGGACACTGGTTTAAAATGCGCAGTTCACAGAAATAATCAGTTTATTGAAAGTGAGGAAAAGTGAAGTTCCTGAGTTTTAAATATAAATATAAAGTACAATGCAAATGTAAGTTTATAGAGATATGCATCTTAAACATGTATATGATTATAAAGACAATAAAGACTTTGCTCAAAAGAGCCAACTTCCTACACAAAATCAATCTCAATCTCTCTCTCTCTCTCTCTCTCTCTCTCTCTCTCTCTCTCTCTCTCTCTCTCTCTCTCTCTCTCTCTCTCTCTCTCTATTTTTTTTTTTTTTTACCTGTCTGGGAATTTCAGGAAATTCTTTTTGGGCTTGGCCAAAACATCTATCCGAGTTTCCATTACGAATTAATCTAGAAAATCAGATAAATTATTATTATTATTATTATTATTATTATTATTATTATTATTGCATAATGAGAAATAGACATGTATTTGGCATAGATATTTATGACAAATAAATACTGCACACAATTTCTGTATTTTCTCGAATACAGCACGGGTACAGTGCAATTTTTTTTTAAATTAAATCAATAAAAATGACAGAATTAATTAACTCTACAAATACAATTCTACATTGATTAATAACATTTAGTACTTGCACTAACTTACTATAAAGTAGCAACACATAAGCTATATTTTATAAATAGGCCTACATTACCCATTAGCTAAGAAATAACTGATGATAGCGAAGCACCGTATTGTTGTGAAGCACGTTATCACTTTGCATAGTATTCAAGCTAATGTTTAATTTGCAGATAATGCAATTAAAGGATTTACGATGCAAAGGCGTGTTTTATTTGTTTAGGTACAGTACCTGTGTTTACCTTTGCTCTCCCGTACCGACACAGCGCTCTGCAGAAAACTCTCCCCGTTGCTGGGTAACAGTTGACGCGAGACACTGTTGCTTGGCAACACAAAGAATTCGCAGGTTCCCTGGATGACTTTGCTGCTGCCAGACCCTTGTCATGTGACAGGTGCGGTTACCTACATTTTTTTGAACCCGAATGTACCTTAGAAGTTTGTATTAAGTTACTATCAAACGAAAAGAGTTTGACAATTTACTATCTGATATTTACAGTGCTTTAAGGAAACACCAGACAAACTAGTTCATATAGTATATACATGCATATATACATTTCGTTTCATTACCTATTATGTCTTAAGTAGAAAGTCTGGTATATAAAATGCATTCTCTAAAGTTCTGAAACGCCAGCTCAGATTATTAGATTAAAGGATGTTAGATTTTCATATCACAACGGAATGGCAATTCACCATGCTTGTTTTAAACCATGCTTGCCGCTGGAGGCTGTGTGGTCCAGTGGTTAAAGAAAAGGGCTTATAACCAGGTCCCCGGTTCAAATCCCACCTCAGCCACTGACTCATTTTGTGACCCTGAGCAAGTCACTTAACCTCCTTGTGCTCCGTCTTTCGGGTGAGACGTAGTTGTAAATGACTCTGCAGCTGATGCATAGTTCACACACCCCAGTCTCTGTAAGTCGCCTTGGATAAAGGTGTCTGCTAAATAAACAAATAATAATAGCTTTGTAGTTACTGTGCTTTTAATATGCATGCTATGGTGCACCTCAGCAGAATGTATACGACTCCCACAGGCTAGAAGCTCTGTGCAGTTTGTGTGTCTGAGGCTTATGGATCCTTATCTCCAGGACCATGGCTCATTCGAAGTAGAAGCAGATCCTTTCCTCTGGACTGATCAGCCTCTCTGAAGTGGGAGACTTTTCATACTCTTTGTGTGTGGTCATATCATCACCCCTATACTAGTCCAAACAGCCGCCTCTGTTACTGCTAGATAAGGGAATGGTAAAGTAGCCCAGCAGCAAAAGAGATTGTGCTGTCGCTGGTGACAATGTTTCATCTGATTACGGGACCTGGAGAGTATCGGTGCTAGATACACACACACAAACACAAACACAGACACAAACATACACACACACAAACATATGCACACACACAAATCAAATCTTTTAGTTACTGTAAGACCAGCTAACCATGTAAATACCAAGTTTCATCATAATTTAATAAGCAGCAATGTTCACGATATTTGCAAAAATGTAAGGCTGACGTAGACATTTTACGGACAGACAGACAGACAGATAAACAAGCGACAGTATCAGCTTTCATCACAATCGGATTAGGGGTTATATGGAAAAAATAAAGTAAAGTGTGACTCGCTGAAATCGGATCGTTTTTGGTACTGTAAGACCAACAAGAGACATTGGATCAGTGGTGACCTGGGGAGTCGAGAGGGGAACCGGACCCTGTTGAATATTACAGCAGCTGCTGGGGAGTGGGTGCAAGGGTGTGGATACCCAGGAGGTGCCGGTACATAACACAGGAGCACAGGTCTACAGCACTGAGATTCAGATAGGAGACCACTGCTGCGTCATTGATTTTAGAATAGTCAAGACTGACACGCGTATGGCCCATGTTAATATCAGATCACCAGATCACAGTCCCCTATTCAATTACCCCTGCACGCACACACTCTTGTGTTTGACCTTGCATGGATCCTCTATCCGAAGTTTCTTAATTTTCTCTTTTCAAACTTCTCCGGGGCTTTAAGCTATTCGGTTCCCAAATTACCCCCGGCTCTAATGAAATTGATTTAATATTCGGTGACAGGTCTGTAACAAGCAGAGGACGTCCCCCCCCTCCTCCCCACGTTCCTAACAGCTCCGTCCCCACACTTCACATTGCTAGTAATTAAAAGCAGCCCAATGGCGCCGCAGCCAAGTGATAAATATATATGCTGATCAGGCAGGGAGACACGCCCAGCAATTTACTCTGCTGGCTCCAAGGCTCCTAGCCCTTCCCTCCTCACTTTGCCTAATATAAACAGGGGGGTGAAAATGAAGAGGCATGTGTTTTAATTTTGTGAGGCATATAAAAAACCCTGCATTAGGTATGTATATTAATCATGGCTCCAGTGGCTGCAGGAGATGCAGGCCCCCTTCTTCGATCAGAGAGAGTGAAAGTCAACGTCTGTACAGCTAGGTGATTTACATTTTTCTTATTTGCAAACGCTGATCAGCACTCAGCCCCCCTGAAATCATAATAACAATAACACTATAACACATGCGGGAGAGAAAAATTAAACACGAGATGTAAATGTGCTGGCAGTGATGAATGAACCCTTCCTGTTATAGGAAACTGGACGGCAGCTGGCTTTCTTACCCAACTCTGTGGAAGCCATGGTAGATGGGGCAGGACAGATAGATTTGAGAACTGAAACCAGGCCCCTTGGAATATTACAGGTTTTCTTTGTGTTTTTGGGGTGTCGTTTCAAGTACATTCATTGTAACTTTAACAGATCCTTCTTCTCTAACCAGATTCTGTTGTACCTTGTGTCCCTCTATCCGAAAAAACACATTATTATTTGTTTATTTAGCAGAAAATATCCCCTGTGCACCTCTCTAGAGGAGGAAAGTGTAACCGACATAAAAATGTCAGCGCCCTGGATGAGTGGAAAATCCGCTTCCAATCGGCTTTTAAATCACTCAGTGCAAGTTAATTGCCAGTGAGTGGTGCTCAATTGTAAAGGTGAGGGGAGGACAGCTTTTCCTGTTTTGAAATCAACACAGTAGTGAATGGTTTAATACCTGCCGGTAAATGCTTCTTATAGGCAATTATGAGTGCGAGTAACAGTACAACCCGAGTGGGATGAATTTAGTCTTTTGTAGCATCCACCTCAAGCCACAGTATACAGTCCAAAAGCAAGTTAAAACATAACTTTGTACAGGGGTTAAGGCAGAGTATGTGCTTGGATGCAGCTGATCAGTGTGAGGTGAGGGTGCATGTTATGTGAAGCACTGTAGCAGATACTGGCTTCAACTGCACACTCCCCACACAAGCTTCTTAACCGCTGTACAAAAGAGCGAGGCTGCTTTGCGAGAGCAGCTCTAGAGCCTGTAACCTCGTCTTTCCTGCAGGGGTCAGAATTGGCCAGGGAGGTGCATCACGCGACGCGGCCCATTACTCTCACACTCTGCAATGAGGTGGGGAAGCCTGAGACCCGGAACCAGCAATACTCAACGGACAGGGGACAGTGTTTCAGACCAGAATCAATCTCAGCAATTCAAAAGGAAAACAGCGATCTGGAATTATTAGACTACTGTTTCAATTGACCCTAAGTGTCAGAAAGCAGAATTGAAAGCACAGGCAAACATGTGAAACGTATTAACGTTGCAGTAAAGCAAATAGCATAAGCATAAAAACACTCAATAGTGCTAAATTTAGAAATACTAAGAGCAACTTAAACATAAATTCAATGTTAAACATTTCGACTTTTTTTTTCAATGTCTTTACAGTTTTAATCAGACGTTATAAAAAGCCGAAACATCACTCATTTCAATTTAAGTTTCTTTTAGTATTGCATGATAGATGAAATGGTAGCCGTATCAGTCCAGAGATGATAGACACAGAGAAGGAGAGGTGATACCTTTTATTGGACTAACTGAACAATAATCACAAGCTTTCAAGACCTCAGCAGTCTCTTCTTCAGGTGAAAGTAGGAAAGAGAGATTGGGGTAGGGGGGCTAGTAATCTGTGTCCATTTTCCCTGTGACGGACTGTGCGGGTCTCTCTAGGATCCCCTCTCCCTTCGTAAATCTGCTGACCTCCTGCCCAGGCAGACGGAGCGGGGCTCTGGATGGGCAATTCATCTGCAGTCTGAAGGGCACAGGGGTCTGATTTATGCACTGTGCTCACGTTACTGTCTCACACAGACACTCACGCACACCGCTACTGCTGGGGGGGAAATTCTTGTGATTTGTGTCTCATGGGAGACATTGGCGTGCATCCCTGTCCCCAACCCTAGAACAGGTTTGGACACTGTTGACAAAAAAGGGACAGGGGTTTTCCGAGACAACCCGGAACTTCCAAATCGGAAAATCTGAGTTTAGAAACTGAATGATAAAAAATAATAATATGCATAACTTCAAACATTTTAATGCAGATTTTTTTAAAGAATAAAATGGGTATGAAATTTCCTCTACTGTTAAGCAAGCATGATGGTTGAAAGTGGCTAGCGGCAGACTGGGGAAGAGGACGGCTGCAGAGGTATGTGCCATCATAAATGCATCAATCAAAATGTTGTATGAAGCAAAACAGTGTGCGTTGAGTTGACACTGCTAGATGAGCTAATCAATAGTACATTTGCAAAGTAATTGTGCAGCTTAGCATGAATTTACCATAAACTATCGTGGTTTCCCATACTGACTTCATACCTCACTTTTCATTTTACCAAACCGTGCCACAGGACTCTTATAGAATATTTTGAGTCAATATATTCTTTAAAATCAGTTCAATTAACTACACAGACACACAGCCAACAAATCCAGTGCTTATTATTCCCCTGACTGGAGTGTGATCTGATTCAAGAACACGCTTGTTTTGAGCCAAGGCCTAAACAGGGTGGATGCTTTGATAATAATTCCTCCGAGTCCTTGCTGTCACTCTGTATTGCACCCGACAAGCAGCTGGACAAATTAGTTTTAATTTTAATAACCTGGTGGGCGGGCTGCATTCCTTTTGTTTCCCTAATGAGGGGGCGGGAAGCTGGTCTCCACTGTCATTTCCCAAATAGATTAGGTGGCAAGGCAGTGTGTGAGAGTGTGTGTCAGGAGGGGGCCAGAGGTATAAAAGTGACTCACATCACTGCTTGTGCCTTCAAAGTCCGGATCAGCTCTCTGTTGGAACGGGTTACTGTCTAGCTCTATCCCCGTCCTGGCAAACAGCAAAGAAACGCAACATTGTAGAGGCTTTGCAGCTCTGTAGCTGAGTCTGGGAGGGAAGGCAGACAGCTGGGATCAATGGGAGAGGCTGGAGATTCAACAGAAAGTGAGTTGATTATTTTTCACTTAGCATACTGTGTTATAGTACTAGTTTTAGTATTATTATTTATGATTCTTCTTCTTCTTATTAATATTATTTTATGATGATACAAGGATCACGTTTACAAAGACAGATCTCGCTGTAAAGTTTGCTGTTTCCATCATTACAGTACAGCCCAGTGTTTGTCTAGCTGACTGTGTTTGTGGCACGGTACCACACTATGGGTAGGTAGACCCATTTAAAAGCTGCAAATTCTCGACTATCCTAACACTAACGTGCATACTATAGTGTATTATAGGAAATGTTTTTAAACAGTACTAAAGTATTGTTTCCCCATTGATCACTGTTTGTATAATTGTTAATGGTTTAAAGTAAATCTATACTTCAATATGTAAGTCTTGGCAGGGCAGCTTCTCGTTCCCCATACAATTTCTAAACATGTGTTTTGCACCGAGCACTGATGCACTTTACCCTGTTGGTCGTCTACCCGTCAGTAAGGCTCTCAATCAGAGATCGAGGGCTGTGTGTGCAGTAAGCCTGTTTCTGTGGCGCAGGGGCGGTGTCCAGGGCGGTGTGTGCGGGCTGCGGACTGCAGATTCGGGACCCCTTCATCCTGCACGTGTCCCCCGATCTGGAGTGGCACGCGTCCTGCCTGCGCTGCTCCGAGTGCCACTGCAGACTGGAGGACAGGGACAGCTGCTTCCTGAGAGACGGCAGGACATTCTGCAGAGAGGACTACCTCAGGTAGGCGCAGGCGTACATACACACGCATACAGACACACAGGAATACACACACACACAGGCATACAGGGACAAAGGGCCACAGGAACACAGGGCATACAGACACAAAGATATGAAATCCCACAAACACACTGGAACGCGGAGATGCAGGCATTCAGACATCAAGGAGCATAGGCACAGTATGAGTTCTCTCCTTCTCACGATGTATTCTAAGTCATATTACTGTCATGATTTCTGATCCTGGTCCTTTGTTTGCTGTCTATACAGTGCTGTATGTTTGTGTTGGGGTTTAGCAGCTGATTGAGGGATTATCCCCTGTGCTTGGCAGCGGTGAGTCCTGGAAGCATTGCCCTGGTGTGCTCAGTGTAACGGTGTGTGTTGTGCTGTGTTCCAGGATGTTCACGGCGAGGTGTGCCCAGTGCGGGGGGTCCGTCCTCCCCTCGGACCTGGTTCTGAAGGCCAGGGGGCGTGTCTATCACCGGCACTGCTTCCGCTGCGTGGTCTGCGCTCGGCAGCTCCTGCCTGGAGACCAGTTCACTCTGCAGCCAGGGGGGCTGCACTGCCAGACTGAGCAGCCGATCCCCGAGAGCCCAGAGGGGGACTCCGGCAGCCCACAGCCAGGGCTAACAGGTGAGCATGTTCAGCAAAGAAAGGGACTCAGAAACTCACAGGCAGTGCCCTCGAGAGAAGAGAAATACAGCTCACAACAGGGGCCCGACCCCTATACGAGTAAAAGCAAGTAAAAGCACAGCAAAGTGTAATACAACGCAGTTTAAGCATGGTAAAGCACAGTGAAAGCAAAGTGTAATAAAGCATAGGTCAGCATAGGTGATTATAAACATGTTATGAATTATGCTATTAACAATTCTAGAATTTGATTAGAAATAATAACACTATTTTATACACTTTTGCCATGGTTTTGTTTTGCTGTTGTTTATAATCAGTTATGATGGCTATAGGGCTGGGTTCACAGACCCTGATTAAGGTTACATTAGGTAATCCAAGATTAGTGCTAATCATGGTCTGTGAAACCAGCCCATAGTCTGTCTGTCTGTCTGTCTGTCTTTTTGTCCTTCTATGCCTGTCTGTCTGTCTTTATATTTTGCTGTTGTTTATAATTCCTTATAACGGATCCCTAGACTAAAATGTTACCAGTAAACTGTGGTAAATGCAATAATACAACCAAGGGAAAAACATGGGAAAACTGCAAAAATGCTGTGCAAAAATACTGTGCAAAAATACTGTGCAAAAATGCTGTGCAAAAATACTGTGCAAAAATACTGTGCAAAAATGCTGTGCAAAAATGCTGTGCAAAAATACTGTGCAAAAATACTGTGCAAAAATACCGTGCAAAAATACTGTGCAAAAATACCGTGCAAAAATACTGGGCAAAAATACCATGCGAAAATACAGTGGTAAAATTTGATAAGGATTATTCACAAAGCTTTAACTCATGAGTTATTTAAAGAATATGTTTTTTTTATTTTTCAAAGTTTGTTTTTCTGTCAACAAATTAAATTATGATATTCAGGAAAATTTCTTCTTTCACTGTTTCAATGGGAAGACAGCAACGAACTTGATTTCATTCATAAAAACTGACTTTGAAAAAACAAACTAACCACATATATACAGTACTGTGCAAAAGTTTTAGGCAGGTGTGAAAAAATGCTATAAAGTAAGAATGCTTTCAAAAATAGACATGTTAATAGATTATATTTATCAATTAACTAAATGCAAAGTGAGTGAACAGAAGAAAAATCTACATCAAATCCATATTTGGTGTGACCACCCTTTGCCTTCAAAACAGCATCAAGCATCAATTCTTCTAGGTACACTTGCACACAGTTTTGAAGGAACTCGGCAGGTAGGTTGGCCCACACATCTTGGAGAACTAACCACAGTTCTTCTGTGGATTTAGGCAGCCTCAGTTGCTTCTCTCTCTTCATGTAATCCCAGACAGACTCGATGATGTTGAGATCAGGGCTCTGTGGGGGCCATACCATTACTTCCAGGACTCCTTGTTCTTCTTTACGCTGAAGATAGTTCTTAATGACTTTCGCTGTATGTCTGGGGTCGTTGTCATGCTGCAGAATAAATTTGGGGCCAATCAGATGCCTCCCTGATGGTATTGCATGATGGATAAGTATCTGCCTGTACTTCTCAGCATTGAGGAAACCATTAATTCTGACCAAATCCCCAACTCCATTTGCAGAAATGCAGCCCCAAACTTGCAAGGAACCTCCACCATGCTTCACTGTTGCCTGCAGACACTCATTCGTATGCTCTCCAGCCCTTCGCGAACAAACTGCCTTCTGCTACAGCCAAATATTTCAAATTTTGACTCATCAGTCCAGAGCACCTGCTGCCATTTTTCTGCACCCCAGTTCCTGTGTTTTCGCATAGTTGAGTCTCTTGGCCTTGTTTCCACGCCGGAGGTATGGCTTTTGGCGCAAGTCTTCCATGAAGGCCACTTCTGACCAGACTTCTCCGACAGTAGATGGGTGTACCAGGGTCCCACTGTTTTCTGCCAGTTCTGAGCTGATGGCACTGCTGGACATCTTCCGATTGGAGGGAAGTAAGCATGATGTGTCTTTCATCTGCTGCAGTAAGTTTCCTTGGCCGACCACTGCGTCTACGGTCCTCAACGTTGCCCGTTTCTTTGTGCTTCTTCAAAAGAGCTTGGACAGCACAAATGGAAACCCCTGTCTGCCTTGAAATATCTGCCTGGGAGAGACCTTGCTGATGCAGTATAACTACCTTGTGTCTTGTTGCTGTGCTCAATCTTGCCATGGTGTATGACTTTTGACAGTAAACTGTCTTCAGCAACCTCACCTTGTTAGCTGAGTTTGGCTGTTCCTCACCCAGTTTTATTCCTCCTACACAGCTGTTTCTGTTTCAGTTAATGATTGTGTTTCAACCTACATATTGAATTGATGATCATTAGCACCTGTTTGGTATAATTGTTTAATCATACACCTGACTATATGCCTACAAAGTCCCTGACTTTGTGCAAGTGTACCTAGAAGAATTGATGCTGTTTTGAAGGCAAAGGGTTGTCACACCAAATATGGATTTGATTTAGATTTTTCTTCTGTTCACTTACTTTGCATTTAGTTAATTGATAAATATAATCTATTAACATGTCTATTTTGAAAGCATTCTTACTTTACTGCATTTTTCACACCTGCCTAAAACTTTTGCACAGTACTGTATATATATATATATATACTGTATATATATATATATATATATATATATATATATATATATATATATATATATATATATATATATATATATATATATATATATATACACAGTGTGTATGTATCTACATGTAGGGCCCATATATACAAAGCAGCTACATTTTGTATTGAATCCACACCTTTCTCATTGTAACTAAATGACAGTGTTTAATATTAATTCCATTGAACTCAACTGATCCTTGTACACAGTTGTAAGTTGACCGTGCTGTTGCTCTTTCTTTCCCCTCTCTCCCCGGCTGTTTGTTCTCAGAGAGCCCGTGCGAGGGTCGAGCGCTCAGCAGCGGGGAGAGACTGGCCCGTGTGCGCACGGTCCTGAGCGAGCCGCAGCTACTGGCACTGCGGTCCTGCTACGCGATGAACCCGCGTCCTGACGCGCTGGCCAAGGAGCAGCTGGTCAAGGTGACCGGCCTCAGCCACCGCGTCGTCCGCGTCTGGTTCCAGAACAAGCGGTGTAAGGACAAGAAGAGGACGCTGCTTCTGGCCAGGCAAGGACCGCTCACCCCCCGCGACAACACGGTGAGCGCAACAAATACACAGTTACCCCCCCATGCTGTTTCCATGGTTATACTAAGCATGTGCCTAACCTGGTTTATCATGTTTTTTAAAAAAAATATGCTTTACCATACCTCGCTAATCTTTACAATGCTTGTGTTGTGTGTGTGGTTTTTTTTACATGCATGCATAATATGACGATTGAAATGCCTTCTCAGTAATACCTTTAGAAAAGTTTGATGGTAAATCTGCACAGTGACTTTGGAGAAATGGAAAGACTTACCTTGAAACGATTGGCATTGAAGTTTGTTTTAGTGTTTCTAAGCTTTTGCACAAAGGGAAGCCACACAGCCCAATGTACAGCATTGCTCACGTTGGATTAAGCAAGCCCAGGGTCAGACAGCTGGTAAGGGGACTGGGTAGTGCTGAACTGGATTGAAATGCCAACGCAAACCAACGCTTCTGTCACAATTCAATCCTAACCTTTTTTTATATAGCACAGTGCAAAAGTTCTCAAGTGACAGTGATGTGGGAGTCTCTTTGGGATCCACTTGAATATGACATCTTTTTCGTTCAACCAGACTGGGGGTTGCTGCCTGCTGGATCACATCCTTCCAGGGCAGGCTTCACTCTTGGCGAACGAATACTCCTTGGGTTTTGCAGACGAACACTAATAGCTGCATTGTAGTTCCACCGTATTTCGATGCCATACTTTGCAGGCTTACTGTCTGAAAGGACGCCTTCTTGAGCCTGACAGCAAACATTTTCCAGACGTCACGGATTGCTGCTCGTTTATCAGTTCCTCTTCTCTCCTGTCTTGTCTGTTTGTTGTCAAATCTTAGGAATCTCAAGATACTTTATACTTTTATCATTTCGAATCCTCTGCAAAGCATCTGCTGTTGAATATCTTGAATATCTTGCTCGACGCGTTGCCATGTTGATGATCTATAGGAGACTACTCCTGAAGCAAGCTTAGTTTTATTATAGAAGCCCAACAGATTTTCAGGAAGTCACCTTTGTGGTTTCACTTTCAGTTTTAGGGATCTGCCTTTGTAGTTTCAGTCTCTGTTTTGGGGGAAAAAAAATCTAAGAATAGTGAACTATTTGTCAGCAAAATGCATGGCAGAGAAAGCAGAAAATCTTGGACCCAATAAATATGAATTCCTTAAAAAAAATGTGAATCATAACTTTCTGTAAGAACATTGCAGACATAGTTTCTGACAAAGTCAGAGGAGTAAATTATGAGAAATTAAAAATTTAAAAAATGGCAGCAAACAATTGCACTGCTGGGGGTCCAAAAGGTGATGAGGGTTAATCTGAATGGAGCTCAGTCTGTGATGAAGGCTGCCCAGTATACTATGAGGATCTCTGCTGTCTCTCTTGCAGACCCTGCAGGGTGTGGGTGCCACTCTGCTGGTGGCTTGAGTCCGGAGCCCCAGGATGCCAGCTTCCCACGCAGCCCTCTCAGGGTGGAGCAGCCACGAGTCGCCATGGCAGCGGCTCAGTGGCCTGCCGCTGCTGTCGGAGGAGCAGGAGGCGCTGTTTCTAAAGCTGGTGGGTGCACTGGTATACTGGTATCACTGGTTCAGCGCCTGTCTGGCCCTGAGCTTATCTAGGGATGGTCAGGAGACCCAAAATGGCCCTTCCTGCAGAGTGAGAGAAGAGCAGTCATGTGACAGCATGGTTCTGCCAGTGGATTCATTAAACAGAACAAAGCTCCTCTCTGGAGTTGCTCTGGCAAAGTGAGGAATCACAGTGCCCAAACCCTGCTGCTCCAGTGATCGCAAATACCAGTAAATACATGTGTGTGAATGAGTCCTGTTGTTACACTGATCCTCATGCCTCATCGTATTGCTTTTCTTTAATCATCACACTATGAGAAAAATATACATGAGAAAGAGCGAAGTACATTGACTAACAATTAAATGTAATTTAGGATTATTGTGACATAAAAGTTGAAATGCTTCCTATATTTTTTAAAATTTTATTTCATTGTATAAATATTTTCCTGTTTTATAGGTCAGCTTCTCAAAGAATGGACTGATTCAAATTCGCCTGTTCTGGGTGATGCGCCACCTAGAGGCACCAGCATAAACTACACTATCATAAGCCAAGCAGCCAACCAATCACAACCGCAGTCCATCCAGCCCTGAGGATTCCGGAGCTGACATTCCGGAAACAGCTGTAACTTCTGTTCTCATTGAGATGAAAAGCAAATGGCGATGATAGTCTCCACTGCGTTTCCAAATGGACCATTTGGTTAAACTGAGCCACGCAGCAACACCGTCGGGAATTACACCCACGTTATTGACAGTGCCGTGGCTACATTCGCCTCCACCATCATCACTTTGTTTCATAATACGAACCCTGTTGTGTATTCACAAAGCATTCTTTTGGCAGTCTTTTTTATTTATGGATTCATTCTACAATCAAAACGGATTATTTTGTAATCGTGCACGAATTCCTTTTTGAATTTAAAAATCTGCATCTTTTGAATATTATTGAATCAATAGTATTTGGATTTGGCAATGCATTAGTATATGAGTGTGATATTAAACATTTAAAAGCACTTGGGCTGTCGAAATGTGACTCATAATGACTGACATGCACTTAGCATTATTGAACTTTTTTGTTTGTTTAATGAATTCAATGTTATTGCATAAATACTGTAACGCATGGCATGTCATTTATATGCATCATTAATATGGAGTATTAAACATAATTACTGCATCTTGCCATTTAGTCTTGTGTGAGCATCTGTGTGTCTAATATGTTGCTGCTGCTGTTTAGTTCAAGCACTTTCTGTGTAAATAAAGATGCTTTTATGCAGTTTTGTAACACACTGAGCAGTCGAATGGGCCTCCTGTATGCACAAGGCTTTCAAGTGACTGATTCTTTATGCAATTCCACGTTTTCGCCACTTGGTGGCAGCAATAAAACATCAGTGGGGAAATTCTTCGAGGGTGATTCAGAATGCAGAGCAACTGCATTCTCTAACTGTCTCCAAATTCCGTGTAAAATGATCTTGGGACTCTAATGTCAGAGTCCGTTTATAATTATAATAATTTTAAACTGCCCATTATTATTATTATTATTATTATTATTATTATTATTATTATTATTATTGGGTGTTTGTTTCTATGAAAGCTTGTGAGTCTTATAACTGGTAATCGACTTGTTGAATTCATTTGAAAATATGCATACGCATTCGTTATGGGGCAACGAAACGCAAAGTAGAATTGCAGATTATTATAACAAAGCTTTCCCCAAAACACATAGAAAACACACCCCATAAACCAAACACCTAGCGCACTATAGCGGGAACCTGTTGTGAATAGATATTGCAACCCCTTTTACTTTGCATAAAAGCCACGGATACGCAGGTCAGCAATACAGGTTACACGAGTTACTTCTCCCACTCTCCAACCCCCACAGCACGCAGACTGCCGCTTTATCCCACAACCCTTACAACAGTGTAGGTTAACCTCGTCCAATCAGTGGCCGCTATCAGCCGCCCCACTCCCCCTGCCTCCAGCCAGGTGCACATAAAGATCCCGGGAGCCCTTTCCCGCGCTTGGTAGGGGTCAGTGCTGGTGCAAGGCTGCCCCAATAGTCCAGTACAGGGGAACGGTGTCTGCAGCAGGGTAAGAGGCTCCTACGCGAGGGAAGCACCGTTGCAGACCGTGCGACTTAGCTCTAGAAAGCGGAATAATTCAGATGCGCACAAAGACCCAGCGTCAGCCCTTTGTTACAATATAAATAGGCCTACTTCTGTTTTGTAATGTATTGTCTCCTTTGGGCTTTTGTTTTCACTTCTTGCTGCTGTCATTTCAATTTGTGAAACAAAGTCACGACGCTTGTTGGCCACTTTTCAAACTATAACTCCTCTTCGGTTGTGCTTGCGTGTGTGTTACGTGCAGAATGTCGCGTGGGTGCTTCTTTTCTTCATTTGAGGCGTTCCTTCTCAACGTCACAATAGTGCGTTTGAATGCCTCCCTCTACCTATTGAAGGTTGTTGCACCTGCATTATTGTTTTAAACATTCAGTCGAGAGGGAAGAATGTGGGCAGCGCAGTCTGCGATCCGTCTTGAGGCTCACAGATATTTATTAACCAGGAAATCTATACTTAACCAGTGGTACAGACACAGCCGTGTTACTCAGACTGTGACAAAACTTAAACCCCATCGAGCTGGTTTGGGATGAACTGGACAGAAGAGTGAAAGCAAAGCAACCTACAAGTGCAACACATTTGTGGGAACTTCTGCAACAGTGTTGGGAAGAACTTTCCGAACAATATTTGATTTCCATTGTAGAAAGAATGCCACGAGTGTGTTCGGCTGTTATATCTGCAAAAGGTGGCTACTTTGATGAGTCAAAAATTTAGATTAAATTTTGTTAAACAAAACGATTCCATGATTTCTTTTTTTTATCTCCAATTGTTTATTTGTTCTATGCTTTAATTTCAGAGTACATTGAGACATTAAACTGCGTAAATTTCAATAAAAACTGGAAAAATGGAGGTGTTCTAAAACTTTTGACCGGTAGTGTATACGAATAGAAACCCTCAACTGAAAAGGAGAGTTAGCCAGCACTTTCACTGAGCATAAATTAGTCAGCGGCATGTTGATGATTATATAGGGAGACCCGGAGCTGTTAACCTCATCTCACCTCACCGGACAGAAGCCATTAGGACAGTGAACCACACAACACTGCCCGTAACACACGCATGCATTTCCAGTACGAGGGCATGTTTAAATGTATTTTTCCCAAGAACCTAAAACAAAAACAGAGGGTAAAATAACAAGAAGCTCGGAGAGTTCCCTTTACTGTGGAGGGTACTGACTCTCCCCTAGAACCGCTCTCAAAGGGGCACGGGGACGGGCGAACCGAACATGTTCTCAAACCTTTTCAGCACAACTTTACTCGCTTACCAGTTTTTTTCTGTAGACTCTGTAGAGTGAGGACGAGCCGATCTTCCACAGTTCTCCGAAGCGGGGTCGAGAGAGTTGTTTATAGCCGTACTAATGAGTGAAATAAACACAGTGCTCCATGAAGGCCCTGGCAGAGTTGTGTTTATATAAGCTTGTATATATTAAGTACAAGGAATGGATAAGAAAGTAAAAGTTTAAACCTAATAGCCGAGATGACAACTCGTGACCTTTATTATGCTGAGTAGGAAGATGGCAGAACGCCTTAGCCGCGCATTACTGCAGTATTACTAAAACAAAAACGATTTTCAAATGAGTTTTGTCTGAGGACCTCCATCCCAATCCCATTGGTCTCTATTTCTCAGTCTCAGGACGGTTTTGAATCACATAGTAGTACTGAGTCATCTGATTAAAATCTCTGAATGAAAACTAGAACTGTACTCAAAGCAGTCCTAAAGAAAGAGATACATCGCAGCAAAGCATGGAGGCTGCCCGTGAGAATAACGCACTTCTCAATTCATATTCAATTACACACCGCTGCAGCGCGCATGAAATACAGAAAATCTAATATTGTTGAATTAGCTGCAATCATAATTGAAGGGAAAGGGGGCTGGCTTCCGCATTCATTACTTCTTCCATATTTACCTCTAATTCTAACAGCTAGAGGATAGAATCCAATTAAAAAGTTGTAGCGAACAAAATAATCTCATAAATCTTTATCCATTGCACATCCATTCTGCATATGGGTCTCCAAGGCCCAGTTGTTGTTGTTTTTTTAACACATTTATAGCAGCAGCAATTCTATTTTTTTAAATGATATCTGGTAGTACACTAGATTATAGGGGCCTCAGTTTGCAAGTCATGTTTTCGGCCAGTGTTGCACTTCCTTGTCTCCCCTTCAACAGCTTAATTGTGCCAATCATCTTGCCCAGCTGCACTGGCTACCTGTAAAGCTCAGGAATACTTTCAAAATTCTCCTGCTCACCTACAAAGCCTTTCATCACACAGGTCCTGAGTATCTCCTCAGTTTGCTGACCCGCTATGTCCCTGCAAAAGCACACCACACTCGGAGAGCGCTCGTTCAGCTTCATGGCCCCGACTCTCTGGAACTCTCTCCCAGCCTTGGTGCGTGATGCTCCCACCATCGCTCGCCTTAAATCAGCTCTCAAGACCCACCTGTTCTATTCCATGCTCTTTAAGCCTGTTATCTGTTATTAGCTGCTGTGTCTTCGCTAGTTCTAAGTTGTTGTTTTTTTACTTTACTTAATGTATTATACATTGTTTTGTGTTTGTTGAAACTTATAAGTGTAGAAAAATTCAACGGTTGGATAATACGGGGGTGAAGATGATTTAAACACTCCGCGCGAGTGAGGTTTCTGTTACAGCCTAATAATCGTCTAGCAATAAGGGCACCGTGGCAGTCATCACACAGTAATTGCAGTGGGATTCACTTTTATTAAACTGAGGGTTTTCATTTCACAGTCCTCTTCAGACGTCAGCGCTGAATGCAGGTTGCGCTACCCCCTCAAGACACATTGCTCCTGTGCCTCTATATAGACGCTGTTATTGGTTACAGCTGAGAAGCGAGGCCAGTTTGGTGAGGATAATTTGTCAATTGTTTTTACACCAGGCGATATTGTGTTATTTATTCAGCAGAGCGGGGTAGATTTAGGGGTTAATTAGTAGGCTAGTAAGTATCTACTGGCCCATTCCTATGGGATGATTTTTGCTTGATAACGTCCCGTTGAATCGACTGATCTCAATCAGATCGGCTGTGCTGGGAGGCTATGGTCAAAAATACAGATTTTCTAAACGATTTTATAAAACCTATAATTATTAGCACAAAATCGGAATGATTACTAATCTGCTAGGGCTACACGATATATTAACAAATTGCATTACAGTATTGGCGGTAACTTCATATCTGGACGCATAAGTTACAGTTCAAACGGGGATGTGTGATTTTTCTCCGTCAAGAATGAAATGTACAATTCTATAAACACAATAATGAAAGAGTGGATTGCGTTATGGGGATGAACCAAACGATAATAGTTACGTCTTAAATCTTAATAGAGAGCTACCTTCTCAGTAACCCCTATAGGCACAATTTGTAACCATTTATATAAAACACATACATTATATACATACATTGGACTGTGCTGGGTTAGGAGGGGTGAGCCGAAATTAATTACAGCACTGTGTAGCCACACTGATATTGCGCAACCAGCAGCGATACTGTCAACCATCGACGTGTTGTTCCTTGTTCCTTATAATTCCTTACTATAAGTGCTACAATATCACTTACTAACGCTGCTCCTTCGAAAGAAACACCTTTAAGATTTCTATAGTTTTTGGCACCGTGTGTATGCCTGACGCGGTAAAGCTATGCACCCTAAACGAATCAGAAAACATCTCTCAATAATTGTGTATCATCGTTCATAAAAATCCTTCGTACATAATTGTAAACTGGGGTAAGATTACTATAGTGCTGGAGTGTATTCAGTTAATCCTACCGGGTTTCATTACAGTGTGTACACATCACTTTGAAATACCACTCCCCAAGTTCAGACCACAGAATTATTCACAGCCTTTTCCTTTTGGGTCTCCTAAACAGAATCCGACCTTTCATTGGCTATCACCTCCACCCCCTCCTCTTTAAAACAGCCGCTCACCTCCCGTTCTCTCACCGAGCCGCACACTCGTAAATAGCAGGCGTTGAAGGATGTATTATAGCTTGCCTGGCTGTAGCGTAGTATGAAAACTTAATTGATAGAAGAAGAAGAAGAAGAAGAAGAAGACGACGACTTTTCTTTCTCCCATCCCCTGCGATATACTGCTCCACGCAACCCAGAGGTAACATTTAGAAATGTGCGTCTGCGGTGTGCGTGTGAGTGTGTCTGTTTATTACTCAAACGGTAAAAACTACAGTGAAATGCATCGCAGAAGACACTTTTTAACGTTTAGCATTACAGTTTTACAAAATAAGCCTGGAGTTTTCCATTGTATTTTGCCTTCCCACGATGTACACAATTCTTTACCTGAAGCTTGAGATTGACTATGCCAGTGCATCACTGTGATTTCACTGTAGTTGTTATGTATGTATGTATGTATGTATGTATGTATGCATGTATTATCATGGTGTGTTTCAACAAACTTTATCAGTAGGGGAGACCGGGGACAGTTGTAACACGGGTTCAATTGTAACACCTCAAATTTCTCCAATCTGAAACCAGCTAGTGATGAAACTCACTCTGCGCATGCTGTGTTAGGCACCCTGCCAGCCTCTAGAAAGAAACTACCTGTGCTTAAAGCAAAAGATGTTATCTACAAAAAACGATTTTTGAGGCAGGGAAGTACATTTTTTTCACCGACTTTATTTTTGTGATATACTCCCAGTTCATGAATCCAAACCTATATACATATATTAACACAAATCTGTGTACTTATAATTGACAGCGCTGATTGATGTTAGCTTTGTTGTTTCTTGTCAGAACATGAAGTTTAATAATAATGTTACAATTGACCCCACACAACACAAGCTCGTTTTTGTATTCATTATTTTGCTTTCAGTATGCTAAGAGTTAGACAAGTGAGAGCGTACCATTACACACATCCTGGAGAAGGCATCCAAGTGCAGAATGAGGGAAAGCCAGTGCGATCTGGCAGAATCATTTGATATTTTGCCATGTAACATTATCCAGATTTTGTAAGGCCAGAAGTTAGCTGAGGAAGGATCTAGAAAACTACCTGCTCGGCTAGTGCAACTCGAGTCTTCACTGAGGAGCAGGGGGGAGAAGGGCAGACTAGCTACTGAAGGCTGCAGATTTGTGTTCTGGAGTCCGCAACGTCATTCTAAATAAATTAAATCAAGTTACGTTAACTTCAATTCTAATTTTATTCATAACACTCATCCACTTTAAGTCAGTTGAACATTCAAATTTACTTTCGTTGTTCAAACGTAAATAGTTTAAGTAGAAGCAGGGGCTAGATTCCCATCAGCCCTTGCGGGACGTGTACAATTTACGCGGAATGTAAAAACTGTTACAACTGTCCCGGGTCTCCCCTACCGCACTATGCACACGTCTCACACAGTCGCAGATTTTTCGGTTTTATTCAGACATACCCTTGAGAAAATAAAGACCGCTCGTATTGGTTGCCAACAGGCCCATATACATTGATTCGCGTGAAAAAGACAACCAATTTTAAACAATTTAACAAACTGTTTCCATCGTTCTTATTTTTTATTTTCGCTTTTCTCTTCACATATTTTTTAGAAAGCAAATTTGAAGCTTAATTTGATACAGAGGAACACCCCTTTTTTACACACTCAGTTTTCCACAGGTGATTAATCACCTTGACATCACAAACTTCCTATTGACAATTACAACAATCAAAAACAACTGATAATAATAATAAGTAATGAGTACAGAAAAGATTATACTTTTTATATTTTATCAAATGAAGTCTACTCGTGATCAAGACTGTTGAAACGCGTTGAGATTTTGTTTGTGTTTTTTCGCTTTCTAAAATGTGAAGCGAAAAGCTGATATATTAAATAAGAATGATGGAAGCAGTTTGTTAAAATTAATTATTTTTCGTTAAGAATTGGTCTTTTTCACTCGAATCAATGTATTCGGACATACCCAACATCTACAGCCAAGATTGGGTTCATTTGAAGCCAGTTTAATTGACTAACAGTGACTTCAATTCAAGAGAAGCACCTTTTAACAGAATATTGCTGATTGCAATGGTGTTCAATGATGTGTTGAATGAAAGGGAATTGGAATGGAATTGGAATTTGAATTGGAATGGAATTGGATTGGAATGGAATTGGAATGAAGGAACAGGAATTGGCCCCACCCAGTCTGCACGGTCTTATTAATGCTTCACTGATTCTGCGTTTGAATGCTTAGTGTGTTATGGAAGTATAGTAAAAGTGCAAGTTATTGTGATAAACCACAGGCACGCATTGCAGATCACAGATAAGCATGGTAAAGCACAGTAAAGTCTTGCAAATATGGTGATAAGCTACGGGAAACCTGCACACTCACCTCTGAGGATACCAGTTAATATTTCACAAGTCTATACTTATCTAAAAGTTACCATACGGGTTTGTGGTTAGTAGACACCTCTGGGTTTTGGTTTAAAGGTCCATTCTAAGCAGTGAATATAAATCTGTAACACTTTCATTTAGTGATCTGTTATGGTTATAAGTGCTAATAAACAATCGCAAGAAAATAAACAAACCACAATGGTAAAAGTGTGTAATAACTGTGTTGTGAAAGCAAAGCAGCCCCATACAATCAGTGAAACTGACATAAAAAAAACACACCTGAAAAGATAGACAGACTATATTCGTTATCAGCGATTATAAACAACAGCAAAATAAACTGGGGCAAAAGTGTACCAATATAAACCCTTTTCACGAGACATTAAGCATTGATTTGAGGACCGTTTTCAAAGCGACTATAAATGGGATTGAAGTGAAACTGTAGTCTTATGAAAGGGCGACTGCACCTTTAACAGTGATCAGTAAGAGGGCTTCACTGTCTCTGATGTCAGAACACAGAATACAGCTCCTCTGTTTCCTGCTTGCTGGACATGAAAGCCAGGGTTCAAAGTGTCCTCTTGCATGTGTTCTGTGCCACTTCCCAGAACCCTGGTATTATTTTCTGCCTAGGAAATGAACTCCTTATCAAGTGGGATTATCATACCCACGGCTTCACCCCTCAGGGCAAATTAAAATCAAGACTACCGCTGTTGATCCGGCTAATTAATTCATTCCTGAGCTGGTGAAATACATATTTATCATTACAGTATAAAGCGAAGCACTCCTTTATTAAAGGAGCAAGAAGCCCAGACTAGATCTTTTTTTTTTTTTTCCTTGTCAGTATCACAGACGCAGTAAATGTATGTGGTGCTGTGTCCCTTACCGTGTTCTTCAGCTTTAGGGCACAACAGGTTCCTGACCTGTGGACATGCATGTTAGACAGCTGTTCACTTCTCCCTGGAACACAATACATTGTGTGCTATCTGAATATAATATAATGCGCTGTGCACCAGGGCCAGGCTCATTGCTTTGTTCATGTTTCACGTTGCTCCTGAAACGCTAGAAGGGACAACGACTGAAGCTGTCTCTTTGTGTGAAATAACAGCTTGTTCATAAATATCATCATCGCTGCCAATTGCATTCATCTAATATGGAAATTAGCCCCTGCTGTTTGCTGTATAAATAAAATGTTTATTGTGCTCAGTTTGCACGTAGTTTTGTGGTTTACCTTCCTTTTACTATGCTTTTGCCGTGGGATAGCACAGTATGCGTTTATAAGAGGAATGCCACTGTTTCCTTCGCACAGTGAAAGCATGCTAAAGCACAGGTAAGCACTGTAAAGCCCAGAGAGGTATGGGAAAGCATATTAACCCTTTAGGAGGCTGTGTGGTCCAGTGGTTAAAGAAAAGGGCTTGTAACCAGGAGGTCCCCGGTTCAAATCCCAACTCAGCCACTGACTCATTGTTTGACCCTGAGCAAGTCACTTAACCTCCTTGTGCTCCGTCTTTCGGGTGAGACGTAATTGTAAGTGACACTGCAGCTGATGCATAGTTCATGGGTAAACTATGCATAGTAAAACCATGGGGGGAAAAACGTGGGAGAAATTGCATAAAATACCATGCGAATGTAAAGGGGTAGGTTTTCCAAGGGAAGGTGTTGGATAATGAATGGTAAAATCCTGGCTGGTACTGTAATGGAGTGATCTGATATTCCCATTCACGTGTGGAGTACATGGGGATTTCTCATGCACTTCTAGCTCTACTGTACTGAGAATCTAACACAGCGAGCAATGTCTGCCATCAGTCTCCTGCCATTGAAAGCTTTACAGAAACACATTGGCACAGAGCAGAGACTGAGCTGGTATAACAATAGACCTTTCCTTTTAACCTTGAGAAGCACACGGACATGTATGTTCCACAGATAAATATAACGCTAGCCTTCTCAGTTTTGCGATGAGGTGCACGGATCAGGGTTTAAAATGCACTGACCGGTGGGATCTGGTCATCCGAATGGTCAGTTTCCTCCTTGTGATACTTGGCATGACTACCATAGTTTACCATGATTTGCCATGTTTCTTAATCCACTTTACCAGCCTATATGGCTTTTACAATGCTTGCCTCTGCTTTAGCATGCTTTCACAGCGTTTTATTACACATTGCTATGCTTTTACTATGGGAACCTTTAAGGGATGACAGGTAGCCCACACAGGTCATTTTCCGCATTGTAACTTTGCATTCAGTTTGTGTTTAGTGTATTGTATTCCCTTTCCGTTTCTCTAAGTAATAGGACACGAAATTGGTTACAGGCCTCGATATTAATAAATGCCAGTTAACTTTGAATGGTTTTGGTTGAATTCAATTAAATACAGTCTTTGTGTTTATGATTTAAATAGTAATGCGTCATGCTTAGTGTCTGTATTGGAAGAGAGATGCCAATTTGCTTTGAGCAGCCAGAGATGACAGTTCAATGAGAATCCTACACTGCAGAGCTGCAGATGATCCTGTGTTGTATCTGATTGTATTGGACTGCCAGCTGTGTGATGTGATGGCGGTGACCGGTTACAATAAATCATCTTATCATCCCTACGGTGCATATATTTAAAAAAAAAAAAAAAAAAAAAAAAATTCACACATGTAAAAACAGGCTACCATTGTGACATCACTGTGAACGTTCACCCCTGACAGATCATTTTGAGTTTAGTTTGCATTAAAAAATAAATCTTTAAATTCTCCCACATACTGCATTTTACAAGTCTATGAAATGATTCAATATTTGTATTTAATTGAGTGCAGCTCACCTCAGATGGGATATCCAAAGCTGAGACTGTATACAGGGATGGAAATAAGACTCCTATTGCATAGCAGTTTCATCCATTCCAGGTGTTAATACGAGCTTGATTAGCCACAGTGTATAGTTAGCAAACTCAGGTGTGTCTTATTAAACTTGTAGTAAAACCAGGAATGGATCAAACTGCTATGCAATGGGAGTCTTATTTCCTTCCCTGTGTTATTTGAAGTCTCGATCATATAGGCATTTGGCTGTGGTTTGACATTTCATGCAGATTGACTCCGAACGTGTGATCAAAGCAGATTATATGTGCCCTGCCCTCCCACTTCCTTCAAAATATATATATATAAAAAAAACGATTTCCTTTTGAAAAAAACTGATTATTATCTCTCAAAACAAATCCGAGTTCTTTCGTGTGTTATTTAAGTGTCCCTTTATTGTGCAAGATGCTGATCTGGTTTAGTAAAAGCAGCTCAAACCATCTGAGATACAGACTTCATATTTGCCAGGGCACACGTGCTGATGACCTCCAATCTAATAGGGCTGTCCTATTGTGTTTGTGTGACTCCTTTTTTTGGCGTGCAGGACCAGAATTTAAAGCACTGCTGTGTTCTATGATTCTATTACATTTGGTATTCAAGCTTGTGCAATATCTTGAGATTATCCCTAATAAAAGTTTCCCATAGTCATAGCTTAGTGTAATAAAGCATATGGAAAGCATGGTCAAGTATAGATTAGCTAAAGCGCAGAGGTATGGTAAAGGCTTACTGTAAAGCATATTAATAAACAAACCAGGGTAAACTATGGTAAATGAAAAATATAACCATCGGAAAAGCATGATCATTCTGTATATCCTGAACCCGTTTCTGATGCAATTGTGTGCTTGCATATATCATGCAAAGATGGACCTGTTAAGTGCATTGTAACTATGCATAATAACATCGTGATTCTGTGCAAGCACACATGTGTTTACTATGTAAATCCACAGTAAGACACTTCATATAAGGTGTTGCCCCAAATTGTTTCATGCATCGTATGGCGCACAAAGATGGTGTTTTAATGAATGGTAGAGTGTTCCTTTGTGGAGCCGGTTCTTAAACAGGAATCCATCTCTCTGTCTCGTTTTCCTGCTCTGTTGATTAAGAGCAACACAGAAAACTCACTGGGGAGTTCTTACTCAGAACCCAACCAAGAAAAAAGAACACTGCTAAACAGAGTCTGCTATGAATCAGCAGCACTGCCAAACACGCCGAATGAAAATGCATATCCAGGAACATGTGGTTTTATTAATGCTGTGGAATAACACTCCAGTTCACTAGACTTGTTTTCTTCTGTTTATCTGACCTGGACTGGGAGCAGGTGTCCCCCTCCTTGAATTTTTATAGAATTCATTTATCCTATCAGCTCTCGCCTAAGTGGGTGTACAGCATTCAAAACAATGGGAAACATCACAGTAAAATCCAGCTCAGCACAGTGTGCTCACTCAGTGGCGAAAACATAACCCGATAGTCACACACATTCTGCAATAACAGCCATGCTTTGCTTCTGAATGCATGTCAAATTGGAACTGATACTCGGTGATATAAATAGCACGATTGAATTTGTTTGCAGGTATATTTCTATTTTCTTTAAAAAGTGAGATTTGGCAAAATACAGTGTGCGGGAGTGTTCTATTTTTGCAGGTATATTTCTGTAAAAGGCATGCGTGCATAAGTGTTTCTTTTTTGTTTGCTTTGCAAAGCGTGACAACAGCTTGTTAAAACAGAAAGCGCTGCTCCGGATGGAAGGAAGCCTGCCTGTTCAGTGGGAAGCAGCGAGCGCTTGGTGATTCCTGTGTGCGTTTCTCCCCCCGGCTTGGCCAGTGTGACTGAGAGGATGGTGTCTGTGCAGAAACACTGGGAGAGAGGCTGGCTCTACCCGCTGCTGTGGCTCGCTTTGAAAGCAGGTGAGGCAGCTTGTACACAAAGTTAGCAGGCAGCCAGTGGCCAGGTGACCAGTAACGGATCACTGCGTGGGGGCAGCATGGACCGCTATCATTAACCCTTTCAGTCCCGAATTGTTTTTGTCAAGCTGAAGAGAATGCGAAATGAAGTTCCATAATTCAAAAAGGAACTCCTTTATTGAGTACACATGAGAATAGGACAACCTTTTTTGTTGCTAAATGGCACTTTTAAAATCCCATCATTACTTTAAGACAGTTTAACGTCCACCTATTGAAAATGTGTGAAATTACAGTAAAGAACATAATAAAGTTTACAAATGAGAGCCCATCTTGCTCGTTTGGTTGTTAGTAGCTTATTGATCCCAGAATCTCATCAAGCAGCTTTAGGATTGATACAACATTTAAAAAAAAAAAAAATGTATTAACATAATTGAGATCTTTTATTTGACATCGTGTAATCAAAGAAACTTACAAAATGTATCGCAAAAGTGTACCGGAAGGAATAATAATATTAGTTCATGTTAAATTTTGAAAGGTTGCGTTTTTCAAATGTCCGTTTTTCGTAGTATATTGGAAACTGCAAAGCAGTATATAATTCTATATGATAACATTATTCACCAGGTTTTATTAAACTTTATAAAGCTAAATTAGTTCACTCGGTGATGGAAAACCTTTGACCATAGCTCGGTATCGGCCATCGACATATGAACCGACCCGAAATATATTTGACCCATAACTAAAAAATAAAATAAAACACCAAAGGGTGGCAAATTTTAGAAATTCATTTTTTTTTAAAAATGTGACTTTCGGTTGAAACAGATTATTATCCAGACCTACGGGAAGGATGTCGCGGTCACATTGCATTTGAAATATCTGCATGATTGCAGTGAATTGACGCAATTGAAAATAGCAGTTCTAATATTACTAAAGTTCACGTTTTAAGTAGTATCGACACTTTCCCTCAGCCGCGCTGACACACGCCATCCTGTGCCGCGCTGTGTTCCGACTCGCTTGCAGTGCTTCGTTCCTTTCTGTGGTTCACTCTGCGTATCTAGCTGCTGATCAGGGTGCAGTGTGGGGTGGCTCCCTGGCATCTGATTAGCTTCGCTGCTGTGCTTGGCACATTCACAGATTAGCATCACGACTATGCTATTGGTTCACGAAGGGGAGAAATTTCGAAAAAGTGATCACATCAGGGTTAGTCATTATTAGTTCTCCAATTGCGGTTGAGTTTTTAAATAACGTCTAATTAAAATGTTGGGGCATTCCAGAGTGGTACTTTTGAAGTTCTAGAACATGATTTTAACACATTTTATGTGTTCAGTTTTCAGAAAAACAGAATATAACCTAATCATTAATACATCTGTATATGCATTTACAAAACCATCAATGCATCAAATACACCAAAAAAGGAAACAATGGACTGTGTTATTAAAAGAATTTTGCGAGGGCAAATTTACTGACCCTTTGTTCTAATGCATTGTATTTTAATTTATATATTGGATTTTCATTAATATAGAATAACAATCAACAACATAAAAGAGAAAGGAGGAGATAAGAGAAGAAACAAACCATGCAAAGTTTTTATTTTTATTTTATAGTGTTCAAGTGCGAGCATCCCAGGCCGCTACACTAAAATAAAACCCAGCGTTTCTCTTCTCAGGTGCAGAATCGTCATGGCAGGACTGCAGCATCCTGACGGTGCGCCCCCCTGTGGCCAGGCCAGGAAGTGGCGTGAGCGCGTCCTGTGTGCTGAGCCCTGCCTGTGCCCGGGAGCGCGGGGTTAACGCTGCGGACGTCGCGTGGAGGCTGGACGGAGAGGAGATCCCCAGAGACCAGTACGGCTCTATCGGGAGCAGCGTCTCCACAGTGACCCTGTCAGCACTCCCCCTGGCTGGGGCCAATCTGAGCTGCCATGCCCGCTATGGAGGGTCCGACACGCTGCTTCAAAGCAGAGAGATCAGAGTGGCCTGTGAGTTTGTAATGCAGTACAGTAGCACCATAATAAAAGCATCGTGAAAGAACAGCAAAGCCTAATAAAGCACGGTAAAGCATAGCTAAGCATTGTAAAGCCCAGAGAGGTGTGGTAAAGCATATTAAAAATATAAATAAATAACATGATAAACTATGGTACATACACAGTATAACCATGAGAAAAGCATGGGGCGAGGAAACTGCAACATTAATGTAAAAATGTTTAGCAGGACTATTTGAATCATGTTTTGATCTCTGCCCAGTAGTTTGGGTTTGGTTTCTTATTTCATTGCAGTGGTTTTGATCTCTGCCCAGTAGTTTGGGTTTGGTTTCTTATTTCATTGCAGTGGTTTTGATCTCTGCCCAGTAGTTTGGGTTTGGTTTCTTATTTCATTGCAGTGGTTTTGATCTCTGCCCAGTAGTTTGGGTTTGGTTTCTTATTTCATTGCAGTGGTTTTGATCTCTGCCCACTAGTTTGGGTTTGGTTTCTTATTTCATTGCAGTGGTTTTGATCTCTGCCCAGTAGTTTGGGTTTGGTTTCTTATTTCATTGCAGTGGTTTTGGTCTCTGCCCAGTAGTTTGGGTTTGGTTTCTTATTTCATTGCAGTGGTTTTGATCTCTGCCCAGTAGTTTGGGTTTGGTTTCTTATTTCATTGCAGTGGTTTTGGTCCTGGCACAGCAGTTGCTGTGGCCGTTAACAATATTGTGGGCAACTGCAAAATTCCACTTTGTCAGGTGGTTCTGGGTCCTGTTGATCCAATAGCGAATTATTGTCATTTTTGTCTGTCTGTGAGCTTGTCTGGGAAATACTAACTGGCTAGGATTGAGCAGACTTAGTCGTTCCATTCAAATCATGTGACAGACTGACCTTTGAACCTGTCTGGTCCCACTCACTCACCACCTCTCTATGTAGAGTGGGTTTGGGCTAGCAGAGTTGAAAGGTCACGTTGTCACATGGTTTGAATGGATTGCGGTAGTCTGTTCAGTGCTAGGCAGTTTGAACTCTCCAGCTAAAGACAGGTGTTGAGGAGAGAGAAGACAAGGGAAAGGTGGTACAAGAAAGAAAAGACATTTACTCTTTAATAGAGAGGCTATTTTGTACAGTAGGAACACCTGCCTTCAGTGGCAACTCTGCGGTCTGCAGATTTCTCAATGGTAACTATGTTAAATCACTGGTATGTAATATAAATGGTCTGCTAAGACCATTGTTAGATGTGCCCCTTATTACCATAGTTTTTCTAAGGTCAAAAAAGACAAAACAGAGGCAGATGTTACGGCTAGTGCCTTCATCAGTGTCGAATGCTGTCAGCTTGATTATCCAATACTAAACGAAATCGAAGTTCAATGACTTCCGCTAGACGTCTTTCTCAGGAGTCTTTTCCTGAAAGCTTTTGAAAGGTCTGGATCTAAGGGCTTCATCTCTGTCCCGATTGCCCAGCCCACAACTCTCAAGGTCCCTGCCCCCTCATCACTCTGTTTCCTCTCTCCCTTCACAGCCCCCCCTGCACAGCCCAAGATCCTGTCCTGCATTTCCATTCATCTGGCCAACCTCAGCTGCTCCTGGGACCCTGGACCCGAAACTCTGCTGAGGACCAGCTTCACCCTGAGCGTGACGGAGTGAGTAGGCAGGGAGGGGGCAGGCAGGCTGGGTGTCCTGCACTCCTCTGCGTGCTCCAGGAATGCCATGGTCAACTCGGTGGTAATCCATTGCCAGACCACTGCTTAGCATTGCCACCAAACCATGCCCAACTCATCACTGGCAATGCAGACAGACAGTGGCACTACAGACCAATGCAGACAGACAGTGGTACTACGTTGGCAATGCAGACAGGCAGTTTGCTGCAGCATCAAGACCACTGTCTGGGCAACAGTTGTGCAAATGTCTTGCGTTGCCATTACTAGCAATGCTGTCATGCAATGGGATTATCGCAGGATCCCTTTTTTTTAAACCGTTCAGGCTGTCTAAGCTTTTGAAAGATCGGTCACTTTAATGGTTTTGTCAGCAGGTGAGATGAAAGATGGCTCTCTCGAGCACATGTCCCCCCAGTCTGTTACCTGTGTGCTCCTTCCTGCTGCTGATCTGCTTGGTGTGGCTGAGAGAAGCTCTGCACCCCCTGTGGTTTATCTCTTGCACGAGGAGTATGGGGTGCAGGCTTGATCTCACTAGAACAGTTTCCCTGATAATGCGGAAGCATCTTTGCATGCAACAAACCAGCTGATGTAATCAAACTCCCTTTTGCAAGTCGGTCTTGATCGGACAGCAAGTAGCGGCTTCGGTAGAGGCCTGGGATAGCTGGGGCTTGGTTGGCAGGTGCTTCCGGATCCATGACTGCTTAATTGGCCTTTGTACCTGAGACTTAAGTGGAGCTTGTTTTCAGTTTCTGGAAGGGGAGGCGGTGGACCAACATACCAAGGAATTTGCACACATGGACAGATCGTTGTTCTTTATTGAAATAACCCGAAGCAACACCTTTTAACACAGTCCTTAAAGGTTTTGTGCATGAGGTCCCATGTGTTTGAAATCATGCAGAGACACCACTCTTTCTTCCAAGGCTGAGCTCGTTTCTTCTTGCTGGTCCCTACAGGGTGATGAGACGCTGTGGCTCCAAATTCAAAGACCCCCTGGAGTGCCGGGCTGCCCCGGGTGCGAGGTCGTGCCCAGTGCCCGCCAAGAACCTGTACGCTTCCTACAACGTGACAGTGAGGGCAGAGAACGAGCTGGGCAGCCAGACCTCCCCTGTGCTCTGCCTGTATGGAATGGATGCAGGTGAGCCCCCCACCCCCCCACACTCCCTTCACTCAGAGTAACAGCTGGGAAATGTGTCATTCTGGTAGTTTAATTTAATCAATTCACAGGATTGCTTTCCTTGAGTTTATGTTATACATCTAGAGCATAGCATAGTGTAAAAAAGCATGATCAATAATAGGTAAGCATTATAAAGCACAGAGAGGTATGGTAAACCATATAGAAAAAACATGGTATAGCATTGATTATGCATAGTATAACCAGATTGATAAGGGACGCGCCAAAGTGAAACTGTTCTGCTAAAAATATTACATTTCCACTGGGACAAAACTAAGAACTCCCAGTCCGATAGCAGTTCTCACCAGCGAGACCAGCCTGCTGTCTCAATCTCTGAAACTCTTTCTCTGCTCCCACAGTGAAGCTGTCTCCTCCGAGGGTTGTGAGCGTGTCTGCTGTAGCAGGACGGGAGGACTGTCTGGCGGTGATCTGGGACCTGCACTACTCGGAGATACACCACGCCTCGTCAGCTCTCTATGAGCTGCAGTACAGGGCAAGGGGGGAGAAGCTGTGGAAGCAAGTGAGCCCAACCACAGCGTGCAGGCTTGGAATAATCACAGGAGACGCAGAGCAAAACAAGACACTTGGCTTTAAACAGTTAGGCATCACTGCTCGCTTTCATAGCTTGCTACAGGTGGCACCACACACTTACTGCAACAAACCAAACTCATCTGAGATCTTGTAGATTGAAAAGCAAGCTTTTCTTGGGTATTTCTTTCGTGCATTTCTGAAAACGGTAGAGAGGGATGTATCTGAACATGTACTTCTGAGTAACCAATATTCTATACACTCCATGGAATCAGTACCTACAGCAACATGCTTTTCCACATGTTTAAGAGAGTCTCTCTGTCTCTGTCCAATGCAGACTCTCATTGATGTGAGAGAGGCCAGCCCTGTGCCGGTGAGGCTGTGTGACCTCCCCGCCTTCACAGAATACACTTTCAGACTGAGGAGCAGATACAAGAGCGACATGAGCCACTGGAGTGAGTGGAGCAACAAGGGAGAGGCAAGGACCCCAGAGAGAGGTGAGAGAGGCAGCTAACTATACACACTGTAACTGCTGGGCTACACAGCTAACCCGGCTCACTGTGACTGCTGGACTATACAGCTTACCCTGCTCACTGTGACTGCTGGGCTATACAGCTAACTATACACACTGTGACTGCTGGACTATACAGCCAGTTTACAGCTTTTGCTATTTATTTTCAGCTCCATCAAAAGAGCCCCAGCTTTGGAGACGCATTGAGCCTCTTGATTCAGAGGGAGAAAGACGGGTCACACTCCAATGGAAGGTAGGGCTTCCCAATCCGACCATCATCAGAGCCTCTGAACCCTGCTATTCTGCAGACTAATCTCTTTTCTAACCCCTCCTCTTAGCCGCTGCAAAGACACGAAGCCAACGGCAGGATTCTGGGGTACAGGGTATTCCGCCAGCGCCCGGGTACTCCAGAAAAGACAGAGCTGAGTGAGTGCAGCGGCACCACTCCTCTAGCCAGCCCTGAATGCAGCGTCCTCCTGTCTGCCGAGCGCTGCGTCCTCTCCCTGTCTGCGTACAGCTCCGCAGGGCAGTCCCCCCAGGCCAGCATCGCCATCCCAGCTGCCGGTCAAGCAGCGCTGCCCGGTCTCTCAACCCTGGCCGTGTCTCCTGCGGATGACCACAGCCTCCTGGTCCAGTGGAAGCCCCCGGATAGGCCCTCTGTGTCCGGCTTCATCCTGGAGTGGTGTGTGCTGTCCGAGAGGGAGGGCTGCGTCCTGCACTGGCACCGACTGGGCCGTCACTCCAGGGACATGGTCATTTCAGAGAGCATTGAGCCCGAGCGCCTATACAGAGTCTCTGCCTACGTGCTGGATGAGGGAGAGGCTGGGGATCCAGTGTCTGTTCAAGCCTACTCCAGGCAGGGTGGTAAGCACCCCATACCATTAACACAGTGTTCATACGCTGTACCACAGCTGTGTACCTCATGCTGGCTCTCTCTGCCCCCCCCCCCCCAGCTCCCTCCCGCGGCCCCTCGCTCCGTCCCAAGACCACCTGGAAGACGGGGTTGCAGCTGGAGTGGGACCCCATCCCGCTGGACGATCGCCGGGGGTTCATCCAGAATTGCACCATCTTCTACCAGAGCGAAGGAGGGGTCTGGGACTGTGAGTAACACTGCCAGTCAATATATAATACAAGCACTATATAATACATGCAACTGTGGCCAAAAATGTCACCTAGAATTTTAGGATTGAGATATAATTTAAAAAAAAAAAACTATGAAAATAATTTAGATCTTTTTATTTAACATCATGTAATCAAAGAAAGTGCAATGTGATATTGCAAAAGTAACAGTAGTACAGTCTTTCATGTTAGATGTCACATGTTTCAATTGTCAGTTTTTCGTGAAATATACAAAGCGGTTTGTAACTCAATATGTCAACGTAACATTATTCAGCAGGTTTCACTCGACTTTATGAAGCAATATTTGTTTATTCTACATAATGATGCTAAACTTTTGGCTATAGCTGTATAATGTAAGTCTCCACTTGGTTTGTGGGCCCATCGCCTGGCAGTTTGAACAAGGCATGGTTGGAATAAGGTTGTGATCAGGGGAGGGGGAGGGACATGAATCGATTCAATGAAAGAGGGGGGAGTGAGGTGCTGTACTTGGCTCTGATTGGCTGTAACGGGCCCCTCTTGTCTTGCAGTCGTGGTGGTGAACGGTTCTGTGCACCAACTCCGGCTGGACGGTCTCTCCTCGGACCAGGAGTACAAACTCCACGCCGTGGCCTCGACTGACCAGGGGGGCACTGCAGGACCGGACATCTACGTGCAGACGCTCCGTGAGTACTGGGGGTAGCGGCATTGAAACGAGGGCAGTGTGTAGATCAAGCAACTAGACCCCCATCATCAGAGACACCCTACATGGTAACTTATTACAATTCATCGTGGATTCATGAACTGCTTTGTGTGGAGGCTGGGCGCAAAGTGGTGCGCACCGCAAAAGAACGAGAGCCGGGCTCGTCTGCATTCATGGATATAGAGCTTTTAACCTCATCTCACCGACAGGGAACAGAATCAGTGATGCGAGTGAATCACACAGCACTGCCCTCACATTAACACGCTGCTGCTGGGTTCTTAATTCTAGAATTGTGCTGTGTGTTCTGTGAATGACATCACTGTACACAGCCGTGACACGCGGTCAAAGGGCTGCTGTCCGCTCGTGTCTCTCATGTGTTTAGTTATATCTTGAACTGCTCTTTCAATGTAAGCCCCAGACTTGGTATGGACATTTCTTCTTCCTTCAGTTCTTCAGCACTAAATTCACAAGCAGTGTTAAAAGAAGAGAAAAACACACAAATAATAATGTGCACTCAACTCTCTCCCTTCACCCTCCTACTCTCTCCTCCCTTCCTCCCCCTCTCCCTTCTTCTCAGGTGATGGTACCATGCTGCTGGTGATCCCTCTCTCCGCTCTGCTCACCCTGATCTCCATCATCGTGCTCCTGGCCTGCGTTCAACAGAGGCAAGCGTAGGTACCAGGCAGCAAGGCCAACCGTTCAGAGTGATCACAACTAGCTCCAACAGTCCAGCCAGCAAACCTCTAAACGAGCGCTGGCCAAAGTGGTCCCTTCCACTCCTGGTCTTTGTTCCAGCCCTGTTGAGCCAATTACACCTCCATCCAGACCCTGAAGTAGTTCTTTATCTCATTTGACCTGATAATCCTGGAATGGACAGAGTCCTCCATTGAACACCCATGGTGTAAATAATCACTGTTAGCCAGCCAGCCAGCACCGCGTCTCATCCCAGGCTGGAAGGACTGTGTGGGCTATATTCTTCCACTGTGGGCAAACTGCAGGCAAATTGCCCGCTCCGTACTAAATGCAGGAATGTACCAACGCTATGTGGTTAGCAACATGCAGTCAACCACAGAGCTAGCTGCAGCATTGAGCGTTCGGAGCACTGTGCACGGACAGTAGATTAGAGTAACACGGCTTGACTCTGATTTTTTGTTTTTCTGTTGTCCAGGATAAAGAAGCGTTTCTTTCCGACAATTCCAGACCCCGCGGATAGCAGCCTGGCCAACTGGATGCCCAAGAAGATCTGGATGGTAAGAGCCGTCGCTGTGAGCCGGGCGGGCAGGCAGGCAGGCGGGCAGGCAGGCCCCTTTAACACCATGGAGCTGCAAGCTGCTTTCAGGCAGCTTATTACAAGTGGCACTTTCAAGCAATGCGAGCAAAGAACAACACAGTCTAACCAGCCTTCAGCTTAAATGCTTAAAAATGTCAACTCTCAGTTTGCTGTAACCCGTTGCCTGAACTGCAGAATGCACCACAGCTAACGTGAATTACCAGCACATTCACATTTATGAAGGACGTACACATTATTGTAAAAACATGTACCTGATGGGGGGCGGGGGGAGAGGGGAGAGATTTTTTTTGCTATGTAGATTGTGCTTGATCTCATCACTCTGTTCATCTTTGAACAGATTACCACAGTAAATCTGCAGTGATTTTTCAGTTTTCCCATGCTGTCACTGTGCTTTATTCCACTTTGCTATGACATCGCTGTGCTGTCACTGTGCTTTATTCCACTTTGCTATGACATCGCTGTGCTGTCACTGTGCTTTATTCCACTTTGCTATGACATCGCTGTGCTGTCACTGTGCTTTATTCCACTTTGCTATGACATCACTGTGCTGTCACTGTGCTTTATTCCACTTTGCTGTGCTTTCACTGTTACAAACTTTTTTTTTTCTTTTTGAGAACATTGCTGTAAGTAACCATGCTTTCAGGATTTCAGAGACTACCAGGATGACCGCTGCCTCAAAACACAAGTTGACATCTCCGCACCCCGGCCTGGCACCGTGCAGGAGACGCAGTCCTCGCTGAACCGGTCGGAGTGCCAGGACCCTGCCAGCCTGGGGGGCGGAGTGACCATTCCCATCCAAACCTACTGCACCGCAGCGATCCTGCAGCACTGCACTGGCGATGACTACGTAAGAGAAACTCCCAGGAGGAGCTGTGCTGAGCAGGGCTCTGTGGAGTACTCCACTGTGATGGGAATCGCGGGGGGGTATACCCAAATACCCCAAGCTAAGCTTGCCCTCCTACCCTGTAACCCCGATCTCAGAGTCCAAACCCCCTCCCAAGACCTCTTCAATAAGACCTATCAAAGCCTGTTGTATCCTGATATGAAGGACCCAGACCAGGGCACTGAGGAGGAGGAGGAGGAGGGATCTGTCAGTACGTCCTCTTTGTTACTGGAGCAGCTGATGCAGGGCAGGGCCCAGAACTCAGGGCTCTGAGCCCGATAACAAGCCCCTGTCCGCTGTGGAGGCTCAACTGGACAATACAGATACTTATAACAGGGATGGAAATGAGACTCTCTGCAGTTTGATCCATTCCTAGTTTGACTATGAATTCAATAACACACACCTGAGCTTGTGACCTATATAGCTGGGGCTAATCGAGCATGTATTAAAACCTGGAATGACTGAGACTGCTATGCAATAGGAGTCTTTATTTCCATCCCTATATAATGTCCTGAAAGTGAAGCTTTCCGGTTTTTTTTCAGCAACCAGAGGAATGAGTTCTGAAATAGAAACTTAGTAAAAGTCCACAAAATAAAAGAAGTGGTTTACTTTACTGCAAGACTACACCACAGTGCAGAACTGACCAACTATTGATTTCTGTACATTTAAATAATATTGAAAATATTCTTGTAAAAAACAAAAAATATTTTAAAGATGCTATTGTAAATTTTTCAAATGTATTTTTTGGTTCTGACCATGTGGTTGTTTTTTTCTGATGAAGTGAGCAGATTGGAAATGATTTTGCACTTTTCATTTTAATTCTGTGGGTTTTGTTATTATTGTGTCTTTGTGTATTTTGAAGTTATTAAAAGCAAGTTACTGAATTCGATGACGTAATGTTGCTCAAGCAATCCGGATTTACAGTTTTCAAAGGATTAGTGCCATTCCATTTTGATTCACTAGATGGCACCAAACTCCCTTATGTGTGCATGATCTGTATTTTTTTAAACCAGCAGATGGCGCTATATATTATTTGTTTCTTAGCAGACGCCCTTATCCAGGTCGATTTACAATTGTTACAAGATATCACATTATTTTTACATACAATTACATTATTTTTTATACATTAATTTTACATACAATTACCCATTTATACAGTTGGGTTTTTACTGGAGCAATCTCGGTGAAGTACATTGCTCAAGGGTACAGCAGCAGTGCCCCCCTCCTGGGATTGAACCCGCGACCCTGTGGTCAGGAGTCCAGAGCCCTATAATTTGCTCTGATAATCAAGTTCACAAGTGCAATGGGTGACTGTATGTTATTTTATTATGAATAATATTATTATTAAAAACCAAACAAAAAAAAACTAATGAAAAGGAGTTGGAATTATTAATGTTCACAGGAAAATATAGGGGGTGAATGGAAAAGGAGCTTGTATTTTCTGTGATTGGTCCTGTAAAGCTGAAGTTAACAGCACTACGATTCAAACCAAGGGCAATTGTTATTTCACAGTTTCATTTTCCTTTATGTTTTAATACATTGATTTCAGTGTATCTCAAGAACCACTTCCCTTATCCAGAGATATCACAGTAAAAGCACTTCAAGTGTAATAAAGCACAGCGAAAGCGTGGTAAAGCAGAGGCAAGCATTGTGAAGAATAACAAGGTAGGGTAAAGCACATTAATAAACATGGAAATCCAGAATGAACTATGGGAAATGCATCGTGTAACCAGGGGAAAAGCATGGTAAAAATGAATAAACAGAGTGCAAAAGTTTTATAATTGCCATTGTCCAGATCTCATCTTACAACAGCACAGCTGGTGTGAATCTGTGTATTCCGTTAATTGATTCTTTAACCCCACGTAATTGAGGTTGTGTTAGTTTGTCTCTCACTGTCTGTCACCTCACTTTGTCTGGTGCTGACACCTTCCCACTGTATGGATTGTAACCCGACCCTGAGGCTAGGAAACATGTTGTGTGTATGCAAAGGCAGGCCTGTGTTACCGGTTTCAATAGGAATTGTTGATCAGTCTGTTTTAAGCTCTTCTGCCCTGAGTTCAGGAGAAGCTCTCCAGTTTGAGCAGCCTGCCATAAAGGTCGGCCATCGTGTTTGATGGAAACAAGAGACAGCGCCATCTAGTGATCGGCCACTTTGGATCAAATGTCATTTTCGCTATGCTTGTAATACACGAGCTGTGCACTAGATGGTGCTGGCGCGTACTGATATCAACCTGGCAGATCTAGCCCACATTATAGGTCTGAGGCAGGCTGTGGACACACTAGCCCGAAGTTTCAACAGTATATTGTAGTGCTGATCAGCTTTTAATGTTGTGTTGTTTGAGATCGCTGTGTTCCAGCTTCTGTCTGCTGGAATAAAAATATGTCAATGAAAAGGCCGAGCTGTTAGTGCCAGGTACCGTATCGAGTGCCAGAGCGAGATAAGGCAGACGCTTCCACCCAGACAATGCTAAACTCCAGACACAGAGTCTATTGTTTTCAAAGGGAAATCGGGGGGGGGGGTGACAAACACTGTGCGCCTATCAATAATGTGATATCTTGCTACAAGACATCACATTATTTTTTTTACATACAATTATTTTTTACACATTATTTTTACATACAATTACCCATTTATACAGTTGGATTTTTGCTAGCGCAATCTAGGTAAACGTAATGTTGCTCAAGCAATCCGGATTTACAGTTTTCAAAGGATTAGTGCCATTCCATTTTGATTCACTAGATGGCACCAAACCTCCTTATGTGTGCATGATCTGTATTTTTTTAAACCAGCAGATGGCGCTATATATTATTTGTTTCTTAGCAGACGCCCTTATCCAGGTCGATTTACAATTGTTTCAAGATATCACATTATTTTTACATACAATTACATTATTTTTTATACATTAATTTTACATACAATTACCCATTTATACAGTTGGATTTTTGCTAGCGCAATCTAGGTAAAGTACCTTGCTCAAGGGTACAGCAGCAGTGTCCCCCACGTGGGATTGAACCCACGACCCTCCGGTCAAAAGTCCAGAGCCCTAACCACTACTCCACACTGAAGAAAACTAAACATTACTGTGTCACCGAGCTAGCTGCTGCTGCTGCCCATCCTGGATTCATTTCACAGGGGGTCTGTCTCATTCATTTCACACGGGGTCTGTCATTCATTTCACACGGGGTCTGTCTCATTCATTTCACAGGGGGGGGTCTGTCATCATTGTAATGTCTGCGTTCACAGATGTGCCTCTGCATCAGCGCAGAGCAGTACCCATAATGGACTATATCCCTGCTTCATTAAGCACCACCTAAACTACTGTGCTTGGATGTTACCGAGTGACCACCCCACGGTGTACTGCTGGTTTAACTGGTTTCATAAACAGATCAGACAGGTCCCTGATGTGTCCCTGATGTTCATTTCTGAACGCAGCCATCGCGATCAGCTTTTGTGACGGCGTTTAATCTTCCCGAGGTGTCTTTGGAACCTCCCGGCGCTGGCGGTTCTCATCTCTGAACAACGGCGGATTACAGCAGGTTTGACGAGGCTCTCGAGGAGGACCCTGCGTGCTGGATCCGCCTCCAGCTGCTCACAGTCCAGGCTACCTTCGGAGCGCGATCCTGCGACGCGATGCAGCGACCCTCGTTCGTCTCAATCTCAAGCTAGTCTTCGTTGAGAATCGAAAGCCGGCTCCCGCCTCACAGCAGGGAGAAAGTGAAGCCAGCAGGACCAGATCAACCCCACCCAAGCGTCCTTGGGCTAGCTGCAGTGTTGAGAGATTTCACTTCACAGTTATGTTCTTTTCACACACATCTCCGTGTGGCTTGCTTCTGATGTACCTATGCATTAGGCTTGCGTAACGGCGTCAGGCTTCCGCAACGTCCCGCCTCTCTGTGCCGTGCTTCCCTGTGCTATTCTGGACTGCAGGCACCGTACTGCCCAACCCAGATGTGTAACAGCTTTAAATAGAGCAGGGCTGGAGCTGCTCGCATGAATTCAGGATCGGATGCAGACTGTCTGTTGTATTTCACCACCTGTTGCTTTAATCCCTTCTGGACACACAGCTTGAAAATGTACTGGTGTAGATTAGTAAGGAGGTCCTCCTTGGGAAGGGGCGCGCGCTTCATGGACAAGATGCACCAGCGGCTTTGGAGTTTATCTTTAGTAGTACCAAAAGAAACTACAATTCAAATTGATAGTCTTATATATGGTCCGTGTTTGCCGATGTCCTGGTGCAAGGGATCATGGGTCACGGCATCACAAAAGGCTTTGGAACACAGTTCCAACGGCTGTGTCTCCTAAGAATCATATGATTTGATGAGTTTCCATGACTGCGTGTGTGTGTGTGTGTGTGTGTTTGTGTGTGTGTGTGAGAATGTCCGCTCACAAATCAAGCCACTTACTCATTAATCGAGCAAACACCCCCCCTCCAACCGCTAGACAGTATTATTCCCCTGCTTGTGATCAATCCATTGATTAATCCCTGTTGGAGGTGCGAGACTAGCCTCAACCCCTGAGCAGGAGGAAGGGCGCAACTTTCCACCCCTCCCCCGGCATTCCAATTCAAGGTGTGCAGCTTACCGCTCGTAACCCGATCACCCGATACTGTCCAGCTACGCATCTACACAATACAGACAACCTTCTATTAAACCTTCAATTTAAGAGTGTCAGGAAATACAGAATGTACGGTTTTACCAAAACTCGTTAAGAGTCATGGGTAAATAAGGCAAGATGCGCTTTTGTTTAAATCGTTTTTTTGGGGTTTTTTTTTGGTATGTTTTAAATTTTAGATTATATATATATATATATATATATATATATATATATATATATATATATATATATATATATATATATATATATATATATATATATATATAATCTAAAATTATTTAAATCATTTTAAAATAGTAATACAAAAAAAATGCTGTTACAAGCCTATACAGTACTTGGAATTATTGCATTAGTTTTATTATTATTATTATTATTATTATTGATGATGATGATGAGGATGATGATGATGATGATTATTATTATGATGATGATGAGAAGGAGGAGGAGGATGAGGATGAGGATAATGATGATTATGATGATGATGATTATTATTATGATGATGATGAGGAGGAGGATGAGGATGAGGATGAGGATAATGATGATTATGATGATGATGATTATTATTATGATGATGATGAGGAGGAGGATGAGGATGAGGATGATTATGATTATGATGATGATTATGATGATGATGATGATTATTATTATGATGATGATGATTATTATTATGATGATGATGAGGATGAGGATGATGATTATGATGAGGATGATGAGGATGAGGATGATGATGATGATTATTATGATGATTAGGGTGATGATGATTATTATTATGATGCTGAGGATTATTATTATGATGATGATGAGGATGAGGATGATGATTATGATGAGGATGATGAGGATGAGGATGAGGATGATGATTATTATTATTGATGATGGTGATGATGATGATGATTATGATGATGATGCTGAGGATAATTATTATGATGATGATGATGATGATGATGATGATGATTATTATTATGATGATGATGATGATGATGATTATGATGATGATGATGATGATGATGATGATGATGATGATGATGATTATTATGATGATGATGATGATGATGATGATGATGATGATGATGATGATGATGATGATGATGATGATGATGATGATGATGATGATGATGATGATGATGATGATGATGATGATGATGATGATGAGGATGATTATTATTATGATGATGATGAGGATGAGGATGATGATTATGATGAGGATGATGAGGATGAGGATGAGGATGATGATGATGATTATTATTATTGATGATGGTGATGATGATGATGATTATGATGACGATGCTGAGGATAATTATTATGATGATGATGATGATGATGATGATGATGAGGATGATGATGCTGAGGATAATTATTATGATGATGAGGATAAGGATGATGAGGATGATGATGATGATTATGATGAGGATGAGGATGAGGATGATGATGATGAGGATGATTATTATTATGATGATGAGGATGAGGAGGATGAGGATGAGGATGATGATTATGATGAGGATGATTATTATTATGATGATGATGAGGAGGAGGAGGATGATGATGATGATGATGATGATGATGATTATGATTATGATGATGATGATGAGGATGATGATGAGGATGAGGATGATTATGATTATGATGTTGATGATGATGATGAGGATGATGATGATGATGATTATGGTGATGAGGATGATGATGATGATGAGGATGATTATGATTATGATGATGAGGATGATGAGGATGAGGATGATGACTATGATGAGGATGATTATTATTATGATGATGATGAGGATGATTATTATTATGATGATGATGATGATGAGGATGAGGATGATGATGATGATGATGATGATGATGATGATTTATTATTATGATGATGATGTATTCTGGGCTGTGCGTTGCTGAATTGTTATTTGAGGATATCTGTGTTCTTTGCTTCGATACAGTGTTGCTCAGAGATGCAGACCCGTGCCACTAAATGATACAGAGCATCCGAGGCTAGCTGACAACATACAGCGTCAAAGTACAGTCAAAATACATACTACCTATCTGCTGCCTTTAAAATACTTTAACCATTTAAAAGCTGTCACCGTCACCACTCCTTTAAAAATATATATTTTATAGCAACCACAGTGCATTGCTGAGATAGCACCCACAAGTATACATCAAATTATATATCACAGCTCTCGAAATAGGCCTACTGTATGCGTTTGCCGTTCTTATCTAAATTGTATATATATATATATATATATATATATATATATATATATATATATATATATATATATATATATATATAACATAACCGTAATGTGGTTATGATTCTTCGTGCAATGGTTTTAAAATGTGTGTACGTGTTTCTTTTTCCATTTATGGCTAAACGTAAAAATGAGTTCGGGTCTACAAACCCTTCTCATTTTTCTAAATGAGAACAGCTACTTTATTTATGTAACTGCATTCCGCATGTGACACATTCAGACCTGCGAGGCTGGTTTAAAAAAACAACAACTTCGTCTTCAATTCTAAATACAGTCTCGACCTGACATCCGCACGTACGTGTGGTATTTCAAAGCAAACAGACCACGAACACAAATACATCTTCGTATGAAAGATGTTCCGATTCCTAGTACTATTTAAAACATTTCTATACTATGTTAATGCATGTACTTCTATATGGTGAAACTACATAACAGCAGGCTGTTGGAAAATTCTAATATGAAATGAATTGATACACAATTGTATGTCGACTGTAAAATTCACAGCTTTTTTTTTAATAAGATGCACGCAAATATATTATTATAATTGATCTACAGATTCGAAATTATATTTGCAGAATCAACAGCGAAAGCCAGAAGCACTCCCAAGTTAAACAGAATAATAACACGTGTAGCATATTTTCCATTAAATGCATCCCTGCTTTCTAACAGCATGTGTTTTTAATGGAATCCAACGGGAAAGGGGTCTGGGTTTTAAATTTCCTTCAAATGTATATGTAGGTCATCAGGAAGCGACGTCTGGAGCCGTCTTCGTTCATTGATATATAGCAGCCAAGAAATTCTGTCAGCAGGACTTGTCGTTTTTAAAAAGAAAAGAAAAACATGTTTTTTTGAAACCCGTCCAGGGTTTAGGCAAGCGAAGCTGGCGTGACGTCAGGCGCAGGCAGGAGAGGGTGAGAAAGGGGAGGGATGACCGGAGCTACTCCTTGTAAAAAAATTGTTATTCTTTCCCAAAAAATGTTCCGAAACAAATGACATTGCGAATGAAATAGCTTGGAGACAAAATGCGCAAAGCAGGACCGAGACAGGCTCGCAAACTAAAAGGCGCTTCGGTTATTTTCTAAGATTTCCAGTTTGTTTTTGTGTTGTTATCGTAGTAGCACTAAAACAATTCAATTAAACAGGTAGCTCACTTCCAATCCGGAAGAACTCGCCTTGCAGGTTGTTAATAGCACAGCTTTCTCTTACTTTTCTAAGCTGTCTGCCGCATTCAGTTGTGTTTGTTGTTTACGCTTGCTTATAGTCCGAGGAGGAGGGGAAAGGGGCTCAGAAACGTAAACGGATTAAGAGACAACATGATGGAAAAAAGAAAGATCTTTGTTTTGGTGGACTTTGCGTGTGTCCTAGCGGGTAAGTGATCTGACAAATGTTTCTGTTAATTAGTAAACTCTGGTCCCCGAGCGCTGCAATAGCGTTGTAAAGGGAACCAGAAAGCTAAAATAAATAAATATTTAAATCTTTTTTTTTTTTTTTCATTTATTTTACTGTACTGAATTTTTTTTCTTATGCAGAGGCGATTCTGTGCTGGAAACGTTGCATAATAATAATAATAATAATAATAATAATAATAATAATAATAATAATAATAATCATCATCTCTACCAATGTAGTATTTTCTATTAAGTTGTATAATTGCATCTTATTTATTTATTTTTATTTTGAACAATAAATGCACTTTTTTTTTAAAGAATCCTCTTTTTATTAGGCATTTTGCTCGTATTGTAAGCTGTCTGTGTAATCACGTTTATTAAATGTTCAAATGAGCCGTTGACTGATGATGTCACCATTTTTTTTGTGCGTAGTACAATATTCTCCTAGTCATTTTCTGTAGAGCTAATGTATACCCATTTTTCCAGATGAAAATGAAATTGAAATCCTGACTAACTGGATTGCTTGGAGACCGCTGAGCTGGAGTTGAGCATTTCGTTTTTCTCCAGTTACAGTAGCATCCTTCCTCGAGTGTCTGGTTTCTGCAGGGGTGCTGTAGGGATAACAGTAGTTAAGCAGCCCCGTGTTTGCATGAGGTGAAACGCTGCCTTTAGTAAAATATAGCCTTTGATTGTTTTTCAGGGATTGCAGCCTGACTGGTTGTGCTGTTTTTACACGATATGCGACCGAAATGCGAGCTGAGCTCTACAGTGTATGTAGATGTTATGTGTAATAAACGGATCGGGCGGTGGATATTAGTCGGTGTTAAACATTTCTGTGTGTTTTCATAGTTAGCCCAGGTGCATTTGACAACCCAAGTGTGTTGTGGTTTTTATAGAACAGCAGTTTCTTTCTTTCTTTCGGTACAGTGTCTCATATGGCTTTTATTTATTTATTTATTTATTGTTCTTACACGTTTCAAAAGACTATTTAAAACATTAACTTTGTAACTATTTCGTTTTTTTATCATGTAAAATATTCTCGGTGTACAAAAGCATGTGGGGCAGCAGTGTGGAGTAGTGGTTAGGGCTCCAGACTCTTGACCGGAGGGCCGTGGGTTCAATCCCAGGAGGGGGACACTGCTGCTGTACCCTTGAGCAAGGTACTTTACCTAGATTGCTCCAGTAAAAACCCAACTGTATAAATGGGTAATTGTATGTAAAAAATAATGTAATTGTATGTTAATAATGTGATATCTTGTAACAATTGTAAGTTGCCCTGGATAAGGGCGTCTGCTAAGAAATTAATAATAATAATAATGATGGACCTGACTGGCTGCTTGTATGATGCATAAGAAGATAAAATGGTCCATAGTTGGTATGTAGTCATACCAGCTATAAAACACTCTTATCCTTCATTCAGGATCCACTCGGTGGACTGCAGTGAGCTCTGTTGTGGTCTTGGCCTTGTATCATGATACACGCGTTAGGATATAGCATGTAAAGAAAGTATCGCGATTCACGAGGAATCCTTCCTCCCCTGCTGTTAAATCCTGAAGTGGTTTAAGTGCAGGGTTTTTCAAATCTGTCAAGAGACTCGAAGCCTGCCTGTTGTCGTGTTTCTGTTAATCATTAAGAGAAAAACAGTCTGCCTGTGATAACCCAGACTGCCTTTCTCCTTTCAAATCTCTTTTCACATCTCCAGGAGTTCTGTTTTTGCTGTACTCGGCTGCCTGTTTTTTTTTTTTTCTGTAGTCTATACTTACAGCTCTTTCCAGGATAAAGTTGTGTGTTTGAAACGCTGACCCTGAAAAGGTTGCAGTGTGCTCGCACTTTTCTGACGTGATGTGCACTAATTGTTTTTTTTCTCTTTCTTTGCTAGCAGCAGCAAATTCCTTTATTATAAGCACTTCATTTGAATTTTGTTTAGTGGACTGAAATACCTGTCGCAACATGCTCTGGGCAGTTTTCTTAAAAAACAAAACAAAACTACATATTGATTCTGCAGGTTTAGAATGAATTATTCAAGACACTTTGTGTGTAGAACAGAAATAAGCATGGGCTTGTTACCTATACACACCGTGGCTATTCAAGCACATAGTAAAACCTGGAATGGGTGAAACTGCTGTGCAATAGGAGTCTTATTTCCACACCTGTATTATATTAAAGGTATTATTTCATTAGCTTAGAAGACAATTTTGTCATTAAAATGCTCTTCTGTGGCTGGCTTACTTTTTGACCTCCATTGTAATGCAGGGATGAAAATAAGACTCCTATTGCATAGCAGTTTCACCCATTCCAGGTTTTACTAGGAGCTTGATTAGCCCCAGTGTATAGGTAACAAGCTCAGGTGTGTGTCTGATTAAACCCATAGTAAAACCAGGAACGGATCAAACTGCTATGTAATGGGAGTCTTATTTCCATCCCTGGGGTATCAGGATCCATAATTAGGGGACAGTGCTGTGTGTGGTCTATCATGGAACATGCCAATGGGATGGTATAATGGGGTGAGTGGGAGCCTTTTGGTCTATAGGGCCACCTAATAAGATAGCTTTGAAGTACACAGCGATCCCTGTATTTTAAAAGCCATGATGTTTAAAAGTACAGTTAAGGTCTTGCTCAATCATGCAGCCTGTGTTTTAAGCTAAGAAGGGCAGTAATTACACAACGCTGGCTCTGGCACTAATGTGGGTTGGGTTTATGATAGGTACCATGTGCCAAGGGGGGGGGGGGCTAGGTTGTTTGTGGTCACTTTGTAGTTTTCCGATAGCCTTTCATTTATTACTCAGCAAGAGCAAAAATCCACCTGAACCGTGTAAAGTCCTCACGGCACTGACACTACACAGACAGAAGGAAATGTTAGCTGTCAATATCCAAAGCATTGTATAGTGATGTTCCTCATGTTTATCAAAGTCGACCCTCGATGGACTGAATGTCTCAATCTCAACGTGCGTTTCCTACATTCTCCAGTTCATTGTCATGCTGTATGTGCTGCGGGTGTAGGGCTTGGAGATCCACTTCCTCTTGATATTTAAAACCTTGTTTTGTTTTGTTATGTCGTGCCACTGTGAAGGAAAATAACAGGCAGATGTTCTGAGTTTTCAGCAAAATTTGTATATTTATATTAACATACATGTGGAAACAGGCATTTGAACAACTTTTTAAAGTACAATGCTAAAGACTGGGAGACATGCCAAGGATGCAAATAAGACTCCTATTGCACAGCAGTTTCACCCATTCCAGGTTTTAATAGGAGCTTGATTAGCCCCAGTGTATAGGTAACAAGCTCAGGTGTGTCTTATTAAGCTCATAGTAAAACCAGGAACGGATGAAACTGCTATGCAATGGGAGTCTTCTTTCCATCCCTGGTTACTTTTTGCGCATGCTCTCTGCCGCAGACAGGTCATCTGGTCATGTTTATAATGGCATTACGGATGGACCAATTTTCTTTGGAATGTGGCTGCAGAGTCGATACTTGGTTAAATACTTGGTAAGCTGAAGTCTTTCCTCAGGACTGAGTGGGACCCCCGTTGTGTTTGCACAGCAAGGCTCTTCAACTGGCAGCCAAGTGGCCCGCCAACACTCAGCGAACATGATCAAAATGAACTAAAATAAATATGGAAAAGAAAAAAACTAAAACAGCAACATCGTAAATCAATTTGTGATTAAGACATGTTTTATTTCTGTATCCAGTAAAGCAGCATGTGAATCACACAGCCCTGTTTCAGTCACTAGCCACTCAGCAACACTCGCTCAAGCAGAGTTGCCAGATCAATGGTTTCCCTGCCAGATTTTTAGAGGTGTCATGTTTCTGCTCAGGGCAATCTGGAGGTAAGAAATGGGCAGAGGTTCATCTTCATTAATTGTTTTAAAGGTACATCTTTAATTTTAGAGGATTTTTTAAAGTTTTTTTTTCTGTCATGAAACATTTTGTTCCCTAATATTTATTCATAATGTGCAAGTCCTTCCTTTAGTAAGAAGGCAGATGCCCGTTGGCAGCTGCGACCCTGATTTCTATAGAATTTCTCCAGACGTTAGATTTACTTTGACTGCCACAATATAAGATCACTTCCTGTGCAGCAGGTATTAGGACCCCCAGGCCCACAAAGTCTGTGCTGCATAGAATTCGAGTGAGAGGCACAGGTGGGGGCTTAATACTTGTTGCACAGGAAATAAATGTAGTTGTAAGAGCCAGTCAGTGAATATATATTACAGGTTTTTATTTCTCTTTACAGTGTAGCCATGGTGCACCAATATGACATTACTGTAGGATTAAGAGTTATACAAGTACTGACAATGAATTGCATACATGACAATTGCAGATTCTGCTTAACTTTTAAAAGAAAAAGGGAACACATTTCCTATGAAACTGCCCATGCAGTAGATTCCTGTGAAATGCATATCCCATGTGCCTAACAGTTTATGCATTTAACCAGAATAAGGAACATACATTTTCATTTAACCCGAATAAGGATTATGCATTTTCAAAAGAAATGTGCTTCACAATTGTATGCAATTATCAGGCAAACAATTAAATATTACACTGTACCGATAATTGCATACGCTGGTAATGATAGAAACATGTCTCTCTCTCTGCTCTAGCTAGTAACAAGAGAAAACAATGGTGAAAATCTTAGATTCAACAAGGAGTGGACCAATACTTGTTTATTTTACCAACTGTACCGAAAGCAAAGCCAGTTTATATATTGTGCAATGAATGTGTGTCAGTAGTACAATGTGAAAAGGCATTTTGAAACCAAACACAGAGCTTTTACATATCCAGAGGCCTCGGCAGTTAGAGGCTCAGAGGTAGAGACGCTGTTCTCTTCCTCCAAGGTGCTTGTGCAGCTGGGCGATCTTGCACTCATCGGTTTGTTTTTTGAGATTCATTAGAAAGTATACCATACAAAGGAGAGTAACAGACTGGTTAGAAACAGCAAATTATTTGGGAAGTTAACCAAAACATAGAAACACGATTCCGACCCTTTCCATGGGACTGATCTGTTTTGTTTTTAACGTAGTTTTCATTGTTGTGTCAGAGATGGAACAGAAACAGACACAAGTTTATTTGTTTCAAGTGGCACTCTCACATGTTGAAAGTTTTTTGTGTCACATCTTTACCTTACTTAGAACCACACTGTGGCACAGTTCTCGCTCTTAGACGGTATATAATAGTCTATATCATAGTATAACTGTTATACTATTAATATGTCACGTGCATTTTAAAATGTCATTCTCACAGGTCTTTGGCTACAGAAATAAATTGCAAAAGAATAAACACAGGAAAAGGGAAATAAATCAACTGGAGACAGTGGAGATCAAGGGTTTCACAGACCTTTGTACTGCCTGTATCCGGGATGGGGAGAGACTGTTACGTTGCTACGTTACCTGTTTGTCTTCCATGGGAGAGGAGGGGAGGGAGGGGAGGGGAGGAGGAGGAGGGAGAGAGGCAGGGGCAGGGGCAGGGGCAGGGGCAGGGGCAGGGGGGGCAATTGGAGAAACACGGCAGCATTTGTGAAGTTTTTTAGGGTGGAGGATTGTGGTCTTTGGGAATGGGATGAGAAACCCACACATGCCGCTCTCTCCCAGAGTTCAAATCAGGTCGCCCGGTCGACGTGCAACCTTCAATTTGAATATGGCCAGTAGATTTGGCGACTAAGCATTTACAGTAAATACAACTGAACTTCAGTTCTGTAACAAAGGCTTTCTGCTTGACTGTCAGGATCTGCACCACCCTGTTGATCTCGCAGAGCCAGTCCTTTCGTGCAACCAGCCCCCCTTTCTTGTTTCCATAGTAAACAACTTTAAAAGGAAGTAGATTCCCCTCACCCCAAGAACAACAAGGAAAGAAAGGAGTGTTGAGGTGTCTGTGCTGCCTTACTGCAGTGACGGGGGGTTTAGAATAACTGCACAGCTTTTAAAAGATTCTCCGTGTTGCAGGAGGGCTCCAGTGCTACAGGCCGCTGGGTTTCCCCGACTCGCTCAGCTGATCAGCTTAGACTGCACGGGAAATTTAAAAAAAAAAACGTTTTCTCAAAATATCTCTTACTTACCCTAAATAAAATGTCAAAGAAACTGAAGCAACAGTCAAATCTGTTTGCATTTGGATTTGGAAAATCCACATCTGGCCAACTTCATGACAATGCGAATGTAACATGATGAGAGGGCTTTATCAGAGTGGTAGTATTTTAGCCAGCTTGTCCTTGACAGTAACTGCAAAATAAAGGAATGTGTTCACTTCCCTGGGATGTTTATATAGTTATCTTCCCTGGCATTTGATTAATACAGTTCTATTTCCTGGCATTTTATGTATATACTTTGCTCACTACAATGTTATGCACACAGAAAATAATTCCCTGGCATTTTAATGTATATAGTTCCCTGGCATTGTATGGAGTTAGTTCTCTGGCACAGCGATTCTATTTAGTTCCCCTCCCACAATATAAAGATAATAAAAAAGCACCCATTACATGAAAACAAAGCATGCAAATGCAATGAGTGTGCAACATATACACGTCTCCTCATATTGAAAATGTGGGCCACCATAAAAGTTCACTTGGCCATCAGGTTTTGAAAGCTAGAGACCAAATGGCCACCAAGAGGGGTGTAGTGCTGGGGGGGTCGGGGGGGGGAGCGCCGCCCCCCCCACTTCTCTTGGGCAGGGTCAGCACTGCTTTCGTGCTTCACATGTAGAATATTGTTTTGCTGCTGTTGTTAATATATGGAGATATACATGTGTAACAAATAAGCAAAGAATACAATAACCGTAACAAACCATTAAGAGATAAAGAATGAAACAGTTTGAATATAGCATGCCTGGTCTGGAATAGAGTAAGGGAGGTGAAGGGAGCCTGTATCAACGCTGTGCTGAGGTGTCAGCGGTTTACAATTAGATGTAATAATTCAAACAGTTCTTATTATTAGACCCATATATAAGAAATAATGTAGAAAAAATAAGCTAAACATTTATTTAAAAGATAAAACTCAATTACAAAAAACAAATAAAGGGTAGCTGTGGCCTTACACATCTTTTTTTTTTGCAGACGGATGCACTTCTGTTTCAAAACTTCAGTCTCGTTCGCTCTTAAGTGGCTGCAACAGGACAGTGAGACGAGCTGATTCTGGACCAAACCATTCAATATACGAGGAGGGGGAGTGGAGGGGGGGGGTGTTACGCATAGGATTAATAATAATAATGACTGCTTTTTAATCATGTGTGTATTGGTGTATGATACTGGTTGAGAAAATGTGTACAGTATTTATTTATTTACTTATCTTTACTATAAATAGCTGTAAGTCTAGTTGCGTTACAATAATACCTCAATACCCAATCGTCTGAATTTGTAATCAATTGGTACACTTGTTAGCCGTTTCCAAAACTTTAACTACTAGTGATAAACTGTGGTTCTGTTGAGTGTATGGGGAAACAGGGACTTCAGGTGGCGTGGTAGGGTTGAGAGAGGGGGGTGGGGGTTGGAATAGATAATAGCGACCCCTCACTTCTAAATATAGCACTAGACCACTGGCCACCAGCATACAAAGTGATTTGTCCCACCCTGCCCTCTCAGTAACCAAACTGCTATGGGACCACTGGGGAATAAAGCTGCATAGCAGTATTTGTTTATTTAGCAGACGCCTTTAGGCGACTATGCATCAGCTGTAGAGTCGCTTACAATTACGTCTCACCCGAAAGACGGAGCACAAGGAGGTGAAGTGACTTGCTCAGGGTCACACAATGAGGCAGTGGCTGAGGTGGGATTTGAACCGGGGACCTCCTGGTTACAAGCCCTTACCTTTAACCACTGGACCACACAGCCTCCTCCAGTACATATGGCCAGCTCTAATCTAAAATGAAAAAGCAAATGGTATGTGTGTGGGTGTGGGAGTGTGTCAAGTGAGGGTCATTGAACTGTAAATGAGGTGTGTGTTCAAGGTGGGGGAGGGAGTGGAAAAAGCAGTTTTAAAGTGGATTGTCTTGTTTCTTAGTGTTTGCTGTGGATCGTTGTTTCCCAGAAACTCCTGGGATCTCCTTCTTAACAAGATGTTTCTTATCAGGCTGTTCCAGCGGGCTGGATTCTCAAAGCATTTTTTTTCTCCGTCGTTAGAGCAATTTTTGGAGAGGAAAAAACCCAGTTCTAAAATGATGAAGAAACAACCCCAGACTGTGCACAGCCCTTCAATGAAATGCCACGTTTCAGATGTTGATTTCTAGTTTGGTAACTTCCAGGTGTTTTAAAAAAAAAAAGTAATAATAATAATCTGAAATGTGCTCATGACGATTTGGAGTAAAGATCTTGGAGAATCTAATCCAGTGAGTTTTCATTGCGGTCTGGCTCATCCCTGTGTTTATCGCTCTGATCTTGCTCTGTAAAGTTCAGTATGATTCAGTTTCCGGAGTTGTGCAGCTGGGTTGGTACATGCTCTATGCTGTGTTGGTACATGCTCCATGCTGTATTGCAACACCTATGTGTTCTGGAGAATGCTGCTTTAGGTCTTTGTGCACTTGCTTACTCTGAGTACTGCCTGTGAGCAGAGAGAAAGGCTCTTTCACTGGGATCTTGCATTGATTGTTTCGTTTTTATTTTTCAATATTTATAGTATTTCTATACATTGTAAGCCACTGTAATTGAGCCGTCTATGAAAATCAATGTCATTTATTAATAGATACCGAAGCATAATATAACAATGTGACCTTTTAAATATTGAATCACATCTACTTTTTTTATTGGAAATGTGTTTAATAAACACAATTTTATACGCAACGTTTGAATCTGTGTTTTGCCACTTTAGCAGAAAGTGAAACGGGTTGATCTAAGTGGAATGTCAGTAGCTTCATATTACACTGAAAACAGGGATGGGAATAAGACTCCTATTGTGTAGCAGTTTCACCCATTCCAGGTTTTACCACGAGCTTGATTAGCCGCAGCGTTTATGTAACAAGCTCAGGTGTGTCTTATTAAACTCCTAATAAAACCAGGAATGGATCAAACTGCTGTGCAGTGGGAGTTTTCTTGCCATACCTGGGTAATACATCTGGATAATGAGGATGATGAAGATGATGATACTTAAACCACATGTGACGGAGAACAGGGGTTCGGGGGGGGGGTTGTCGTGTGTGCGTGCGTGCGTGCGTGCGTGCAGTGGAACTCTTATAAGTGTCCCACAGTAAAAGCACAGCAAGGTGTAATAAAGCACAGGTAAGCATTGTAAAGACCAGTGAGGTATGGTAAAGCATGTTATTACATATGGCAAACCAGGGTGAACTTTGGTAAATGCGTAGGCTAACAATGGGAAAAGCATGGGAAAACTGCAAAAATAAACTTTTATAAGAGAACTCACAATCCCATGTGGTTCTGAAAAGGTGGTCAAAGTGACAGTTGTTCGGACCTTTGATCTCATTCTTCCCATGTGGGGAATGGCCTTCACCAATAACGTTATCATTGTAAAGCATTCATGTGTGTAACTTGGTTCACTTAGAGCTGGACTGACCCAATTCTCTAGAACTAGAACAAAACTCAATTTTACAAACTAAGCAGCGAGTTCATTAATAATGCCCTTTCCAAACTTTTCTATTTTATTTTATGTTCTGTATTCCTTCAAGATTAGACATAAACAGGGAGATGTTTATTAAATGAGTCATAACCAGAGAAGGCAAGTTCCAACAACTGTCCCGGGTCCTCATATCACACCGAACAGAAATGAATCTTCCTCTATTGTACACTGAAAACCCAGCCCTTCCTGTAAAACAGAGGTTCTAACCATGTTGATTGTAATAGGGAGAGAGTGTGAGAGTGTTCACAGTGTGGATGGGTATCCCATTGCACAAGTGATCTACATTTTCCATGAGCTCCTACTGGCTGAGCTAATGAAGTCTATGAGCAATAATGCCCAAAGCTTCTTTACACCATTAGCATCATTATTTTCACAAAAGGAGCAATGCTCACAGTAAAGTTACCAAACCAGAAACCTCAAGGCTCTCGATTCAACTTTTAATAGGGTTTATTACAATTGTAACCTTTTTCCCTCCCTCTTTTAAGCTGGTGCTTGTAATGATTCGGAGTTCAAAGCTCAGCTGATCTCTGAGATATTCAGAACAGCTGCCCCCAAAAATGTATTTAAAATGCCAATCCTCATAATGGGAATGTAGGTCAGGGCTGCAGAGCTTGCATATTGGGAACAGCTTGCTTGAATTTAACTGAACTTTGCGTGCACATTCATGAACAGTCATACTCTCCTAACAGCCTCCCTGCTCTGTGCTGGTGGAGAAGGAGAAAGAGAGGCTCTTCTACTCTCTCAACAGCCTCCCTCTGGTGGAGAAAGAGAGGCTCTTATACTCTCTCAGCAGCCTCCCTCTGTGCTGGTGGAGAAAGAGAAAGGGAGGTTATTATATTCTCTGAACAGCCTCCCACTGCTCTGTGCTGGTGGAATAGAGAAAGAGAAAGGGAGGCTCTTCTACTTTCTCAGCAGCCCCCCTCTGCTGGTGGAGAAAGAGAAAGGGAGGCTCTTCTACTCCCTCAACAGCCTCCCTCTGCTGGTGGAGAAAGAGAAAGGGAGGCTCTTCTACTCTCTCAACAGCCTCCCTCTGCTGATGTAGAAAGAGAAAGAGAGGCTCTTCTACTCTCTCAACAGCCTCCCTCTGCTGATGTAGAAAGAGAAAGGGAGGCTCTTCTACTCTCTCAACAGCCTCCCTCTGCTGATGTAGAAAGAGAAAGGGAGGCTCTTCTACTCTCTCAACAGCCTCCCTCTGTGCTGGTGGAGAAAGAGAAAGGGAGGCTGCTTTGCTTTCTCAACAGCTTTCATTTAGTTAGTAAAGTAAATTAAGGTAGGTCAGCCACATAGTTTTTAATTTGATTTCCATTCCTTAGAATTCAAAGCTTTACAAACACCATCCCCTCTTCCAAACACACACACACATACTGCTAAAATAACCTCTTCAAGGAATTGAACTTTTTTTCTTTTGGCAGACTCTGTTCTTTAACACCCTGGGTATGGAAGTGGGATGCATTCCTGTTATGCTGAGTAATATTCCCCATTTCCCAATATATTCTATTCGCTGTTATACATGCTTAAAATATGGAGTGCGACTGGCTACAACACAGGGTCAAGCCAGAAAGAAAGAGTACTGAAAAGCTCCTAAGAGAAGCCAAGGCCAGTAGAAGTAATTAGCCCAGTAGTCCTCTAGTAATACAGCATGTTTTAACAGCGATCTTCCACCTTGATGGAATCTCTTATGCATGCAGAAGTGTGGCGCAGTATTAAGTTAGATGAAAACGTTGTCTAAATGTATTAATGAAGATCAGATTTCAGATTAAAAATGATTTCAATGCCAACAACACTGCATAAGATTCCCTCCAAAAACAGCACTTGTCTTTATCACAATTGTTTTTTTATTAGTCATTTTGTAAAATCCGCTGTAAGCAGGATGGCGCCGTGATAAAAAAATAAAACCAATCTCTCTGGTAACAGCCAGACTGAATCGAACCCGGGGTCAAGCAGCTTCCTGTTGGGAAGGGTCTGGACTGCCAAGCAGGGGCCCCCAGCAATCTGGACAGGATAGATTGGAAGGGCCACGCCGGGAGCCACCCTGTGTCCAGTTCCAAGTCCCTTGGGTCAGTATTTGTTCTCGTGGAGATCCTGTTTCCTGAGCCAGCGCTGGCTGCCTCTGCCCCAAGACCAGGCCTGCTTTCCGGGCTGCTTTGTACTCGGCAGGGCTGGGCTGCCGACAGCTCTGACCGAAAGGAAAATAAATAAGACGACTGTGAGAGAGAATAATGCAGGGCTTCCGTGTGACTCGGCAATGCGTAAATATAGAAAAAAAAAGAAAATCTCCCAGCCACTGCCCTGTCACGTGGCTGTCGGGAGTCTTGCTTTCTTGGGATCCGCTCACTGGAACACAGGCTGATCCCCTCCTGGCTGGGTAATTCCTTCTTGAGCCCTGCAGGTGTCTGCTGTAGCTCTCCAGGCCAGTAGGGGCACTCTTATCTGGTAGTCCCTGGCCCCAATACATTGCTCCCTGCAGAAGCACAATCCAAGATCAGCAACTTGGCATTGCCAGGATACGAACTTGGGCTCCCCCGACTGCATGACTCGCACGCTTGTGACTTTACTGGTGGATCCCTTTTTTTCTTAAAAAAAAAAAAAAATTGATAGAAAATGGTCAGTGCTAGAAGGCTTGTAACCCCTTTTCTTCTCCTCTGCCACAGTCAACCTCAGACGCAGTCACGTACAGCCCTAGATGAGATCATGTAATGGCACGCGTCTCAAACGCTCCAAAACAGCGAGACTCTTTTGAGCACAACGGGGAAGCGCTTTCCAGCTGGAAGCACCTCAGCCAGCTTTCTAAACGGAGACTTCCATGCAGTGTTAATCACAGCGGGACCCCATTGACCGGCTCAAAGAGAAAGGGCTGGAAACGAATTCACCCTGAGAGTCCAAATACCTCCAGCGCCAACTTTCCTGCCTTTGAGACCTGCCGCTGATTCACCCGGGCTGAAGAGGCCGTGATGTAGAGAGCAATCCTGGTGCAAAAAGCACACAGCTCTTCACTGTATCTGAAAAAGCTCCGTCGCTCTTGAAGAAGACTCCCGATGAGGCTCCAGTGCGAATCATGCAGGGATCGGACTTTGAGGCGGGGGGACGGAGGCCTGTGAACTTATAAATGGCAATTATAGGAAAAGTGATCCATAGAGTCCACCTTTGCGTAACTTCAGAATTTTGCCTAAAACTTTATCAGAAATATGCTTGTGACATGTCGGCCTTAGTGTTTATGCAGTAATGAATATACTACAGTGTTAGGTTATTTATGAAATATTCAGCACTTAAAGTCACATCAGTTTTATACACAGTAATATTGCAGTCATTTATTTGAAATTTGGAGGGGGGTGGGGATTCGTGTTCTGGGTTATCTGAGTGATGATTACCAGCATTGCTGAAATGTTTAAATGCATAAATCTTTAAACGTTATAGTTTAATAAGAATAGCCTGCCAATGCCCACCCATTCCCAGAGGACTGGTGCAGCTGATGGGAAGCTGCCTAGCCTGGAGTTTACAGCTACCCATTGTAATTGCAGATCAGGAGCTAAAACTGGAAAGGCTGCCTTCGGCTTTCTGTTTGTAGTGTAGCTTTTTCAGTCGCTGAAAGGCTGCTGTATTTGTGTGACTGACTGGCTACTCCAGCAACCATCCTTAGAAGAAAATTAAAATAATCTTAACAAAACAAGCGTGGTGTGAGCGGTAGTGCTGCTCGTTGCTGAGCTCAAAATACCAGCAGCGGACTGGGCACTGTTGGCGTGCGTTTTTTTAGTTTGACAAGTTACTGTAATTAGTTCTTCAAGGATTTTATTTTAATAGCGGTGCCAGGCGTCTAAGTAATAGGTAGCTCCAGTCCATTTATTTTTAAGATGTGTTATAATTTACTACGCTGACTGCAAAACTGAAACCCTGTGTTGGACTGTGAGTCAGTTTCTGTACCGGGACATTATTCTCTTGAGGATTTTGTTAATCTGGAAAAAGTTTTGAATCCCTGAAAGCTGCTAAGCCCAGTAGAAATGCTCTTACAACTAAAGCCAGCTTTGTGTCATGTATACAAACTAGGCTGTCAACCGGTCCTGCTTCTCAGTACATACAAAGTCATTGTTAGCAGCCTTTACCCGCAGTGTTAAAGGAGTGCCTCTTATTGGCCGGATAACAGGATTGCCACACCCACTTATATTCAGTGGTTAAACTGGGATTTTAAAAGAGATGGAACTGGGATTTTAAAAGAGGTGGATCTCCCTATTGTGATCCATACAGAGCTAATGGCTTGAATTCTTAAGAGGTGGATCTCCCTTCCAGACCGTTCTGGTGTTTGGTGGCTGCCTTTAATCAACTTGACAAACAGAGCCTGATTCAAACTCTAACCCCAAACCATAATCATTACACACTCCTTTCATCCATAGCTATAACACAGTGGGAACATCAGAAACGCTGAAAGAAACTTTGCAAATGCAACGACAAAAGTCTCTTGGTGTCTTCAGTCAAGACGAAACATTTGGCATTGAATTTACAAAACTCTTTGCAAACCAGAGAACAACAGCACTGTAAATATTGTTCATTTGTGACAGATTTTTAGCCCTAGCTGACTTTTTAGAAGATACATGTAATTTAAAGGTATGAAAAGCAAACCTTTTTCAGAGGTGCTCATTACAGCACTGTGTTCAGCTGAGTTTTGCTGGGGGATTTCATATGCCTGGTAAGGGATGCATACAGCTATCCCCTTACTAAAGCTTCCTATAGTAAAAGCATAGTAATCAGTAAACCAGACCTTAACCTCCAAGGTCAACAAAGTGTTTGAAGATCAACATTTACTTGCTGTTCACCTATAAAAGTTTCCCAACAGTAAAAGTATAATAGAGCACAGTGAAAGCATGGTAATGCATAGGTCTGCATTGTAAAGCACAGAGAGACGTGGTAAAGTATATTAAAAACACAGCAAATTACTATAGCATAACCATGGGAAAACTGTAGAGACATCCAAGTTCTTGCAATGTAATGTGAGCATGCGGTATGATTTTTGGCTTGTCCATATTCCCGTAGTGAAGTTTCCGTGCCGCACTGGTCCTGTCCTCTAAGCTCAGTCTCTGGTTCCTTGGTCTGAAACCCAGTTCTGACTCACACTTTCCTCTGCTGACTGGAAGCTGTAATTACTCAAAGCTGCAGAGTCACACAGAGGCCTATCTAAAACTTCATTCCATCCTTCCTTACCAAACTGCTTAACTCCAAGGAAATGCACAGCCCCACACTAGGCTTAGTAGATCGCATGCATTGAATTTTACATTCCACAATTTTTCTTTGCTAGGCAGCGTGCATTCGTAACAGCAGAGTTAGCGTTTATTCATCACGCAGTTTAGTTTCCTTCATTGAAATGCAGACCCCTGTGTCCAGATAGTGTCTGTCCACCTGCCTGTCGGTCACACACTACTGAAAACGAGAACTACCTTGAATCTTCTCCAGACTTTTATCATAGACGTCTAGGGCAATGCGGTTGAGAAGAATCAGATACAAGATGTTTACCTGTCATGGATTTGAGGTTGTAAGGAACCCCACAGTATGGACCGGTTTGTTTTTTTAATGCAGCACTCTAGCCCCCCCGTGCTTTGAGGAGGTCATGGCAGATCTGCTCAGGCAGGTCCTGTGTTTGGTTTCGTGGTCGCTCGCTGTACACCAGGGCTCTGCGTCCAGATCGGGGGTTGGAATGAGTCCAGGACCTGCCCTGGAGGGATTCTATTAGGCTGGAATGTGTCGGCTGCTGTTTAATGATTTAAAGGGTACATAAGGACCTTTTTATTTTAGTACACGTTCCCTTGTGTTGCTACAACTGTTTACATAAGGTGTATGTATTGTTTTAAATGTTTTTATTTTTATTTTTTACATTTGATCACTTTTTTAAACCTTTAAATTGCATTCTCTGCCTCAAGATGGCTTTCCATGTACCCGCATGGACCTCTCAGAACTACATTTCCCATCATCCTCCTGCTCACATATGTAACTGAGATGGATTTACCAGTGAGCAGGAGGATGATGGGAAACGCCCCTGCCTGTGTGCCATTCAGTCCTGGGCCTCTGTCAAGCAGAGACTGACGCAAGTAGTGGCCTTGTATTTAATATATATTTGCATGTGCAGTACATCGGTATATTAATAACAGGTCATAATAGGTTCCAATGGGGGTGTTACTTATAATATTAAACAAATGTCCTGCAATTTCATATACAAGGTTCCTCCACATGGGACATGTTTGTTTAGTCGATTCCTCCTGTCCCGTCCGAGTCTGAGGGCATGTAGGCTCTGTAAATTGATCCTTATTTGCTCGGCAGGAGCCCTGTAGCAGCAGCAGCGGTGGTGGTGGTGAAAGGGATTAAGTCGGGACGCCCTCTAGAGGCCAGGCTGTGTCAGTGCAGCGCAGTCCGGTATGTGTTGGTGGTTCTGTCTTTTCTTCACTGTTTTCGCGCCCAAACTGATCAAGATAAGAAGACGCTACTTGCAAAGCTGTAACTTAACTAAGCTGATTAATGCACGGCTTGATATTCATTCTAGAACGTTCCAGACTGCTCTGTTCTGGTTTACAGAGACCAGCTGGAAACACTGTGCTAGGTATGTCTTGACATGTAACTAGTGTGTTCCCTGTTTTAAATAAATAAATAAATGCAGCGTTATTATTTCTATATTCTTAAAATAACTCAAACAGGTCATGTGAACGGGGCCCAATGTCTGTGTTCTACTAGAAGAGACATCGGTTCAACGCACAGCCTTGTAGCTTCTGTTATACATGCTGGCTTGCACCTGCTTTAGCTGTTGTCACACCCAGGGCTTGGCTATCTCTATCGAGGGTCAAAGTGCAGTCTCACTTACAGTTGGGAATCCCTAGGGTTAAAGTCCTTTTCCTCCTGCAATAAATCTCTAAGTTAAATTTCCACACCCCTGGGAGTAGTCTGCATAACAGGAGCTGTTTAAAAAATGTGCAGAGAGGGGCCGAGCTACAATGGAAAACTAACTGATCAAAATATTTAAGCAGCGTCCCCCCCCTCCTCCCCCCCTCGCCCTCAGTTCTACTGGACTGGAGAAGCAGCCTTTTCATTAGCTGGGTTGATGTGTGTTACACCCAGTTTGAAATAAATTCATACAAAGCTTCATATCAAGGGCTGTTTTTAAGAAATGTTTAGTTGTAAACCCATTTTGATTCATTCAATCCAGTGTGCAGTTCACAAAACCCCTGTCAGCTGTTTTTAAAGTGATCAAAGTTTATTGGCAGTTTGACGCAATGTTAAACCCAACAGGAAAAAAAAAAAATCCTTAAAACAGTCCTTAAGGGTTTTTATTTGGGTGGTCCCTTGACTTTTCCTTTGGGTGAGATTCTACTGCAGTAAACGGTGCTCAGTATATCAGGATTGCGGGACAGGGGTTGAAATAAGACTCCTCTTGCATAGCAGTTTCACCCCCAGGCTTTACCACGAGCTCGATTAGCCACAGTGTATAGGAAACAATCAGGTGTGTCTTCTTAAACTCACAGTAAAACCAGGAACGGATCAAACCGCTATGCAATGGGAGTCTTATTCCCACCCCTGTGGGACAGGGCATCTTTAAGAAGTGGTGGGGTTTCCTGCAGTGTCTGGAAATGAAGGCGGGTACGTGAGGGCCTGGTGCTTGGGCAGTGAACAGAGCCAGGCAGGGCTCCCCAGACACACAGCAGACAGAGAGCGGGTAATCAGCAGCTCTGGAGCAGACTGATAGGAAGCACGACCGCGCAGATAGCATCCGGGCGAAGGCCACACCCTTTCACTGCTGCTGGAAATCTTCTTAATTGAACTACAGTACGTTCGCAAAAAAATAACGACAGGGGGCTGATTTTTAAAAACAAGGCAAAGTATTCCATTCCCCCCCCCCCCCAGAAAAGTTCCAAACCTTTCAAGTTGAAAAATGAGTAATAACACCCCCTTGTAAGAGCTTCCCCATAGTAAAAGCAACGTGTAATAAAGCATGGTGAAGCACAGGTAAGCATGGTAAAGACCGGAGAGGTACGGCGAAGCATTTTAATAGACATGGCAAACCAGGGGACACTGTGCTAATTTCGATGAAACAGCGCATGATGTTTGTTAGGGTGCGCTAACGCAGAGGAAGGAGGTAGTCCACCTGGTTTGGTATTGTTTGACCTCTTTTTGACTCCTGGGTGAATGGCACCATGTGGGTGGGCGTGCATGACTTCTTTTTTTCCAAGTTGATATCCCTGATGGGGGTGTAATATTACCTTGCTTTGTTGATTCTGAAATCAGCAGAAAAAAAGTAGGTGTTAGCTACAAAGCCCAACAAAGAAATTCATTGTCTGCTCCGGGCTAGTGAAATGTTTACAGCTGGATAAGGTTGAAAAGTCAGTATTGATGAATAGTAGAGGACAATATTGGCCCACAAGGATCATCGCAGTGCTATTGTTGTTCTGTGCTTTAGCGCTTCCATCAGTTGTCTTACCCAGGCGGCTAATTCACCAGCCTCTACGAGACAGACGCAGCTCCTGAGAAAACCTGTGAAGCTTCATACTGTGCAGAGCTAGGCAATGGGGGATCTTCCCCTTTCATCCCAGCCCAGCAGATAGCTCTACTGCACCCTCTGGTGGTTCAATAGAAACATGACAAGGATTGTGTTGCTTAACAAAGGCTAAAAAAAAAAAAATCGGAAATTGGCATTCCTTCAAAACACTCCAGTCCTTTTCTGAAGCCAGTTTTCCTCTCTAATCCTTTATTTCCAATACCTAGAGCCATCACACAACATCTGTTTCCAATTCTGTACCCAGGTCCCTCTATAAACACAGGAACTCAAATCTACATTGCATAACAAACCCTTGTAGCTTATAAAGAAAAACAGTGGAAAGTGCAATACAAGTCAACTGTTGCTGTCGTCTTCGTCGGCATTGTTTCCCTTCTTAACAAAACAGTTCCTAATGCGTTCCGGCTTGACTGCACCACTGCTTCTCATAGCTGGAGTTGAAATCTCCAACGTTTCTTAAGAAATAAACACAGTGAAACTCTGTTTAGATAGACAGGCATCAGGTCGGATGCCCCACCTCCCCAGGACGTGATCCTCTGGAGCTGGCATGAGCCTCACACAGTTCTGCATGGTTGTTGTTCGCAGTCTCCCTGCCCTTCGTGATCATGACCCTGCTCCACAAGCCGTACCAGCGCGGGTTCTACTGCGACGACGAGAGCATCCGCTACCCCTACCGGGGGGAGACCATCTCCCACGGCATGATGGCAGGGGTCACCATCACCTGCAGCGTCCTCATCGTGAGTACAGGGGCTCCAGGGGGGGAAGTGGGTGGGTGATCCAGGCTTGGCAGTGTTATGGGAGGCGGTAAAGCTGTACAGAGAGGCTCTTAGCAGATCATGTCAGTTGTGGGTTATAGGTTAAGAGAGCCTGCCCAGGATTATATGCACTGCAGTCACTTTTTATATAGTGAATTGGAACATGCCTCCACTTGATTTAGCTCCGATTTGCTTATCACAGGAGAGTAGGAGCGAGTAAACGCCTGATTCCTTAAAGGGTACATAAGGACCTTTTTATTTTATTGTGTTACATGTTCCCATTATTATTTTTATTATTATTTGTTTATTTAGCAGACGCCTTTATCCAAGGCGACTTACAGAGACTAGGGTGTGTGAACTATGCATCAGCTGTAGAGTCACTTACAACTACGTCTCACCCGAAAGACGGAGCACAAGGAGGTGAAGTGACTTGCTCAGGGTCACACAATGAGTCAGTGGCTGAGGTGGGATTTGAACCGGGGACCTCCTGGTTACAAGCCCATTTCTTTAACCACTGGACCACACAGCCTCCTATGTGTTGCTACAACTGTTTATATAAGGTGTGTGTGTATTGTTTTAATCTTTTTTTTTTTTTAACATTTTGACCGCTTTTTAAAACTTTTACACTGCATTCCCTGCCTCAAAGAACTCAGAACTACATTTCCCATCATCCTCCTGCTCACATATGTAACTGAGATGGATTTACCAGTGAGCAGGAGGATGATGGGAAATGTAGTTCTGAGAGGTCCATGCGGGTACATGGGAAGCCATCTTGAAGCAGGGAATGCAATTTAAAAGTTTTAAAAAGTGGTCAAAATGTTCAAATTAAAACAATACACACACCTTACGTAAACAGTCGTAGCAACACATGGGAACATGTAACACAATAAAATAAAAAGGTCCTTATGTGCCCTTTAAATGAGAAGCAGGTAACTCCATTTTTCCCCAAATGAGACGTGAGTAAACTCTGCGTTTTACTCTCGGCTGCACTGCAGAGAGACGAACTGCTTCCACATGTGGGCTTTACAGACCTTCCCTGACTATAAAACACTCAACAGTTTAAAAATGCTCAATTCAAACCTTTGTCATTGAATTTCTTCAGTTTCTTTTAGCACCTTTTTATAAAAAGATTATTATAGCCAAAGCAGAGCTTAGAGGGATGGTAAAGCCTATTAAAACATAATAAACAATGGTTAATACATAGTCTAACCATGGGAAAAGAATTGCAAAATTGCTGTGCACATTTTTCAATGGAAACCACCCTGGCACCAGTTTATAGAGATCCGTTTCCGTTCTAACAAGCAAGTCTATCTAAAAACTGCTGTGCTTTTAATTTTCTTTTTATAAAGGTCTTGCATTGATTTGTAAATGCTGTGCATAAAGAAACTGTTATTAAAAAGAATGCTTGATTGTGTGTTCAGATCCAGCCCCAGACTGCTGGCACCATGTGCTGTTATGAGTTAGAGCCTGATCACTTCATTCCAGCATAATGTGAACTCACAGCAGAGTCTTGCTAAAACCCAACTATAATCTTCACCAGCCCGCTAATGAAACGCAGGCTTCGCCTGTCATGTGATGAGCGCAAAACATGAACAGCTGTCTCTGTATGTTTCATTCAAAGGGGTTATTACTGTTTTTTTTATTATTATTATTATTAAATACAAGGATTCAAAACATTAAAACAACATCTAGACATTTTTACAAACCCATTACAATCTGATCAAGTCGCTAATGAGAACAGGGTTAGGTCCTAACTGAGAGTCTACTGCCCAAAGCAGTGCACTGGACAGGACTGAAGGATATCAAGGAGTCCTCCTGACAACCTGCTGCCCAAAGCAGTGCACTGGAGAGGGCTGAAGGATATCAAGGAGTCCTCCTGAGAGTCTGCTGCCCAAAGCAGTGCACTGGAGAGGGCTGAAGGATGTCAAGGAGTCCTCCTGAGAGTCTGCTGCCCAAAGCAGTGCACTGGAGAGGGCTGAAGGATGTCAAGGAATCCTCCTGAGAGTCTGCTGCCCAAAGCAGTGCACTGGAGAGGGCTGAAGGATGTCAAGGAGTCCTCCTGACAGCCTGCTGCCCAAAGCAGTGCACTGGAGAGGGCTGAAGGATGTCAAGGAGTCCTCCTGAGAGTCTGCTGCCCAAAGCAGTGCACTGGAGAGGGCTGAAGGATATCAAGGAGTCCTCCTGAGAGTCTGCTGCCCAAAGCAGTGCACTGGAGAGGGCTGAAGGATGTCAAGGAGTCCTCCTGAGAGTCTGCTGCCCAAAGCAGTGCACTGGAGAGGGCTGAAGGATGTCAAGGAGTCCCCTTCTTGTGTTCCAGATCGCGTCGGGAGAGGCGTACTCGGTTTACTCGAAGCACCTCCACTCCAACAGCGATTTCAACCAGTACCTGTCTGCGCTGTACAAGGTGGTGGGCACCTTCATCTTCGGGGCAGGGGTCAGCCAGTCCATCACCGACCTGGCCAAGTACACCGTCGGCCGGCTGCGCCCCAACTTCCTGGCGGTGTGCGACCCCGATTGGAACAAGATCAACTGCTCCACGGGGTACGTGATGCTGGAGTCCGTCTGCAGGGGGAGCCCCCGCAACGTCACCGAGTCCAGGTGAGTGGGGGGGGAGGGGGAGAGGGGGCAGGGCGGGTTACAATGGGGAGTCTTGTAACAAGCAGAGTCTGTACAGTCTGTCAGCTTGTCCTCTTCTGTGTTCCAGGTTGTCCTTCTACTCCGGTCACTCCTCCTTCGGAATGTACTGCATGCTGTTCCTGGCGGTGAGTGCGTCTCTGCTCCGTTCCCCACTTCAGATCTCCAAGTTAAACTGTAGCGAGCCGAGCAGACAAAAAGTTTCAACGAAATGTAGATTTTTTACATTCCTGGCATTTGATCGTTTCAGAAATGTTCTGAGTTCTGAGACCCAGGACACTAAATGCTTCTCTGCTTGATTTGAGTTCCTTACTCTGGATTGTGTTTTTTTTAAGCTACAGATGCTTGGTTCTAGTTTTGTTAAAAAAAAATTTAAAAAATGAAAAACAGGAGTTCAAGACTCTTTGAATACGCAGTTGTACGTGCAAAAAAAATATGTATGCATTTAGCCGTTCATGTGTAACGGGTATTGCACATGTACAGACAGAGCAGGGATCTGAGAGAGTAAGGGTGTGTCTGCTGTTTATCACACTGTAGCTGGGACAGTTGTCAATGCTAACCGCATCGTGGCTGACCTGTTTGCTTCCTCTCCTCCCCCAGCTCTATGTCCACGCTCGTTTAGTGGCGAAATGGGCTCGCCTGCTCCGTCCCACGATCCAGTTCTTCCTCATCTCCTTCGCTCTGTTCGTGGCCTACACGCGGGTCTCGGATTACATGCACCACTGGAGCGACGTTCTGGTGGGGCTCCTGCAGGGGGCGCTCATAGCCACTCTCAATGTAAGTGCAGCATGTGATTCTGTCTGCTTTTAAAAGTTTAATAAGAGCATTCTGTAAATGTAAGGGGGATAGTAAACAGGATTGGGTCAAATTCCTTTTTTTCAATTCCAGTTCCTTTTTTAAATCAATTCCCATTCCCTTTTTATCAGTTTTAACACATCATTGAGCAAAATTGCAATTCGCAAGTCACCGTTTGTTGATTAAATTGGCTTCAAAACAAAAACAATCATTATGTCTCAAATATGAATTCCTTAGAAGGAGCGGGAATTGGAAGTGGAAATTTTAAAAAAGGAATTGGAAATGCAATGGGAATGAAACCCAGGCATTCGCCCCCACCCTGGTACATATATAATGTATTTGGATTGAAAAAGCAGACCGGATTTATTTATAATCCTCAGTTTTTTTTTCTTTTGTTCATAAATGGCCCGAGAGGTCAAATAAATAAATAATCATGAAATCAAATGCCATTCTCCTTCCCTCGCAGGTGCGTTACGTGTCCGATTTCTTCAAACGGAGACTCCCCAGAGTGCAGCGGAGACCGCAGCAGGACGAACTGGAGTGTAAACCAAGCCTGCATGTGGCCGATTTGGAACGCAACAACCATTACAGCCTTCCTGGGGCTACCTAACGAACGAGCGAGCGAACCACCCCCAAAAAACCACTGGACTTTAAAAGAGAGGCCGAGAGAATTCGGACCATGTAAATCAGCCTATTCAATCACAGCGCTTCACCTTAAAAATACATATATATATATATATATATATATATATATATATATATATATATATATATATATATAATGTAGAGCAGACTCTTGATCCTTTTTATTTTTCAGATTATTTTTGTTTGTTCTTTGTCGTTGTTGTTGCCTGTGTGGTTACGATATTTAGTTCCTACCTACAGATCTCGTAGGTTTTAAAACCGGGGGGGGGGGGGAAGAAAAACTAAGCACTGGTTATGTGATCCATGGGTGTGTGCTGGAATAAATAAAAAGAATTGTTGATTTGGTGTGAGTGAGTGGGCATGTGCTCTTCGTTAAGGAAACTGTAAGTTTGACCAGGTTGGCGAACGGGATTCTGGGCAGCTGATTTAACTGCAGTAAGTGTTCCTGAGCTGTAGGGGGCGCATACGGCACTTTACTCCCCATTCGCAGGATTAGAAACCCCCTCATGTCACCGACGTAGATCGTCACAGTCTTTAAACATTTTGAAACTTTCATATATCTACGGAAGACAACTAGAACTGTGTTGCAGCCCCTGAATCTGATTATTAAAGCCCTGGTCAGCACCAATTCAGCAGCTCTCACTCGTGCTCAGCCTCTCTATAATCCCTTTAAAATAGGGCTCTCTGGGACCAGGTCAGTTTCCATGCTGACTTTAGGAAATGTGTTTCAGGTGGACCGGACTGCTGCAGATTTTCCTCTAGTTTCCAGTGTTTTCTCCGTGTCTATCCTGTGATGTAATTCATTTCCCTTGATGTACAGCACAGGAGCAGACTACAGTGCTAATGCAAACAGTCTAGCAATACAGCCAAGAAAGGAAACACATTTAATAAAATACTTCATTAAAAAACTTTTGGCAGGTGTGCTACAGCTTGGAGCAACACAAGGGGCACTTTTATTTTGGGCAGCAGCAGAGCATTGTGGGTCTGCTTTGTTTTAATGTGGGGCGATACCAGCAGCTTCTAAAATATCCTGTCCGCTCCGCCTGTATACAGTGGGCAGCATTATTGAGCCAGCTTAGTACTGAACACAATTGTGTTGAGAGATGTGTTATAAATATCTCTCCAGTCACGCTTCTAAAAACTTCATGAGAAATGTACAGTTTGCCATTCTTCTTCCATATACTGTGTCTGTCACTAGCTTGGTTAGTTCAAAACAAAATGAACATGATTTCGATCTTTTTATTTAACACCATGTAATCAAATAAACTACAAAATGATATCGCAAAAGTCTGCCGGAAACCATAATAGTAGTACAGTATTTCTTGTTAGATTTTGATGTTTCAATGTTGTCAGTTTTTTGTTAAGTATATGGGAAACTACAATGCGGTGTGTAATTCAATATGTTAACGTAACATTATTTGGCAGGTTTCATTGGACTTTATGAAGCAACATGAGTTAATTCTATAGGGGGATGCAAAGAGGGAGCTTTGCAGTGTAGTGTACTGCACTGTACAAACGTTGATTCTGCTTCAGTGTGCACTAGTAAGAGTCACTTTACCATATCAACCAGAAGAACTTGATAATAAAAGCAGGTCTGCTAGGAATCTGTGTGCAGTAACATACAAAAGCACAGATTATCAATATTGGCAGAAAATTGAATTTCTTACACCCAGCCTTACAATAAAAAATAAAAAGCTGATTTTTTTTTTGTTGTTGTTTTGTTTTGTGTATTTGTTTTTTTGTTATTCGTTAACAAAATAAAAAGAACTATTTTATAATCACTTTAACCATGCCTAGAATCACTTTCTACCCTGCTTGCTGCTGTGCTTCATACGTTAAGCTTTTGCTTCAGCATGCCTCGGTCTGTCTTTAATAAGGGACTTGTTTAAATGCTGTTCTGTGCAAGTCTATTTTGAGACACCTTGACTGTCTCCTGCCGCCTCCATACCGAACCCTGCCAGGGTGTTGAAAGCCTCCACACAAGCACAGAGCCGCCCGCCACCTCCCTGGGTGTTGATGTTTTGTCTCCAGCGCTGTGTGCCAAGGCGGAGGCCGGTGCCATGCAGCGGGGCTCTGTTTATACAGGACGTCCCGTTCATGTAAACGGTCGGGCCCCTGCGGTGGACTCGGGTAAGTGAAGCTCTTTCCTGGAACAGTGGTGGAGGTTGGGAGTTGTGACAATGTGGCCATGCAGTTACAGGAGGAGATTTAGAAAGCTGAAGCTAGCAGGGTCTGTCCTGCTTTTAAACCTGAGAAAAATCAACATGTAGGATTGCAATGGCAGCTTCTTGCTCGTTGAGAGGATTATTAGTCACCCTGGAACATGGATTTGAAAATCTCCATCTGTACCCTTTAATAATAATTTAATTCCATAGGAACGGACCTCTTCTTTAGGGGCTTGAACAGCAGGTATAGAACTGAGGGTTTGTGCTTGACTGTTATTAAATGAGTACAAACCAAGACTTTAAAATCCACTTGAATATTTCAAGGGCTGTAGAAGTTGCTTCAGCTGCTTCCTGGTAGCGAATCACTTCCTGTGATGTAGGTCAATCAGGCCTTGTCACCTATCCCTTATAAAAGTGTACCTTAGTAAAAGCTTGGCAGAGTGTAGTAAAGCATTGGAAGCATCATAAAGCACAGAGAGGTCTGGTAAAACATTGTAAGCTGTGGTAAAAGCATTGGGGGCAAACTGCAAACGTACTGTGGTAAAGGAAACGACAGGATAAGAATAGGTGAGAAACAGCTTGGTTTGATCGGCAGTGCTGTGCTTGAAAAGGAATGCAAAGGTATTATCTATAGGTGATTTTTGGATTCGTTGTGATGAAGTCTGTGGGGTATTTTAATCTTGAGCTGGTGAGAGATGAGAGGATCTTTATACAGTCGCACAGAGAAGTATTGGCACCTTACTACACTTAATATAAGCAGTCAAGAAAACATGTTCCATACAAGCATTTACCAGGGCAGCAGTGTGGAGTAGTGGTTAGGGCTCTGGACTCTTGACCGGAGGGTCATGGGTTCAATCCCGGGTGGGGGATGCTGCTGCTGTACTCTTGAGCAAGGTACTTTACCTAGATCGCGCCAGTAAAAACCCAACTGTATAAATGGGTAATTGTATGTAAAAATAATGTGTAAAAAATAATGTGATATCTTGTAACAATTGTAAGTCGCCCTGGATAAGGGCGTTTGCTAAGAAATAAATAATAATAATAAGCATTTAGTGAACATTAGCCACTAATTAATAAGACCACAATGCACAATTTCTGGTAGTTTAACACAGGAGTCCCAAACTTTGTTATCTGAGCCTCACATTAGTCACTGTGGCCCACTATTAGCACTCCCTAAGAAAAATGACAAATAAAAAACATTTTTAAACCTGTAGCACTGTAAATAAACCTGATTTAAATTGTTCTTTTTTATTATTTTGAATCTTCTTTTTTTTCTTGATTTGCATTTAATGTTGTTTTAAGTAGCACTTAAGTAATTTCAAATATATTTTTCAAATTATAGCAAGTATAATTTGAAATGATCTTTTAAAATAAATCTGCTCCAATTTAAAAGAAACTGTGTCGATCCATACAAACGTTACGAAGTGTGTGTGTGTGTGTGTGTGGGTGTGGGTGTGGGTGGGTGTGTGTGCGTGTGTGTGTGTCTCAGTGTGTGTGTGTGTGTGTGCGTGTGTGTGTGTCTCAGTGTGTGTGTGTGTGTGCGCGTCTCAGTGTGTGTGTGTGTGTGCGCGTCTCAGTGTGTGTGTCTCAGTGGGTGTGTGTGTGGTGTGTGTTTTGTACCCCACAGTGCAGAAATCCGGAATCATAGGACAACACAGGGAATGTGACTGGAAAGGTTGTGACATCCCACAGCTTTCCCAGGATTGGCAGCTGTAGTATTGTGCAATTACATTGGAATAAAACAGGGAGAACCGGAAAAATATATATAAACAAAGCATGGAATTTACTCATTTCTGAGCCCTGTGTGTGTGTCTGTGTGTGTGTGTGTGTGTCAGTGTGTGTGTGTGTGAGTGTGTGTGTGTGTGTGTGTCAGTGCGTGCGTGCGTGTGTGTGTGTGTGTATATATATATTGAAAATGATATAGTAGACTGTATTGGGTGTAAAACATCAATCAGTTTGCAGTAAAGCACTGCAGCACATCAACGCCTGCACTTTGGGTTGCATGCAGAAAAAAAATAAGGAGGCGTATGCTTGGATAATCACAATTCAATAAACCGTTATTTACATTTCTAAATGGTTTGGTAGGTATGTGGTAGGACACAGTTTGAAATCAAAACAGAATAGGTATTGAGAGGAGAACACTCTTGAAGGTGAACTGATAATGAAACTAAATGACCCCAGTTCCCTCAATTCTGGCTCTATGACAACCAGACAAAGTCTACAAAACCAGGGCCACTTTATTATCACCTGTAGACCCGATTGGATGTGGCATTGCCCTGGAGTGAGGCGTGTCCTCCTGGTATACCCTGGTGTGGGTGTGTTCTCCTGGTATACCTGGCGTGGGGCGTGTTCTCCTGGTATACCCTGGCGTGGGGCGTGTTCTCCTGGTATACCCTGGTGTGGGCGTGTTCTCCTGGTATTCCCTGGCGTGGGGCGTGTTCTCCTGGTATACCTGGTGTGGGTGTGTTCTCCTGGTATACGCTGGCATGGGGCGTGTTCTCCTGGTATACCTGACGTGGGGTGTGTTCTCCTGGTATACCCTGGCATGGGGTGTGTTCTCCTGGTATACCTGGCGTGGGCGTGCTCTCCTGGTATACCTGGCGTGGGGCGTGTTCTCCTGGTATACCTGGTGTGGGCGTGTTCTCCTGGTATACCCTGGTGTGGGCGTGTTCTCCTGGTATACCCTGGTGTGGGGCGTGTTCTCCTGGTATACCCTGGTGTGAGGCGTGTTCTCCTGGTATACCCTGGTGTGGGTGTGTTCTCATGGTATACCCTGGTGTGGGCGTGTTCTCCTGGTATACCCTGGTGTGGGGCGTGTTCTCCTGGTATACCCTGGTGTGGGGCATGTTCTCCTGGTATACCTGGGTCCCTCAATTACCCTGGAATGCAGAATGAATACCGTAGTATAATCAAGTATTGTTGTGGATCAAGTCCACTGAACAATGCTGTGCTTGCACCGCGATGGCTTCAGTCAAGACAATAATCACCCATCCACCGTGCCGGGCTTGTGTGCAAATGGTTTGAGGAGCATGACAGAGACTTCAGGCGTCTTCCATGTACACCACGATCCCCAGATCTCAAACAATAACTTTCATTTTACGAAGATGGGATTTCTTGTTGATGTCTGTGCTACTGTGTTCTTTCGTAGGTTGGGCTTTATCAGCAAGCTGACTTTGCTGTCTGGTTTGTTTGGATTCTCTGCTGCAGTCTTGCACAGCATGTGCAATAGAGATTGTCTGTTCACTGGCCTTGCAGTCCTCACGACTTTAAGAAACATTTCTATCACACACTGAACCATCTGCGATTAATCACGCACGGTCTCCCAATAGATATCCTTTAAAAGCAGCTGCGTGAAGGTGTAACATTTGCAATATGCTGTGAAACCACTAGAGGGCGACCTTACACTGAGAAATGTAACTAGACAAATGAACTAAACAGAAGAAATCTCGTTTCATGAACAAGTTGTTTGCAGTTTGCGTTACTGTTCATTATTTTAGCCTTCCATACACACAATGATATTTTAAAAAATGCTCAGAGGTCTGTTAACATCAGCTAAAGGGAATATCAATTCCACTCTCTGTTTCTTTTATGTTCTCTTTGGTATTTATTTATATTCAAACAAATATATGCACACTTACATGTTTTTTAACTGTCCCATTTTTATGATGCTTGCATCATTCTGAGTGTTTTATTCCAATTACTCAAATTCTTGTTTTTTATTCATGTTTTGCTAAGCCTGTGTAAAGCTGTTTTCTCCTGAGCTCAGGAGCTGCTCTTCAGTTTTAGTTGCAGTAAGTCACAGATCAATTTCCTTCCAGAAAAATGACAATAATATCTGTACAGTCATGATATGGAGAATCATTTTAGTTTTTCTTTTAAACATACAGCTGTATTTCTGTCCCCCAGGTTTGTATTGTTCAGTATTTCTTATAGAGGTCTGAAATCACACCAGATAATCAGTTGTTAGGGCCTCATTATATAGGAGGTATTTAGTTCTCCTCTGAAAAAGTGTTCAGGACAGTGATCACTATATAAATGTATATAAACTATAAAGAGATAACCACTGTTCTATTGTGTTCTTGAGGTATTTTAGGTACAAACCAGTTACAATCTTACAGGCAAAATCTTCCAAAAGGAGGATCCAACTGAACAGATTTGAAAAGCGTGTTTCCTTTGGCCCATGTTAAAGATGGCTATTCAAGCTGCATTTCCCGTCTCATGAGGTCAGTGTAACACGCCGGGATGTTATTTATAAGCTCCAGTGCAGGTACAGCGTGCCTGACTGACATCATTGCAAGCGTGTTTCAAGAAGCTTGTTAGACTGCAGCTAAAACTACAGATGTTAACAAAACCCAAGCAAATCCAAACACGCACTGTTACAGGGCTTACACCTTTCCACCTTTTAATACGCATCACATCTCATGATCCTAACCAACACACCGCGAGACTGGAGTGCTGAAAGAGTGCGATCACGTGAAATTAGATGCTAAGGAGGTAAATGGCACGAGTGGGAATACATAAGCTGTGACACAAACGGTAACATTAAAAAGTGGCATCAGTGGACTTCCATAGTAAAGAGCTCCTTTTGTCCGTCACTCGTAGGCAAAATTCCCATCTTAACCTTAACCGTTTTCTACCAGTATCTGCTCTGGTAGGTGTGATCTCCATTTCACTCCAGTTTGGATAAAAGGGGCTCTACAATCTGATCAAAGGGCATTCGATCCCGTGACCAGACACAATGCAGCCACTTTCTCGATTTTCTAGGCAGATCCCTCCCGCTCGCCCCTGCCGCACACTGAACTCGCGGTGAGGTGGAGTGGCAGGGCGTGTATGAACTCACTGCAAGGTCGGCAGAAAAATGAAATAAAAACTGACTGCAGGTTACATCAGACTGCCCCCAACCCCCCTATTCCAGTCCAAACTAGTCTGCAAACTCGAGAGACGGACTGCAATTCTAGAAGGGCTGCTACAGTGGAGGATAAACATAGATGGTTCTTGTTAAAATTAATTAGCTGTCAAAACTGTGAAATAGAGCACTGTATTAAAAGTGGAATTTAGAATTGAGAGAGAGAGAGAGAGAGAGAGAGAGAGAGAGAGAGAGAGAGAGAGAGAGAGAGCTTCAGACTCTCAGAATTGTAAAACAAAGAACAAGCATTTGTCTGTTTCTTGCTTATATTTTAACCCATTAAATAACTTTTTTGTTTTGTTTTGTTTTTTAAACACAGGCTGAATGCTACCATACTAAAGGTTTCCAGTCTGAGTAAAATGGCAGGTATATTTGCAGCATATGTTCCCAGAGTCTTATTTCAAGAGCAGTCAAGTCAGACATGCCCATAATCACAGCAATGAAATTGCAGGCCGGCTATGGAGCTTGATCATCACTGTGGGCATGAAAACACAGAGACATGCATCCTCGTTAGGGTTCCATTCCTCATCTCATACTGAGCAGAGTCCTTCAGCATCCGAAGGGTCACATCTGCAGGATTAAACGGATTCCTCATCTCATACTGAGCAGAGTCCTTCAGCATCCGAAGGGTCACATCTGCAGGATTAACCGGATTCCTCATCTCATACTGAGCAGAGTCCTTCAGCATCCGAAGGGTCACATCTGCAGGATTAAACAGATTCCTCATCTCATACTGATTAATGGATTAACCTGTACATTTGAACCCAACTTTTGCAGTTAACTAAGTTAAAGTTATCATAACAATATAGTTAAAGAGAAAATTTAAAACAGGTAGATGCCAGTTAAAAATGCTCCAAAAAATTACTAAAAAGTAACCGGTCCTCAAAATGAGGACAATAGCACTAATAGGTTAAGACAGAAAGTTGTGCTAAACCTGAATGGACCAATCCAGAAGAGCTGGTGAAACTTTCTTCTGGTCGTATCACTCCTACTCCCACTCCCACTCCCACTCCCACTCCCACTCCCACTCCCACTGAGAACAGTCAACACACAATGTGGTTCAAAGCATTTATTTAAATTCTTTAAAAAAAAGAGAATACAAAATCCTGGCAAGAGTAAGAAATGAACCGAGTGAACTGCCAGTAATCACCTGGTACAGTAAAGTGCTTTTTTTTTTTTCTTCTTTTCTTATTTAATTTTTTTTTTTACTTTTTAGGTAATTTTTTTGTTTTTAATGTCTGAACAGGAGCTTGTGGAGAACACAGACTAAACCGTGCTGAGGCTTCACAAGTAATACTCTATTCGAGTTGGCAGTCTAGGGACTGGAGTAGAAATCACAGCTATAACAAAAAAAAAAAAATTATATATATATCTCCTTAAGATATCTCTTTCTGCACAAAAGAAGTTATTAAATCAATTTGATTAATTTCCTTTCAGAAAAAAATACAAAATCATACCTGTATGGTTACGATATGGAAAATAATTCTTTTTTTCATACAGGGCTGTTTTTTCAGCCAAACTTTGTAGAAAACAAGTTGTTGCAACGCAGATTATAATCCTTTCGGGAAATCGTGTAATATTTGAATGGCTAACTCTGTTGTAAGAAATGACTCACATTTATATGACTGTCGTCCTGGTTTGCATTGTTCAGTACTCCTTATAGAGGAATGGGATGTTAGCACCTCACTAAACAGGAGGCATGTGGGTCTCCTCTGACAAAGCATTCAGGACAGCAATCACTATAGAAGGGCAATTGCTATAAAGAGGTAGCCACTGTTCTATTGTGTGCTACCCTCAATTCAAACATCTGTCACTGTCGGGTGTGTGCTGGGACACACTGATCAGGAAACACTGCGATTCCGCACACAAAAAATAAAAACCTAGACTGCCAAACCCAAACGGTGCCTTTGTTTCTGCGCAATGTAGCTTACAATTACAATAAAAAACAAAACAAATGCATACACGATTCAAGTAAGTCTTAGTATAAGACAAAACACCCACAAGAGGTCTCTGTAGCAAGAAAAATTACAAAAGATTTACAATCAGCGTCCTATTTTACCAGCTTCCTCAGCATGAGAATGGTAAAGGCGGTTTTGTGTGTGTGTGTTTTTTTTAGTACCATACTAATGCTGGGAGGGTTACAACGACATTCATTTGACATAAGTAAGCAGATCTGGGCAAGTTTGCTTCATTGTTCTTGGTGGCAAGCAAGGACTACAGCAACTCTGACAGCAGAGTCGTTATTTAAAAAGACCCAACTCATGAAAAGGTAGCAATGAACCATTAAAACCAATAAAATGGGGGTTTTACAATTTAAAAATCAAAAGCCAGCCCCCCTCCCCCTCCTCCATCTCCATCTCTAGTTAAAACACTTCAATGTGGTCAGGGGTAGCCAGAATAAAGTTTTGGTAGCCCGCTAAACACACGGGTTTCTATAGATTACATTTGCTTTGCCCAAACCTTTCCATCTAAAATAAAAGCATTACTTTCAGCTGTTGCCTTTTCAGATTCTTATTCAAAATATTTGAATGTACCCCCCCCCCCACAAAACAGCTTTCATTGACAAAATAAAAAATAAAAGACATGACACCCTGTACAATTATACCTGCTTTAAAATAAAAACAACAGAATAAAACACAAAACTATAAAACAACGTGTGGCACGTTTCAAATATCTTACTTCTGGAGTTATCCACATATAAAAAGAAAAAGTACAGATTAAAAAAGAAAAAAAAATCTCCATTCATTTTCACCTACTACATGGTCTTGGAAGACTTGATCTTTTTTGGAATGCTACACACATATATTAAGCTTCAAATAGAAACTGTTGCCAGCATTCAGTATTTAACCCTCTCAACCAGATAAAGCCTTTACATGACCTCACAAAGAAACATCCAAGATTAGCACCACTCTGGCCTAAATGAAACAGAATTATTCACACCCTGATAGATGTATTTTTAAATTTTACTATAGCGATGCTATACACTTGAATTAAGGCCTTAGGCCAATCTAAGGTGGCCTTAACAGGTAGCAGACTAAAGCAACCTGAACACCAGCTATCTTTGTAGTTGACACCCAAAACCCCCTTAAAACAATCACACGCCCGTTATCCCACAAGGTTGTTATGGCGCAGATCCTGAGAGGTGGAAGGGTTTGTTTTTTATGGGTGTTATAATGAAACTGTCCAATGGTTTCTCAAAGAGAAAAACACATTTTAAAATCAGTCTTGCTTGAGGTTCTGCAGCTTATCATGACTGATTAAAGAAGCATCACCTGACCAGGAAAGAATCTACCACTGGAACGCTGGTAGAACTCCAATAGCTTGATTGCTTTTTTTTGGTTGCCGCAACGCTTTTTAGATCCAGTAGGTGGCGCTGTTGGGCTGCAAATAGTGCCGCTGCCAGGAATTACAGACAGATGCACACATTATACACCACGCTGCTGCAATGAGATTGCACATGACAGCGAGCTGCAGTCAGAACTGTAATTTAAAACGGACCAGAACACAGATTCCCATCATGGGTTCATTCATGAGTTCATTTTTTTTTTGTGTGTTAATAAAAGAATGCATTGCCGTCAAACCTGAGCTGTTTTAAAATGTACCACTGGGACATTCGAAGCTGTTTGATATGTAATTATAGTTACTGCTTTCATACAGGAATTCTTATTTAAACTGTACAGAATATGCTGGGGAGGGATCAATCAACCTAGCAACTGAAAAATCTCTGCACTGTACAAAGCACCAAGGAATGGGAGTATGAAATGTTGATTTTTAGAATTTGAAAAAAATCTGATCACAATAAAAACAAAATTGCAGTTTTACTGAATTCAAGTGGGGGAAAAAAAACACTTTACTTATTTTGCTTAAGTAAAAAGGTTGGCCCGAACAGATTTTTCTCGTTTTTTAAAAAGCATGCACAGTTCATCCTTTCTGCAGAGGGTTTTCATTCTTTAGTCCAATCAGTAGGACGTTTCTTTAACACAACAGCCAGGGTTCCCCCCTCTGCTCAGCGGCAGGCAGGTTCTGCAGCACGGATTATAAACAGGGCATTTCCTTCAACAGAAAACCTTCTATGGCAATCGCTGCCTAATCACACGTGTACACACATGGGGTATCCTGCCTTTTTTCTGTCGATTTTAAATAAAATGCTTCTCAACGTAATTCACAGTGAATCCAGTTGTAATACTTAAGCAGTGCAAGAGTAGTCCTTTGGTGTAAAAGTCCAAGAACCTTGCTAGAACATTCCCCTTTCGCCCAAGCCATTGCAAAAATCAGCCACGTTTGATTCAGCTGTACTCGTGTACCGAAAAACTGCTGGAAAAAAACCAAAGGAAGGAGGAGAAGTTAGGGGCGGGTCTTGAGAGTGGAGGGTGTCACGCGCAGTCCCCCACAATGACCAGCGGGGCCAACAGCTGGTGCAGTTCTGTGGCAGACACCGGCCCCCTTTTCAGCAGGCTGTCTCTCTGTCTCTTCTTGGCTAGCTTGGACTGGGAGGGAGGGGAGAGGTGCATGGAGCATGAGGTAGCTGTGATGAAGATAGGCTGCTCCTCCTCCTCCTGGTGCTGGGCGAGCTGGCGGTTCACAGCCATCGCCTCGGCCGTGAAAAACGTCAGGTCCTTGGCACTGCTGTTCCTGCAGAAACCATGCAGAGAAGGGAACATTATTGCAGGGGGCCAGACCCTTTCAGTGGGCAGTTTCTTTTAATTGATCACTTCTGTATTGCCTTGCTTCATTTCAATGCATTCACGAATATATTGGAGCGTCATAAATGTGGAGCTCTGTTAAAGCAACAGGTTTTCACCCAATTCCTGAACGTTTCCCATTTCAGGAGTTCTGTCAATCAATAAAATATCTTGATTCTACAGTTTTGTCTAGCTTTTATGAAATTATAAATTAGTGACAGCTTTGCTTACCTCTGAAGTAGTATTGGAGTTGGTAGAGTATTTGGAGCACACTAGAGAGAAATAAAACGCAAATGATTAGACATGTACAAGATGATCTAGCGACATTATTCTACAAACACGTGGATAAACCCAGGATCTGAAGCAGCACATGGATTTCTCTGTGTTATTCTTTGCAGTAAGAGGCAGCCACCTACCCCCTGTACCCAGGGATGTTGCAGCACTTGGGCAGCACTCAGCCTCTTCTTGGCGTCCCGAACCAGCAGCTTGGAGATGAGGTCTTTGGCACTGAATGAAATGTGAGCCCAGTCCTTCTCAGGGAACTCGTACTTCCCTTCCTGAATGCTCTCGAACAGCATGTTCTGCAGAGAGAGGAGTTCAGTTACAATCCAGCCATCTCACAAACCAGAGCCACCATCAGCAGCAAAGCATATTAAAATGGAGACGACACACTGATGATCCTTGTACAGAGATCTTAATGCTGCATTGTTGCAAAACTACCAATAGCACGGCTTTTTACATGTAGTAATACTTTAGAAACTTAAAATATCAACGACAAACATTTCAACCAAATCTAGCTTTCAGTGGAGACACTAGATTATACTGGCATTTCTAAGTTTAGCAGTACCGCATGTTGCACAGCGATGTGTGAAATGTTTGACATGAATGAGTTTTGATGGGGTCTCACCTGGCAGTTGTGGCAGGGCTCCCCTCTGTCCCAGCCACAGTCTCCCCCGCAGTGACCCACGAAGGGGGGGTAGCCGCTCAGCATGATGTAGAGGATCACCCCCAGACTCCACAGGTCACAGCGCTTGTCGTAGATGGTGGCCTCTTCATTGAAAGCCTCCACCACTTCGGGAGCCATGTACTCCGCAGAGCCGCACTGCGGGAGACACACACACACGATTCTCACGTTTCAAAATAAACAGCAAAGGCATTGTTGCGAAGACAGCTCAGCCACAAGCACATGGTACCATGCCTTTGTTCTTCGGCACAGAAAGGTATTGCTGTGTAATTAAAAAGGCCTCTGGCATGTTTCATCCTTCACTGCGTTGCACACACTTTCCTAGAACTCAGGGGAGGGTTCAAAGTTCAATTATGCAAGCAGGCTGAAAGTCGGTCGAATGCCTGCCAGTGCCTCCACAGAGGATTGGCTACTCCGAAGACCGAAAATAAACCCGGCCCTCGTTATATAAAGATCACCCAACGGTGCCTTTCACTAACTTGTGGAAAAGCAGAGATTACTGGACCATCTAATGAGTCTTAAGTCTTGTCAAGAGTTCAGTAGATCATGATGCAAGACTGAGGAGTTGGGTCAAAAGGTTACCGGTTACAATGCACAGAAGTTTGCTTTACCCTTTAAGGTACACAAGGAACAAGGAAAGTTAGTACACAGGAAAAACTCCATTATAAAGTTGTTGGTTCAACTTAAATAAAAATAAGTTTGGATCAAAGACCTGTACTGACAGAGTTGGATTATCCTTGCAAACAAGCCCTACAAGTCAGACAACAGGGATCAGGAGTCTATTGTTGCTTGTGACCAGCTGCATGTCAACCAGACCCCACAGCAGCTGCGATAATACTGTCAGACTCAGAGTTCACGGTGTCGAATTCTCTGGCTCCAGGATTATCCGAGACAATGCTCGCAGTGTGGAGTCTGCTGCCTGCATCCTCTCTGGGAGTGCAGACTTACGAAGGCAGAACCTCGGGGACTCTCTTGATTAAACAGTGAACTTCGGGTGCGATAAATCTACGGTCCGTCCTTTAATTCCAAGAAAGAGAGGTGGTTGAATTGTTTTTGTTATCCAGTTCTCTTGCATCACATGCTTGTGTGAAGGTTATGGATGATTAAACAGCCTTTAAAATGATTTCCTGTGATTTTTGTTAATCGTGACTGATGCACCACGTTTACTGTGCCTTTTGCTCAAAGTTAATACAAAAATAGAAAACATTACAGGCTGTCCAGTTACAAATACAAAATGTAAGTGTTCGAAAACATACTGGAGCAAATGCCTTAACAAAAGCTTACTGCCCACGCATAATCAAATACAAGACGTTTCCAGTGTGTGAGTGAGTGAGTGAGTGAGTGAGTGAGTGAGTGAGTGAGTGAGTGAGTGAGTGAGTGAGTGAGAGAGAGAGAGAGAGTGAAAGAGAAAGAGAAAGAGTGCTTTCTCTATGTAAACACAAAGGCTCCTGTTGCACGTTCTCTTATCAGAAAGGTGATCAAGTTTCAGGTCTAGGTCTTGTATTGCAAACAAAACTGCTGCTGGGTTTGAAAAATAAACCATCTTTGCGATGCCTGAAACATGTTGAGAGGGCAGCGGAGGGGAGGCTGACAAACACAACCCATACCAAACTCATTTACACAGAGATATTCCTCAACTCAATGCTAAGGGAGATTTGCTGTATACTGTAGCTTCTTTTTACAGGGAATGAGTTGCCAAGCATTAGACTGCTCCAGTTCAAATTTGTACCTTTAAAAATCACATGTTTTAAAAGCTAAGAATTTCAAATTTTAGGAGGACCACACTTAGTGCAAAGCCAGCTAGGTCAAATACTTTACTGCAACATTAAAAACTCCTTGCATCATTCTGCCTATAACATTCTCCTGCACCAGCCTGAAAAGAACTGAAAATTAGCTGATGCAACTAGTTTTGCTGCTAAACTGAACCAGCCATGTGTGGGAGTTTCCAGATCACATGACAGTCAGACCACACGGGGGCATGTGACTGAACAGCATTACAGAGAATTTCAGTTTGCACACACCGTTAACCACTCCCACACCTCCTGCCTGATAAGATAGAGATTAGAATTCCCCTAGAGTTGCAAATTCAAAACTCCAGCTGCAATACCACTCACTCCAAGCCACACACACAAGCTGCTCTCTGATAACTTTACTTCCAAGAAAACTTCAAAATCCCCTCAGGCAGACTGGAGCTATCGAAACTACTGTACACTAGAATTCAGCATTAAATTGACAACCCTTTACACCAAAGCACGGAGACTGGGAGCTTGAACCCACAGCCTCACATACTCAACCCAGCGTACCAACTGTGTATAAAATAAAAAATAAATGGTTTGCTGCTCAAGTATAAAAACATGCGTGGAACAAAGAACAAAGAAACAGAACACTTATTTCATGAAGGCACCCCTGCCCCCAACCCCCATTCTATTATTGCAATGCCAAGGGTCACCCATTCAGTGCCAACGTCTCATATTTCTGGTGGCGTTGTAGCTAACCCTGCAGTAACAGGAGAAGACACATCTGGAAAAGGACAATTAAAATGCAAGCTTTTAAATTAACGTAACTGCAATCCACCAGCATACAGAAGCTCTACAACGACTTTCCCAGACATGCTCCACACTCTTCAGCAGTATTAACCTCCACACAGCAAGTCAATTGACAACACAAATCGGCACACAGAGGGTTAACTCTACAGCCTTGCTCGGGGAACAAAAATAAAAAAAACAGTTTAGATAAGGAACGCCCACCCCAACCGACTGGCTGACACAACAAATCAACCAGCCCAGCCTTTAACTTCACTCATATACCTCCTCCCTTCACAGCCAATGAGAGCCCAGTTGCTAGGTGGGGGCGGGCAGATTCTTATTATTGTGCCTGTCTGCACAGCAGTGTCGTTGACAGAAACGAAAGGGTGCAGTTAAAACAGGATTATTGTACAGTGAAGTTTAGGGGTGTGTTATGCAACCAAGAAGCAGCACACTTAAACTCTTAGATGGTGCAGGAATAGATCTGCTGACCCCTTTTCTAAATAAATAGCGTTGAGTGCAACCACAAGGCAGTAGGGAGGATTGTGGGAGCTCAAGAAAAGCTTTGGCTATGGGAATATTTATATATTTAAAAAAAAAACCTGACCTTTCCAAATAAAGTGGCTGTAATGGAAATTTAAATATGGATCGCGCCAGAAATACTTCCTATTTCCATGCACCAATGAAGCAATCGAATTTCTAAAATAAAAGCTGTTTAGCCTGATCCTTTTATGGGACAATTCGAATAAGCGATCCATATATTTGCCAGCACAGTCTACAGAGTACTTCCATTCTGTGCGCAGGCACCACTTCTTGGAAGTCCGTTCCTGGGAATGGAACACTATCCTGGTATATAAGGAAGCATGGCAGCGTTCCAAAAGGGAGGGCGGAGTTGTGATCCGATTACCACGGTTCGCAAAGTGCCCCCCCCCCCAAAACCACTCTGGAAAAAAACAACCTGAACCGATTCATTCACTCCGTACTACAGTTTACAGAAATAGTCGAGTGTCTCCAGGAATACGGAGACAGGATTGCATTTCAGCCCTTGTCTGTGCCAGCCTATACCTGCTGCTGCAGTCAGTCACTGAGACAGCGGAGCACTGTGTGGGGCTCTTTGCATCTGCACAGCTCTTAAGGTTAAGATTCACTGCACTTGTAAAAGTTGCACCCGTGTACAAAACTAGCTACAGATGCATACTGCTGCAAAAAATGATTTGCAAAATCTCTGAACTTCATCCAGTTTATTATTTCTGACCTTTTGTCTTTCAGGCTTGGAAACTTACCCATGAATCATAACAGATACAGAGATACCTCTGTTTATAAAAGGGGAACTCCTGGCTATTCAGGTAGCAAGCATGCATACCATCATCCACAGAGGGGCTGCATGTGAAGAACTGTTTAGTCAACATTAATGAACCTTGGATTGGAAGATCTCTATATACAAACATTATCAGTAAACAAAACCAGCTACATAGTTCAAATTCACCCAGATTTGACAACACAACCAGGTCTAATTCTTCAGAACCCAACGCACAGGGAAGTGTGTTAATCTTTGAACCCACGAGAGATCTCCCTTTTACCCTCTTTAAAGATGCATGGAGCCCCTTGCTTACCGGTGTGAGCAGCTCAGGGGTAGAGATGGGGGAGCGGTCGCTGTTCAGCTTGATTCCACTGCCAAGGTCAAAATCACAGATTTTAACAGGGGAGATCTGAAAAGAAACACACATTCATTTCTTAAACTGCAAGCTTTTTAGAATTTCACCCGACTGAAACAGAGCGCAAGCCACAGGACAAGAAACCAGGGAGTAATAAAGTACCGAATCCCCACCCAGCCAGTTCCGTCATAAAATAAGCAATTTAAAATCATGTGTGACCAACCTCGAGATCCTGCTGCAATGTCACACTGGTGTTTCACTTGTAACACATCTTTCACAGTTCTGTGGCGCATATTGAATTGCAAAACAATTATCCTAGAAGTTTAAAAATACTCACCCTGTCCTTATGTTCACACAGAATGTTTTCTGGCTTTAAGTCTCTGTGGGCCATTCCTGTGAAATACATATGCAAATATTTTAAAAACATACCAATATATATATATATATATATATATATATATATATATATATATATATATATATATATATATATATATATATATATATATATATATATAATTTTAAATCGGCACTATGGGAGTAGTTACAATATATTTAAAGCTGCTGTATTACTCCGCTCTGAAAAGGGATCACTGCCCCTTAACCCTTGAAGCAGTGCACTCTGCTCAGATGACAGCCCTGACCCAGCTTTATAAATAGATGGGGGAGGTACAGCAGCAAAGAGCTTGAGATGCTTCTAGGCTGACTCAAAGAACACGTGAATCTAAGAATGCAGTAGGATAGAGAGGCAGGCTTAACTGCAGGCAAATCATGTGACAAAAAGAACATCCCAAACGGGATCCTTAAAACAAGCACTAAAGTCTTTAAAATGAGTTTTGATTCCGGTACATTTTGACCTAGAATGCGAAGGTGGATACAGTACACTTAAAATCAGGAACGTCTGCAAATCCTTATGGGAGACCAAAAATGGGCACTAAAACCCTTTTAATGGGCAGCACCATTCTGCTATAGAATTCAGGGCCCTGTGGTTTAACTGTAGGAAACAGACAGGATCTACAAACCTTTGTTGTGAAGGAAGTAGAGGGCGCTAGCGATTTCCTGCACTACTACACTCGCTTCCTTCTCGTTGAAGTGTCGTCTCCGGTGGATATGACTCAAGATGGAACCTAACGACGCAGGAACACAGACAGAAAGCAATCAGCTAAGACGGTCTCAAGTCAGGACAAGCACCCCGCTACAAATCCCATAGCTCTCCATACTGGTTGATTGCTTCAAAGCCACATGCATGCATGTCACATGGCATTTCTAACAGGCTCCTGCTTGGAGACCACTGACAGCTGCGATAACAGGCTGTTAAACAGAAATACCCGTCCTGATATAACTGGTGCATCATCAAAACAATGAAAGAATGGGATTACAGCCAGTGCTCCTTGTTTAAAAAGTTGTAAATGAGAAACTTGCCTCCTCTCAGCTTCTCAAACACCAGGTAGAACTGGTCTTCCTCCTCAAAGAACTCAACCAGTTCCAGGATGTTTCTAGAAGAAGAAAACGCATCAGTGACTGAGAAAGTGCCACCACCACTCCCGTTACACAGGGGGGTGTGGTGGGGTGCATGTCCCATCCCGGTCCTGGAGGGTCACTCCACTCCAGCTTTAACAGGTCAAACAAGATCATTAACTACTTCAGGGTCTGGATGGAGGTTCAATTTGCTCCAGCCCTGCTCGAAATTGTGAACCAAGACATCTCCTTTTAGTTAATGCCGACTGCAGCCCAGATAAGCCTGTGCAACAAAGCTATCTGGCTATTTCAAGCGATGGCCCGAGGCTCTGTATTGCAGCGAGTACTCGCCCCACTGATAATCTGCCTATCGCTAATATTCCTTCATGTGTATGTGTGTTTGTAAGGGACAGAGTGCTAAATCAAACTGTTCCAAAAAAAATCTGCCCAAACTGAAGCAGCGTGAATGCACCCTTCTATTGGTAGTCCTATTCCTGACTGGCACAGCCCCAGTGGAAGTGCTAAAGCCCCGGGTGGTTCATACCTGTGACCCTGGCACTGATAGAGCATCTCCACCTCCCTGAACACGCGGCCACGGCTGTGACCAGGTCTCTTCTCAATGATCTGAAACAGACAGGAGGGGGGCGCTGGTGAGACAAGTGATACTGCTTCCAAAAAAAAAACAAAAAAAAAAACCACACCCATTCGTGGAAAGAACTTTTGTCAAACTCCTGTATAGGTAGCATTGCACATAGCTTCAAAACTCTTGCACAGAAAGGGTAAACCAATGACAAACTAAGCTGAGAATAGTTTAAACCAATGTGTTCTTCAGCAAACTTCTAGCACTTGCTAGTTTAAAAGACACCTGGAATTTAAACTGATGGTAGTTTAACACCAGCTGTACAGTTTTACTGTAGAATCTCAAAGTTTGTACAAAGAAGGTACCTGCAAATCAACGGGTTAACGCAGAAGCATCTGCGTTTCAAATGTAATGGAACTGGATCAATCCAGGAGGTAACCGCACACTAGCTTTGAAGTTAATGCTCTTGTCAACACCTGGAGTTCATTTGAGACCCTCCCCCCAGCACGTACACAGTGACGGTTTGGAATGAATGCATGCAGCCTTGCACGCCTATCTCCACATTCCTTTCCCACCCCATTATGAAAACAAGACCATTCCCTAAAGAGAATAATAAGAACGCAAGTTAAAGTCTCAACTAGACCCTCTAATCTGGTGTATTTTAGGGGGCCAGTTTAAACAAACAAACAGGCTAATGCAGTCTACATATTTGCTTAGCCATGCATTTAAGCCCCCGTCCGCTATTGTAAAGTGCTCATTCCACCCCCACCCCCCTCCAACTGGATTGGACTGGTATTGTAACAAGGTGCACGAGCTCACAATGCCGGTCTCGGAGTAGCACGGACAGACACTGGCTCTATTTATGTACTCTAAGCCTGCAGCAATGCTCTGCAGATCCCCCTGACTCAGCAAGATGTGCTGCTGGATAACATGCAGCCAGGGTTATCCAGCTTCACTCCCAGCATTACATCTTCATGCATCACTGGGAATAGTCTTGGAGCGGTCACATAACATGTAATCCTGTACCAGACCAGTAATCAAATTGTGCAAATGTGTAGATTATTATCAAATGCTGTGCGCTGCCATTTTATACTTCCAAAATCTTCGAGGCTATAAAGCTATGCATTGAATCGCCTACCGATAAAGCTATTCTTTACATGGAGCTCAATTACTTCTAAATTCAATGAACAAAAGCAGGACCCCCTAAGCTAAACATGGTGATATCAATGGTCTACTGTGTGCTGGGCTTTCACAGCACAGTCCCTCAGCAAGAGTTGCTAGTCAGGACTGTCCATCACTACCAAGCTGTTAGGAGAGTGAAAGGATAAAAGGGGTTGACTCCATCTAAAAAGTTTGTAAATCAAAGACTGTAAACAGAAACTCAATCAGTATTCAGCCCTGCGCTGAAGGCGATCCGTATGGCCTGCTGCTGTCACAGCTAGACGTTTGTTCCAGATTACGACCCAAACCCCTGGGGAGAAAGATGACGGTTTAAAAAGGAGCATCTGGTCTCCCTCCCTCACAAACCATTCAGCAAGTCTCCAGATCTACAACAAACCCAAGCCTCTGTCTCACTGCAAAGTGGGGGAGGGAAGGCTGTGCACCAGACTACCAGTTGATCAACCAGCAAGAAATGCAATTAAACCCGTCTGAGGTTTTGTAAAGAGAGAGGCGTGTAAAAAGCAGGGTTTGCATACAGCCTAAAGCAAAAAAAAAAAATCCTTACAAAATACAATTGTCCATGCACAACTAAAGTATGTCAATAACATAATTCAATAAAATCCTTACAATTACATTTGAGTTTTTGATTTCAAATCTTTAAAAGGTGCAATTTAGAGCCAACTTGCATGTAGGAGATGCTGCCAAGCTATTAACTTTATACTTTATGTATATCAACACATGTTAATGTTTGCACCAGGAAACAATATATGTGCCTTCCACAGAGATTCTTACTGGAGATGCATTTTATATTTCCTTTAAAATTGCTTATAAAACCTGTTTATGGTTGCTGAAGAACCACCTCCTTTTAATAAACTTGCGAAACCCTGGCTGCCACCACAGATGTCTGCAATATGCTACGTGAAAAACATGCAGTGCATTTCCTTTGTGAGACAGGACGAGGTCTTACTGCAGTGACATCATTTACTGGAGCGCCATTCGGTAACACAACCACAATCCTGCCTGTTTACAACCCAGGTTTCTAGCAGTACTGGGTTGCACTGCACCCTTTCTGTTATTTGGCTGCAAAAACGTAAGCACGAATCTGTTGCACAACCAGAATTCCTAGAGGACATTTAAATAAATGAAGCACAGAATTAACAGCTGCCCTCGCCTAGTTATGAAAAGCAAGTCTGTCCCCACCCCTCCCTCTTTGTCTTGTTTTGGCACAGATGCCACTGCATCGTGTTCTCGCTGGGGTTACGCAGGGGGGTAGGGCCGACAGACCTCCGCCTCCTGCTTCTGATTGGCCAGCCAGCAGCACAGCAACAAAAATAAAGGAAGCTTCTATGCTGAGTTAGCAGAGCACTGCCTTTAGCAAGAGGAGGAAAACAGTGTCCCCTAACTCACCCCATTCTGAGAGCTGTTTACTTCAATGTTTAAAGCTATAGCACTTTAATCATACCACTGACTGCACAAAACACTTTATAATGCAAAGTGGTGATTAATTTGCCACTAAATTGCCAGATACTTCCAGCCCCACCTGTTATTTACCCCTCCTCCACACATGCATTTCACATGGACTGTGCAAAGTCACTTCTGACACATCTAGCAACCCCTTCTCATGTCTAAATCACTGCACACAAGCACCAGGGAATGGGACTGTGCAGAACAGTCACAGGGCTGTGACTAAAACACAAGCGCATGGCTGTACTCTACCATGCAGTGAACCCAGATCTCCTACTCCCCAAACACCAACCCACATGGCTCAGCCTGAATGCTTTCAAGTCTTTCTGCCTCCTAATGATCATACCTATAGATCATTTCAGATCAGTGCTGGGACACGCATTCATAGAAACCCTGCTTGATGCATTCAGTAGAAAGTTACCACAACTTCAACCTTCCAGAATTCAAAAGGTAAAACGATGAGAAATCAAGTCAAACAAATTCTAAACTGGCATCCCAGATGAATGACAGAACCCCAGTAAAGCAGCAATACCTTGACTGCGTACTCCTTGTTGGTAATCACATTGATGCAGGTCTGCACTCTAGCACAGGCCCCTTCACCCAGAACCTCTTCCTGCAGCATATAGACATCTGCCAAAATACAAGGAGAGCCATTAGCACCACACGTCAGCAACCTGTAGCAGCGGCTCACAGTCCTTTACACAGCGACCCCTGCTGGTGGAAGCTTCAAGCAAGAGACATGTGGAAAAGGAGCTACCGCCTCAGGACACATACAAAGACCGTTCTGTTAATTCAACCAAAATGGGAAATGAAGCTCAACATCAGGGCTTGAAACTCGCACTAGCCCAGCACACAGTACTGGGTTTCAGAACAATCCAGTCCCTGGTAAATCTGCCCTGAACCGATCACTTATCACAGCACGAAGTGACCTGTGTGTCTCTGCTAACAGGAGTTGTTCATACAGCTCCAAGGAAGGAACAATTCAACACCCGACTCCTGGTGCCTGACCATTTAAACACAGAGGATCGTTCAGAATCGCATCACTGGGTGCAGATCTAGTGCGAGTTTCAAGCCATGCAACATATTGGCAAATCTTCCACTACTCTAACCTTGCTGCTGTGCGAAATGTGTGCAATCCTTTCAAACACATGAGATTTGTGGGCTTGTCGCTATTGTGCATCGAAACGGGAGGCTGTGTGGTCCAGTGGTTAAAGAAACAGGCCTGTAACCAGGAGGTCCCCGGTTCAAAACCCGACTCACTCACTGTGTGACTCTCTGAGCAAGTCACTTAACCTCCTTGTGCTCTGTCCTTCCGGTGAGACGTTGCAAGTGACTCTGCAGCTGATGCACAGTTCACACACCCTAGTCTCTAAGTCGCCTTGGATAAAGGCGTCTGCTAAATAAACCAATTATAAACGGCTTGATCCAGGCAAATCAACACACAACTGCGGCTCCACGGCTCCTACCTTCGAATCTGCCAGAGAAGCTGTCGGTGGCACGGCACCTCTTTTTCTTCTTGTTCCTTTTCTTGGCGTCAGGGATGTCGATAGGCTGGCTGGCAGGCAGGTCTGCCATTGGGAAGGAAGTATGAAAATTACCAGTAAATACTTTGAACAAATGAATCCACGACTGGCAAACAAACAGTGCATGACACCACACCACATCAGACAAGCTTTAAGAATCAGTTTAGTCAACGTGTTGCAACCCGCGTTTCCCTCATGGCAAGCGCCTTCTCAATGGAGCTGTATTAGGCATGCAACAAGAGACAGCTCTATCTTGTGAACACGTGGACAGCCTAAATACACCCTTCACACTACCATGGACCCTAATGTATAACTAGTTAACAGAGGAAGTGGATTCCTACCTCGTCTGGTGGGACAGTCGAAATTAAAAGCAGAGTCCAGGTGATGGGATCCTGTTTTACTGCAGTCTGTTTCAAATGGATTCTGTCCCTGGAATTAAAGGCAGAATTAGGTGAAGCTCCATGCAAAAAAGACATGACCTACTGTGATAGAAACCACAGATTCCAGGCAGCTTTATTCATTCAGAACACATTGCACTGTGCTCTAAACCGTGCCTTCTCATCTTGTCTGTCTTACAAGTACCATCGAGTTTGCTCCATTGGGTTCTATGGAATAAAAAATGCCTACGTTCCATAACTAAAGCTATGCATGTCGATGCCAGTCAGCGTTCTTTACTCCTGGTATATTCGCTCATTTTAATTCCATAAAAAGCTTAGAAACACGAGCTTACCTCCACCAGCTCACGATAGTACTGAACATAGCCCCGCTATATAAAACTTGGGACCGAGCCTGTTTGAGGAGACTGACGTAACACTTCGCTCACTGTCGCCCACCCATGCCTATTTCTATCAGCCTGCTTTCAAATCGACCCCCTTTCTAATTTCAAACACTGTTGCCAGCAGGGACACGTCATGGTCGCTATATATCCAGCTCAATGACTGGCTAGAAGTGAATCATAAAATATTTGTCCCGCTGTCGCCACAGTCCCCCCTCCCCTCTCAAAAGGAGAACTAACTCTATCTACATAACAAATGGACGAGCACCAGTAAAGCGAGTTTATTCAAATATGTTTGCCAACAGGAAGCAGACAGCTCGCATACAGTTCATATGGACCAACTGTATATCCCACGTAATTTCTTTGCTCGCCCACTAACTCTCGATACCTTGTCTGAACTCCTCCACACCACTGTGGGCTCAAAGCACGCACCAAAGACACAGTCCAATAAGACACAACAGTATGGAGCAGCGAAGTGGCTACCTCGCTTACAACAGTGCAGTCGCGGGCAGATGGTAACTTTATACAGCTCTGCAGAACATCACCACGGCACTGGATACTAGCACGCAAGCGGGGGATATGTATCAACTGTAAAAACAGACCAACCTTGAAGGAGCGGTGGAATCCGGAGATTTCTGTGACCTTGTTTTGCACCATTCTGTCGCGATGTCAATCAACACAACCCTGCGCTTGCTCCCAAACTCAAAAAGATCCTTTGCCCAGAGCAGAAGCAGAAAAGCTCCCGATGAAGTCTGGCGAGGAGACCTTTGAGGTGTCAGAAAAGGGAGTCCTGTCAAAAAAAAAAAAAAACACCGTCTTAAATCTGCACGCATTAAATTAAATCGCTGCTGTTGCTGCACTGTGGTGGAATGCAACCCACACACTTACTTACAGTTCGGCACAGGATGTGCGAATGCAAAACAGTTTGCTCGAGCATGCACGCACACAATTAAGTGGTCCAGTTTCAGATTTATTACCGATTGGTACTGATATAAAGTCATGGCTGCGTAAACGCGTACTGTATTGCATTTTGAACACAATAAAACAACCGTCAGAATTTACACAGCTTTCCTGCATGCATAAAGCAATGTTTCAATAACAAAAACGCAACTTCCTGCGCCACTGCGCAGTATTCCTCGTCTTTGCCGATTGCAGGTACAGTATTTAAATGCATTGTGTAGCAGTCACCATATTTGTAAAATCACTCTTTAGCAGTGATGCCATTGCAATGTTCCCAATCCTTTGTTGTGTTTATATTTTCCACATGCGACACTTTCAGTAAATCCACCAACGAAACCTCATTTAAATCGACCCTTTTAATAAAACGTGTTTTGTTTTGGTCTCCCTTCTGGTTCGTTTGTTGTTGTATTCCAAAACGGCACGTTCATGGGTTGTTTTGTTTTTTTTGCGCATTTCCTTTCAAACAGAAACCCTCCAGATCATTTTAAGTTAAAACCCCGCAATGTTATTATCTTAATTATTACACCCGTCTCTCACCCAGTTAACGCGCGCACAGCTCCAGCCAGCAGAACCGTCGGCAGCCCACTGCTACAAATACGCAGACGGTGAGGGAACAAAACAAAGTTCTCTGTGGTGTGTGGAAGCTGTTTTGGTTTGCAGCATAGTCTTTATATAACCTCCCCTCTCGTGTCCGCCTCCTAACCATGCTGTAAACACGCCCCTTACCAGCAGAACATTGCTGACGGCTGCATCAGCTACGTGCAGCAAACTGAGGGGAAGCGTGCCAGCAGTTTGACTGCGGAGCTACAATCTGTACAGGCTGGTCTGCTCCAGTTAGTCACACCCCCACCGAGTCCGAACATTCTTCCATTGCTTTCTATACAGATACAGAGAGAGACAGAGAGAGAGAGATAGAGAGAGAGCGTGTTTTATTTATGTACACAAACGTTTTACACGATTCCATTTATTTCAAGACGCTTCAGATAAAAGTCCCTCAGCTGTGTTAACAACTGTACTGCACTGTGTTTACGTTTCTAGCTACACACCTGATGAAGGGCTTTTTTTGTCAGAAACGTCCTGAAATATATATTGTTTTAATCATTTAAACCTGTTGCGTACATAAAAAAGCAGGTATTATTGTACCGTGGTATTGTATGTCCAGTTTTGCTTAATTACAAAGCAAAGTTGTATTCACCCCACGCAGCACAACAGAGTACAGGAGTTTATTGTTAAAAAAAACACAAATGTACTCAAAGGCAATTAGCATCATATAGAGAAAGACACTTATAGATGATGTTAGGTGTTTTGGTGTATAACAAATAACTTGTTTAGGTGTTGTTAATATTTTAATATCCATTAGGGCAGAATGCTATATAAAACATTTATTAAACCACCTGTTTGTGGTTATTAAATCTTCAGCTGTCTCGTGACGGTTTAACCACCCTCCCGGGTATTTATTATCGTGACCTCTGACTAGCTGTACTGTACTACAATACAGCGCCTTAACACAATATCACTATGACACAGCTTGCTTTAAAGGATTCGGTGTTAATGTAATGTAAATCAAACGTCTGAAATCACCACATTTCAACTCTGTGTCTGACAGTGAACGGGGACTAAATACGCTACTGTAAAATAACTTTCTGGGACGCGTATCTCATTGTAAGGCTGCACAGCGAAGGCATGTGGTGTTATTTTATTTTATTGATGGACCTCTCTTGCAATGCGTTTGTTTAAAGTCACCTGGTCACGAAGGTGTGCTGCGAATCACACGGTGTGGATTTAATACCGATGACTTCATCCCAGGCCGGGCGTGGTGGGAATTTTTTGAGAGCTGATTAGTTTATATTTCTGCTACAAGGAAGAAGTTTTAGATTCGGGGCGCGTTCGCAATTGTTTCCGAAATTTACACCATCGTGAACAATATTGCATCAACCTGACAGCAAATCATTTGTATTGGCGTGCGCAGATCACCACCTGTGGTTACACCACCGTTTTGTAAAAGTTCACTAAAGCATTCTGTGTATTAATTCATATTGGATTACTCTTAGTAAACAATAGGACACATTGGCTGACATTCCAGAACCCTAAATAATCCACCTTGTCGTTCACAGAACTTTACATTAGAATGGGTTTATGAATAATGTAATCAATTAAATATAGTTTTACATCTCTACCTGACGTCTTTAGGTATTTATAAAACCCTATACAACGCAAATAAGGGACATTGTGTTTGATGTGTCCTATAGCACAGTTTATTTTACCAAAAATAAAAACACATCTATACAGTATAGGCCTATGTTGTTTAATTTGCTGTAATAATAATACTAAATTGAATTCACAATATCTGGGCTCAGACCTGTTTGCCTTTTAAGTTTGATTCTGAATGAATGCCACAGTAATACTACAGGCGACCGAAATGTAATATATAGGATTGTGCTGGTATTAGAGGTGGCTTATATATTTCATATTTTATAATAATAATAATAATAATAATAATAATAATAATAATAATAATAATAATAATAATAATAATAATAATAATAATCTGAACTGCATTAGATGTGCCACTGTTGTTCTGGCACACCGTTTTGACCAGATTCCCAGGGCACGCAAAAAATACAGAGCGCACATGATTCAGGTTTTGCTCCTGTGATCACTGTGTGTAAACACAAGTCCAGTTCTGTGTCTTGGCAGAGATGTGGGAACAGTATGTTTTCATTTAACTTTTACAAGCTCTGCAGCTCTGCATCTGAGATTCTGGCAGCTGTAAGCATGTTCTTCGAAGTGCTTTTCCTTCTCGATGCATAAGCATAACTAACAAATACAACACACAACTACAAAGACATCCATTGAGAGCTGTCCTGGAAAAACGTGATAACCCACAACTTCACTTTCAACACTGAAGTGGCTGTGGCTTATTAAGTTATAATCATCACACCATGATTATAATAAGCAAAATGAAGTGAATATTTGTTTTTATTTTCACTCCAAATTACTAAAAAATAACAGTTGTGATACAGATAACCGACTTCTGTTTTTTATGTAATGTTAACTTAAAATAATTGCACACAGTTATCATTCTGTTTGTGATTAGGTACATTTTAAAATCCACTACAACGATCATCAAAATGTAATCCTAATAGAGGACAAGAGGTCAGCTGGATAATACTGAGCAACTGAAACTGATCTGAGGTGTGGCAGAAAATATCCCACATATGCAAAGATCTTCTATATCCTCAGCCAAGATATCTGGGTGTCAGTAGTTTTATTTCAGTACTTTACTAAACTTGGTACTGTGGTCAATTCTGATTGATTAATTGCAAATCAAAGTGACAATACTACCTGACCAGATGCTGTTTTATGTGCTGCCCTTCAATGCAAAACAGCATCTTCCACTAGCATGTTACATAACACAGCAGGCCTATGAGACACAAATGGAATTGGACTAATCTAATCAGCCATTAAACAGAGCAGTCGATCTCCTGCCCATGCATATGTACTGAACAACGTGTACCTTCAGTTTCCGCGCAAAAAACTTCCATGGGCGTTCCTGTAATGTTTTCAGAGCGTCTTGTGACTATGCGCTTCCCTTATATACATTTGCCAATGCACACATCTTCAAGCAAACACTGTGTAGCGTTTTGGCTCCGTGCCCTGCCTCACATGATGCAATTTCAAGGTTTGAAGAGAAAGAAAACAAGGCGTTCAAAGAAGGAAACCGCAAAAGAACGCGTGTAAACGAATACTGTATTCAGAGGCGGAATGAACCCCCAAGACGTTGAGATGTATTACAATGATTTAATGAATAACAGTAGTATTGGTTTTGCAGGACAGTGCGTACCATAGATACTAAACAATTTTGTATCTTTAAAAAAAAAATAACACTACCTGTGTGTTTCATATCCCATAATCCCACAAATTAACCCCTTCGCTCAATACTAGAACTCCGGCCTACTGGCAAATACTTTTACTATGAGTGTAACTGCTCCCAGTCGAAATCGCTCTCAAACATAATTATTTACTGTACTCCTTATTTTCTCTTATTTGATTTTTTGTTACTTACCACTGACTTCATTGTATTTTATAACTACTGTATAAAATACAACTCTGCAATGTGATATTTTGTACTGTGATATTTTATACTGTGATATTTTGTAACAACTGTAAGTCGCCATGAATAAGGGCGTCTAATAAATAAATAAATAAATAAATAAATAAATAAATAATAACAATGATGATGATAATATACACACTGTGATTACTAGTCACTAGGGATTCTACCCCCCCTGCCATATCTAGCACAAACTTATTTTTCAAATTTAACACATTTTATCCAAAAACATATTATTTACACGTGCTTCACATTTGAACTTTTGCGGTTAACAAAATGAGAGTAAGTTATCATAACAATATAGTTAAAGAGAAATTAAAATGACAAAGTAGACTGTCCTCAAATGAAGACAATTTCACGTAATGGATTATCTTCAGTGGCGTTTTTGAAATGCTGTCTATGCCAGGATCTCCGGAGCTAAGAGCAATGTGTTAAAGTTTATTTTCTGTCCCGGACAAAAACACTATCTGGTATTGCTATTAGACTATTGGCAGGTCCTGTTGCGGGGCAGATTATTTCGAATTCAAAGCTAGATAACAATTGTTATCTTGGGTACATAGTGCCGTTTTTGTGAGTGTAGACACATGCAGAGTAACCTTCGCTATGTAAGCTACAGGTACGTACGTACAAAACGTGCTTGCCAACTATTATGTAATTTCTGATAAACTGAACACAGCACAGCGTATTCTTTATTATTTATGTTAAAAATATAATTTGTATGTAAGATACAAGCATGAAAAACAGACACTGTAGCCCAAGTGACAACTACAGTAGCGATATGTTGCGTTGAAACGCTTAAAAATAAATCTATATCTTGGAAAGAGATAAACGTGTCTTATCAATTCCATGCTTGTCTGCTATATTCTTATATCATTTAATTATGTACAATTGTCATTTAGAAATGAGAAGTTTTATAAAGCATAACTAGTGTCTGCCTCACAAAATGTCTTTAGAAAATGTATTTTTTTAACAAGCACGTTTCTTTGATGACGCCCCTTTTTAAATGTTTCGCACAAGTGCACGTTTGTTCCTTTGCTTTTCTAAAAGGAAGAAAAACAAACTTAAAGTACCTGTAAATGATTCTGTACGTCATTCCTGCAATGAAGGTATTTCCGGCACGAACATTAAAGATGTTTTTCTAGCTTTAATAAAAACGAAACAGGTGTTGAGCTGGTCCTGAAGAGAACTGTGCTAAACACTGTACAGCATGCTAATTGTGCAATGATCACATTTCCATGTGTAGACTGGAGAGTGCTGTTATTTTAATTTTTTGTAAAACTGAAATAATTCAACTATGAAACTGAAACAGATGCCCTATTCATCCACCCGTCTGTCCATACATACATGCATACAGACAGACAGACAGACACACACACATTCACAGACAGACAGGCATACATACATACAGACAGACAGACACACAGACATACACACAGACAGACAGACAGACAGACATACAGACAGACAGACAGACAGACACACAGACAGACAGACAGACAGACATACATACAGACATACAGTCATACATACAGACAGACAGACATACATTCATACAGACATACAGACATACATACAGACAGACAGACAGTCAGACAGACAGACAGACACACAGACAGACAGGCATACATACATACAGACAGACAGACATACATACAGACAGACAGACATACACACAGACAGACACACAGACAGACAGGCATACATACATACATACAGACATACAGACATACATACAGACAGACAGACAGTCAGACAGACAGACAGACACACAGACAGGCATACATACATACAGACATACAGACATACATACAGACAGACAGACAGTCAGACAGACAGACACACAGACAGTCAGACAGACATACACACAGACAGACAGACAGACAGACACACAGACACACAGACACACAGACAAGCTTACATACATACAGACATACACACAGACAATCAGACAGAGAGACAGAGAGACATACACACAGACAGACAGACAGACAGACAGACAGACAGACAGACAGACAGACAGACAGACATACTGTACATTTCTAGGTCACACTTCAATTTTGACCTGCAACTTAAAAACTCAAGTGTGTCTGAATCTAGGTTACACATTTTGCATTGATTACTGGCATTGGGCAAATAAAGCTGAAATCTTCATGTCCCAAACCTGATGAAACTTCCCCTGGATATAAATGTGTTCCTCCCCATACTGTAATTGTAAGCTTCACAGAACAGAAAAAGACGAGGGAGAAACCAACTGTGGCCTTAAATGGGGGGTGCACTTCCACTGAAAGTACACAGGCGAAACATTTCTCAAACACTTTGAAAAAATGTTATTTTTATTGATGGTTTACTGCTGATATTGGTCTTTATATTCAAGGTGGCTTCACAGTATATTGTGTCAAAAAAGTGCCCTTAATCGGGAGGCCTTAAAGAGAGATTTCACCACAGTGACATCTGACTGATTGAAATATTGGCTATATCTTGGGAACCACTTGTCTGGTGTGCATGGCAATTTGTTTTAATATACTATTCATGTTGGGGGTGCTGGTTTTGCTTTGGCTGTGTTCTGCGTGGTCAGTTTAATATGCTATTCATGTTGGGGGTGCTGGTTTTGCTTTGGCTGTGTCTTGCGTGGTCAGTTTCTTCTTCTTGTATAACTTTGTGTAACATGGTCAGTATCTTCAGAGGATTCTCCCACGACTGCTAGAGTCGTCGCTAGCTTTTCCGGTCTTCACTTTCCATTTATAGACACATGAGATATACTATTAGCAGCTCTGAGACCCCCAGCTCTGCACCGCGTCTCAATCAGGATCCTGTATATTGGACAACAGCCAAAGACATTTGGCTTGAAGCCAGTGTGTTTGAGTGTGTGTGGGAGTTAACTAATTTTTTTTTCAGCTAATTCAAGAATATTCTTTTAAATTTGTAAATAATATTCAAGCATGAAAAACCTGTCTGTGTTCCAGCAATACTTTATAGTGCTGACACAGAGTTCTTGGAATTCTTGTATGATTCTAGAAGATTCTATATTGAGCCACTGGCTTCTCAGAGATTCTAGAATCTTCCAGAACCCTCTGTAATGATTCCAAAACAGGTCTTGAAAGCTCCCTGGGCATGCCATGGTCAATTCCAGCTATAGGTCACAGCAGCAGGCTGATATAACTCCTCTTGGGACTGGCTTCTGTTCATTCATAGATCAGATCTTTATGATGTCTTTACATAGTGAACATATTATAAATATTATAAAAAGGCGTGGGAATATGCAGGTTTACTTTAAGTACATGTATTTAATTGTCTTGAATTGTGTACATGTGATTGTTATATGGGTACTATCCAATTAACGTTGTCACTCAATTGGACTGTGTGTCCAGTCCTGGACTTGTTTTGTCACGTAGGGCTATTCTGTACTGCGGGTAACTCTTTAGACTTGAATCAGAATAGGATTTCTCATGATCCCTGGCTAAATGCAGAAAGTAGACAAGAACCTCAAACGAGGGAATAAAATGTTCTGTTGAAACGCCGCACTTCAGTGCGCGGCCGCACGTCTCCCTCGCCTCGAAGCTAGATCTGTGATAGAGCGGAACCGCGTGATCTGCAAACTACATGCAAGAGCTGGCAACAGAAACGAGGCGGCTGTACACGGAGCGAATGCAATTAAACAGCAGCATTGCGCCAGCATCCGTCTGCATGATAAACTATGACTTACTGTCAACTACAAACCGAGGCCTTAGTCACAGCCAGCGCCGGGGAGGGACCGGGTGTCACAGTTTCTGGTTAGCTGGTCACGTTGCACCGATAAAGCATTTAAGATGATGAAAACATTCTGCGTTGACTGCAATCAAACCAAAACGCATCATGGGGTAATTAAAACACAACTCAGCAAAAATGAAATCGGTGTATATCAATAAACGCAGGAAAAACACTGGAAGTGGTTATCAATTCACCAATTACAGTACTATGATTTACACGCGTGTGGAATTTAAAATTGCAAGTAGTTTATACTATTGCATACTAAGGGCTACAGAGAGGGGGGTATGCAGAACTTATTTGTAGACAAAAAGGTTTTGTTACAAATATAACTTCCAAAACAGCCTTGCATATTAAAATACAGTATATTGTTCGGTTGCTATTGAATTGAATGGATAATTTAATACAGTTGTATACCCAGACGGGTTACAGTAATGATGCTGATGTATTAAAGCGATATAATCTCCTCCATCACCACTTTGTTAACACATCTCACAGCGAGATCTGAAGGGCCGCTGCGATACGTCACAAACCAGCACTCCTTTCATCTCCCGGCTTTGATTGCCCCGGTTGTTCGGTGTGGTCATCCGAGCTCTGAGAAAACATCTCTCAAACGGAAATTGCCATAATTGGCGACAGTACGTTGAATTGGTGACAGTGCGTTGAGGAGGCAGTGTGGTCCAGTGGTTAAAGAAAAGGGCTTGTAACCAGGAGGTCCCGGGTTCAAATCCCACCTTAGCCACTGACTCATTGTGTGACTCTGAGCAAGTCACTTAACCTCCTTGTGCTCCGTCTTTCGGGTGAGACGTAATTGTAAGTGACTCTGCAGCTGATGCATAGTTCACACACCCTAGTCTCTTTAAGTCGCCTTGGATAAAGGCGTCTGCTAAATAAACAGATAATAATAATAACTGTTGTGTTGTTATTCTGTTTTTATTACATTTATAGACAATGACGAGTTTTTTTTTTTTAACGATCAAGCTAGTTCAATACTTTTCTACACATACACAAATAAATAAATACAAAAATAAACGAGTCTATAGTCTTCATGGGGTTTGTCGTTACTTGAACAAATTCTCCTGCGGGTAACAACAATAAACATTAAAGCAATACTGTTGCCAGTAGTTTGATATCCGGGTTGAAAAACGAGGAATAGTTCTATTTATTGGCCTAAATTGTAAATAAATGACATGTTCTGTGTGTTATAGCCCGAGCATCGTCTACTACATATATTAAGAATACACATATATAAAACATCCGTCATGCATGGTCCCATTTTACTAAATTTGATCGGCAGCGCCTCCTGCTGGTGCGCCTGTGCTGCAACATTAGAAACTGAAAAGTCCCTATATATATATATATATACAGTACTGTGCAAAAGTTTTAGGCAGGTGTGAAAAAATGCTGTAAAGTAAGAATGCTTTCAAAAATAGACATGTTAATAGATTATATTTATCAATTAACTAAATGCAAAGTGAGTGAACAGAAGAAAAATCTAAATCAAATCCATATTTGGCGAGACCACCCTTTGCCTTCAAAACAGCATCAATTCTTCTAGGTACACTTGCACAAAGTCAGGGATTTTGTAGGCATATAGTCAGGTGTATGATTAAACAATTATACAAAACAGGTGCTAATGATCATCAATTCAATATGTAGGTTGAAACACAATCATTAACTGAAACAGAAACAGCTGTGTAGGAGGAATAAAACTGGGTGAGGAACAGCCAAACTCAGCTAACAAGGTGAGGTTGCTGAAGACAGTTTACTGTCAAAAGTCATACACCATGGCAAGACTGAGCAACAGCAACAAGACACAAGGTAGTTATACTGCATCAGCAAGGTCTCTCCCAGGCAGAAATTTCAAGGCAGACAGGGGTTTCCAGATGTGCTGTCCAAGCTCTTTTGAAGAAGCACAAAGAAACGGGCAACGTTGAGGACCGTGAGACGCAGTGGTCGGCCAAGAAACTTACTGCAGCAGATGAAAGACACATCATGCTTACTTCCCCTCGCAATCAGAAGATGTCCAGCAGTGCCATCAGCTCAGAATTGGCAGAAAACAGAGGGACCCTGGTACACCTATCTACTGTCTGGAGAAGTCTGGTCAAAAGTGGCCTTCATGGAAGACTTGAGGCCAAAAAGCCATACCTCCGACGTGGAAACAAGGCCAAGCGACTCAACTATGTACGAAAACACAGGAACTGGGGTGCAGAAAAATGGCAGCAGGTGCTCTGGACTGATGAGTCAAAATTTGAAATATTTGGCTGTAGCAGAAGGCAGTTTGTTCGCCGAAATATATATATACACAGTACTGTGCAAAAGTTTTAGGCAGGTGTGAAAAAATGCTGTAAAGTAAGAATGCTTTCAAAAATAGACATGTTAATGGATTATATTTATCAATTAACTAAATGCAAAGTGAGTGAACAGAAGAAAAATCTAAATCAAATCCATATTTGGTGTGACCACCCTTTGCCTTCAAAACAGCATCAAGCATCAATTCTTCTAGGTACACTTGCACATAGTTTTTGAAGGAACTCGGCAAATAGGTTGGCCCAAACATCTTGGAGAACTAACCACAGTTCTTCTGTGGATTTAGGCTGCCTCAGTTGCTTCTCTCTCTTCATGTAATCCCAGACAGACTTGATGATGTTGAGATCAGGGCTCTGTGGGGGCCATACCATCACTTCCAGGACTCCTTGTTCTTCTTTACGCTGAAGATAGTTCTTAATGACTTTTGCTGTATGTTTGGGGTCGTTGTCATGCTGCAGAATAAATTTTGGTCCAATCAGATGCCTCCCTGATGGCATTGCATGATGGATAAGTATCTGCCTGTACTTCTCAGCATTGAGGAGACCATTAATTCTGACCAAATCCCCAACTCCATTTGCAGAAATGCAGCCCCAAACTTGCAAGGAACCTCCACCATGCTTCATTGTTGCCTGCAGACACTCATTCGTGTACGTTCTCCAGCCCTTCGGCGAACAAACTGCCTTCTGCTACAGCCAAATATTTCAAATTTTGACTCATCAGTCCAGAGCACCTGCTGCCATTTTTCTGCACCCCAGTTCCTGTGTTTTCGTGCATAGTTGAGTCGCTGGCCTTGTTTCCACGCCGGAGGTATGGCTTTTTGGCCGCAAGTCTTCCATGAAGGCCACTTCTGACCAGACTTCTCGGACAGTAGATGGGTGTACCAGGGTCCCACTGTTTTCTGCCAGTTCTGAGCTGATGGCACTGCTGGACATCTTCCGATTGCAAGGGAAGTAAGCATGATGTGTCTTTCATCTGCAGCAGTAAGTTTCCTTGGCCGACCACTGCGTCTACGGTCCTCAACGTTGCCCGTTTCTTTGTGCTTCTTCAAAAGAGCTTGGACAACACATCTGGAAACCCCTGTCTGCCTTGAAATTTCTGCCTGGGAGAGACCTTGCTGATGCAGTATAACTACCTTGTGTCTTGTTGCTGTGCTCAGTCTTGCCATGGTGTATGACTTTTGACAGTAAACTGTCTTCAGCAACCTCACCTTGTTAGCTGAGTTTGGCTGTTCCTCACCCAGTTTTATTCCTCCTACACAGCTGTTTCTGTTCCAGTTAATGATTGTGTTTCAACCTACATATTAAATTGATGATCATTAGCACCTGTTTGGTATAATTGTTTAATCATACACCTGACTATATGCCTACAAAATCCCTGACTTTGTGCAAGTGTACCTAGAAGAATTGATGCTGTTTTGAAGGCAAGGGTTGTCACACCAAATATGGATTTGATTTAGATTTTTCTTCTGTTAGCTCACTTTGCATTTAGTTAATTGATAAATATAATCTATTAACATGTCTATTTTTGAAAGCATTCTTACTTTACAGCATTTTTCACACCTGCCTAAAACTTTTGCAGTACTATATATATATATATATATATATATATATATATATATATATATATATATAAAATCTGCTTTACACTTTTGTTTTGTTGCATCTCTCCAAAGTATTGAAGTTTTAAACACCATCGGAATTATATTGAAGCTAATTAAAAGTTAGCACTTGAATAAAAAAAACACTTTATTTTAGATTATAACTTAAAATTTACAATTGCAACTAACATTTACTGACCTTATTCAAGGAACATGTCATTATTATTCATATAAATCACATGTCGCACCAGGCTCTGACACAATACAGCACACACTGCAACCGAGGCACAACTAGCAGGCACAGTGGCGCCATCTAGTGGAGAAAGTGAAACATAACAGCCAAGCCACAGTAACACGATTCTGTTCAGGCTGAAGATTCCGGGAACAGGAGGGAATTTCCAGTGGCTAATGCCAATTAAAGTCTCAACCACACGCATAACTCACAGGAGGGCTGTAGATCACAGCTATGGAATATGACAATAGAGATGGCTTTGACTTTTTTTTTTTTTTCAAGTTTTTTCCAGTGGGGGAAGCACACCAATAACTGATTAAATATAAATATAAGTGATTTACTTATTGTGAAGTGTTGCTTCTGTAATTCCTCAAAGTAAAATATCCAGCTTCTCATGTGAACGGCATAATGCTGAAATCTTCTGAGTTTAAAAGAAAAATAACCCCTAACCAGACGAGTTTAGGCTGTGTGGTAAAGTGGTTAAAGAAAAGGGCTTGTAACTAGGAGGTACCCGGTTCAAATCCCACCTCAGCCACTGACTCATTGTGTGACCCTGAGCAAGTCACTTAACCATCTTGTGCTCCGTCTTTCGGGTGAGACGTAATTGTAAGTGACTCTGCAGCTGATGCATAGTTCACACACCCTAGTCTCTGTAAGTCGCCTTGGATAAAGGCGTCTGCTAAATAAATAAATAATAATAATAATAATAAAATATTTGTAACCATAAGCAGCAAGAAGAGCTTTAACACTGGAGAGAAGTAAGTCACGAGAAAACTTAATTTCATAAAATAACGTGGCTTTATTGTAGATCTCATTATATATAAACCTAATAGCATCAAATTAAATTCACATGTAATCTGTAACACATCCAAACCCTGCCCCCAGCTTGCCTGTTAATTAAATTAATACAGAAGTCTTTAACACTACAGAGCTGAAGCAGGCATTAGCCCTGGAAGATTCTGTACCAGTAAACACAATAGTCAGATACAAAGAAAAGGCAGGAATCTGTCTTGTGCTGGTCCACTCTAATGCCTTTAAAACACCACAGCCCCTCAGCAGCTGGTGGGACAGGCATCCCAGCTATAACATAGCAGTTCTGGCTCATTAAAACACATGGAGAGTGTTAAAGGCGAAACAAGTCAAGTATTTTAATAATACCAAGTCTCCCATCGTTTAATTTAAAACCTCAGAGTGATGCCATTAATTATCCATCAAGTACAAAGACAAAAGACAACTCCTTGAAATTATTAAATAAATTAAAAATGCAAACAAAATTTCCATTGATATCTAAAGACTGGAATTGATGCCTCGAGGTTGGAGTTAAAAGATGAGTCAAATTCAACTCCGGATTGACTAGACAGAAATCGCCCTCAGTGATGGGTTGCACAATTGATGTGTGAATCAGTCTAAAAGCTACAGAACCCTGATTGGTAATAGAGAGTGTTTATTCAACCTCCCTTCTGGTTTAATCCGCAATGCCACATGTTTTCAATAAACTAATGATGCATCCTTTTCAAATCTGGGTTTTTCTTCTATACAATGAATGGTTTCCACAAGCCTGGCAGTGTACTTGGTACTAGACACGTAAATCTGTGTTACGAAAAATCCAGTTTCAAAAGATCAGGGCTTTTTCTTTAGAAACAAGTGATCTGACAGCTAAAGCTACAGTATCTCACCGTGGACTTGCTTTGTTGAGCCGACAAAAAGCACAGTTGATTTTAATCTTAAATGGAATTTAATTGCTACTGAGGGCCATGAGAAGTAATCATCCTTTAATATGCATAATAACAACCTAGCCAACCCCAATAGTATTGTATGCATTTAATAAATGTAACCCATTTCACACTGCAGCATGCATTGTGTACCCCTCTCCCTAATCTAAAGGGCATCCTGTTACTGTTTAACAAGTGAATATTATCTGGCTATTAAGGGACAAACACAGCCAACTACGGGAGAACAAACTGAGTTCACTACTAAAGTACTACATTTAAAAAAATGGAGCAAACAGCAAGCTACGGAAGCAGCCTCTTTGTCTTCTGAAGCATCCCTGGAATATTCCACAACCTCCTATCCTACTGAGGAGGGATGATTTAGTCCAGTTATCTTTCTAGCTAAGAGGAATCATTAATGAAACGTTAATCCAATTAAAATAAATACTGCTCCACAGTAACTTCGATCATTGCCTTCCAAAACACAAGCTAGGAGCTTCAGAGTCAGGCTTTCTTGTACTGTTGCCCATAGACTGGGGTGTAGCTGGGAGATCACAATTCGACAGTATGAAGCTGAATTGGCAATTATAAAACTGTTTATTACGAACGTCGTTCAAAGTTTGCATATTCTTTCAAAGTGGTTTCACTTTTAATCTGAAGAGCACTTAGCGCTTAGATAGCCTCCGAGACTTAATGCAAACCAATCTGGTCCCAGCGGTCAGGATATGAAGTGGCTACTTCAGGATTCATTGGTCAAACTTGCATTGATTAAATAAGTACGTGAATGATTTGCAGCTACCTGTTTACTGAATTTCACTTCCATGTTAATAAACAGATGACATGAAATAGGTTTGCTTGTTTGTATCCACCACTGTCATTCTGTGCTCACATTCTGTCTAGGGAATATATCGCGGATCTATTGACTGCTTATTACCATTAAACCGAACAGCAATCAATATTGCATATCAATTATATACTTAAGATGCCACTTGAAGTACATTTCTTTAGTGGTCACACACAGTTTAGTTTTCATCCCAATATTTGTTACACTATAAAACAGATTTCTAAAATTTACATTAACAAAAACAAACAGTAACAAAGTTTCAACTAAGTTAAAAAAAAGTTTTAAAAACCGCTAATACTCATAAAACATCCGTTACACCAAAAATATGATGCTTTTAGCGGATTATATATTTTTATACTTATATCTTTTTTGCTCAAAAAGAGCCACATATAAAAATAAACTCTCTTTCTGTCTCCACAGTGGTCTCTGAGATGGAATGTTGCCCCAAAGCTTGTGTGTCTACAGTCTGAAGGGAGATGATCCGTTTTCAATGACAGATCCGGGCTGTCATTTCTTTCTGTTGGATAAGAGGAGGAAAACGACAGGGTTAAATAAAGCTGCATGTTTACAGTCAAAACAGCCACTTCGCATTCTTACCAGTAAACTGTTGTGGCAAGTACGGTCTTGTGAACAGAAAACAAACGACAAGTTTGGCAACATGCTTTTAACTAGGTGGTTTAAAACAGATTATTATCTCATATTAAAACTTGTATGAAACGCATCAACCATCTTTATGCTTGCAATTCTGCGCAGGTAAATGATACACCTTAAATCCCGAAATTTCCCTGGCTTGTACAATACTATACACCAGGGGTCTCCAATCCTGGTCCTGGAGGGCCGGTGTCCCTCCTGGGGTTTTTTTTCTAACTGTACACTAAGTTAATGAATTGGACCTATTAAGTAATTTAGGGTACAGTTGGAACAAAAACCAGGAGGGACCGGCCCTCCAGGAGTAGCATCTGGTCTGCTGGCCTCAAGCCCCTACCTGGAGACCGCACTGGCTTCCTGTCCTCCTGCAAAGCAGAACTCACCAGCGGCTCGAGCTCCTTGTGGTCTATGAGGTTGAACTCCTTGACGAAGTAATAGAAGTGTTTGTAGCAGGTGTTGACGTGCGCCTCGGCCCCCATCTGCAGGACCCGGTCGAAGTGGTGGATGTAGACATGCACGAAGACCCGGAAGAGACGGGACAGGATCTTCTTCGCCACCTGCATGAAGTTCTTTGGGAAGGGGGTACCTAGGGGAGGGAGGGATCAAATACACAATTACAACACACACTGCACGGCGGTCGCTGTACATATTTGGTCGAGCCGTGACAAAGCTACAGGAGACACAGGGATGGCATCACTGGGCATGCCAAGACACTGTCATGTGTTCAAGGTCAAAATTCGCTGAAGCCACCAGTGGCACAGAGTTCTTACATGTACAGCTGTGGTTAAAAGTTTTGCATCACCCTATAGAATTAACTCACTTTACTTCATAAAGTCGAGTGACCTGGAAAACGAAAGAGACACTAACAACCGAGGAGTAACTTAAAAAACCAAGGAGCTTATAGAGTGAAATGGAGTAACGCGCGGTCAAGTTCAGCTTAATAAAGTAGGATGCTAAACTATCGGAGAATGCATTCAGCTAATGCACTATCCTTGCACTACTAATGTCATTGTAGAAATAACTTGCTGTAATCCTTACTTGTTGCATCCATATAGAACTTTAGTTGTATTATTTGCACTTACCGTAAACTACACTGCATTTCAACATTAATCTTGTATTGTAATACTGTACTGCCCTGTAACACCTGCAAGTCATCTTGAATAAAGGTGTGTGCCAAATTAGTAACAACAGTGCATACCTGAATGACTGACAGCTTCAGAACAGCTGTCGATCCAAACTAGGACAGATTGAAAAGAAGGGAGGAGAAAGAACAGGAAACCACGGCAGAAAGCTGTCCGCGTTTTAAAGAGAAGGGAGTGAAATCGTGCCGAGGAAGTTCTTTCATATTGTTCAAAAGCAACAGGAAGGGGCCAGCACTGGAGTAGGCGAGCAGCTACAGAACTGTGTGACGTCTTTGTTGTGTTTCTATAGCAACGGCCACAGCCACAAAACTGAGGAGCGGCCCTTTTAGATCTCTAGTATGCGGAAACAGCTGAGGAACTGCAATAAAAACACACCACAATAAAAAGCCTTCGTGTTACCAGAATTCGTTACTGGAACGAGAAGCTAAAACAATAATCCCTTCTTAACCTATTACTGCCACACGCCATCATATAACAAGACAGTTTAATTGGAAGTAGCATCATTAACCCTGGGCAAAGAGATATTACTCTGTGCTTGCCAAGTAAATTAGTGTAGTATAACTTGGTAGAATAAGAAAGTAGGGAACAGTAGTTAAACAGCAACTATGATATGCACCCTAAGTCCTGTACGTAAGCAAATGGTCAATTAGTATGTCTATAATAAATTTCCATGATGTAACAAAAAATAAGTGGTTCTCCAGATGGGTTATTTGGCCAGACTCATTGGTAGAATAACTACAGTACTCCATGAAGGTTCATGGTGCATCCGCTAGATTCCCTGCAGGTGACAATAAATAGCAATTCATTCTTCTGGTGACAGACGTACAGAAAGACGGGCCACGCTCCTCGCCTGGTGCAGAAAGACGGGCCAATGCAAAAACAATACCGAATGTGAAACTAAATGAACTGCCTTAAATGAGATTCTTCTGCAGCCCTAAAATGTGTGTTGGAATTAAGAACAGATCTTAAGCTTGGTATTGGAATTCTCTCAGCTGGCCTGTCGCTGAAAAGCCTGGCCCGTCTTTCTGCACCTGTGTCTGTTATTTTTTTTATTTTCTCCCAATTTGCAATGGCCAATTATTTTATTATGCTCAGCTAACCGCTACCACCCCTGCGCTGACTCGGGAGGGCGAACACGAACACACACTGTCCTCCGAAGCGTGTGCCGTCAGCCGACCGCTTTTTTTCACACTGCGGACTCACCATGTAGCCACCCAAGAGCTACAGCGTCGGAGGACAACGCAGCTCTCAGGCAGCTTACAGGCAAGCCCGCAGGCGCCCGGCCAGTCTACAGGGGTCGCTGGTGCGCGGTGAGCCGAGGACACCCTGGCCGACCTAAGCCTCCCGCCCCCCGGGCGACGCTCGGCCATTTGAGCGCCGCCCCCTGGGAGCTCCCGTCCACGGTCGGCAAAGGAATAGCCTGGACTCGAACTCGCGACGTCCAGACTATAGGGCGCATCCTGCACTCCACGCAAGTGCTTTTACTGGATGCGCCACTCGGGAGACCCCGAGCTTGTTTTAGAAAGCGCTCCATACCGACATTGGTGGGGAAGATGACCTCGTTATTGATCTGCATCTCAATCCAGTCCATCAGCAGGCTCATGTACTTGGGCGCGGGGAGGGCGGTGGGCTTCTTGTACTTGTGCTCGTCCTGCCAGCGGTACTCGTACTTGGGGCCGCCGGACATGACCGGGCACGACTCGTCGGTGCAGGACTCGCTGATGGTGCCATAGATCAGGTTGACGCGGTTGAAGAAGTCCACGGCGTGAACCGCCACCCAGTCGCTGAGCCCCTCCCCGTGAGGCAGCAGCACAGCCTGCTTCAGATCCAGCCCAGCGTTCAGAGATGCCTGGGCCTTCTTATGCAGGTCGAAGCGCTGGGTGCCCTGCTCGAACTTGCGCTTGGGCCGGAACGTTTTGTCCTTGTTAAACACTTGCTTGAGTGCCATCGACATCTCTGGGTGGGAAGTGGGGGGTGCTTCTTAAGACTTGTATGCCAAGTCAGTCTTTGATACGTAGCAGCTGTTTCTTCTAATGCTCATGGAACCTGTTCAAAATAAATATGTATTAATAACTTGGCAGGGTCTAGCCCTGCACCCACACCTGGACTTCAGAACTACCTTCAATTGAGTATAGTATTCAAATGATCAGGAGCCAGACATTTAATGTAAAATAAACAGTTTCTCCCTTACCACTCCTATTAGTGAAATGTGTGGTTTATTCATGCTGTGATCAGTTCAGAGCACATTTACCAGGGGCTCAATTGTTTATACTCCTGGCAACTGTTCATTTCAATCCCTTAAAAAGTTCTGAAACTCAGGTATGGGTGCAGGGCGAGTGAGAGTTTCAAGCACAGCATTCTGTTATATGTTAGGCTGAATATTTATTTGACTTCTCACAAAAAAAAGACATCTGATAGCCCCCACCTGTATTTGAAGGACTGACAGCTAGGTATGAGTCGCATGCAACACTTGCATGAATGCAGTGCACAAATGAAATAAGCATGGCTAGATTTAGAGTGGAGTTCACACTAAAACAAAGGGATGGAAATAAGACTCCTGTTGCATAGTAGTTTCAGCAATTCCAGGTTTTAATACCAGCTTGATTAGCCTTAATGTATCGGTAACAAGCTCAGGTGTGTCTTACTAAACTGATAGTAAAACCAGGAATGGATCAAACTGCTATGCAATGGGAGTCTTATTTCCAGCCCTGAAAACGCTTCCATCAGTTGGCTGAGTTTTCAATGCAGAGCGATGTTTCGATGTGCAGTTTGCATGATGAGCCAGCTGGTAATCTAAACTCAGTGCCAGTCTCTCAGATGTATACAAGTGCTTGATTAATGAAGCATTAACATGCAGGACGTGAGCTTGTCACAACACATCCAGGGCAGCTGGATTAAGGTTTTTACTCCGATGCACAACATGCAGTCTTTTCTCAAAACAAAATTCAACTTGGATTAAATCTTGGGACTAGCTAATGTAGGTAGGTAGGTAGGTAGGTAGGTAGGTAAGGTAGGTAAGGCAGTCCAAGATTAGTGACTTGGTATTGCATTGGCTGATTTTACAAAGATTCAATGAGGGCAGCTCATCAGAAACAGTATTTTTATCTAATAAAAGTGTGCAAGTTATTTTAGCTGTGAGTGACATATGTGTTAGCAACTTATAAACAACTACTTTAGACTACTTTTTACAGGCATTTTAGACTAATCTGATAAATAAAACACCCACACACTTTGTTTATAGGCACTCTTCTATAGCCAGTTCTTTACACTGCGAAACCTGACACCTACAGTTGTCTGCACCAAAATGCCAACACCCCTTAAGATAAGGATTTTTTCAGGCATAGTCCTTGTCATCTGTTGAAAGGGCAGATCTTGGTTAGAACAAACCGTGGATAACCTTTCCTAAGGTAACATTAGGTTTTCTAAACTAGCAAACAGTCCATAAGTTTCTTGTGATATGGTACAGGGTACTAGCTGACTTGTGTACTGCTGCATCATTTAAAAATTACAAAACAAAATTGGGTTACAAGACTACTTTTCATTTTTTTTTTTTTTAAATGTACAGCACAGGGATGTCAATAATACTCCTATTGTATCTAGAGCTTGATGCGCCAGGCTTGGTAACAAGCTTAGGTGTGTTCTATTGAACTCATAGTAAAATCTGGAATGGATCAGATTGCTATGCAACAGGAGTCTTATTTCCATCCCAGCAGCTGTACACTGTGGACATAAAACGACCCTCCAACAAAAAAGATTAAACATGCAAGCCTGGTTATACATTTGAAGTGACAGCTTAGTATATATTTTTTTGCAGCAGTTATATTTAATGTACCGCAACTGAAAGAGAAAGTTAGCCCGGGTTATTCCCCGTGGACTGCAGGAACAGCTTATTTTTAACTTAAGGGTAACTCCGGGATAAGCAAAAAAAAAAATCGGTCTGAGCTATCGAGGGCTGTAACATATAATAAATAAAAGGGCAAAACATATCCCGCGACGGTTTCCACGACAGGATACACTAGGTTGATCAAATCATAAGCGCCTTAGCTACTTCAACTAAACACGTACAACGTCTTAAATAAGCATTTTACACATTTGTTTTCCTCAGTGATGATTATAAAGACAGTCGCAACAGAGCTAGCATGATAATCTTGTCGACCAGCGGCGGCGGCGGCGCCAATTGTGGACACAAACGGCGCAACATACATTATATAATGCGGATAACAGGCAGTGGTGGTCTGAATTCACTTCATTTGTGAGATATCGGTGTTTGAACAGAACACAGCAGTAGTGCGAAACGTGACAGCCATTTCCCTCTGTCACGCCTGCACTTTCGTTTGAATTTTTTTGTTTTTTTTTTGTTTATAACTTTCCACACTTACCTACTGGATGGCGTATCACAGCAGTAATTATCGCCGGTCTTCAGGACTACAGTAATAACTCGGTGTTGACTAGACTAACTCGTCAGCAAACCTTCAAATAAAAGCGAATCCAAAATTACAAAAACCAACAAGTAATTTAAGAGACTTTCAAAATACGCGTCGGGGTTTCTTTACAATTGAAGGCCCCTCCTCGCTCGAGCAGGACACGCTTCCTCTCAAGAAAGCGTCACCCAATACCGTATAACACCGCATATAGGCGCATCGGCTTATGTTGTGCTCCACGCTTATATTAATTATATAAGCGAAGTAAGCATCGGTTTGTAAGCGGAACTTAAAATAAATACATAAAAAGAGTTAAAGAAAAATAGAATAGTGAAACTGATAGAAAGACAGTCACCTTCAACCAATAGGGCGCTTATACTCGTAGCTTTACATATGAAACCAAAGCAGCGACAGCATTTTAAACAAAAAAACGCAAGTATACTCATATACGCTTATTTATACGATTATACGGTAAACACCGGAGACTAAAAAAGAGACGGGTCACATTTCTGGGGCGGCAATTGCGATAATTGGCAAGGAATGGACTGGAGTTTAACCCCCTTTAGTGAACAGCCCATAATACCCCACTGGCAGGTTACACCATGCCCAGGGCTAAGGTAAGGGGTCCCGCGATGGCACCCCTCCCCCGGGGTCTCTGCGCGCAGGGTGTGACGCTGCTTTGCAGTCCCCCCCACCCCCCTAATCTCTGTCCCTAGTGAACTCAGGGGTACGCCTATTGATTTTGTCTTTAAATTTTATGTCTTGAAATACGAAATAGGTCAGTACAGTATATAAAACCTGTTACCCCAGTGATATTTAGGATTCAAGACAGTAAAATAAACACATTAAATTGACAATTTTAAAATAATGAATACAGCGCGTACAGAGTTCAACTACGAAGTCACAACAGAATAAAAATAAGTGAATTTAAATCCGGGGTAAAACACTTTCGAAGTCGAATAGCGTTGGTAGTAATTGGGGCAGCCCTGTTAGGTTGTAATTCATATTCTTACACACTTCTGATCATCACACGACGCCGCCTGTTGCATTTGCTTCGTCTAATTTCCTATACGCGGAGTTTCTGATGAAGAACCGCTATATCTTTGTATATAAAAAGTAAACACACAGACTATTAGCTCATAGACTTCACGTTAGAAAATCAACTTACCTGCTGTTCCGCGAGACTGTAACGTAACGTGTGTTTAAATCCCTTTTATTTATTTATCCAACTTTTCTCAAAGATAGGAAATCCCCACTTCCGGTGTGACTCACGCAACGATGGGGCTGATAAAGCTAATTCTTTCTTAAAAAGACAGGGGTGTTATGTTTCTAATTTCTATTTATATCAATTAAAAAAGAAACGACCGATTCAGAGGCACATCATTAAAATCACGCTGCTTTCCCATATATTTATATATCCATATATTAAGGATGTTTAAGGGACGCACACGTGGTCCTTTAGGCCAGCTGGGGTTTCTCATCCTACCCAGTTGGAGGCAAACAGAGACAACCCTGCAGCAGTAGAAAGTTATACAATGGCGCCTTCAAGCGAGCCAAGACAGCAAAACAGAGATTAAAACTGAAGAGCTGGATTTTTGAACTCATAGGGTCTTTAACGCAAAGGGGGTTACCTTTTAAAACACCCATTTCTTTGTTTAAAAATGTACCGCGAGGGAGTCTACATCCTCTCCCACTCACAGAAAAAAAAAAAAAAACCTCACCAAGAACCTCACAATAGATATTCGGCTTCAGTGTCATTTTCATATCCTTGGCATTTCAAAGAGAATGAGGAACTGGCTCCTTTAAGGTTAATGTTACGGGAAATTCCAGAAAGCCCCCAGAGTTCAGGAGAGATGATAGAACTGCCTTTTCCAAGAAACAGGCGTTCATGCCCCCTCAGCTGTTTATTAAACAAAAACTGCTTTCAAGTTCATAAATCCCTTTCACCTGCTGCTGACTTACTCATATCGTGACAGCCGTGACCAGAGAGCAGACTCTAATGAATCTTAATGCACGTCTGTGCTTTCAATGCCTCTTGTATTATTCAGGTTGTGTGAATAGCATTAGCTGGAGTCTGATTTCTCTCCAAACTTCTTAAAACATTTCAATTATGTACCCATACAAGTGGAGTTCTGAAACTCAGAAACAGTGCAGGGTGATTGGTGTGAGTTTCTAACCATGGGTCTGCATTTACCTCCTTGGATACGGATCTCAACTGAAGCTTAGCAAAGCTGGACCTGCTTGGATGGGGGATCTCTAAGTAACATGAGAGTGTGCAGTGTGCAGTAATAGTGTTGACACAGTAGCATCCATTTTCCCTTCCCTCTTTGCCATCCCTCTACCTAGACCTCAGCATAGTGTTACCATCATTGTGTTATAGAAGCCCTCTGGTCGCAGCAACAGCAGATTTCAATAGAATGAAAGTGTTTTGTGGCTTGCAGGTTATTTTGATAAAGTTGGGATTTGGTGTTGGGGCACAGGCTGTACTAAGGTATGCTGCAGGTAACACAAATCATAAATCAGAGTTTGAGTTTACTTAACCTTCACCAAAGTCCTGCTTTTTAGAAACACCTGGTTAGCAATGTAAGTAATCAAACCATTAAATCTGCACAGAACTGGTTTTATCTCAATTGTTGCCTTATGCAACAGGGCAAAAGCTGGGCGCGAACCGGCGACCCGCACACCACACACGAGCATCTTAACCACTATGCAAAAGAGCCGGGCTCATCAGCATTGGTGGTTTTAGAGATTTTAACCTCATCTCATCTCACTGACGGGACACAGTCCGTATCACACAACACTGCCCGTAACACTTATCTTTATCTGCTGGTAATCATTTAAAGACCTGTAGACTCAGGTGATACTGGTTGGCTGTAAAAAGTCTAATCGGCAAAGAGCAGATTACTGATCTGAACAAGGTAGTTCTGAAAACCAGGACTGGGTACAGGGAATGTGGAGACATGTTATTGGGTAGACTGGAATGGGAAGATTACATACATTTCAACAATCAGCATACGGTCTTTATTGATAGTAGACAAGAACCAAAAACTCAAAACACACAAACAGTTAAGAATCAAACAAGGCCATTCTGACCATCAACAGGTCAATGCAATCTTTTCAAAAGGGTTCACACTTGCACTGGACAGGTGAGAAACATAAACTGTTTTGCAAGACACATTATTCAATGAGATAAAGGCACAAGCTGGCAACACTATAACACTCCCAAATAAACAAGCTGTTCTGTTACCTTGCACAAATCATGATTCATACCCCAAACTCCTACTTCCTTTGCATGGCAAATAGTTCATGTCATTGACATGAATCTGCTGTACAAGTCTGATGATATGCTGCTGTTTCATTTTCAAAAGAAAGTGCTTGCTAACATTACTTGTGCTGACAGAAGCGAAAAGAATCCCTTATTTTCAACAAACTAAATGTAGCGCGTTTGCAGTTCTCGGTTTTTCATTATCTCTGTCTTTCATTCATTCTTCAAAGTGAAACCAGTGCCCCAGAGTGAGAAACACTGGTTTAAGTTGGCGCAGCCTCACTGCTTTCTGCCTCCGTTGTAGTTTTTTGGGATATGGAGTAATGATAGCTTCGCATGCGGGCTTCCACATCCACAAATCCAGGGCGATCCTCGTACCTGAAAGATCAGATCAATCAATAAAGGCATGGTCGACAATGGAACGGGATGGAGAGCTCAGTGATAATACAGCTTCCCCTCTCAGCTCTGTGAGCAAGTGCACCTCAGTGTTGGGTTACCATATGACTGCATGTACACTACAACAGTTTGGGACAGTTCAGGCTTTTCAACTCACACTCCAGTGCATTCTGGGAAGTGTAGTCCTGCTGTGAAAGGTGCCCCTGAGGCAGGTAAAATGTACCAGAATGCATTGCATTGGGAGTTTGGAAAGCCTGAACTGTCCTGGTGTACATGGAGTCATATCGTAACTCAGCCTCAATGCTGAACTCAACAAATTCTGCGGCAGGTTTGCAATGAGGTACTGTGTCAAACTCAGCTTCCTTTTATTGCCCTTTTAAACCTGCTTAAACCTCTGTCTCTAGATTGCTTGGTATCCCTGAAGACAGATAATTGTCCCATCTCCAAATGAAGAAGGACGTCTCACAAACTCGGTGGCACTCCGAATGTTATCCAACGACTGGGAGGGATATTTATTCTTTGTATTTTCTTCCAAAAATGGTTTCCTGTTCTGGTGACTGGAAGCTTTGTGTCGTTTCTGCTAAAACTTACTTTGTGGAATGTAAACCACCTGGGGTGGTTATTCCTGTCTTTACCAGCAGATGTCACTGCTGTGCTTTATTTCCACTACCTTTTATCATAGCGTCGAGATCACAAGATAGATTATTATTATTATTCTTCATACAGTGCCACTTTGACACAGCGGCTGCAGCTCTTACTTGAAGATCCAGCAGTCAGTCATGACGGTGAACATTTCCTCTGGGCACACGGACGGGCGCTCCATTCGATTGCCAGCCTCGATGAACTGCATCACCTCCGGCCCTTTCATTTTCTACAGCGACACACACATAATCAACGAGAAGCCACTTTCAGTGCCTCCGCCACTGTTTTGTTTGTGTTTCTCAGGCGTTTTGTAAATATGAATCATTAAAAATATAAAAAATATGTATATATATATATAAAAGAATATATAAATATAAAGAAATATTTTAAAAATCCATATTAAAATAACATAACAATTAATATAAAAATATAAATAGGATATACAAAATATCCAAAGAAAACAAATATTATAATATAAAAAAATATAAAATAATATAAACGTAAAAATGTATATAAAAATAGAATATAAATATAATATTGTGGGACAGTTGACTACAGCTAATCCCAACTGGTCTTAATTGATCTGTAATGCCCTGCTGATGGCCGCTGCAGCAACAAAGCTCAATATATTTCTAGAACATACCGTTTTCTTAAAAGACGTGCATGTTTATATGACAAATATCACGATCAGTACCCAAACAAATCACAAATATGGGTCTACTGTAGTGTATACTGCAGGCACCAATCGTGTGATAATGGCACTAATAGTGTGATAATGGCACCAGGTCCTTAAATAACCCTTATAAAAGATTGGCACAGTAAATTGGTCATTTTGCAACGCTGCAACACGCTATCCATACACTCATTTCAGCCTGTTTTCACTAGGCTGTGTTTCCTATGACAATGGCTGCAGGATAGATTCAGTGCAGTGCTGTAGGAGTCATGTGACTGAGTGCTGTACCCTGTAGGGTTTCTGCCCGTAGGTAAAGGCTTCCCACATGGTGACCCCAAAGCTCCAGACGTCACTCTTGCTCGAGAACTTGTGGAAGTTGATGCATTCCGGAGCGTACCACTTCAGAGGCCACTTCCCAGCAGAACGAGCCTGGAGACAACGATAGGGAAGAAATGCAGTCAGCCCCTGATTACTGAGGCAGGCAAAGTGCCCTGACTAGGCTTACTTCAGACCATCTTCATTGTAACATTTCATTTCAACCCTCTTTGAGTTGTCTGTAATCCTACTGCTGTTGTTTCCGCTTAAACCATTATCAACCAGGCTTGCAAACTCATGCTTCTGAAAAGACTCCCAAAATCTTATTTTCAGAAGTGGTTTTAAAAATGACCACTAGGGGGTGTGCAACTGTGGGAGTTAGTACAGTAGTTTTCAACCCTGCTCCTGGGGACCCCCTGGGTCTGCTGGTTTTCATTCCAACTGAGCTCTCAATTACTTAACTAGAACCTTCATTGAACTGATCATTTGCTCAATTAAACCTTTTTAATTGTTTTCAGCTCTTAAACAGTTGCAGAGTTCAAGTTACTTATACAATGTTACAGCTAACTTGAATTCTGCATCTGTTTAAGAGCTGAAAACAATCTCTATATAAAATCACAGAGGGGACACAAATGACACAATTGGCCTTCACCTTGTAGTAATTGTCATTGGCTCCCAGGGCCTTTGACAGGCCAAAGTCGCTGATCTTGGCGTAATGCTGGTTCACCAGAAGCACGTTCCTGGCAGCCAGGTCCCGGTGCACAAAGTTCTTCTGCTCCAGGTAGAGCATTCCCATGGACACCTGGTGCATCAGCTCCACCACATTCTCCACGGAGATCTGATCCCTGGTGGGGGGGGGGGGTTGTTAATGAAAATGACTACAGTATACTGGCACAGTATACCGTCACAAACACTATAGCATATTGTCACAAACATTACAGTACACTGTCACAAAAATTACTGTACACTGTCATCCAAATACCATAGTTGAAATTGTGTTCAATTGTAGACTTTGTGATCAAAAAAAGCCTCTTAATATAAACCCCATATATCCCGGCTCTGTAGCCTCCACTCACTTCTTGGAGGAGAGGAACTTGTTGAGAGGACCCCCTGATGCCATCTCCATGACCAGCATGAGGTTCTCTGCCTCGCACACCCCGATCATGCGCACGATGTAGGGGTTGTCCAGCTTGTGCATGATCTCCGCCTCCTTCATCATCTCTTCCTTCGCTCCCTTCTCATTCTCACTCTTCAGAACCTTGATCGCCACGTCGATCTGCTTCCTGCAACGCCGGAACAAAACCCAGTCAGACAGACTCCGGGACTGAGTTACTGAACTATTGAAACCAGCGCTACTCATGGGACCTTCGTACAGGGTCCTTACTTAGTAAATCAAGGATCTGCTTCTAATCGGGTCTTTATCTATTTATTTTAACTCCTAGGTTCAATTCAAAGAAGGAAGGGACTGAAAGAGCCAGTTTACTCTATACTTTTTATGTTTCAAAACTTTGTGTTTTTGAAACATTTTTTAATTGCCATTCTCGCGGCTGGTTTCACAGACCCTGATCTGCATTAGTCTTGGTCTACTTTACCTTAAATAACATTAGCTAGTCCAAGATGAGTGACAACGGGTCTGTGAAACCAGCCTCTGGTTCGTTGCACCCAAACCTTTCAAAGTCTATTTTAATGAATAGAATACGTTTGATATTCGTGGTCTGCACTGGGAAGCCATGTTCTCTTAATTGTATGTTAATAAGTGGCTCTGCACTGTCACCAGCAGGATTAATACAGAGCGGTGGAATTAGAGAGCCGATGGCGTGGGTCTGACCTCCTCATCTTGTAGACGCCCTTCTTGACGCAGCCGAAGTTGCCCGAGCCGAGCTCGACCTCGTCGATCATCAGCTGCTCCCTCTTCAGGAAGAGCTTCTTGTCCTTGAGCTCCTCAGGGTCACTGTAGGGGCTCTCGTACACACTGGTGTCCATGGGCAGCAGCGGGCGCTGACCGCTCGGCACATCCGGAGCTGCAGGGGCACAGAAAGGGCATGGGGTGGGGGGGGGGGCAAAACAATTCTGAGTAAGGGGCTGCAAATGTGAAAGTTTATCATATTCAAATCACGTGACAATGTGACCTTTCAACCCTGACAGCCCGATCTTCACTTTCTGTTTATATATACAGTACGCAGAAGTACTAAAAGAAAAATACTTTTTAGTCGAAAGATTTGTCGTTGAGCTTCTCAGGTTTCTTTTAGTATTTAATTATAAGTATAGTTATGGACGATAACCTCTAAGTACATCATGTACACCAGAGTGTAACCGTACAACATGACCCCCTGCAACACTGACATTTGTTACCCAGAGCAAATGTGGTAATTCTTACATCTCAATATCCCAATGAGTTCACTTTTATATAGAAGTGATATTTCTTACACGAGTGTGGTATGGCTAGCAATTGTGGGTCAGCTGTGAGTCCACAGAGTCACAAGACTCTAGAGTGTAGTTCTAGAATATCAAATGCAATAAAATAACAAAATAAAAGACTCACCTTTTGGTGGTGGGGTGTATCCATTATGACCTGCAGGTCTCTGTAAAGAAAAACAACCAAAGCTGTTTGAGAAAACAAGTGCTTTACAAGGGAAAACACTAGCTGGTGTTTAAGCATTAGGTGTGGAAAGCAGGCAACAGCAGGGGAGCTGAGAAATGAAACTCACTTTATATGTGGGCACGTTTGGAGTTGGGATGACTGAAAGTAAAAAATAAAAAAAAGACAGAAATCAGTTCATTTGTCTTTAAACTCAATTTCATTTTACATTCAATTATATGACAGTTCTCATTTGGAAACAAGTGAATTGAATGGCTGTTTGCATACCAGCTGTGTGGTTGGGGTTCGTGCACGGCTCCTTGAGCGAGTGAATCAATCCGTCTGGTTTGATCTTGAGATATTCCACGAGCTGCAAACACGTTGGAGAGAAATACAGATTATTGTTTAATTCAAGCAGCTTTTTTTTGTTCAATTTATCCTCAAATGAACACTTAAGTTCCACTTTGGTTAACCGAGAATAAATCCGGACCCCTGGATATTTAAAAACATTCACATTCTCAATCTGAGAACCTGCAGGAAACAGGAAAGAATCTAACAAACAGATGAGTATCTTATCAACAGAAGTTCGAGTGAATAGCCTGCCAGATTGGAGCAAGCTGAATGCACTGTTGGAGGGTTTTCAACAGTTTCAGTCAGACTGGTTGACAAAGCCTCGGGTTCAGATTGGAGCAAGCTGCCCACATACTGGAGCAGCTGTGGGCTGTTGTGTGTTACTCTACCTGCCAGACGGTATCGAATTTGGTTCCTTCAGGCATGGAGTACTTCCCTGACTTGTCCAGGATGATCTGGTAATGGTAGACCGATTTGCCGTACATCATCGAGAGAGCGAACGTCCCTGCTTCTTTCCGATCTCTTATTCTAAGGAAAGAACAATGACCTCGAAGCATTAGCCAATGCAGAGGAAGCCCTTTGGAATTGTGGCAATGGATGAGAATGGATGCAAATGTAGACTAAGAGACTAATCAAAATGATGGGTGCTGTTCACACACAGCTTTCACAGGGAGGAGCTACCCCCCCCCTCACTGTTATATCAAACCACCACATACAGGGTAAACATTTCAGCCAGGAGGCACTAGCCATGACATCTGTCTACTTGACTTATAGTTTAGCCAATAAAACCCCATGGAGAGGGAATAAAAGGACCTGCTTACAGGAACTTGCCGTCTGGCTGCATTCCGGAGTAGAGTCTCCGCTCACCCTCCTCTCTGGTGATGGAGCTGTGGTACCAGGGCATCTTCTCGTGGGCTGTGGTGGCAATCAGCTTCTCCAGCTGGGGGGCCTGGCTGATGATGGCCTGCTCCACTGCGTCCCCCTGAAACGACAGAGCCGCGCCGTCACTGCCTTGTGGAAGAACGAAACGGCATCCCATCTCAAGAGGAGATAAGCAGGGATGGGCACACCATCCTGGAAACAGCAGTGCTCCCCTTTATGCTACAGTACGTTTGCAGTAAATATTCATCTACAGGGGTTTCTCAGGGTATTTCCAATCCATTCACTAGTAGAATAGAAAGGGAATATATTATAAATGGTATCATGATGGTATGACCCAATCCAGATTGGCCATCAATTGCAGCATCATGGTCCCATATCAGCATCAGCATTAGACAGTGTGCAACATTCATTGGGTAAGCCATGGCTCTGTCAAGTTCAAAGGAGGTTATGATATTGCATAATGCACTGGTGAGAGAGCAATACAAAAAGGTCAGTGTGGAGAGAATCCAGTGAAGAGCAACTGGACTAAAAACAAATTGAGAAACCCTAGCCAATACCTGAAGAGCAGCAGAGAAACCAGGACCAGAGGACACAGTTGGAAATTAGGACAGAGAATCAATTAATTAGCCACGTCACTGGCTCCGGATCATTGAGTTCTCAAGCTGGCTTTACAATGTTTTTAGATCAACCAGCATCCAGGAACCAGAAGACCACTGATGTGCCGGATGGTCTCCTCTCCTTCTTAACTTTTCTTCATTATATTTAAATGGGAACTGCCTGTATGGGTTCAGCTAAATGTAGCGTTGCCGAAGGATGCCCCCCTCCACCGGTTCCGAAACGAGAGATTCTTACCTCCAGATTCCAGGTCTGCCGCACGTACTCGCGCAGCATGTTGTCACGCAGACTGTCGAAGACGCCGGCCCTGGGCACGGTGCCGCTCTGGCGCAGGCAGGGCTTGCGGAGGGTGCACACCAGGCCGTCGGGGTCCTTGGAGTAGAACTCGCAGAGCTCCTCGGGGCCGCAGTGGGCCTTGCCTCCGGCGATGGCGAAGGTGCCGTTCAGCTGCCGCTCGATGGGGTAGTGGTGGATGCGCACGTCGTACACGACCGTCAGCACGTACCCGCCCAGACTGCGCAGGCACTGCCGCAGCAGGAACAGCCCGTCCGCCATGCCCGCCAGCTTCAGCTGCTCCTCCGCCTCCTGCCGGCTGATGCTGCCATAGAAGAAGGGCAGGTCCGCGGCCGGGTCCGGCATTGCAGCTCTCCTGTGAGACTCCTGTGTGTGGCACTGAACACTGACTGCTGCTTCCAAACCTGCCACAGAAACAGCAGATAAAAAACCCAGTGAGCTTCCCACGGCTTCGGAACACACTGAGCTCACAAGCACCACGTGCAAGAAAATGAAACTATTACTATTACTCACAACAAACCTTAAGCTGTCTCAGAGTCCTACAGAAATGAAGATTAGAAATGTAGGCAGGGATGGAAACAAGACTCCTATTGCAAAACGCTTTCACACATTCCAGGTTTTACTACGAGATTGAGATGAGTCACAGTGCACAGGTGTGTCTTATTAAACTCATAGTAAAATCAGGAATGGATCAAACTGCTCTGCAACGGGAGTCTTATTTCCATCCCTGGTATGAATGCGCTGATGTCAAAATGTTCACTTGCTTTGTCAAGTGTCAGGGCCCTTTGGGAACAGCAGTTTGGAAACACTGCCCTATAGGATTACTTGCTACTCCTTTTGTAAAAATGTTAAACATTCATACTCTTCTCCACATGAGCACCTTTTTACAGCGGTTATGTTTGATACCTTAAGGCATCAAAAGAAACATTTCTACATTTTGTTGAAAATTCCCTCAAGTTCTGCAGCTCATATGTATATCTCTTTAGCTTTCTGAGCTAATTTAAAATACGACTCATTTGTTTGCCCTGTTGTGTCTCCAGTGTTTTGAAGAGAAACATCTGAGCCACGTACCAGACTCAAGGTCTCCTTGTGGAAGTGCACACAGATTCCTTTGAGAAGGAGCGAGCACACTCTGTTGTCAGTGCTGACGCAGTCCTGTGTCGAGCAGGTTTGAGAGCAGTTACACCCCCAGCCCGGCGTCTACAGGAAACCACAACAGGAAGCTCTGAACATGCCAACGCTCCTGCCAGTGCTTCACACAGGTGCGCTGCTAGAACATTCGCTGGCAATTCTAAACTGCATCAGCCAATCAGAGTCCAAGGTATGTTAAACTTCCAAATGAGGGCTGTAAATCTCTTCCAATGGAATAGCAGTGTTCTTATGATATTCCATTGGGAAAAATGACGATGAAATATTTTGTAATTGACATAGGCTATTACCAGTACTTTACTCCTAGTGTGTTCTATCCTCTGAATTTGCAGTCGCTGATTCAGTACAGTGGCGTAGCTGGAATCATTGATCAGGGGTTCTGTAAACTACCAATTTAGGAAATACTAATAAACTGTGTTAAAAGTCATTATCATTCTAACTGCAACACTTGCAGTAATTTTAGCACTGTATTTAAAGACACTGTATTTAAAGACACTTAAACTGGGCCGTCCAACAGATGACCTTTGACCTCTGCACAAGAAGGATATCATCACTGTAATTAAAATGCAAAGGCCATTGCGGAAGAACATTTTGAGTTGATCCTTTTTTATGGTGTTTTATGAAGTTCAAATTGTTTTAGTCTTGGAGGCAAACTAGTCATAAAAAAGAAAGTGTTAACCGACACTGCAGAGTACTTTCACACCTCTATATGACAATAAGGTATTTTATTGCTGATGTTAAATTGTTGGTAGCTCACAACACCAGTGACTCAGTGCACGCTGTAACGCCTCATACCCTCAATAGCATCTGGCAATGCAATACTTGTTTTTATCGAATCACACCAGCACTGTAGCTGAAACTTGAAACATTTCAACCTTCAACTTGATTCAGTGGGCAAGGTTCGCTGTAAAGCGATGAGGAGAAACAGTCCCGGACAGTTTTACCTCCCTAACCTACGGGACCACCAGAGCCAATGCGAGGCTCCCTTAAGAGTCCCCAGCGAAGACCAGCCTACTCCACACCTCAGTTCTCGTATTCAAAAAAAATTCTGGTTTACCAAATGTCTTGGTGAAAACATATAGCATACGCAACGGTTATAAGATCCTTCACTTTCCATGAATACCTGTATGGCATTGATGGTCTACTCTGTATAAACACGTAGAAAATTAGTGCACATAAATATATGCATCTTCCAAAGAACAACCAAAATTCAGTTTCATCAAGAGATATAAGAAACATTTGCTGTTCTGGGGGAAAGGGTGATGGGGTTGATAAAGAGTGGAAAAAAAAACTTCTTAATACCAAACCCAAAAGCCACGTCACCTCTGATTGCTTTGTGGTTGCTGGAAGGATGCTAGCAAGCAGAATCTGATTTTCCATAACTGTAAAGAGGTAGAAGGTTGGGGCAAACCAGCTGTCTGGACAAGCAGGATCCACCTGAAAGCAGCAGTGCGATACTCTGTACGATTCACAGCTCTGATGCTATTGCAAGCCTACGCAATCAGAAGTTACATTCGGAGCACGGCCATCGCTGCCTTCTCCATTTTACTTTTTTATTTGAGTTATTTTGTTTTTAGAAAATAAACGTTCACTGTATTTTGGAAATCCTACCTTCAGTTTCGCTGAACTGAGGTCGTAACAGGATAAAATAGGTCAAAGAATTAGCCTGCAATCGCTTACGTCTTTAAGAACTGCATTTCAAAAACAGACATCACCAACTTTCATTGCATGGAAAGTTTTTTTTTAAATTTCACAGTGCAAAAAAAAAACAAACCCACACACGTTACCTCTAATGATACTAACATTCTGTAAACTATCAGACCCTCTGAAAACCTGGATTCGACATAATGTCTGGAGGTCTGGGATCTTATCAGAGCTATTGCTTGAGTTACATTGTGCAAACACATGGCAAACTGCACAGTTACTGTGGATCAGGGGACATGCAACAGCTGAAAGGCTATTGTGTGTCCCGTGCCTGAATCTAGGTTGTGATTTTACCGTTCTTTGTGCTTTTTTTTAGCTTCTTAGTTCACCTGTGGCTTTTCAGAAGCCACAAGTGCTGGCGAGAGATGTTTCATGGTGCCCACACTGGAATCTGAACAGCCCCCGCACAGCCGCCCGCAAACAGGCTGACCAGAGACGCAGCAGCTATCTCCACACCACAGAGCGTTTACCAAGAAACGCTGAAAAGGAAATCTTTCATCAAAAAGATCTTGTCAAAGCCACTGATATCCACCCTTTGGGGACCACTACATAAAAGCTGCAGAAAGATCACTTTGAAAACCAATCACTGAACCCCTGTGTGGATCCATTACCAGGCCGTTGCATTGCCAGCAATGGATTTGGACACATATTGCATAGTGGTGCAGCTACGGTAGCACACTGAGTGCTGTAGATATGGTGCCATGGTACTCCAATGGATTACCAGGGTATTTATTCACACCAATTTCGATAGCAGTGTCTTCTTATAACTGTAGCTTCAGGAGAACCCTTAATACAGAACCATTGCCATTGTTGCGTTGTTGGTACATTGCCATTGGGCATCATGATTCACATTCTCATGAATATGAAAACGCTATGATTGCCTGTTTTGGGGGATTTTGACAGGATGTTATATTCAATTGATCTATACAGATCTAAATATCCTAAATATCGTCACTGTTTACACAATTATTAAAGGGGCAGTGGTTGGAAAATCAAACATCCATCAGTACACTCGTCTGTACAAACACGTTCAAATACGGCAGTATTTACTGTAGATCCTACTTGTTTGGATTTCTTAAAGATCATTTTTGTATATATAAATGGATGACCAGCAGATAAACAGTGCTTTAGCAGCCGATACTAAAAAGTATTCATTAATATGTTTTTGCTACATTTGAATTATGCTTATAGTACCAAAAAACAACACAAACAGCCCGTGCTAAAGATCACTAGCTTGGCCTACTGTATGTTTCAACAAAGCGAACACATTCGGAGCGAACTTGCAAAATTTGGATTCTAGCGAACAAACAGCGCTACGTAATGACGTCACGCGCTTAAAAAAATAGTTATCGCAAAAATTTTCTCGATGCATTTCCATCAATTTTTATTCATTCGTTAGACTAGCGTATATAAACTCTAGCGAATAACCAACCTCGCTGAGCATTCTGGTTATGCAACGTGTTGCTGGACTGAAAATTGATCAATAAGGAATATATATATATATATATATATATATATATATATATATATATATATATATATATATATATATATATATATATATATATATAGTCTGTCTTGCCTAGTTTACAATTACAACAGGTAACGTCTTTAAAGAAATGACCATATCTGCCAGAAATATCTGGAGGCTGTAGTGCAGGAAATATAAGCGCAGCCATATTCAGTTGTTTGGAAAATTAACAAAATGATGATCCAGTGCAGAAAATTGTGTGGTTTAAATGAGACAGTGCGTCGGTAATGCTATCACAGCAGTATGAGGTATGTTTATTTTATATTATAATTAAATATGTGTTATTTAAGTTCAATTACCGCAATTATATCTGGCCAAAAGTTTTGCATCACCCTACAGCGTTAACCAGTGTTGCTTCATAAAGTCCAACATAACATGTTAAATATAATGTTACGTTAACATATTGAATTACATACTGCTTTGTAGTTTTTTTCTATAGGCTGCTAAACGAAAAACCAACATGGAATACGACTGCTGTTATGGATTCAGGTAGACTGTGCGCTTCATTTATCGTACAGGACACATTTTTATCCATCCCAATAGAACATACTTATTTTTTTTATTGTATGTTTTTCGCTCGCATGAATTAACAAATTTGGCCTGTTTCCATCACAGTAGTCGAGCTATTTTTTCCGCATGAGTTTTTGCTTATAAAAATAGTTTGATGGAAACCGTACCACCGTATGACTGAACAAACTATGCGCTAGCTCATAAAATTCGCTCGTAAAGTATTTCCACTGCATTTGTGAGCATCGTTTATCGTACAGGATACATTTTTTCTACCCACCCCTAAAAACTTTTTGTTTCTATGTTTGTTCGCTCGCATGAATTAACCGAATTTGGCCTGTTTCCATCACAGCGGTTTTTTTTTATAGGAATGAGTTTTAGCGCATAAAAAAAAGTTTAATGGCAACATGTGGCCATTTTAAACAGTGTTAGCATGAAAGAATTGCACACAGTTCATCAAAGTTTTTGTTATTTGGTACCTTTTAAAAACTGCTATAAGGCTAGTGTCGCATTCATTTAAAATGTTACAATGGAGTAAGATGTAGAGACGGATTAGTCACCATGGAGAACCGATAACCGTTGAGTATCTGTGGAAACGCCAGTACATCTTCTGTGTATGTACGTCACCCCCTGCATGAACTTCACTGTGCACCAAATTATACTTTATAAGGCAAACAAATCGTTACCCCTCCCCCTGTCCCGTTTCGGACCCGCTCCCCTGCAATAGCTCATCACTTTGAACATCCTACCTAGTATTCACCAAGTTACCTGTCATTCACGTTATGAATTGGAAATTGGACGTTTAGAGTTTCTCGATGGGGGAAGTGAAACTGGGGGTGGAGAATCGTGTGGAAACAAACACCCAGATTTAAAAGAAGTTTCTAGAATGGAATCAAAACTATAAGCATGCATTAAAAATGTTACAGTTACGTTAATGACCTTTGTATTGGATATTAATGCTGTTATATTTTGGATTGCATCTGCTGCTTGAAATGTAAAGTAGCACTTTAAAACGAGTTCAATATTTTAAAGTCCCATTAGCTACCATGTACAATAATGACCTGTTTGATGGGCTGAAACAGCCAGATTATATCATTAATTCCAGCACAAAAAGGTTGCCAGGGCGACCTTCCCCTCATCCTTATATAGAACAACAGCTAGGCTGCAGTGAATTACAAGGTTATTATAATTGCATGAGATGCAAGCATAACCTCAAATTATTCACTTCAACCCCATGTGTTATTGTTTGTAATGTATATGGATTCCACAAGGATTATATGGAAGGCTGTATTCTTTGTTGTGTTTTTGCTTTCTTGGCCTCTGATGAACAATTCTCTGCAGACTGGCTTCTGGCGTGAGAATTTTAAAAATAATAACAAAGTCAGCAGTTTAAAATACACAGAAGTAAAAAAAAAATTGTTGGGAAAGTTAGAAATTGCTGATGTGTTGCCACGTCACTTAATTATGACTTTTTTTTCATTCGGGCTGAGACGCAATTATAGTATTTATCCATATATTATATATTTAATAAAGTTAAATGCCAGATGTGACCCTATTTATAAAATTTAAACAGTTAGTGGTGCTCAGATCAATTGAACAGCCACTTCTAGACCCTTTCATGCAGTAAATACACATGTAATTAAATAGTAACTACTCCACACAGCAACATGTGTAATGAGATTCTTTTTATGATCTTATCAGCGGCCAGCCCCAAAAAATGTATTTCTATATGTCTAGAGATATGAATAGGGTGGTAAACACCAGCAGGATTCAAATAGAGTTAAAGGCGACGCTATTTAGATCGGCTACTGCTGAGGTAATTCACGTAGACCCCTGCTCTAGAGTCTTACTAGAGACAAAATGGCTTATTTCTTTGTGCATCTATGACCGTGTTCTCAAGGCCTCCATTTTACATTGCAGCCTTATTATAGTGTCGCTGCCTATTTGTTAATGACAGCACACCCACCTATCACTTCTAACTGTGACGTATGAACAGCCAATCAGAAGTTCCAAGGCGGGCATCAAAGTGTAATGGATCACTGTGCTGTGGATCACAGTACAGGAGCTGGCCCGCACAGACCTAATTTAAAAACAAAGCCTGCCTTTAACTTCAGAAGTTCTGTGTTTAATTTGACACTACTGCATTTCATTATTTACAAAATCTATTCCTGATACTCTGGAAATGTAAAGTTAGCAAGCTTCGAAAAACAAATTCTGGTCTTTTTTAAATGGTACGGAGTAGCCTAAGTTCCAGTTAAAATACCCTCTTGAGTTGGTTCTGTGTTTAAAGTAAGCTACTGCAGTGCCATGCGCTGATGAATGCTTGTTTTGTGTGATTAACATGCCCCCTGGGTTTCAAAAACCCAGTTCCAGGGTGTGGGCAGAGTGTTAGCAGTACACCCACGCACAAACAAATGGAATTAAATCAAAACAAAGTGGTTCAGGGCACTTTTTAAACTAAATTTCTTTCTCATCTTGGGGCAAGACATATACAGAGCAAGACAACAAAATGTAAAAAAACATTTTGAACCTTTCCCTGTGTGTGTTTTATTGCAGCCCACCATCTCTCTGGTCTGTAACCAGGCACTGGTCTCTCAGCGCCAAGCAGTGTTGAAGCAATGTTTCCTTATAGCACGCACAATCACTTCAATAAATGAGATTCTGCTTTACAAGGAGCCTTGGGGGTTTGTGCCAGACTTCCAAATTGAAATCCAAGGAGGAAATGGCTTTAACACACACATTCTCGGACAAGCTGGTATTTCTATACACCTCAAAGAGACTGAAATATTTATAAATGCAGATCCCACATGTGTTAAAAGATGAAACACCCTTACTTTAGCTTGGCTGTGTTCTGTGTCGTCCTTATTGCCGCGGTATCATTTTATCATCTCTCATTTCATCAGGGGATCTATTCAGCTGAGCAAAGCCGTGTGGGATCTGACCTTTAAACCGCTGTAGGATCCCTCCCTGAGGAAATGCACTGAAGACACTCACATGCACGGTGTTGGATGTTGGATTTTCATAACCGTGATGCTTAGATTTCAAATGTCTCAGTGGCTGGTGTTTAGATCGGCTGCTGTTTAGACCAACTGAGCTGAAGACATTTCTTAACTGTTCCCACAATAGCTGCTCGTTTCAATCAGAGCATTAGCGTTGCTGCAGGACTGAGCGTGATCTTATTAGACCCTCGTAAAACAAATCCTCTTTCTCCTAGTGGATCCTACTGAGTGCAGATTAAGAAGTCACTGATTTACAGCATGAATAAAAATATCAAAATGATGGGATCTACGCGTGGTCAATTAAAGGTAATATCGACTGGTAACGGTATTCCCTGTAATAGACTATGCTGATTCAGTATATATGACTGCATCCCACACAGTTCTGACAAAGCTGGTTCCCATCTATAATAGTGCTCCAGGATTTTGCAGGTTACACCCAGCCCCACTGTACTCTCTGTGAAACTTTAGGGTGGCTCAGTCTGGAGAATAGAAGGCTCTGTCATTTTTTGTGTTTAGTTTATAAGGCGTACACTGGAAATGCTCCAAGTTACCTTACATCTGTTAGAGACACATAACTGTACCTATGCCCTACAATCCCCAAATTGAGATCTAATATGGGCCAACATGTTTTTATATGTCAGGCATCTCATCTTTGGAATTCATTGCCTTGAAAACGGCCTCTTCACAATACCTTTTTAAATCACTCCTAAATATTTTAAATCTGACCAAGGTTGCAAATCCTGTGACCAGAGTCATGCAAATAGGAATTGTTCTATTTTTCCATGTTTTTATTTTGTATTACTGTTTTTACGGCTGTTTAAATTGCTTTTGTCCTGTTTGAATGCTTTGTCTCTTTTTTTGCTGTGGATGTTGTAATGTTATTTCTTGCCAGGACCCCCTTGCTAACGAGATGTATATCTTAAGGGTTCTATCCTGGTTAAATAAACACATTTATGTTTAAAAATATAACACAGGCAACATGGAATGCAGTTAAAGTAATAAGCTTCTTAAAAAAAAAAAACGCATTATACTTACTCTAGGATTAAATGTGTAATTAGCCGATTTTTAAAAAATACCAAGCAGCAAAACAAAAAACAAACTGTGATAAAGATAACCAATGTTTTTTTTTTGTTTGTTTATAATGTAGCGTTACCATTAAATAATTCCACACGGTTCTCATAGTTATGGTTGTCTGGTACTTTTTTAAGGATAGCGACTCCTTAATTCAAATGTGAATCCTAGGATTAGACCCGTGACTGAACACTATGACTTTCGGCTTTCTTTTCTGGTTCTGATGGAAGTTTCCACATGTAACCCCGGTATATTCCAGAGGAAAACGTCTTGCCACATTTGGTTCCATGTTGGTGACCTCTGTCTAGGTTAGTGTGCCTGAGTGAATGGATCTATAACTACACTGCTGGTTTATACAGTGCAAGAGCGCAATGTCTTTTCCGTGCCTCGTCTTGCACGATCGGAAAGCTCTTAACAGGTCAATAATGATGATAAAAAGTGTTACATTAAATACACACGCTGCACCTTTTCCAAAATAAAGTCTAGTAACTCACATTGGGTGTCTCCTTCAGAGTCTGCATAGTACACTCAGTTTAAATTTACTTTATGACTCTTTCTCCCTGGCAAATGTTTGTGCCACCGACTACCAGAAAGCATGCCCAGGGTGCGTTTAATATTTCTGTTTGTTCTTGCTATGTAAAGAATGGAGATCCTGTACAATGCATGTGTAACCATGCAGTTAAACTGAAAATATTGTTAGGATTAATGAAAACCAACCTCAATTGACATCTCTCACTAAGACAAACCAGGGTCACTGGACCCTGTTCAGATTAGTGATTTGTACTGGAATCTGTTCCATAGTTAAATGCCTTGTCTAGTCTTTGTTTTATGTTTCTTTATACTTCAACAAAAATCAGCAGTAACTACATGAATTAAACATGCACAGACAACTGTAAATGTTTTGCACACTCATCACAGAATTATGATGCTGTTTCTACGGGTACAATCCGCGTGCGTTTCATCACGATTCAGATGATAGGTCAGTTTGGACCAGCAGGGTTCGGATTAACATGACTCTGCTGTATTTATGCTGAGCCGGACAAAACCAATAAAAAGCCATGAGTCTGCAAAGCATGTTTCAATAGTTTTAAATATTGCATAACCGTCCCCTTTGCATATTCTGACCTGTAACACAGAAAAGAACAAAATGAGCTCCTGTTTCAATTAGGCTTCCAGGGTTAACAACTGGATTTAACCAAGCAAAACAGAACATCAATTTTATAGTTAAAAACCTCTCTTAGTATCCAGTGTAGTGGGCATTCCTGAAAGTGACCGCTGTGAGAGTTCAGGCGAGGGCACTTTATGAAAGATAAAGGATCCAGGAGCAATGTGTTCTGAATTCTCCAGCATGGACTTGTCAGGGTATCTGTAAGGGTTGTGTTTAGGGCTGGGTATGTACATCCACAAATTTCTTTGAATACGTTTGAAAAAAAGAATTAAATTACATTTTGAATAAGGTAATATTGAATTGGATGATTATAAAGTTAAATAAATCTAACATGTTTTTCAAATATCTGTATTGTATCTTAATAGTATTGTTCGCAAACATCATGAGGACTATTTGAATTTTGATCATTTTGAATGATTGAATCATTAATTAACTGATTGAGGTCAGGTGTTAATGCATTTAATGGCAAGGGTGGCGTCTATTCACTACAGCTTGATGAAGGCTGGCCGAAAGGTCGCTCTGTTTTTAACAATGGAAATTGTTAAATTTGTTGAATGGAAATTTGATCTATGATCTGTTATTATGGTGTTGCACCTCTGCTTGAACGATATTGGGATATTTGGGATCCTGGCAGTAGCACCCAAAAATGGAAATACTGGTAATTATATATAATAGTCAGTGTGTGATATAAGCTACATGTTTTGGATTTACGGTTTTTAATGCACACATAACATATTATAAACCTCGGGGAATGTTTCAGCCAGTCAGGTTCTGAGCACGTTATGCAAGCGTAGATGCCCTCTAAAGATAAATGAAACTGTAGGGTATTTAAAATGTGACGTACATTTCAAGTCGCCTAAGAGATCCAGATTAAAATATAACCCTGAAACTAATTTAAAAATTGTCTTCAAAGACACAAACACAGAAGCCCGCTGCAGATATCATTACCTGCTAGATATCTGACCTTGTCTTTCGTCAGCTGCATCGGATTTTAATGTCGCAGGGGCATTTCAATAGCGTGGTACATCGTCAGAATGTGATATGTGTATCACAACTTGACCCATGCGATGTCAGAAAGTGGTACGCTGTCAAGACTCAATGTATTGCATATGATAAATATTCACATGCTATTTTCTTAATGGTGGAACAATATGATACATTGCATTAAAAACGATTCGGAAAATATGATTCAATTAAAAAAGGGACTGAAAACAACATAACGTACCAGATTTGAATGGCCGTTGCCCTGCTTTCTCAGCAGTAGCTGTTTAGCCTTGTGCGAGCCAGCGCAGTGAGCTGCGGACCACGTTTTAACACGTACCTGAAAACTGGTTGCTGTAAATTATTTGTTGTGACTTGAATTTAAGAATTTGGGTATTTTAGAGATCCGGCTACAAAACCATCCCATACAAGTTAATCCGTACTATATTAGCATGCAATGGATTTGACATCATCTAGTGTTGCAGAAAATGATTTACGCATTTTAGTAATTAAATAGAAAATGCACTCTTTTGTGTGTTTCTCTTCCATTTATCCTGCTTAATGACCCCTGAACTCTGACATGGTGTGTGCATGTGTCCTGTAAGCTAATGCTGTTACCTCTTACTCACACCGTGACAACAATTACTAAGTAGCTGCAAAGTAAAGTAAATCGTTTCTAACGCTAACATTTCGTTACCAAATGATAACTGCGTAATTGCTGTGAGATCTGTGCACAGTAACTGAAAGCATTGCTTCATTTGTAAACACCTCCAGCAGCTTCAGTTCCAAAGAGTCACATATGTTGCAGGAAATTGTGTGAAGCCACAGGAGAGCGTGTGTGCATCATGCACATGATGTTAGGGGCTCGGAAAAGCAATGCCTGGGGGTCTGAAAACCCATTTTATTAGAGAATCTGGTGCTTGAGTCCTATATTCCTCATGCAATAATAATAATAATAATAATAATAATAATAATAATAATAATAATAATAATAAGGCATGACTTATACTATGGACTTAAACATACATAGGCCCTTAATCTAGTTACAATGCAAGGGAAACTGGTCTTTATTGTGACTCTACAGTATGTCCTCCCACTGGTTTATCATCATGAGAACTCAATTTGGTTATCATAATACTTTATCTACGCTGCAGAAAACACACGATAAAGAAATTAGAAGATGACATTAGAGCTTCTAAAGGCTCTGTTAAAAATAGATGCTGCGAAGTCGATGGGGGTTCTGTTACGCAACTTCAAGAATTTGTATCTGCGGCAAGGCAAGCGCCATTTTAGGGCTCTTTCTCAATTCATTAAAAGAGCAATTTATAAATTAATTAAACAAAGAGTAGCACTGACTGTTGTTCCTTGCCTGTGCTGACATGCTCAGAACCAAGGAAAAGCAGACTGCACAAATGAAACGTGCAGAAATTAAAAACGCCTCTATTACTGGAATGACAAGCAACGCGACGGGCCTTCCTGTTTGATACAGTATAATACCGCACTCCACCAGCACCATATTAAAACAATTCCATATCGAAAGCTACTCTTTAAAATAGTGACCTCACATGTCTACGTATTCCAATTGCAGTAGCTGCCATTCCATTTAAATTCATTCTGATAATTGTATTACACAACTACAAAAATCAGCAAACACTACCCGTCCAGACTCTCGGTGCTATCACTTTGCATCGGCCCTGTGTGATGCTTGTCTCGGGTTTTTCTTTAGATAGTATTGTGTAGAAGACTTGTTTATTTTATCTTTTGTATTGAAAAATCAAGATAATGCTTCAAGCACAGTTTTATCGTCCTGGCAGGGCTCTGTTTTCAGTTTTAACAATGAACACAGACACATTTCCTGAGCTTTTGTGTCTGTTTGTGTTGGGTTTATTTTTGCATGTTTAAGCTTTGACAGAGCTGCTAAGTATATTCAGACAAATATTGTTTTTATTACAATAGTAGTATTAGTAAAAAAAAGTACTATTATTATATTATTACTAGATATAATACAAAATTATCCTTTTTTTTAAATCTTCATAAAAGCAAAACAAAACAAACAAAGCCCTCCCTTAAAACCCAGCCACTCCTCAGGGAACCTTACAACAGAGTATTCATTATTATTAAGAGACAAAATGAGCCAGTATACACAGAAATACATGCACTTATGTGTATACCTATCTACACACAATGCACACAAATACACCATATACACACACATACACACACACACACACGCATAAATATAATAACCACAAACATACGCATGTAAAAATGTACAAGCAACAAGAGCAGGCCTAGTATACTGAATGGAAGAGATACAGCATTATAACTCCTCAGCCATGAAACCCCTTTTGTTCTTATCTTTTATCTTTAAGCATCTTTTTGCTGTAGAGAGTGAACAAATAAATACATACATAAATGATTATGTATTTTTTTTTAAAATTACAACAGAGACCTGCTATCTGTTATGGTCTGTATAATAAAACGATTCCTTCGTCAAAAATGCTAGGCTTTCTTGTTTAAGTCCTGTTAATAACAATGTAATAACACAGTAAACGGTGCAATGTTTTACAAAGTAATTACAACTGAGTTTGTATGAAGTCACCATTATTCAACAATGCATTGGACACTAATTCGTATTGAGCTCTTAAAGCATAGCAGAATCACAAATGTAGAATTCCTGCATACATGTTATGAATTAGATTTGAATGCACTATTAGAATGTATTTGTATGAATTCTATATGATTTTGAAAAATGTAACAAGTGTTTTTGAATGTATTTATATTGATATTAATGGAATTTAAATTACTGCATTACAAAAATTATTTGTAAACAAAAATCATACGAACGCTTGAAAATATTATTATGTACATGTCTTATAATTAAAAGTATTGTTCACAGCTGTAACATGTGTTTCTGATCAGGTAAAGAATAATACAGCAGTTTTGAAGTATTGATATTAATTTAATGTGTGGCAAAACCATATACACAAATACAGTCACAAAAGTATAATTAGGACTGTTTTAAATGCTATTTTGTCAGCATCTTCACTTTACTGTGATATGTTAATTAACATGTATTGTTTAAAAATTAAAAAGCGCTTTGCTTGTGATTTAAAAACCATAAATATAAATTAAAATGTTTTTAAGAAAACAATATAGTGGAGACTCTGACAAAATAGCATTTTCACAAGTATAATTCTGTGATTGACAGTGGTGACTTTTTCACTGAGGCCCTTTCAGAGTTTTTAAGTGGTTTAGTTATTTTTATGTGTTTTGTAACATTTTAAATGTTTTCACGCAGGGTAATTTCAAGGGAAAGTCAAGATTTTTTTTTTTTCAGAAAGCTTTCCCCAATAATTTACACACGCTTCTCCAGTTTTTGTGAATGTAAATCTGCAATATAATGGAGGAACTCATCTAAAAATCTGCCTTTGAAAACTTAAAAAAAGTATTTTCAATTAAACACGGTATACACTTTGTGTCTCTGAGAGTAACATCATTTGGGCCTGAATTGGAATAACTGTAATAAAATGATAAAATACACAAGAAACAACTATGTTGTAGGAAGGAGAGAGAAAAAGACTGTTTAGATTTTCTTGTGTGTTTTATAACATTAACATTATTTTTTTCATAGAAATTGTGGGCAAGCTCGCGTTTTAAAAAATAAAAACAGCATACACTTTAAAATACCGGAGCATTAACACTGTAATTACAATGTGTTTAATAAATGCACTTAGCACATGCGATGCTGTGATTGTGAGGGTGGAAATCCATACAGTAACAATATACATTGAACTACATGTTTTTTTTTTTAATGATATAATTTTATTGTAACAAAAACTGTAATAAAAGTGAATCTACAATGCATGTATTTTGAACTGTATCAAAAATGTGTCAGTGAGTACCTAGTTACAATATGTTCACACACACACACACACATACACATATATATATATATATATATATATATATATATATATATATATATATATATATATATATATATATATATATATATATATACACATATACAGTATTATGTTAATGTCTTATACGTTGATTATTTGAAATTAACCCTAATTATGTCAAACAAAATGTAGGCTAACTGCAAACTTGCTTTGAGTTTTGGAGCTGCTATTTTTAAACAGCACCTGCAGGACCCGGTCTTGTGGGCTGCATTGATGGAAACATTTTTTGATTGCAAGATACATTTTTTAAAAATTGGATTAGACAGAGTTGCTTCCACCCCGTAGCTCACAAAACGAATACATGTTTTCTTTAACTTAATAATGTCTCGTTAGTCAATTCCCTTAAAAAAAACTTTTGTAAACTTTTGTAAAACTTTTGTAAACTTTTGTAAAAAAGTGCAGTAAAGCATAGAAAAATCAATATGGTAAAACTGTGGTAACTGGACCTGTTTTCAACAGTTTTGAATAAATGCATTCTGATATCCAATAACCATTCTAGGGTGCTGTTTGGTTATTTTCGAGAAGTCTAGAAAGGTTTAATGCATGATTGAATTCAATATAAATGAATAAAAACTGAAAATACACCTGAGTTTGAATAGGGCAAGGTAAATGCAAAACGACTGTATGAAATAGCTTACAATAGGAGGATGATGCACATGAATCCGACTCACTCACTTACCTTTATTTATCACAGCTGGCTAAAACATTTGTCCTGACCTCTTCTTTAGTTTTTTCCCCTTGTCGTATCGTCCCGAGTGAGGCTAGCAGGAGAATCCCAAAAAGTTATTTTCATGTATCAACGACCAGAGCAGCGAGGCGTCAGAGCGCACAGGCAGGCATCAGTAACAGCTCGCAAAGTGGTGTGGGCTGACTGACAGATTCTGCAGTTTCTCAGAAACCGTGACCTACTTCCTCACTCTTCTCAAACTGCCACAGATGAGATAAACTAAAAAACGTTACCATCTCCTTTGCTCACACAGCAGTGGGTTCCAGAAGCCCATCTTGCTGATTGATAGTCATCTCGGAGGTGGCTCTAGGGCTGCCACCTCTGAGGTAAGAAAAACCGGGACCTCTGAATGGAAAAGGGGGGCTGTTAAAAACGCTTACTCTTTAGAAATCCTATATTCATCCAATAGGAAACATTGACAATATTACTACTATAGTGCTGAGGATGAATTCATATTGTGTGTCTATTGCAGTAATATTGTGTCCTGATTTATCTAACTTGTGCTCAAATTACTGTCACTTAGTGTCCTGGGAAGGCATGTTGAATTCCCGGGACACCTTCCTCAAAACCGGGGTGATCCAGGGAAAACAGGGACAGGTGCATGGAACAAAAATGCTTTCGAAATAATATTTTTTTTTTCTTTAATTATTCCCCAATAAGGATTTGCAGTTGTCTCCAGCATTCCAGAATCTCTTACACACCTAAACTGGTAAGAGTGATATTATGTTCCTGCAGCTCAGGCAGACCTCATGTATTCTATAGCTCTGTTTCTATTTTAAACTGTGAACATTGATCAAATAGCCAGCTCCAGGTCCATTGCTGAGAGCTGGCTACTGTACTGAATAGCCGACTAACTCAACAATGGACATGCAACATCCTGTCTTGTATTAACAGGAAGCATGTGTGCACATCTGTAGATTTTTTAAATTTAATTTTTTTTTTTTTTAAATTTAGTAGTCGCCAATTGATTTGACCCCGTTTTTCTCCCAATTTGAAATGGCCAACTGTATTAGCTCAGCTCACCGATACCACCCCTGCGCTGACTTGGGAGCGGCGAAGACGAACACATGCTGTCCTCCGAAACGTGTGCCATCAGCTGACCGCTTCTTTTCACTCTGTAGGCCCGCCATGCAGCCAACCCAGAGCTACAGCGTCGGAGGACAACGCAGCTCTGGGCAGCTTACAGGCAAGCCAGTCTACAGGGGTCGCTGGTGCACGGTGAGCTGAGGACACCCTGGCCAACCTAAGCCTTCCCTCCTCAGGCAGCGCTCGGCCAATTGTGCGCCGCCCCCTGGGAGCTCCCTTCCAGACCCCCACGCAGACCCCCTAGTCAGTGGGATGTGCAGCATTGTCTTTATAGCGATTCCACTGGTCTTTAGGTTGAGGTCCAGGTTACAGAGGACAGTCCCTGACACAGCATGTTTGTACCTGACATCTCCTTTGAAATACAGTCTCCTTTGTTGCAATACCCTAGTGCACTGACATTCTCTCAAATCTGAAATACTGGGCAAGCTTCTTAAGTTTGCTATAATTTACACTCCCAGGTCTTTTTTTTTGAAGAGGGTGCATGCATGATTGATCATTTTGGTCTTCAATTAGCCCAACTTACAAACACCCTCATGCTGTACCTGGCCCAACATGTTCACTGTATTTGTATGCTGTACTTGCGTATAGCCCTGCCTTATAATTAAGCCAATTGTTACAGTTGACTGTTTATATAATTGCGAGAGGTCTTTGGTGTACCTCTGCTATCCACACAGGTCTGTATTCAGTGCTATATTTTGCCTGTCCTTAATTACTCTGAGTGGGTGTATAATTACACGCTTTCCTCCAACAGATAAAAGACCCACGCTGTGGGCTAAACCAAAAATGAGACAAACTGGTGCCACGTTGAATTTACTCCACAGACAAACAGACTGGCCTCAGTACAGCCCTCCTCAACGAAGACGAACACTTTTACTGAGTGGTTCGGATAGCAGTTCTTCAGCACTGTGTTTTGTATCTACTGATAAGCTTGTATTGCCTTCCCCAGAGTTCAGGTGCTGCTCTGCACTACTAGTTTCCTGCCACAGATATACTGTATGTAACACAGGCTGGATCAGCCACAGGAAATCAAACACATTCTCAACAGTAGGAATCTCATCAATTTCGTACCTCCGCTATAAGCTGAGAGACTGCAGCTTGTGAAAGGTTTTTTCTAACAGCTGCCACTGTAAATGCGGGACTGCAGGAGATAAACTGACATGCTTTTCTTCTGTCTCTGTGTAGAGGGCGCTCTAAACCAAGCAAAAGGAAGATGTACCGATGACAGCAAAGGCTCAATAGCCCCAGTATTCTACAGGATTTAAAAGGACAGGCGTCATATCCTTCAGGGTTTTTGACGCTGTGGCCCATGGGACCCTCTGGGAGCACCTGCAGTCCCGTTTCGGACTGTCTAAATCCAGGTTTTAAGTTGTTGTGTAATGGTCCGGAACAGCATTCCGCCTCTTCAGAATTCCGTTTCTGGTCATGTGATTGAAAGTAAAATTCCGTTCCTGGTCTTCTGATAGAAATTAAAAAGCACTAATCACAGAGCACCCACTGGTATACAGTTACAGCAACTGTTTAATGCTAGACGCAGAATATATAGTAAAATAACATTCCATAGTTTAATTTCGATGGTTATAGGTGCGTATGTCCTCTGTTGTATCACGCTGCTACTTTCATCCAGAACACAAGACGTCCAGGTTAGAACGCACACCGAATTAACTCACTAGCACCCCCACCCCCGTCAACAACCTTACACCTGAGTAGTATAGCTGGGTTGAGGCCTGTGCTGTCCCAGGCTGAGGTTGAGACACTGATTCATGCTGTTGTAACCTCTAGTGCTGATTATTGTAATTCCTTGCTGGTCTCTCTGATGCCTAATTGAACAGGTTGCAGCTCATATAAAATGCCTCTGCATGAACACTGACACACACTAAATCTATTTGCCACATTTCCCCAGTTTTAAGGTCACTACGTTGGCTTCTCGTGAAGCAGTGCATTCAAACACTGCTTCTCCCTCAGAAGGCTATCCATGGTTCTGGCCCTGCCAGTCTGCGTGAGTTACTTATTCCCTGTAAGCTTGTACTTTGAGATCAAATGAACAAGAACTCGATTTAAAATGGTTAATATTTTCAAATCTAAGGTCAGAACACCTCTCTTTGATTTGGTATGACACCAGCGAGCAGCGTGGAGCTCCTTTGGCTTGCTGTTTATTACAATTTTCTGGTAAAGCGCCTTTGGATGCTTGCACATGAAGGACACTATATACATGACATTGGTATTGTATGGTATGCTATCTTCTTCTTATATAGCGCCTTTCATAGTGGACCACCATCACAAAACGCTTTACAGAGGTAGGCTGTGAACTGTGCATTATATGCAGAGTCACTTACAATAGGACATTGATTTAACATCTCATCCGCAGGATGGAGCACAAAGAGGTTAAGTGACTTGCTCAGGGTCACACAGTGAGTTAGTCAGTAGCAGAGCTGGGATTTGAACCGGTGACCTTCTGGTTACAAGCCCAGGACTTTAACCACTGGACCACACTGCCAAACTATGTACATTGTAGTAAACAGACAATTAAAAAATGTATTTTAGTGCAAAAACTGGAGACACAAAACGTCTTATAAAATATGAAATGTAATAAAACACATCATTCTACATAAATATAAATATACATACTACTGCATACACGTCATTTTGGACAGTATTTTTGACGGGTATTGCTAAAATCCAAACTTTTTCTTAAAATACAGTTGGTAGTTATATCGACGTTCTATATGTTCCTGCAAATTGCCAGTCGCTAGCATTTAAAATAGCGTCTGAGATACCCAGTTTATTCTTCTCCAAAGATGTCATCGCTTTGGGTCTGGACGCGTCTATTATTATTTTTTCCCTCACCTTGGCAGGGTTCCCAGTGGCGAGGGAAAGAACTTGGAAGCCGATCTGCACGCTGGGCTGCGGTGTATTTACTGCTCACTTCCTGAACTCGCTCTCAGAAGTTTGAAAAATCCAGGCAGGCAAGCTGCGGGAAAGTGTCCTTTTTCAGGCTGAGCACAGACAGACACTGCGCTGCAAAAAGCAGGGAGCGTTTCAGGGGAAAAAACAGAAGCTGACTGGACTATCATCGTTGTACTGTGTAGCTGCTGCCGCTCCAGAACACACAGAAGAAAAGGTGCGGATACATTTTTTAACATAGATTGTTTCAAACTTTTTATTTTATTTTTTTAACGCTGTGAAAAATAACGACTTAACCCGAATACAAGCCGCTGACATTTCTGTTGGCTTGGTAAAGTTTGAATTATTGCACGGTAATTGCACTGGTATTGTGACGTCAAATCGTGCCAGGGTACTTAAAAAGTACAACTTTGTTATGTATATATATATATAACAAATTCCACATTTTAGAACCAATATGACTGTTTATTATTTAAAAGTTTTTGCAATGCAATATAATTGGCGTGCATTTGCAACCGACACGTATTGTTAAACTGTGACTAGGTAATGGAATTGCGGTGCTTTATAGTATCAATTTGAAATGCTTAAATTACATCTCATTGCAAACTCTTGACATGGTAAATATAAGCAAACCAAAAGCTCAGTAATTATGTGCGGTTTATAACAAAGTTGGCGTGTTGTTGATGTGGACATTTTATTTAAGCAATATATGTGATTTAATTAAAAATAGAACAAAAAAAAAAATATCTGACTGGCGTGCACTGTAAAATCAAATGTGCCATACATTTCTTTTTTCAGCATTTTTTTAAGGTATTTAATGCACAGAGCAACGTTTGACTTATACAATAGTGCTATTCATGAGAGGTGCCGGGTTGATTTGAGTTGTTAAAAACGCGCGCACACACAAGTTGAATTTAATTAGCAGCGTATAATTATATGTATGCATTCATGCAGAGATCTGCTAAGGATTCTGTGGCACGCGGCCAGGAAGTCTGGGTCACATGGCACTTGTCCATAACTTTTCATAACTTTAGTTTGTTAGGGAGTGGACCAGCATGGGAACCGTTATTTAACCGCTGAAATACTGGAAACCCGGCCCTTATTTTATAACAATGTGCAGATTCCAGTAGCAGCCAGTTAGTCAGATTAGTTTATAATGGTCTTGTTAAGTTGAACTGCGGTGTTGCAGGGCGGCGTGAGTACAACATTGTTTAAATTAGTCAACCCTACTAAAATTTGAATCAGTGTAACTTAATTTTAAAATATGGTATGATTTTTATTGTTTATTGAATATGATGAAAAATACCATTTGTTGCACTTTCCAAGGCGGATTACACAGGGATATATTTATATATTGATCTAGGGATTCATTATGCACAGGGTTTGGTCAACAAAAAACGACACCTGCCACATGTAGCACATACTTTGGAGTGGCCTGTCCCTTACATGCCTGATTAATTCGTTATGCAAATGGAATCCCTGGGAAATTGTGTGCAACATATAACAACTCAATGATCGCGGGATGATAGTAGATGCTCGGTTGGCATGTGCTTCCATTTTAAAGACTGCATAAATTGCTGATGGTTCACAAGGAACAGCCTTCAAATACCTTGACGGTATTAGAGGAATGACAATGTATTTCTGCAGGGTCATTTAATGACATTGTGTCAAGTCAGTGCCCTACTGAAATTGTGTTAGGGTGGGTGTTTCTATCTTTGTCCAATGTCTGTAATTCTTTTTTATAACCTTATAATAACGTGCAGTGGCTGTGACCGCTATTTTGAGTGCCCTGAGAAGTAATCCTGAAGTTGAAATCAAACACTGTACTTAGGGCTAGGCTGGAACAAAGAAACTGGACTTGAACCAGCAACCATTTTATTACTACCCATAAAACATGAAAAGTACTACAGTACACTATTGTTGGGCCAAAATTCCTATTGTAGAATTCTTGACACAATATTAACTCGTATGGGTAACACAACTGAAGAATTTTGCTTCGGCGATATTCCCTTATCAACCTCTTAGCCTCTGTTGGGATCAATCCCAGATTCAACACTCATTTACTTTAATGTCCTAGAGGGGCAGGTGATTTACTTAATGAGTTTGGTTGTGCCAGACTGTTGACCGCTTGAGTGACGATCTGCCCTACCTGTTGCAGATGCCTAGCACCATGCAGGCTGCTCTCAGAAGCTAAGCAGCGTTGTGCCCTGGCAGTACTTGAATGGATGCCCTCCATGGAAAACCAGGTACTGTAGTGTTGTCGGTGGTCAGTAGGGGGCACTCTTCAATCAGCTGCAGCCAATCTATGACATCCTGGTCACGGCACCAATATGACAGGGCAGAGGTTGGGCGCGAACTGGTGACCCCACATGCCGCAAGCGAGCGTCTACCTCATCTCAGCTCAGGGACGGGACAGAATCCGTGACGGCAGTGTATCACGCAACACTGCCCGTTACACCTGCTGGTAGGGGTGGCAATGTTTTTTAGGAGATGTTGTCTTTCTTATGAAACACTAAACGCAACATCCAGACCAGCGACATCAGATCACTGCACACTTGTATATAAGAGCTCCAGTCTCTTCCTGGGGCAAGTGTATAATACCAGGCTGCAGTTTGCTGTTTGCAGACCCGCGTTAGTGCAGCACCATCCTGATTAAAATCATGAAGCCGGATTGGCCTGCCCAGTTGCTTGCCGTAGCCCAAGGTTTAGGGAACTGATCGAGTCCCATTCTTTTTTTTTTATTTTTTAAATAAGCTTAACTAATATAGATTACTCAAACTATATAGCATAATAAAATCACGGTAAAGCATAGGTAAGCATTGTAAAGCACAGAGAGGTATGGTAAAACACGACAAACCATGATGAACTATGGAAAAGTATGTGGAAAATTACTGCAGTAAACAATTGTAAGGGCAGTCTTAGTTTTGCTTTAAGAAGTCTGTGCTTATATGAGTTGTAACAACTCATTTCCAAGAGAGTCCCAGAGGCCTCCGATTGAACAATCAGAGCTTTTAGAATCCAAACCCTAAGCACAGCGCCTCTCTTTGACACCGCTTCAAAAGAGCCTCTGGCTGCACTGGCCCTCAGTGCTCTGTTATAAAAGCAGCTGCAGACTGTAGCTGCCTAGCGCTCACTCAAGACCAGTTGCTGTTTTCTGACCCATGGCTTGGCTTCTTCAGTCCTGTTCGGTGCAATCCAGAATGACCTGCCGGTGATGGAAGACTGAAACGAGTTCAAAACTGCTGCACTGTGATACACTCAAATATTGCTTTCAGTAATGGGGAACCAGGGACTATAAAAACAGTTAAAGAGCAAGTGGCTTGCACATCAAATGTCTTTACGTGTGTTTTTTATTATGTATAAAATGTACAACTTAAAAGAAAAGAATTATTGCAAATTTCCCAATTTTCCTGGAAATTATTGGGTAATAGCGTGCCCATCTCTTTCTAGTCGCTATGAATGCCAACAGCTGTCCGAGTGAACGTGTAATAGTGGCGATGTTAACCTGTGTCAGCACTACTGCGTAGAACCAACAGCCCCATATCGCACTAAAAACAATTCCTTATTTACAATGGATTTCTTGGTATAAATCAGTATGTTTTTGGGCTAAATTCGGTGTGAAAATCGTCAAAAAAAACCCCCAACAACCTGTTGCTGAAAAGGGCCTTGATCAGGTTATTTATATGCTTATTGATGTACATTCATTAGCCCAGTAATTGTCTATCTGAGATTCCTCGTGTCCTCACGACCAGTAGTTGCCTGGTTGCAATGCTGTGTTCTGATCCTAGTGAATTGCACACTGGCACTGCTATGATACCATGGTGTATCGATGGATCCGAATATGAAAATACTTTTGGCACAGTAGCTAGGGTGAAAATTGTGAAAAATGAATCATGCTTATGCCAAGTGCTAAGAACAGTTAGAGCAAGTATGAGTGGAATTGTTGGCAGGGTCACCTAACATCTATAAACGCATTAAAAACTAAATTAGCCAAATGTGCATATTAATGAAAACCATTTCAATAAACTCTGAAAAACCACACAATAATAGAAGATAATACAGAAAAGAGCTTATGAAAATAAAAGGAAGTCAGGCCCAGCAGGAAATGGTATGAGAGAGCCTGGGGTGCAGCTAGGGTGCAGAGGGGCCTCTGCACATTTTGACAGCTAAAAAAAAGGATTCTTTCTAAATGAAAACACGAAGAAAAGCCCAGTGTTGGCTGGTTGATAGAACATGTTTAAACATTTGAATGTGGATCATTCTTTCTTTACAGCTTATTTTTTTCCCCTGTGGGCAAATCCTTCAGACTCAAAGGACCTGATTTTCCACTGTGGGCAAATTGCCCACGTAATACTTTTACTGTGGATGGCTTTAATATAACAGTTTTATGATGGTGGTATTTTGATCAGACGCTATTTAGATCAACTGAACCCCAGTGTGTTACAGATAACAATCCGAATCCCTTATCTGTAGGGCTCAGGGGTAGTAAGCACATAAGAACATAAGAAACTTTACAAACGAGAGGAGGCCATTCGGCCTATCTTGCTCATTTGGTTGTTAGTAACTTATTGATCCCAGAATCTCATCAAGCAGCTTCTTGAAGGATCCCAGGGTGTCAGCTTCAACAACATTACTGGGGAGCTGGTTCCAGATTCCCACAATTTTCTGTGTAAAAAAAGTGCCTCCTATGTTCTGTTCTGAATCCTCCTTTATCTAATCTCCATTTGTGACCCCTGGTCCTTGTTTCTTTTTTCAGGTCAAAAAAGTCTCTTGGGTCGACATTGTCAATACCTTTTAGAATTTTGAATGCTTGAATCAGATCGTTTCATAGTCTTTTCTGTTCAAGACTGAATAGATTCAATTCTTTTAGCCTGTCTGCATATGACATGCCTTTTAAACCCGGGATAATTCTGGTTGCACTTCTTTGCACTCTTTCTAGAGCAGCAATATCCTTTTTGTAGCGAGGTGCCCAGAACTGAACACAATATTCTAGATGAGGTCTTACTAATGCATTGTAAAGTTTTAACATTACTTCCCTTGATTTAAATTCAATACTTTTATCTATATATCCGAGCATTTTGTAGGCCTTTTTTATAGCTTCCCCAAATTGTCTAGATGAAGACATTTCTGAGTCAACATAAACTCCTATGTCTTTTTCATAGATTCCTTCTTCAATGTCATTTGCCATGTGTCTGCCCAGTTCTGAATGCTGTCTAGATCATTTTGAATGACTTTTGCTGCTGCAACGGTGTTTGCCACTCCTCCTATTTTTGTATCGTCTGCAAATTTAATAAGTTTGCTTATTATACCCGAATCTAAGTAATTCATGTAGAGGACCTAATACTTATCCCTGTGTTACTCCACTGGTTACCTCACTCCATTTTGAGGTTTCTCCTCAAATCAGTACTTTCTGTTTTCTACATGTTAACCACTTTCTAGTCCAGTAGGGTGACCGTGGACAGCCAGGACAGCAATGAAAACATGACATGACGAAACATGTTTGCAAAGTCGTTATGGGTGGACATGTGACCAGTGCAGACAGTGTACCGTGTTACATACGGAGAGCACCAGCCCAACCCGAGCACCTATTATCAGCTGCAATTCAACATCTGCCTGCTGTCTCTTTGCATGGCTTCAAATTCCCACTAGCCCTGCACCCACTCCTGGTTTTCAGAACTACCTTCAGTTAAGTGTGATATTTAAATGATCAGAAGCCAGGATTACGATGTTAAATAAGGGATTCCTCCCTTAAAACTACATGAGCAACTCCTATTAATAAATCTACAAACTCAGGGATGACTTATTCAGCTGTGATAAGTGAGATCCGTTCAGAGCAGATTTAGCAGGGCAATAACTCCTGGCATCTGGTCATTTCAATAATATACCTAAATAGGACATGTTCTGGGTGCGGGGCTACTGTGAGTTTCAAAACATGTGCCTGTCATGGCCAAATGAAAAATCTTGCAACAGGGATATGCAGCCCTTGTTGTATACATTATAGAATACATCTCAGGGATACCATTCATTTACATGCAATAAAGCATGTGTTTATAATGTCTGTACAAAGAGAGTGTGTCGGTTCGGTATATGAAATCGCGTATAGAGTCGGGGAGGTTGCCACGGTGTAGTGTTGACTCTTTATTCTGAAATGGGAGTAACAGCTGAGCCTGCAATCTGGGAAAGGGAGCAGTGTCCTCCCGAGCCCTGGAGCTCAGTCCCCTTTCCGGAGGAGGAGAGACGTTCCCTTCCTCCGGAGCCAAATCATTTCCCATCTGCTTCCGATTACCTTTGCCTGGAGTTGGTCGGCAGCCAGGCAGCTGGCCGATGTGGCTGTTCTCCGCTTTCCTCAAACCTCACACTGCAAAAAATAATATCAACTTGATAAAGGAAGAAAAAAAAGTTATTTATTTATTTATTTTAAAAGGGAAAGTCCTATTAACATTACTACACAAATTACTTCACGAAAAAAATGGATAGAGTTTCCTTATTAGTTTGTATCGTGAAGTCATACAGATCCACCACAACACATTATTTGTCCATTTGACCATTTACACACAATTTTGGCAAGGTGCATGGCTGCATTATTGTATTGACAGTAGCCATCGCCATCAGAGTACAAGTGCAGCATTGTTGGATGGACTGCAACCAGGCTTAAGTAAACTATGGCATTCATTCGGCTTCCTAAAGTAATCAAGGGACCCAGGGTATACCAGGAGAACGTGCCCCACACCAGGGCGATGCCACATCCAGTTGGGTAGACAGGCAGCGTATATGTACAGTAGCGTGGCTCTAGGATTACCGGGACAGTTTTTAAAACTTGTATCACAATGCATTCTGGTACTTGTAGTCTTGCATCTCTTAAAGAAAAGACCTGGCCTGCCCCGTTGGACTTGGAGACATATGGTCAACCCACAATGCATTTTACATTTAGTAAACACTTTGTCGTTCTTCTTGTAAATGGATCAGCAAAATCCTATTTTATAGACACATAGTACATGAAACATATATTGGTGGGCATTAACAGTAGCCTTTTTCTCTTCTGCAGGGGGGAGAACGCTATGAGGCCCATTGGATTTTGATTATCGCGTGCAGAAGACGTTACCTCACCAGCCCTGCGTTACGGTGTGTGTGTGTGCGTGCGTGCGTGTGCGTGCGCAGACAGCACGATTGCAGCGAAGGAAGCGCCTGCCCACCGCCGCGATGGAACAGAAGAGAACGCCATCGTCTCTGTGAGCAGAGGTCAGGGGTGGAAGACATGTTGGGACAGAGAGCCTCGGCCTGGGACAGCACTGATGCTAGCATTAGTAACCATGGAAACGGTTTGGAGGACTGTAGCGTGTTTTGTGATCGTCGCCATGGTTGCCACGGAAGTCACAGGAAGTCAGACTACTGAAAGGTTTAAGTCACAAGGTGGGTAGCGACATAAATGCAATTTTTTTGTTATTTTTAAATAATGCCTGTCGCTTGTAGCTTTGTTGAAAATTTTTAATAAAGTTTAAAAATTCTAAATTACTCTCCAGGTTTGCCACAGTAGGGTTTAACAAACTGCCATGAGTAATTGTTATACAGGCTGCTATTTGCCTGAGTTGGTTTTAATTGTTAAAACTGGAAAAGATGTAGACTTTCCTTTATTGGAAATGTAGGTATGGTATTTTCCTCCAAATGACATCATGCTGAGATATTGTCATGTTGATTGCATTAAGTCATCTTGTTATGATTACTGTTATAAAATCTTTTTAAGAACTCTTTTTTTCTTTGACTGAGCTAAGACGAATTCCGTTACACAACACTGCGATTGTACCTAACCACTAATGATGCAATTTAGTCTTTCGGATGAGACGTAAAACCAAGGTCCTATTGTAAGTGCAGCAGCAGTTGTGATGCATAGTTCACCCCCTAGTCTTTGTAAATCGCTTTGGATAAAAGCGTCTGCTAAATTCATAATGAATAGAAACCGCATTAGACGGGGTGTTAACAATTAAACCACCCCAGTAAGCTGTTTCCATTGATACTGTTAAAGCAGTCTGTAAAAGTCTCATCTTATAGCTGATGGTTACATCTGCAGTCTACAATGCAGTGTGCAACTGAACGTTACACAAAGGTAAAATATTGTTAATCACAGTTTTGTCCAATTCCAAATCAAACCATATGGATCGCATTGGAGTGCTTATTAGTCAACTTCAGAGCGAGTTACAGCGACCATATTCTGCCAGCGCACTAACTGAGACTGACAGAGTCTCAATTCAAATCTGTTTGCACTCCTCTGCTACCAATGGAAGCAGCCAGGACCGGTTTCAATTTGTGATCCAGTCTTAGTAAAAGATGGAAACCTGGCGTCAGGCAGCAAGGCAAGACGGATTAAGACAGATTCTGACAGCCCTCCAAAGCCGACCTCTGAAACAGATTTTGTCCAGCTGCAAACATCTGGGACTTATAAGGGGAAAAGGCTATTTTCATTGGGGAACGTATATACACGGGGCGCTATGCCATTTGAGAGGCCTCCTTAGGGTTCCTTCTTTTAAAGCCTAGGACAAACTGAACCAAAGTCTGACCTAGCATTGTTTATTTTCACAAGGTGAGCTTTTTATTTTTACAGAATGGGAGGAATGGATTTAATGAGGTCTCCAGTAAAATAAAGATAGCAGTGTTCCTTCAGTGGGGGAGACGAGGACTCAGTCTGAACTTCTTAAAGGTTTTTTGGGTTCATGTTTTCATTGAAAAGTCTCAATTGAAGAATGAGACCATCTGAAAGAACACATTGCACGTCACCATGATGCACCTTGTAATTCTGCTGTGGAATAAAGACATTCACCCATAACGTCAACTCTAAGTGCCATATTTTTAAAGCATTTACTTTTTGAACGGAAAAATCACAGTGGCATACATTACACAACGTATGGAAGTGCGATACATTAGACCTACATAAGCTGTGTGACGTTTCTGAATAATTGCACACAACTAATCTGCTAAGAAATAAATAATAAAAAGGATCTCTGTGACTTCAAAATAATAGGGAGTTCCCTTACAAAAGAGGTCCTACCCACTATTATGGCTATAGTATAGTTAATTAAGGAGTGAATGCTTTGAAAATATGCCACTAAACCAAGTGTGCCCTGATAACCCTGACATTAGCCAAAAGACTACTTCACAGGGGTCAAAAATAGCTTTTTTGCAGCCATCAACGCTCAGTATAACATACAAGACGTTTGTATGCCTCTGTCAGGCTATAATACAAAACACACTTTTGTACAAGTCTAATGATACACTTGCAAACACATTGTCATGTTTGCCTCCAAACACACATGAAGCGATATTTGTTTGGATATTCCAATCCCAGCAGCACTAAAGACAGTTTCCGAGGCAGTGGTGCTGCTCAGCTGGCTCCCTTGTAATTCTAGCCCCGGATTAACTCCACCCCAGGTGGGAGGCTCTGGCACTGGCCAAGTGGAAAAAAAAAACACTGGTAACCAAGAAGGGGCTTGGCAGGGGCGAGGAACATGGAGCTTCAGGTGCAGTCTGTGAGAACTGCCTAATTAAATGCAAGCCCACTGGGGGTAATCCTATTAGTGCCATGTGTCTGGCTTTGGAATAAAAGAAGAGCTGCAGTGGCGGCACAAACCTGATTAGCAAGCAGTTTGCTCTTCTGGTTAGATGGAGGGGTGGTTGTAGGATCGGCCACTTTGCACTGCTGTTGTGGAATAACCATTCACTGCAGAGCAAAGGCAGGTAGGCGAGGCAACAGATGACGGCTGATATTTAATATTAACAGCGGCAGAGGCAGCATTCTTATTTACAGGGACACACAACCCTTCTTGAACAGAGCCTTCAAAGAAGTTTGATTGAACAGTAACACAGAACTGGGAAATAGATGGTCATAAAAAAAAAACAGCTGGAAATAGACTTGATCCATAACTTCAAGACACTCAAGCAAAAATATAATGTAAAAAACTGAAGTTTTTACCATAAATATAGAAATGGAACCTTCTTGGCTTTCTATCAAAAAAGTTCCAATTTAAAGGAACTTATAAACATGGACTGTTGTATACCATGGTAAAAGCATAGCAGTGTAGATAGGGCACAATCATATAGTAATGCCTGGATACCAAGGGAATACTTACACACTGCCAGTGTTAGTAAACAAGAGCCAAAGGCGATTATTTCATTTATGCAACTCTTTCAATATTGAAGTTTCTGCTTCTTTCTGTCTGTGGAGTTACAAAGGTCAGACCACCTTGTCCTGCGTAGTACTGAGGCGGCCGGTATCGACCTATGATATGGTAATATATATATATATATATATATATATATATATATATATATATATATATATAGTGAAGCGCAATACATGCATAATTAAATGAATACCAAACCATGACCATTTTATTTGGGATGTGCAGAGCAGATGTGTTGTTTTTTTCCTAGGGAAGTAGCAGTTTCTATAAATATACAGTCATGGAATATTTAACACTCCCTGTTAACGAGATTGCTCAGACAGCACAGTCGGATCCCATTAGACAGCCCCACAGGTCATAAAGGATTGCTACAAAGTTGAAAGGAAAGGGCTCTCGGTTGTAGACCTGATGGGGCTTTTTTATCATCCCCTCTAAGTGGTACCAACTGTTTTGCAATTGATTGACTGTGACTCTACTCTTTACTTTAGCATGCATTACATTCCATAATTCAGCGCCGCTTGGACCCAGGGAGAACAGTAAACCCCTGGTGTATTACCGAGGCCTTGGAAACTTTTAAGGCATTTAATGTCTTTTCTGTCTCCTTAATTCAGTGCTCGACAATGAAAATCACAGTCATTGCATTTGGGCAGCGTTTCTCATAACTGGGAGTCCCGACCCAAAAGTGGTTTGCAAGGCTATTGTAGGGGGGTTGCGTGATCACAAAAAAAACTGACATAACCTTAGGATTAGGGCTTCTGAATTTCGGTTTTAACAGATAAAAACCGATAAAACACCTGATACAAAAATGGAAACACTAGAAATGGTAACTCAATACACATGGACTTCACCTCTTTCCCATTAAAAAAAAAACAACCAAAAAACAAACCTACTCCAAAAAACCTAAAACAGAACCACCTTTCCCAGTGCAGCTGAGTAATGTCCCTCCTTCTTGACTTGTATGTATCATTGATTCGTTCTAATTCAGCATTAGGGTATGGATAGTGTGGTTATGGTTATACATACTAAACGATGGTACTACGCATAATAAACTTGACTGGTAAATGTGTTGGAATCGTGTGTATTCACCTTATTGGTGCCACAAACTAGTGTAAAGGACTCTTGACACCTAGGTAAATTTAAATAATTCCCTCTAAGAAAGGCAGAGAAACAATATTACTGCAATTTCTCTTTCATTCGAGCATAGGATAATTAACTACACTACTGGTAGTGTATCAATGTTGTTTTCTCTGGGGGGGGGGAAGTGATGCTAAGTGCCTGCTGATGCTAAGTGCCTGCTCTCTCCTCAGCCGAGTTCCTCTCCAGCCTGGATCACTATGAGATCGCTATCCCAGTGCGGGTGGGCCCACGGGGGGAGGTCCTGAGCGGAGCGGGGCGGCGGAGGGCGCGCCGCGGTCTGGAGGCCGAGCCGATGGAGAGGCAGCTGTTCTACAGCGTTGCAGCGCCCCGCACAAACTTCCTGCTGAACCTCACGCTGCACTCCGGCCTGCTCTCGGACCGATTCCGCGTGGAGTACTGGAAGAGGGGCCGGCTGGCCTGGAGCCACCGCTACTCCCCCCACTGCCACTACGTGGGACACATCCTCCAGCAGCACTCCAGCAGCAAGGTGGCCCTCAGCAACTGCAACGGGCTGGTAAGAGCTGGCACACGCTGCCGTTTACATTGCTGTGCTTGCAGATGTAGCGTTATTGGCTGGTAAAAAAAAAAGTAAATAGCTTCAGATACCGTTTTGAATTGATTCTTTACATGTTTGAAATTTTTCTGCATGCTTATGGGTTGCTCCAATACCGAGTTGGAGAAAGATGATGATAACTCAATACAGAAGTGAACTTGGTTGTGGAGCTTTGCAGGTTTAAGTAAAAATCTATGTAAGAATATTACCATGACAGGGGTCATAACCTAGATTGTATCTTTAATCGAATAATACAGCCTCTGGTACTACTCAAGCAAAGCTGCAGTCACTGACAGGCAAGAGCACCTGGAGGCAATAAAGCTGAAATATTATGAAAGGATATGAGAGACGGGTTCATCTGTTTACCCAAACTACTCTTTTGATAACCTGCTCTCCTTTTTTAGTGACTAATAAGCACCATCTAGGAGCCAGATGTTTCTCTGAATACTGTGTTGGCTGCTTCTATTTTTCTTTCCATGTTTTTTTTTCACTACATTAGTAAAACTATTCATAGTGTATTACCTACACCTAGAGTAACTGGCACAGTGCATTTAAAAATAATTCTCTAGTATAGTAATTCTGTTTTCTTTCAATATATACACTACCGGTCAAAAGTTTTAGAACACCTCCATTTTTCCAGTTTTTATTGAAATTTATGCAGTTTAATGTCTCAATGTACTCTGAAATTAAAGCATAGAACAAATAAACAATTGGAGATAAAAAAGAAATCATGGAATCGTTTTGTTTAACAAAATTTAATCTAAATTTTTGACTCATCAAAGTAGCCACCTTTTGCAGATATAACAGCCGAACACACTTGTGGCATTCTTTCTACAATGGAAATCAAATATTGTTCGGAAAGTTCTTCCCAACACTGTTGCAGAAGTTCCCACAAATGTGTTGCACTTGTAGGTTGCTTTGCTTTCACCCTTCTGTCCAGTTCATCCCAAACCAGCTCGATGGGGTTTAAGTCTGGAGACTGTGCTGGCCATTCCATGATTTGAAGCCTACCGTCTTGTTCTTTTCTTCTAAGGTAGTTCTGACATAGCCTGGAGTTATGTTTTGGGTCATTATCTTGCTGTAGGATGAACCCTGACCAACTAGGCGTATACCAGAGGGTATTGCATGGCGCTGCAAAATGCTGTGGTAGCCGTTTTGGTTCAGGGTGCCACTCACTCTGTGCAAGTCGCCGACTCTGGATCCAGCAAAAGAGCCCCAGACCATCACGCTTCCTCCTCCATGTTTGACAGTTGGTGTCACACACTGAGGAACCATCCTTTCGCCTACTCGACGGCGTACAAAAACCCTGCGTGATGAACCGAAGATTTCAAATTTTGATTCATCGGTCCATAAGACCTTCTTCCAGTCTTCAGTAGTCCACTGGCGGTGCTTCATGGCCCAGGCAAGCCTCGTTTTCTTATTTTGCCATCTTAGCAATGGCTTTCTTACTGCCACTCGACCTGTCGAACCTGCAGCTCGAAGTCTTCTCTTCACAGTTGAAACTGAGACTTGCTTACTTCGACCACTGTTAAGCTGTGCTTGAAGCTGTTGTCCTGTGAGCCGCCTATCACGCAAGCTGTTGACTCTCAGAAACTTGTCTTCTGATTCTGTTGTGGCTTTGGGTCTGCCAGACCTCTTCCTGTCAGAGTTTCCTCCAGTTTCCAAGTGCCTTTTGATGGTGTAGGAAACTGTACTCACTGACACCTTGGCTTTCTTTGCAATTTCTCTAAAGGAAAGACCTACACTTTTAAGGGTTATAATGGTCTGTCTGTCTTCCTTTGTTAATTGCCTTTTTCTCGCCATTATGATAGCAATATACTACTTCCTGCAGTACAATACTGTCCAAATAATGCTTAAGAGGGTGTAGTAACACAGTCTGTTCCAACACTGCTTTTATACAGACAGAGGGTTTGTAAGTAATCAACAAAAGTTGGGACACCTGTAGGAATTGTTAGCATCAACTTTCAAGGCTTAATTTACTTCCATTGCTGCAGAACAGCTGTAAGCTGTTAACCCATTACTTGTTCCCTGAAAAAGGCCTTTTTGTATAACTCTGAAATGTACATTATTTTTCAGTTTTTGGTAACCTAAACTTTTTTTTTAACCTCTGGCAGTTTACCTCTTACCTTTGTACCATTTCAGGTTATTCACTGGACTTGAACTGCTTAAATTTCAATAAAAACTGGAAAAATGGGGGTGTTCTAAAACTTTTGACCGGTAGTGTAGCTGTACACAATTTCACAATAGTTGTGAGAGTATCCAAAACATAAAAGATACAAAAAGGCATTTTTAGTGTGGCATAGATTACGATCAGTATTGAAATCAGTAAACTGAACAGGGTCAGGCCTAACTGGTTTGCACTAGTGAGTCTACTGTATACTGTATTTTTTTGGATTATATCGGAGAAATCTTTCAACAAGGAAAAGCCCCCAGGTTCAGGAAAGCTCACTGCATCCCCATCTTCCAGCAGGGGGTGATAGTGGCCGGGGAGGAGGAGTACTTTATCGAACCCTTGACCTCAACAGAAAACATCACCAGCTTCCAGGAGAGAGAAGGACGCCCCCATGTGGTCTACAAGCGATCGTCTTTGCGACACCAGCACATGGACCCGTCCTGTGGAGTTATAGGTACTGTACTGTGCTCAATGTGATGGGTATGGTAAAAGCAGAGATTTAGTAAAAGTTTTGTTTGCACCCCATTTCTTCTGCAAGTAGAAAACCCATCAAACGTCTAAGTAACAATCTAAGCAGTGGCTTTAAACTCTTTATTCCAATAAATAATATGTTGCAAACTTTTTACTTTGGCGTTATTAAGATAGGCCTCTGTTCAGATCATTAAAATAGACCTCTCATTGAAATCTGGTTTGTAGTCCTCATGGTACAGGTATCTGTGTAGACCTCATGGTGCAGGTATCTGGTTTGTAGACCTCATGGTACAGGTATCTGTGTAGACCTCATGGTGCAGGTATCTGTGTAGACCTCATGGTGCAGGTATCTGGTTTGCAGACCTCATGGTGCAGGTATCTGTGTAGACCTCATGGTACAGGTACCTCATGGTGCAGGTATCTGTGTAGACCTCATGGTGCAGGTATCTGGTTTGTAGACCTCATGGTACAGGTATCTGTGTAGACCTCATGGTACAGGTATCTGTGTAGACCTCATGGTGCAGGTATCTGGTTTGTAGACCTCATGGTACAGGTATCTGGTTTGTAGACCTCATGGTGCAGGTATCTGGTTTGTAGACCTCATGGTGCAGGTATCTGTGTAGACCTCATGGTGCAGGTATCTGGTTTGTAGACCTCATGGTGCAGGTATCTGGTTTGCAGACCTCATGGTGCAGGTATCTGTGTAGACCTCATGGTACAGGTATCTGGTTTGTAGACCTCATGGTGCAGGTATCTGGTTTGTAGACCTCATGGTGCAGGTATCTGTGTAGACCTCATGGTGCAGGTATCTGGTTTGTAGACCTCATGGTGCAGGTATCTGTGTAGACCTCATGGTGCAGGTATCTGGTTTGTAGACCTCATGGTGCAGGTATCTGTGTAGACCTCATGGTGCAGGTATCTGGTTTGTAGACCTCATGGTGCAGGTATCTGGTTTGTAGACCTCATGGTGCAGGTATCTGTGTAGACCTCATGGTACAGGTATCTGGTTTATAGACCTCATGGTACAGGTATCTGGTTTGTAGACCTCATGGTGCAGGTATCTGTGTAGACCTCATGGTGCAGGTATCTGGTTTGTAGACCTCATGGTGCAGGTATCTGTGTAGACCTCATGGTACAAGTATCTGGTTTGTAGACTTCATGGTACAGGTATCTGTGTAGACCTCATGGTGCACGTATCTGTGTTGACCTCATGGTGCAGGTATCTGGTTTGTAGACCTCATGGTGCAGGTATCTAGTTTGTAGACCTCATGGTACAGGTATCTGGTTTGTAGACCTCATGGTACAGGTATCTGGTTTGTAGACCTCATGGTGCAGGTATCTGGTTTGTAGACCTCATGGTACAGGTATCTGTGTAGACCTCATGGTGCAGGTATCTGGTTTGTAGACCTCATGGTACAGGTATCTGTGTAGACTTCATGGTGCAGGTATCTGTGTAGACCTCATGGTGCAGGTATCTGGTTTGTAGACCTCATGGTACAGGTATCTGGTTTGTAGACCTCATGGTGCAGGTATCTGTGTAGACCTCATGGTGCAGGTATCTGGTTTGTAGACCTCATGGTACAGGTATCTGGTTTGTAGACCTCATGGTGCAGGTATCTGGTTTATAGACCTCATGGTGCAGGTATCTGGTTTGTAGACCTCATGGTACAGGTATCTGTGTAGACCTCATGGTACAGGTATCGGGTTTCAGGAGAAGCTTCCTGTTTTTCAGATGAGAAGCCGGGCAAAGGGCGGCCCTGGTGGCTGCGGAACCTAAAGACCTCACCCCTGAACCCCTCGACCAATCAGATGCCACGGGGCCAGCTGCCGCTCAAGCGCTCGGTCAGCACAGAGCGCTACGTGGAGACCCTGGTGGTGGCAGACAAGATGATGGTGGGCTACCACGGACGCAGAGACATCGAGCAGTACATCCTCGCAGTCATGAATATTGTAAGTTGTATATCATATCTGAGCTCTTAACAATGGTCTGCTTCCTGGCCACACTTTCTCTTGATAGTAATAATTGTTTTTAATACAATTATTCTAAAACCAGAATACAGGACCTCAAGATCCGCCTTTGTTTAGTTAATGACACATACTGTCTTAGATTCTCTTCGCGTTCAGACACCTGGTCTTGCTTCAGCTGGAAGTAAATTAAGCCAGTTAGCAGCAGTTAATCCCAAATTTTCAGCACTCGCTTGTTCAGGAGTGATCTGACTTCTAATTTATCCGAATAATCGAAGGAAGAAAACATTCAACGTATTTACAGCCTGCAGAACAAAAAGACAAGGGTTCTTTTTTAAGACTGGTCTTTTCTTGTTTCCTGGAGGTCAGGTTGCCAAACTGTTCCAGGATTCGAGCCTGGGGAATGCAGTGAACATCGTGGTGACCAGACTCATCCTGCTGACAGAGGACCAGGTGAGACTGGAGCCAAACTCTCAAAATGTGCTATTCCCTTACTCAGGTACATTACTGACAAGTATTATACATGTTATCGTTTGAATGCCAGTTCTCTTTTCCTTCACTCTCAGCCCACGTTAGAAATCAACCACCACGCAGGCAAATCCCTGGACAGCTTCTGCAAGTGGCAGAAATCCATTCTAAACCGCAATGGCAACGGCAACGCCATTCCTGATAACGGGATTGCGCACCACGACACTGCAGTGCTCATCACCAGGTAGGGGCTGGTATACACTGTGCTAGGAAATAAGCAGCATTTTCTTGCACATTTTTAATGGCATTCCTGTATTTCCAGGTATGACATTTGCATCTACAAGAACAAGCCCTGTGGAACTCTAGGTAGGAGACAGGCTTCAAGAAATGGTTGCATAACATACATTTAATTAATACACTGTTAATATCCAGTCTAGTATTCATTTCAGTAATATGCTTTCTAAAAGTTTAAACGGGTAATTTGGCCGTTCCCCATGCTATGCATATACCATGCATTAACATATTTCTGTATGTTTTAACATGCTTCTCTGTCATTTATCATGCGTGCCATACTAACTGCACTTTGCTATGCCTTCACCACTTTTTCAGTTACTCTTCAAAGCTACAAGACGTGTTTGGGTTTATATCACGTAGGGCTGTCACAACACTAACATGCAAGCTAACGTGTCGTCGTTGCGTGTTTGTGTGTGTGTCTGCAGGCCTGGCCCCGGTAGGGGGGATGTGTGAGCCGGAGCGGAGCTGCAGCATTAACGAGGACATCGGGCTGGCCACTGCTTTCACCATCGCACACGAGATCGGACACACGTGAGTGCACGCTCACACTCCAGGGGAGTTCAGGGGAAGCTCTTCAGTTCTAGTTCCTGCCACTGAAAAACATTAAGTTAGGGTTAGATCAACCAATGTTCATAGAAGGAAGAGGCAGCGCCATCTGTAAATTTGGATCAAGTGCTGGTGCTTACTGATATTACATGTATCTATGGCAGGTAGCTACAACCAAACAGCAGCTCCTGAACACATGAAATGCACCTTAACCCTTATCAAAAAATAAAGACCATATTTAAGCAATGGCAAAAAGAACCACTCTGAATCATTGCAAACATCCTAGACAGTAAAACGTAATTGGAGGCTTCTTACTCTTTCCCTTGTTCATGCTGAGAATGATCAGGGGTTGTTTTCTAACCTTGCTCCCCTTTTAAACCGGTCCATTCCCACAGCGGGTGTCCCCTGCTCCGTGCGCATCTTGCTCTGTCAGCAGTGGAGGAATGGAGCTTCATGGTTTTCTCTTTTTCGGGTGCAGTGCCCACTTTCTCCGTCTGGCACCTGTTGGACTGTTTCACACAGCCCTCTCCTGGCTTTTCCCTAAATTCTCAATTAAAGTCGCTCTTCAGCGGGATGTCACTGAGGAGCTCCAGCTGCGCTGACCCAGGAGCTGGCGCCCCAGTGCAGTGAAACCATCTCGGCGCTCCCACAGGCACTGCTTTCAGTTTCGTTTTAAGGTGGGCAGAAATTACAGCCCCACTTCAGAAGTCTTTTCTTATCCAGCAGTTGAAAAGTATAGTAAGCTTGATACATAATGATCTAAGCAGAGACTTATCCGAAACACAGCATCCCTTTAATCTTTCTGTATTTGAACAGGTGGCAAACCTATTGGTGCTAATCCATATAATAGGAAGCCCAGGTGATCTGTCAGTTGTGAGTATGCTGGTACAATCCTCTGGTAGGGTGGGCTCGGTCTAGACACAAGTCTACTACAAGGAGTCTAGCTGTGTCCGATCACTGGGGATCACAATTGCTTTTCCAATTTTTCCATCACTTCCGCACGTTTTGTTTGCTCAACGATTTAGTTTGTGCTTGTCTCCAGACACTGAGACATTTTGTTACATGTTCCTTACTGGCGGCTCATGGTTCCAGTGCTCCTATATTGAGTTGTTATTTTGTTTCTCTGAATCTGCCCCACCTAGTGTCTGTCTATTTAAATGTAGAGTAGGAGATGGCAGAGTTGAAAGGTCACATTGCCACATGATTTAAATGCAGTGAGGAAGGCTGTTCAGCTTTAGAGAATGATTTAGAGAAAAATTATAAAAGCTCAATACTGGAAAAACAGAACCCAATCACCCTACAATAGTAAGGGGAATTAAAAAATAATAATAATAAATTTCAATTACTTTTGAAGCTACTCTAATGTTCATCTGTCATCATTTTTACCACTTTTTACCACTTGAAGTGACTATAAATACTGTACAAACAAGGTAAATGGGGTATGAATATGAATGGCAGCCATGCTAACCGGCCCTTTCACCCTGCCTGTGCACGTCCTGTATCCCCTCAACTGTCTTCGCTATGCTTTCCATGGAGATTCCTTAATAAATACATTCTGCCACTGAAATGCGTTACAGGTTTGGGATGAACCACGACAGCGTGGGCAATGCCTGCGGCTCGCGGGGCCAGGAGACTGCCAAGCTGATGGCCGCTCACATCACCATGAAGACCAACCCCTTTGTGTGGTCTGCCTGCAGTCGTGACTACATCACCAACTTCCTGGAGTAAGAGCCAGTCACACCCACACTCGCCTGCTCCCGAGACTGTCACCAAAGACCCTGCCACTCAGCACAACACAGTGTAGCAAGCATGTCCTAGGAGATTGCTGTAAACAGAGTAAAGGGTGGAATGTCACGCTAGCTAGTCAGCAAATTGCCACTAGCAGCAACTAGCCAGTTCCTATTATTCTGTGTTGAATAAGAAAATTAATCCGGACATTATGGGAATGGCAAATTTGATCAAGGGTGTCGGCATTCAGATTTATTATTGATCACTGAAACAGCCCCCCAGTGTTGTTAACGGAGTCCCTTTTTCCTTGTCAGCTCGGGAATGGGGATCTGCCTGAACAACGCGCCCCCCAGGCAGGAGTTCATCTACCCGACCTCGGCTCCCGGCCAGGCCTACGACGCGGATGAGCAGTGCCGCTTCCAGTACGGGGTGAAGTCTCGCCAGTGTAAATACGGGGTACTTGCCTTTCTCTTCGCTTCTGCGCCTGCTTCCAGCCAGCCTAGCCTTACTGCTGCTGACCAGTCCTGCGTCTCCTATCTCAGCCCATACACATTTTAATAGTCATTGCAAGATGAATACAAATGTTCTATTCGGGTAATAAGCCAAGTTGGCAGAAAGTTGTCACATGGATTCTGTGGTGAGTCAGCTTGCCCATGGAAACCCATCTGGTTTGACTGAGGGTGTGTGTGCTTTTCCTCTGGCAGGAAGTGTGCAGTGAGCTCTGGTGCATCAGCAAGAGCAACCGCTGCATCACCAGCAGCATCCCTGCCGCGGAAGGAACCATCTGCCAGACTAACACCATAGACAAGGGGGTGAGTATCAGGGTAAACCAACACCATCCAGAGATAGGGGAGACGGTGGTTATAGGAGGATGGAAATCTAACCACCACGCCTTTCGCCTGATAGGGTGTATAAACCCCAAGATTGCAGGAGTTGACCCCATATGTTGGCAGTAGTGGGATTGTAAACGGGCCCTGAACAGAAGGAAACTATTTCTGGCTAGAAATACCAGTTCTTTTGACATCATGGGGCTGTTTAAAAGTCAATCCAGTGATTGCCCAGTTTTAAACCTACACCTAGTACAATAAATTGCCTAAGTTGGTGTCATGATGTCTTTCCTTGCAGTGGTGCTACAAGAGGGAGTGTGTCCCCTTCGGAACCCGCCCAGAGGGCATCAACGGGGGGTGGGGCCTTTGGTCGCCATGGGGAGAGTGCAGCCGCACATGTGGGGGCGGAGTCTCATCTTCAATCCGTCACTGCGACAGCCCCAGGTAGGTAGATTTCTAGTTCCAGTCATAGTACTAACTGCCAGGTTAAATCCCCTCCACACTGGTCATTTTGATCAAATAAGTCTGCAATTGTGTTATCTTTTTTTAAGAATTTTGTATTTTTATTTTTAAAATAATTCAAATCTGATTGGAAAGAAGAGTAGCTGGTTTTGATTTTGTTCTCAGGCCAACCATAGGTGGAAAGTACTGTCTGGGAGAAAGGAAGCGCTTCAGATCCTGCAATATTGACGTGAGTAGGGCGGCTGTCCTCAGGAGCATTAGTTATGAATAGTAGTGTGTTGAACTGCACTAGAACATTTCAATATTACAAATGTACTGTGGTGAACAGTCACCAATAGAAATCATGTCAAAGCTGTAAACTACAGCTGTAATCTATCCACAGGAATGCCCAGCTGGCTCTCAGGATTTTCGGGGACTGCAGTGTGCCGACTTTGACAGTGTGCCGTTCCGAGGAAAGTATTACACCTGGAAACCCTACAGAGGAGGTGAGCACAGACAACCCAAGATTCTAACCTTTGACATGGTTACCAATACAAAGACATGTTTTTTAAACATTTACCAAGAAAACACAACAGCCTTTAAATAGGTTATATACTTACCTCTCAATAGAATAACAACTTTAAGATCCTGCTACAACACTGTGGTGTATACTTCAATGGCCCTTTGGTCATAGTTATACTGTACAAACTAGTACCTTAAAGTACTGTTCTGTATATTGTAATCCCTAATTGTTAGTAATCCTTGCATTTAAGAGATGTACTTTATGTTGTAGGTATTGTTGTTCCCATTAGTTACTAATACATACCTTCAAGGGCAGTGCTTTGTGTTCAGTGTACAGTAATGGTCATTTGTTAAGCCTTACCTTTTAAGATCAGTACTTTCTGTTTCTGTGTCCACTCCCCAATAACACAGATATGTGTGTTGTAGAAATTGTTTTGTTTTTTTCATCACACTTTTCATGGCCTCAGTCAAAGCTAATCTACAGCTGAAAATAAGCAATGAGACTGTAGGGCGGATTTTCACCGGGGTTTCTGAATCTGCCAAGCTCCTATATTCTGGCCTGCACATGGTTTACTGAAAAGCCCTTCTCTGAAATTGGCGTTTGGAGAACTGGAGCATTCCTTAGCCTTGATGAGCACGGAGCAGGAAGAGAAGGATAAATCCTGTTGACGACATGACTGCCTTTAATCTGGGAGTCTAATAACATAATGGCTTACTGAGGGGCCCTTCTTCTCCCAGCAACAAGTGCTCCTTTCATCAACTCAGCTGATTTTACAATGGAAATCCCTCACAGCTGTTAAAATATGCAGAGTGCCACGGTCTGCACTGCGTTAGGTCCGGCCTGCACATCCCAGCAGCACAGCTCTCCCTCCACCCAGACACTGGGGCTGTCAAAGCAAAGGCAGCCAAGGACAGTTCATTAATAAAATAAAACAAATGTATTTGTTTCTTTAAGAAAGGAAAATTGCCGTACTTCTGCCAATAAACCATGAACTTGGCAGAACCTTCCATCTCCTCAGGAGGCCTTTGCACTATCAAAGAATTCTGGGAGTTGCAGTTTATTTTTGGATTAAAATGATTGCAGCAACTTTTTAAATACAAACTACACATCCCATAGTTCTTCCATGTGCAGAAAAGTTATTGCACATCCATATGAAGTATGAGAGCTCTCTCTTTCTGTCTGCTGTATTAGCAGCGCACACTGCAGGCTTGCTCTCTCGCTCAGATTGCAGGATTACCAAGCTCCAGCTTTGCAGAGGATTGCTGAGCGTTGCTCTTTTCATTGCACCTTTGTGTTTTGATCTGTTGACCCTCTGCGGCACTTTTGGCAAAAGCTTAAACTTATTAAAAACAAAGAAGGTCTCAGTGGGTTTATATAATCACTTTCAGCTGCCTGCCCAAGACCTCAATCCAAACTCCCTCACCTCTCCTCTGCTCTCTCCAGACCCCTCAGCTCTCACTTGGCACTCACACACATGTGCAGCAGCTGAGAGAGTGCTTGCCGACAGCGCTGCCCTTCCCCTGTAGAGAACACTCGATTACAGAAAAAGCTTCATCACAAATCAGTGCAAAGTTTTTGCTACTTCTTAGAGTGGGGTTCCGAAAAAATACAGCGTTACACGTCCCCACATGTCGCTATAACTGTTTAAATTACCTACCTGCTTTTTTTCTTTTCATTGTTAACATCCTGTTAACATCAACTTTTTACGCTTCTAAATTTAAAGTGTGTTTCAAATCTCTTTTCAAAATGTCCACACTAGTGCACTGGGGTTTGAGATCTGTCCTCTAAATCACTGCAGGAAGAGTGATTTAAAAACTAAAAACATAAGTGCTCTGGCTTTTCTGTTCCGTACTACATCGTGGCTCTTTATTGCTGTGTTACCTGTTAAACAATGTGGGCAATAATCCTTACACTATCCGTGCTGTAGAGCAGACATTTTGAAAAGTTAAAAGTGTAAAAAGTTGTCAGGATGTTAACAATGAAAAGAAAAATGGCAGGTACGTTATTTAAATAGTTGAAGCAACACGTGGGGACGTGTAATGCTATATTTTTTCGGAACCCTGCTACTTGCTCATTAAATCTACATTTTTCTAGCATTTCATTTTTCCTCACTATCCTCGGATGTTGGTGCAGCAGTGGCCTGCATGTTCTTTTCAGGATCCTCCACACAGATAACATCCACCTTGATGGGGTCCTGCCACTCAATAGATTAAAAAAAACTTTTCTTAATGATGCTTTGTGTAAAATGATACATTATTCATCACGGTACAGCATTCACACTGCACACCCAGCACATCACACAGCCAACCAGAATATCACAGCCATTCACACTGCCCAACCAGAGGCTTGGTGGTCCAGTGGTTAAAGAAAGGGGCTTGTTACCAGGAGGTTGCCGGTTCAGTCCTAGCCTCTGCAATGTGTGTGACCCTGAGCAGGTCACTGAACCTCCTTGTGCTCCGTCCTTCGGATGAAACGTAAGACCGAGGTCGTGCTGTAAGTGACCCTGCAGCAGCAGTTGTGATGCATTGTTCACCCCCATGTCTCTGTAAGTCACTTTGGATAAAAGCGTCTGCTAAATAATAAAAATAATAATCATCGACAGCAATTCCCTGTAAACAAACTGGGCTGGCAGCGCGTCTTCAGGCGGAGCATCTGGCTCTCTCATAAACTAATTACAAAAAGTAACAAACACAAAACCCCCCAAACAAAAACAAAACACAAACCAAACATTTCTCATGTGTTGGGCCTCAACCCTGCCACGTAAGGGTTATAAGAAAATGTACGAACGTGAGGAGGCCATTTAGCCCTCAGTCCTCGTCTGGTTCCTAGCAGATGGTTAATCTCAAAACTTTGTCGAGTCAGTCTTAAAGGATCCTAATGATTCAACATGAACTACTCCATTGCCTCTCCACTCTGTGCTGTGGTCTGTATTGTGCTTGTCCGCACCTTTTAAGACTTTACTCTTTAAGAGTTTGTGACACACTGCGGCCTTGTACTACACTATTGTAAACTCTTGTATTATCTCTAATGGGGATGAGTAAGAAAACAAGAAGTGGGTTTTACATGGCACGCCGCCCCAGCTCTCACCCCTCATCTGTTTCACTCGCTATAAAGTTTACCAGCTCTTGCCTGCAATGAAACAGCTATTGATTTTCAAACCACTTGCAGCTTGATTTCCTGGCTCTGCAGTGCAATCCTGCCCTCACCGGTCCCTAGCTTGGATCTGATGGATTTATCAGACTGTGCCCAAAGCAGGTGTTTCTCCATATCTGGCTCAACACAGTTGTGGATTCAAAAGCTTTTTTTAGATAACGCCTTTTTCAGAATTAAGAAAAACCTGCCTGCTCCGGCTGAACGCGATCTGGCAGTGTCCATATAAAAGCCATCAGCTCAGGGCTCCAACCCAACTCCAGCTACAGTACATTAAATTAAAACACATCCAGGATTTTTATTTTTTGATTTATTTATTTTTTGATGGATTACTTAATCCCCTTTTAAATCCTCTACATCTGGAAATTAAAAATTGAACAGCATGTATTTTCTGAAGGTATTGCGCAGTGTTGCAGGTTAATGGTTACACTCTGCTGTTTATGATACAGGGGTGCTTTAAGCTTAAGGAACAGAACATTATTCACATTGAATCTAAACACATCAAAAATTCATTACTTATGGATAACTCTAAAATGTAAGTTTTTCATTAAGTTATTAAATAAACATTAGGAAAACAGGCTAAAAGTAATGGCACACAAATAAATAGTGGTTTAATGGACACTAGGTCATTCATTAATCTGTACAAAGCAACTTGTAGAAGGCTGCTGCAGACATAACATTTTATTTGTGTTGCTTGGTTCTGCGGACAACTATGTCAAAAATAGTTGACAATTTAAATGACGATTTAGACTGTATCTGCGCTTTTTACGACAGCCCTGTTGAAAAACCCAATTTGGGGCATGATGTGAGCAGTGACCACATTAAAACGCTACACAGCAGGCTGACAAGCGCCACGCTTCTGTATCTGCAGGGGGGGTGAAGTCCTGCTCTCTCAACTGCCTGGCCGAAGGCTTCAACTTCTACACTGAGCGCGCTCCGGCTGTGGTGGACGGCACGCCCTGCCGCGACGACTCACTGGACGTCTGCGTCAACGGGGAATGCAAGGTACAGCACAACCCAGATTTACGAGGAATCAAAGTATAACTTAGCCACAGTCCACAGTCAATGGAGGGCACAGTCCTTCTTCAGTGCCTGATCTGCACCTGTTTCACTGGGGAATATGAGGAATGGCACGGTTCTGATTAAACAGGGAATGTGAGGTATGGCCCATATTCCTGCTGCACAGGGCTAATGAGAACCAGATCCAGGACACTTCTCACAGATGCATCAGCAGTTTAACATTCACACACGCCTTTCTCGAGCTATTGCATGAACTCCCATTCTGTCATCTTCATGATCAAGCAATTTAAACACCCCCACAAGGTGAAAGTAGTGGGGGGCTTTTGTTTTAGTTTTTTGTTTGATGCTTGTCCATACTTTTAAATGCCCTTAAGACATAAAAGAAACTTGGTAATAAATTGAGGAAAGCTTTTTTATAATATCATGTATATATTTATAGCATACTGCTACATAAAAGAAACTTGGTAATAAAATGAGGAAAGTTTTTTTTTATAATATCATGTATATATTTATAGCATAATGCTTAATATAGGAATGTGGTAGGGGCTCCTGAGTGGCGCATCCTGTAAAGGCGCTCCGCGTGGAGTGCAGGATGTGACCTATAGCCAGGAGATCGCAGGTTTGAATCCAGGCTATGTCACTGCCGACCGTGACTGGGGGTTCCTAGGGGGCACACAATTGGCTGAGCGCCGCCTGGGCAGGGAGGGCTGAGGTCGGCAGGGCAATCCACGGTTCACCGCGCACCAGCGACCCCTGTGGCCGATAGGGCGCCTGCGGGTCTGCAGTGGAGCCATTCAGATCTGTGTTGTCTTCCAGCACTATAGGTCTGGTGGCTTCGCTGTGGATCCGCAGTGCAAAAAATGATGGATTGGCAGGAACACGTTTCGGAAGTCGCGTGTTTCAGCCTCCGATTCCCGAGTCGCCGGGGGGTTACAGCGGTGAACCAGGATAAAAATAATAATTCAGAATTTCCAAATTGGGGAGAAAACCTGGGTAAAAACCATTGGCGACGACTAAATTTCTAATAAAATAAAAAAATAAATATAGGAATGTGGTAAATGTATATTGTTTGCACACATGCTGTAAGTATCTATTTACATGTGTTTCATAAAATTCTTTAAAAAGTACATTATAAAACATGATCAAAACCGTTATGAACCATAAAAATAAATAGGATATATTAATTACAAAGACATAATCCCCAGTGATAAAGGTTATAAGGTTAGTTAGTTACAGTCTTGTATTATTATACCTCAAAGAGAGTAAAGACTAACTGTTCACACCAATGTGTGTGTGTGTGTGTGTGTGTATCCGTACAGCACGTGGGGTGCGACCGCATCCTGGGCTCGGACACGCGGGAAGACCGCTGCAGGGTGTGCGGGGGCGACGGCGGGACCTGTGAGGTCATCGAGGGGGTCTTCAACGACTCGCTGCCTGAAGGAGGTCAGACTGGAAGCTTGAAACTGGTTGTAATGATCTAAATGATGATGAACCTAAACATAAGCTTTATTAACCTCACTGAAGTGGAAAGAGGTCCGTGACATAGCAGGGGTTTGAGTTTGAAAAGACCTGGCTGAATCTCTACCGTTTTGATTATTAAAATGGACCCTAATCACTTTGAATAAATGGCAGTGGTCCTCAAAGTATTTCAAAAATTCTGATTCCAAAATGCTAAATAAAATGACAATGAAATACTGATTGAGCAACATCTCAAAGGCAGAGTTTAAGGGCACAGAGTAGTAGATTGTAATGACTTCCTCTAGTACCACTACATTAGTATTGCTGTATTCCAGATTATGTCGGCTGCCGTTGCCGGCACAAGACTGTGTTCTAGCCGGAATCAAATTGCCCACGGGCACAGCTTTTAGGACCACTGATGTAGAGGAGAATAAGGCAGGAAGTTTTGTAGGATAGATTTCAATCAGCAACAGTAACCTGGTCACCGGATGTTTTTTATCTTGAAGAATTTTTCTGCCCCAACAACCAGGGTGTCTGCTCACAGGTACTCAGTTTAGACCGAGTGCCCGGGCTAAGTCAGTCTGGAAGTTCCCATGCCAGAGCGGGTGACACAAACCTCACTGCACCAACTAGATGCGCAGGAATACAAACCGAAGGTTAAATAAAGTCGCTTTAACCACAGAGTTGTTTTGATAACAGGAGTGTGTTTCATATTGTTGCCGCTTTGTAGTTTATCACACACGCCATCTTACACAGCAAACCGTAATGCTGTGAGCTTCGTAGCAGTGCTGTTATGTGGGGGCGTCCCCCAGGCAACTTCCCTCACACAGGCAGGTCTGTACAGAAGTGTGTGGGAGAACGAGATGACAACGACAGTCAGCCCGGAAGAACAGAAGAACTTGAGGAAGAGGTTCCACTGCAGTGGCCCCATTCTTTTCTGAGTGCCAAATTCTTTTTTTTTTTTTATTGTTTCCAGTGGTTTAGATTCAGCTCATGTTTACTGCTCTCTGCGAACAAAAAAACTACTTAAGTTCTTAAGTTGTACAATATTCTAATTAACCATGCTGAAAATATGTTCTGAAAGAATGTTATTTGTATTTCTCAGAAAGCATAAAAGTCAAAGCCCGTATTAAGAATAAGATGTACTGAATTAGTTTAATTTACATCCTACTATTACACAATTCTCTAACTGTGTTCTAGAAGTTCATCCTTTGTCCAGTACGCAGAACACTGTAGCTGGATGATTACATTTTGATTGTTCTAACAAATAAAGCATTACATGTTCTAATATGGCGATTAGAACCATATTAGAACGTGTAAGACACAACCTTGTTCCAAGGTTGACATTCGTGGCTATTTCCCCTTAAATTATAGTCATTACAGCTCAAACAAAGGCGGTAAAACCCACTGTATGCCGTCATCCTGCACTCCCATTAAAACTCTGCTTAACCGCAGTCGTCTATTCGGAGAGCCTCACATGGCCTTTGGACTGAGTTCCCCAGCAGCTGGCAATGGCTGACTGCACAGCCCTGCTGTGGTGAGGATATCAGTCAGCCACGAGTCCAGCCCAGTCCCCAGAGCCAGACACGGAACGGACCCTCCATTAATATCCAGCACGAGAGGGAAAATATTGCTCCGCACTTCAAATTGTCTTTAAAAAAACGACACCATTCCTTCACGCCAGTGGAAGACTACTTAACATCCCATCAGTCTGGAATATGTAAACATGGTACACCATCTAAGACTTGCATTAAAAACTAGAACTGTCACTCAATTAAAAAAAAAAAAATTATCTGTTCATTTATGGGCATTAGTTGATTCATCGGAAGATTAATGCATGCAAAAATAATGTGATATCTTGTAACAATTGTAAGTCGCCCTGGATAAGGGCGTCTGCTAAGAAATAAATAATAATAATAATAATAATAGTACAGCGGCTGTCCAGAGCAGCACAATTATTAGCAATGCACAAACACAGAAACAAAAAGCACTGAAGAGGTTTATAACTAAATCAACAGTTTATTATGTTGGTCAGGATAAATGCGGCACGCTGGATTTTCCCACAGCGCTCAACAGCTCTGGTTATAATGCACACAGGTAACTTTGCAGACACACGTTTGGCAATCATTTAAATCAACGTAGATAAACATTCCAGTTCCAAATATTTATATACATCCGTAGCACACTATCAGCAATCCTTGTACAAAACAAGACAACAATTATGATTTTTACACAACTTGAACCCCTTTTTATACAAGCTTAAAACCACAGTGTCCTTCTACTTCCGGGAGAGCGCGCAGTTCAAATCAGCACTTCCCTAAACAGCAGCACGTGTTCCTCTATCTACCCAGAATGCATGATTAAATTGTAAATTGTCTTAGCATTGTTCAGATTCTTGGGTGACACATCTTATTTAAGACCTGTGTCTTGCTGGTATGTGAATTGAAGGAGGGTGGCAACAGAAAATTAAAGCTTAAAAAAAAACACTTTCAAGTCTATGGGGTATATTCAATTGATTTAAATGGTAGCAGATATAACTAAAAAGACCTCTTAGTTTACCATGCTTTAGCATGTTTTTTGTTTTAAACATGGTTTACCATACTCCCTGGTCTTTGCAATGTTACCTAAGTTTTATTACATGCATTTCCCATGGTAACCCATGGCTCAAAAACACAAGCCTGGTGGCAGCAGTCCACAGTGGAGATAAGCCGACAGCTAGCCTTGGCCTCAGGTTACCCAGGGGATCACGGCAGTGGTTCCAGAGCACTTTGGCGCCCGTGACCCCACCAGCCACGCTTTCAAAGGAGTATATTTACAGCTCTGGATAGTTTACAGCCACTATCTTTGTTTGCCAAACCACACATGTTTGGTTATTAAATTACATAAACTCCAAGACTGGGCTTGGGTTAGCCGCAAAGAAATCTCTGTCCTTTCTCGAAGACTGAAGGATGGAATAAACATGAATTTGTAAACTGTAGACGGTCTGTGTTAGCAGTGTGGTGTAACCCTTAACCCTTCAAAGTGCAGAGACCAAATTCATGAAGAATGATCAGTCCAGATAATACATTATGTACTAGAGAGTTGATCTTAAGTAAGTCTGTACCCTGTGGGGAAAAGTCACAGCTGGATTTTTTTTAGAGCATTTTACAGTATCCGGGAATCAGGATAATCCAGGGTACTAGTGCTGTAAAATGCTTTTAAAAATACAGCTGTGGCGTATCCTTACAAAAGTTTATCAAATTGACCCCTAGGTAACATATTTCGTTACGTGACATTGACAAGTGCAAGTTATTCAGAACTATAGACTATTCAACACTGATTTACATTGTAATTGACATTCAGTTATAAATACTTGGGAGTTGATGTTCATGGCAACTGTGGAGTAGTTTTCTGCTGAATCTTCAAAAATAATCAAAATGGAAGATCAAAGGATGTGATCATAGATGTTTTTTTTTTTTTTTTTTTAATTACCAAAACCAAGAGGTTAAATTTGAAAGACAAGGGGGGAGATAAGTCTCCCGGATTCAAGGCTGCTGTTTCCAGTACACTAGATGCAGCCTCCAGTTTTAGCTCATGTATCACAAGTGCTTTGGTCTTTCCTTCTTCTAAGGGCCTGGTTTTCAATAAAAAAAAAACTCAGTTAGTGGAAAACTCTCTGACGTTCTTATATATCAGTAGCGGGCAGTGTGTGTGGTTTTGAAAGGGCAAGGAGATTCCACAAAACGCAACAATTAAAAATGATTTGAATGTCTAGGACTTTGAATAAGCAGTTAAAATACAGCTCTCTGATGGGTTTCATCTTTCAGATTATGAAGAGGTTGTTCAGATTCCAAAGGGATCCGTACACATCAGTATACAGGAACTTAACATTTCCCTCAACTATCTGGGTGAGAATTTGTATATTTGTAATTATATAAACATGTTATATTCTGAACTGATATCCGTACTCTTCACTCAATATACAGCCTTTGGCAGGACTCCTTTGCTGCTGATATTATACACTGTATTTTCTCTATGTATGATGTGTGCTCCTGGTGGTGTGTTCAGTGCTAAAAGACGAGGGGGATCAGTACTTCATCAACGGGAAGCTGACCATCGACACCCCCAGGCGTTTCGACATCGCTGGAACCATCTTCCACTATCGCAGGCCTGTGGATGAACCAGAGACCCTGGAGGCGCTAGGCCCCACCAACATTTCCATCGTCGTTATGGTAACACATTTGCGTACTCTTGTGAATATGTAGTCATACTAAAAATGCTTTGCATAGCTCTTTGTTGAGAAACCACGAGAAGTCCTAGAAAGTTTCTGTTAGTGCTACTGCTTGTTTTAAACTCTGTATTCCCGAGTGGTTGCAGCACAGGTACATTTCTTCTTTGTTTTCTCTTTTCGTGCAGGTGCTAGTCCGAGAAGAGAACCAGGGCATTCGTTACCGGTTCAACCCTCCGTTCTCCCGGGAAACTCTGACCGGCTCCGTCTGGCACTACACCGCCTGGTCCCGCTGCTCTGCCATCTGTGCTGGAGGTATGAGGCTCACCCACAACTTGTTGAAGCAGCAATAACATGCTTGAGCGGGACAAAATTCAGAAAACAAAACCTGCGAAGTCCTTCCAAGACAGTAGTGTAATCTCCGGTCGATTTTAATGACCCTGAAGATGTTAAAACTGGAATTATGTTTTAAAAAGAATATTTTGCAATGAGACTGAAGCCGTAAATAGCGAAGTACATAGGCAGCAATATATAGGTGTTAGAAACAGGCCAGCTGCTGACATGCCTTTATTACGTTCAGTAAGTCAGCCAGGTGAACGGTTCTCTGTTCAGGTAATACCAAGTCCACACCTGGTATCACATAAAATACATCTACCCACCGCTCGAGATCTTCAATAAGTTTTCCTGCTTTTACATATGTAGTACCACAAGAAAACATAATCCTGGGTATTAAAAGAATGGATAACCAGGTAGGATAGAGAGACCTGGGAAGGTTTCAGTTCCTTTCGCAATGAGGGGACTAAATGAGATCTGTGAATCTCTGTCTGCTTGCATTTTAAACACGCTCAAGATCTGAGGTTGATTAGCTGAGCCATGCGAGGCCTCTTTTAATACTACACGGCTGGTTTGCTTTAAATGTCATCAGATACTATCTCACCGGAAAGGGATGCAGATAAAACAGCATTTTCCATTACGCCAGTCTGTGTTTTTGTTTGTTTTAAATTGGTATTTTATAATTTCTTTGAAATATGTAAGGGGACGCCTATAACTTATTTACATTGTTGCCCCCATTTGCAGCATTTCTTGAGATGTTACAAAACAAATGAGAAATTCCTGGATATCTCAGGAGTTACATTAGCCTGTACTTTACCTTGCTTTTACTTTTACCCTCTCCAATTCCAGGGATCCAGACCCAGCAGGTGTTTTGCAAGAAGCAGGGAGATCACTCAGTGGTGCTTAACCATTACTGTGAGCAGAAGAGCAAGCCAAAGGAGAAGAAGAGAACCTGCAACTCTGAGCCCTGTCCACCGGCGTGAGTACTGCCCACAACACTGCCCACAGTCCTGACTGAAACAACGATCACAAGTACGACCGCACACTGACCATAACAACAGTCCCTAACCCTGACCATAGCACTGACTGTACACTGGCCACAGTGACCATAACATTGCTAATTTAGGCTTGGCTATCTATTGCTTGGCTGGGCATCCTCCAAAGAACACTTGGTGCTGTAGTGCATGGAACTGTAACCTTGAGTGCGGTTCAGGGGGTTCCTCCCTCGTTCGATCCCGGCAAAATATCTACCAATCTCCCTAATTAAATACCAAGTCATGCCCTTAGTCTCCCTCTGGCTTTTTCGTTTCCTCCATCCTCCACATTGCTGCTCCACCTCTGCAATGGTCTGCCTCTGGGGGCAAGCAAAGCTCACTTCCCAACCTTAGAGGCCCAGCCACGCCAGGAAGGTACTCCATGAGCCAGAGGGGACCCCAAGCCAGATCTCTTTCATTTTCCCGTTCTCTGTCCAATCTAGGTGCCCCTTGGGAGAAGTAACGCTTGCTTCCCAGCTTTGCAGAACGATTGTTTCGGTCTCACCTCTGCGAGGGCGGCTGTCTGCAAGCCAAGGGGAAACCCTGCCCTCTCTTCTGAGTCACAAAGCAATTCTCACCTATTTCAATTCCAGAGGTCCTTCCTCTATGCAGCCCTTTCTCTTGTGAATCTGTTTTTGGACTTCGTTAATAGTAAATAGCAGTTTGTTAGAATTATTTATTTTTTAAATCATCATACTGTGTGGCTAATTCCTTTCATATAAGCACTTTGTGATGAAGATCTGTATCTAAGTAAAATAAAAAGCTCAGAGCCTTCTCCTCCTCCCTACCTCTAGCTGGACTCTGGGGAGCTGGTCTGAGTGCAGTCGGAGCTGTAACGGCGGGGTGCGGACACGTGAAGTGCTCTGCAAAAGCAAGATCTCTCCCACGGAAGAGAAGACCCTCGATGATGGAGCCTGTCTCTCACCCAGACCCCCTCTCACCGAGCCCTGCAACAACCAGACCTGCCCTCCTGAGTGGGCGGCCCTTGATTGGTCCGAGGTAGGCAGCTTGTATCGTATTGCGTCCCCCGCATCTGTTACCAACATTCCACCCACACACCTGTCTTGACAGCTGAATTAGGAGAATTGCTTTCCTTAGATCAAGCGTGCACCTGCTTAGAAATACAACGAACAGTGTGACTGGTTATCCAATACTAGATCTTGGAACACTTGCCCTACAAAATGTTTTGTAAAGGTTGGCTTTTTCAAAGCACAATTTTGTTAATTAAACAAAGTTTGCAGTTTGTGAAACCACTGCAAACAGTTATTCATGTTATAATTACTGTGTCTAATAACCTTGGCAATGTAATAATTTGAAGCAGCTGTAACGCAAGTGAGAAAGTTAAAACAGGTAGGTAAAGTTTAAAGTGAAGATACCGTTCCTTAATTCCAGTAGCTAACAATGCTAAGAGGCTGACTGTGACACTCTGCCAGGGTGCTGGACTGACAGTCTGTGGTGTTGCTTCCCTACAGTGTACCCCGAGCTGTGGGCCGGGATTTCGTCACCGGATTATCCTATGTAAGAGTGGGGACCACAGCATCACCCTGCCAGCCCCTCACTGCCCCGACGAGGACAAGCCTTCCACCAGCATGAGGTGCAACGTGCAACGCTGCCCACCTCCGCACTGGGCCACGGGGGAGTGGGGAGAGGTGTGCTGTGCTTTCATGCAATCAGGGTCTCCCTAGACCCAAGTACTAAAACACTTGTCGCATATAGAATTTCATACAGGGTCCTGTACTAAACAAGCTGATATCCAACCCCACAAGCAAGCATTCTGGCCTTTTGACTTTGAGAAGAGGGAATAATCAGCTTGTTTATTTACCATTATTATTATTATTTATTTCTTAGCAGATGCCCTTATCCAGAGCGACTTACAATTTTTACAAGATATCACATTAGTTTTACATACAATTATCCATTTATACAGTTGGGTTTTTACTGGAGCAATCTAGGTAAAGTACTTTGCTCAAGGATACAGCAGCAGTGTCCCCCACCTGGGATTGAACCCACGACCCTCCGGTCAAGATTCCAGAGCCCTAACCACTACTCCACACTGCTGCCCCATGTGGGGCTTTTTCTGTAATACTTAGGTAAATAATAATTACAAAGTACAGATAATCTTAATGGATGTCTTTTACATCTGATACAAACTACCTGATACAAAGAACATGACAATGGTTGTATCGCATCAATGTCAGGGTCTGCTGTATAATATAACACTACTATGACAGTGATCCAGAGCCTTGTCCCATCCAGGTTTTTAATGGTTTGATTGAGCCTAGGTGTTGGTACAAGGTCCTGGAATGAAATGGACTGAAAGAACCACAGATGCGTACCACTGCACTGTGGCAAACATATCAATCTATTTAACTGAACACTGGCTTTTGTATGTTATCTGCATAATCTTATCACACACACAGTTGTATGTATACATACAGTACCATTACAATCAAAATGAGAACAGGTAAATAGCCTCATACCTTACAATACATACTGTTTTGTCTTTTCCTGTTAAATGTAATTTAAAACTCAAAAGAATATATAGTAAAAGGAATCACAGAAGGACAGATCTGCATTTTGAAATCTTTTCTAATCAGTACTCTTCATGCTTTCTGTTCCTCTCCCCCCTCCCCAGTGCTCAGCCAAGTGTGGTCTGGGCCAACAGATGCGGTCAGTCCAGTGCTTGACCTACACCGGTCAGCCGTCCAGCGAGTGTCCCGAGGCTCTGCAGCCAGCAGGCATGCAGCAGTGTGAGAGCAAGTGTAACCCCGGCCCCACGGATAATCCCGAAGGTGAGACAGCACTGTCTAGTTATTGGAGCACTTCCCTTCTGAGGAAAAAAGTATTCTGACATTCAAATATATATATTTTTCTGTATCTAAACGACATAACTTACTTGAGTGTCTTATACTTTAAAACACCTCTGTGGCCTCAATAAAGCTCTCAGAATCATGTCTAACCTCCAATCACATCGAAGCATTAATAGTGTAACTATTAATCTGTCCTCTTGCAACACTCTGCCCCTGGTGGATGCAAGAAATACCACATTTGTTCTTTGTGTTTTCTCTCACATTCACTAGTGTTGCAGGGGGGGCTGGTTAATGGTTACACTCTGGTGGTCCAGATTTGAGTATAGACATGATTTTGAAAGATATGTTGAGGCTACTTTTTAAAGTCACAAAGATATGATGCCTGAAAAAGAAAATTATATACAAAGTGAATCTAAACAACAACATTTTTATTGAATTTTAATATAGAAACTTTTGAGAACAGTTCCATTGTTAACGAAATGTTCATACAAGTGTTACTGCAGATGTAATTGCACAATAATACATCAGTTGCGATGACATTTCACCACCACACCGTATTGCTCTTGTTCAAAGTGGACTTTTCAATTTTCAGTAAACTTGCCCTTGGCAATATAACCCAATACGACCTATAGTTTCACCTTTTAATTCCAGCCTTTCTGCTCGTGCTCAATAAGGAGAGGTAAGGTCAGCTGGTTTCACCAGTACCAGGAGCTAATAGTTAAACAGATGTATGAACTAACTGGATCTCACTCTTTTCCTCCTCTCTTCTCCAGAATGCAAAGATGTGAACACGGTGGCCTACTGCCCCCTGGTGCTAAAGTTTCGCTTCTGCAGCCGCCCCTACTTCAGGCAGATGTGCTGCAAGACCTGTCAAGGACATTGACCTTCCAACCCCATTCCAGAGCACTGCAGAGCCCTCGACACAAGACCACTCGACTCAGGCATTCCGTGAGGGCAGCCAGCCAGCCAGCCAGCCAGCCAGCCAGCCAGCCAGCCACAGCCCCCTCGCTCGGCTGTCTCAGTGTGTCAGGGAGAGATTGAGAGGAAGGGGGGGGTCCTACCCTAATGAGAAGTGCACTTTACTGGTGTCTTCCTTCAGTGCCTAGGGAGAATTTCGAGCACAGTTGCTTTTCAAACCCGTTTTATTATGTGTAAAAATGAAAATCAATACTGAAGCATTGGTCTATATAAGTCAAAAAGTGTCTCCAAAGTGAATTATATTTAGCACCCACTTCTCTGACTTAAGTGGGAAGGGAAGAAGTGTGTTTTCAACTTGGATGCAATCCTTTTAAAGGGAATGTGCAATTCTCATTTTCTGCCCACTCGTATTGTGTTGTAAGTGCAGGCAGACAGATTGTAAAACTACAACGGATTCTGTAACCAGTTACACTGTACTAGGATGGCCGCAAATTCTTATGAACATTACACTGATGCTAATGATATTTCATTGGGATGCATTCATTAGGAAATTCACTACAGTAGAAACATAAGCTATTCAGATGTTTACATGAGATTTCATTTTATAGGATATGAAATAGTGGACAATTTGTATAAAGTGTTACAGCACAGTACTGATCAGAACACATGCTGTGACCAGGCTGACTGCAATACTCCCATGACTCTGTGACCTGATCCATTGGTGCCTACTTCTGTAAAAATCCATTACGCAGAATGCAGACTAATAAAACAATTCAGTGTTCATTACCGCAGATGTGAGGTGATGTATTCAGTTTGTTTACCCACATTTTCACATGGAAAAAAGGAACAACTATTATTATTCCTTGTTAATAAAAATTGTCAAATATTTTACCAATTTTTTTATTTGTTTTATACCATAAATTGATGCTTAAACTACCCCTTAATTTATAACTACAAAACACACAATGGTGGTAAATTTAGAAATACTAAAAGAAACTTTGTAAAGTTCAGTGATAAACGTTGTAGGTACTTTCCCAGTGCCTTAATTTTTTAAACGTTCATGCTGCTACCACAGCTGTACTTTTGCATTTCAAATCTCCACAGCTCTGTTTTTTTTGCTCAAATCATCCAGTTCACTCTTCGTTCAAGTAGTCTCAGTGTGACACTGTGCCTCATCTGTGCTTTCATACCACAGCCTTATTAAAAAAAAGCAGGTGTGCTCAAAAAGCCTCCATAAGTATTTTTTTTTTTACTAATCTAGTAACAATAGATATATAGAGGTCTTTTTCCCCACCATGGCTCAATGACTTTAGTATTCTGCCCTCCACACAGTGACCCGTGCTGGTATGAACAGTGCTCCACAACAAACCCATGTTTTATCACATCCTCTCCCAATTGTGTTCACCTGAAATGTGGTTTATACAGTTGTAGCAACACGTGGGGGATTGTCACATATACCCCCCCTTGTGCGCAGCACAAATGGCCTCAACGGCCACCTCCACCCTTAAAAACCCAGCCGTCCAGGACAAAGTCTCAGGCTGGGAAGGGAGGCTTCAGTGGGCCCATGGCTGGCAATGCTGTCAGCACCCCTGCCGGTAGTGGCACGGCTGACAGCATGCTGGTCCACTCCTGCAGCGAAATTGCTGCGGGGATGCTGGTCTCCTGACCTCTCCCCTTTCTTCAGAGCCAGTAGCTCCCTCCTGTGGGGCTCCGCCACAAGAACTCCTGCAGAGAAACTGCTACTGGGGAAAGTGGTCTCCTGACCTCTCCCCCTGTCTTTGTAGCCGGTAGCTCCCCTGCGAGAAGCAGAGGCAGCTCCTGCTCCTCTGCTCCGGGCGGTGGCGGAGGCAGAGGCAGCTCCTGCTCCTCTGCTCCTAGTGGTGTCGGCACCAGCAGGTATTCACCCTCTGCTGGTGGAGGTGGGAGGGCAAGCAGTCCTCCCACGACAATGAAGGGGATGTATAACGCTGTATTTTTTCGGAAATCCGCTACTTACTCTTTAAGAGGTAGCAAAAACTTTGCACTGATTTGTGATGAAGCTTCTTCTGTAATCGAGTGTTCTCTACAGGGGAAGGGCAGCGCTGTCGGCAAGCACTCTCTCAGCTGCTGCACATGTGTGTGAGTGCCAAGTGAGAGCTGAGATCATTGAAATAAACCCCACCGAGAGGTTCCAGTAATACCTTACACATCAATATTACCAGAGTGACAGAATAAGGGCTTGGAATCCATGAGATTCTGTACTGCACTCAGCTCCAGATTCTGCCACAGTTCGATGAGTTTTGGCCGCAGTTCATTCACATTGGCAGGTAGTGGTCGAGTTCTCCAGGGTTGTTTATCAAGGTGTTCCAGATGTTCTGGGTTCATTTTGGGACTCAGGAGTCCAGAGAAGAAGCTGCAGCCCCTGTTGTCTCTTCCAGGTAGTGGTGATTCTGGATGTATATCATGGGTCGCTGTCTTCCTGCAGATGGTGCAATGTAAACTGCAAAACCCCGTGACCGAGCAATGGTATGAGACGGTTCTGATGGATAGCATTGTAACATTCCAAACTGAGCCATCCCTCCATGACAACCAACTCTTTCCACTGAACCAAATCGCACCCCAGACCGTGACGCTGCAGCCACTATGTTTTACCATTCCCTTTAAGCAATCGCTCTGCAGTTCACCTCCAGCCCTCCTCCATTCCCACATGTGTCTATTCTAATTGAATTGTTGGAAGTGGGATTTATCTGAAATCAGAAAATGGTTCTCCACATCTGCAGAGGCTTGTCTAACATCTGCCAGGCCCAGTGTTTTGTGCACTGTACATCTGCATGGGTGAGCAGGGATTTCCAGCAGGTCACTCACCCATTGTAGCCGAGCCCATACAGAACCCGTTGTGCTGCTGCGCATTGGCTCATGCTTGTGGAGCTGACGATGTTATTTATTATTATTATTTATTTCTTAGTAGACACCCTTACCTGCTGGGTTGGGATGGACCTGGCGAGCAGGTGCTGTCGATGAGCGGCCAGGCCGACATTGTGCAGCGGTCAGACACTCCTGACGATACATCACACCCAATCGAAAGTCCAAGATCTCTGGCAATCTGCCTCGCACTTCACCAAAAGTCAGAATGCCCAATTCCGCGACCTTGTGTAAAAGGTGAAATATTACGCACACCTACTCTCTGACGCATATTGTATACTCCTTCTGAGCTCCACGATGCAGACGGCATTACCACTATTTTTGGAGGTGCTCATTTTAATACAGCAGGGCACTGTACTCATGTATCTTGCATATGTATTTGGCTGTCAGATACTGATAATACCACTAGATGGCAGCATACCACTAGAGCACACACACAAATCAGGGTTGGAAATAACTCCTATTGCTATTGCATTGCAGTTTCACTCATTTCTGGTTTTACAACTAGCTTGATTAGCCCCAGTGTGAACAAGTTCAGGTTTGGAATGGATCGAACTGCTATGCAATAGGAGTCTCATTTCCATCCCTGATACACACACACACATATATATATAATTATTTTTGTTTTGCTTACTTTTGTTTTGAAACTTGTTGCTGGTGCTGAGGTTCTGTCAAGACGTGGAGGTATCTTCGCTAAGCACACACGCATGTCATGGTCACTTTGTTTTCATCGATGTCATGGCTGAAAATCCGGTTTCGGTGAATGGAACCAACACTTCCAGTGCTGCAGAAAAAGCAGTGCTGTATTCATCAGAGCACTCACACCACAATGTCTCCAGAGGCATTTCACTGAACATGGTTCTGAGGGAGCAGTCTGATGAAATGTCACTGAGCTCTTCTAACAGCTTTGATGGGACAGAGGGTGGCAGTTTAGCTTCAATATTCTCACTAATGGTTCAGGAAAGTAAGTATTACATTTGTTGAGTAAACCAGACAGATGCGCTGCCAGCTGCGGTTTGATTACGTCAAAGAGGTCACACATATCAGTAGTCCCCCCCACAGACACGAACTTTCCTGAGTTGTAGTTTCCTTTTGAACGAGTCAGTTCTTTCACGCTGGGCAATAATATGAGTGCTCCCACCGTGCATAGTTTTATTCAGCTTATTCATTTCGCTGAATATGTCTGCGAGGTAACCCAGTTTTGCCAGCCACACGTCATCTTTCAGCACTTGGGCAAGTTGGGGTTTCTTATCAGCTAAGGAAGTGCGTAACTATTCCTAAATATACAGGTAAGCATTCTGCCTTGCAATAGCCATCACACCTCTTGTATAGTGCTCTGCGCCCATTTCCTCACAAACTACAGCAAAGCACATGGAGTTTGTTGCTCTGGATTTAATAAAATTAACAAGTGTTACCGCTGCGTCAAGAACACTGAAGACCTGGTTCAATATGTTTCACAGCAAGCGCCTCTCGGTGTAAAAAGCAATGTTTCCAAATAGAGCGAGGTGCAACGGCTTTTATTTTTTGTACAACACCGGAATGTTTTCCGATCAATGCTGTGGCTCCACCAGTGCAGACCCCAATGCAATTAGTCCAGCTGATTTCTGCTGAAGTCATAAGATCATCCAAGAGTTTGAAAATATCATCTGACTTTGTTGTTGTCTTGAGCTCCTTGCAAAACAAAGCGTTTTCCTTTATTTCCTTATTCCACACATACCGAACATAGGCGAGGAAGTGGAACATTTTAGAAATGTCTGTGGATTCATCGAGTTGTATAGCAAAATCATTGTCACACAGCACATCAATGCACTGCGAAACTATGTCTTCTGACATAAAAGCAACCCGTCGTTTGACAGTGTCGTCTGACAGTGTCGTTTGACATTGGTATTTTTGCCAGTTCTTTGGCCTTCTGCTCTCCAAACATTTCCTTTACAATTTCAGTGGCACACAGCATTATCAACTCCTCAGCAATCGTATGTGATTTTTTTGCTTTAGCAATGTTCTGCGCCACTATGTAGGCTGACACTACAAGCTTTTTATCCGCGGTAGTTGTGGATTTCATTACAGCTTTAGTACCAAGCAGTTCCTTAGCCTTTCGCTCAGAAAATGAATGTTGCTTGTTTTTATATATTTCATGCTTGGTAATTAAGCATCTCTAATTTGGAGGGTTTCAAACATTCACTGGACGGTACTTGTGCACAAATGTCGAGGTACATCTCCACTTCCAGTGCAAATAAAACCGAAATTCAACTAGCTGTCTTCGTATTTCCTTCATTTTGCAGGGTTAATAACAGCTTCCTGTTTTTTACTCACTTATGAAGCTAATAGGTTTCAGCGTGTCATAAGCATGCAGGGAAAATAACACATTCTCTGGTTTATTTTTGGAGTACTCCTTGAAACCTCCTCAAGGCACTGGAGCAGCAGCACTCTGGTCCTTTTAATGAGCACTGCTCTCTCGCTCAAACTCTCTGCATTATTAGTGAGTAGCTCTCAGCCAATCAACATGTTTAAAAAGAGCGCACGGCCCTCCAGGTTACACAGGTCTGTAGGTTATTTTCTATTGACACCATTGTAAACCTTTCCAACCAACCAGATCGCTCCGTTGCTGTAGGATATGTCATGATACACTACAGCTTGTGATTTCTTTAGTGAGCGAAACAGAACTAGTTTAAGCTGGGGAAAAAAAAAACTCTCAGTATGACAACCATGGAGATGACCGCAGAAGACAGCAAAAGAAAGACAGACAAAAAGCTAAAGAGAGATAACAGAACACGTTTTAAGGGTGTTTTAATGGTCTATAATAACAATGATTTGTTTTTAGGTGCAGTGATAACAAATTATCGTTTAAAAACACACACAGAACACAGTTGCTTTTTAGTACTTAGTAGGAAATAATAATTGTATTTTTTTTTCTTCAACAATTTATGTGGTAGCGGTCATCGTCATTTTTAAAACTTGTGAAAGTAGTCTGGCACTAAAACAGGAAGTATAATAACTAGGCTTTGAAATTCCCTTCAACATTAACCCTAATAACACTGCACATTCCTTGACAATCCCAATCCTCAGTATGTTTCAAAAGTCTTTCCTGAGCTCTTGAGCCCATGAGTCAGTAATCAGTAGCATCAATGTATCCCCAAGCAACACACACACATCTGAGGCTTATTTGTTGAGTTTATTCATTTAAAAGGTATAGCGGGCTACACAGACGCTTCAGCTAGTTTTAGTGCACCTGTAACGGCAGTTGTGGGTGTGCACGGGCTTACCTGGGTGAATGAACACCACGTGGCCATGAGTTTGTGGGTGGTCCGTGGGCTGAAACGCACTTCAAACTACAGTTTCTTCTCTGTCAGATGTTACAGAACAAGTTGATGTGGGGTGCCTCCATAGAGTGTAATGTGAACGGTGTTAGCTAGTAATTAAATTACATAATGACAAGGCCTGTGTCAACTCCTGATACGCAATGCTCATGGGTTAATGAACTTCAATTAATTCTCTGGAACGTTTACTGAATATCAAATAATACACAAGAATGCCAAAGTGATAGTGATGATAAGGGTAATGAGGAATAACACCCAAAAGATCAATTATAACAATACATGTGCAAATATACACAAACTTAACGAATATATTCACTCCCTCACACACATAATCGATAAGAAGATATGGGCTAAATATACTACAGTATTTATTTACGTGTCCTGTTAGCAAGGCTAATGTTCATGAGCTAGTAACTATAGCTATTGCTGTTAGGAAACTGGGCCCCGATAGAAAAGAAGAAAAAATAAAAAATGAACAAATTCAAGTGCCGGCCACAGTAAACCAAACCAAACGATGTGTATTAACTACTCGCTCACCAGGGGCGTAGCTAGGAATGGACATTTGGGTGGGCCCCAACTTCAGGTGGACGGGCAAGTACCAAAGGTCTGAGGAAATAGTTTACATTACAAACATGATTTAAATCAATTAAAACTCTGAATACATCAAATGTCTCCGCGGGGTTTGAGCAGCGCAATGTAGCCAAGACTGAAAATGTATGGTGAAGCCAGGCGAACATGTTTTGCAGTTTATAACAGTAGTTGCACGTATACACTACAAATACAAAGCACATAAGCATACAACCTACAGAAATAAACACACTGTGCACAATAATTGCAAAAACCGTTTCATTTGACAAAGTGCAAACAGAAACTAACAAAATTGTGAAAACGAAGTCATTATTTACAAAAATAACATAAAAGGCTTTTTTTTTCACATTACCCTACTGCATAGCACGACTTCAAAAAATGAAAAACTAATAAAATAAACACTTCAAAACAAAATATTGTGTAACCAGCTGTAAACTGGTTATAAGTAGGCCTACATACACAATTGTAAAATCAAAATGAAATGAAATGTAGGTACTTACATTACTAGCGCATTTGTTGATTCGTCGGTTGGTTTTCTTTTTACAAAATTTGTCGGGACATTGCTAATGCGTAAGACACAAATATAGCTATGGTTTACTGCAAAGTTGGCTAAACATTATTATATTTCTTAGCATTCGCCCTTATCCAGGGCGACTTACAATTGTTACAAGATATCACATTTTCCACATATAATTACCGATTTATACAGTTGGGTTTTTACTTGCTCGAGTGTACAACAGCAGTCTCCCCCCCCACCTGGGATTGAACCCACGACTGTCCAGTCAGGAGTCCAGAGCCCCTAACCACTACTCCACACTGCAGCCCTGTGTAGGTACTTAGATAGCTAATTGCAAATGTAAAAAATAACTAAACAGCAGCTGCACAAGTTGGTTGCTTGCATGCCTTGCAATGAAAGAAAAGTTCCTGTATGTATGCTGCCGACCCGCTGTAATTTCGATACTATAGTATCGAAGTCGTAAGATCTCATATCGTAGCCATCCAATCGCCAATCTTTTTTTTTTTTTTCATAACCATGACAACGGTGCTGAGGTGGGTGAGACGGATATATTTTTTGAACCACAAGGATGAGCTAGACTCGCCGCAGCGGATTACAGTCTGATGTTTGGCTTCATAACTGGGTGGCGCCGCCCCTGTCGCTCACTACTCCAAGAACTGAGTGATGTAACCCGCAGCTCGGTACTCGCGCAGGCGCACAGGCTCCGTCTCTCTCCGCTTTACAGCAATACGGACGCCATCCTGAATAAAACGGGGGTGTTTTACTCACCTGGGGTGGATCCTCTTGCATCAGACGTCGACAGAGTTACTCGGGGTTTCATCCGGGTCACCCCGAGTGCTATCTGGATATCCCGTTATTTCTTCAGCGGCTGTTTTTCTGTTTATGTTCTCCGTGTACAGTCTGATGAGGTCATGTGTTATTAATTTGTTATGAAAAGCACTGTCCCATCAAAACTACGCCGGTTTCTGCAGACATTTAAAAAAAAAAAAAAAAAGAAAAGTGTTATCCATGACATTAAAGTGATTTTCTGCATTTAGAACGAAGTAAAACAAACAGAGGTTAGTCTGGTTGACTAACAATCAAAATTCTGTCAATATCTGGTCGATATAATTGCTGACGAATCGCAGAAGAATTTTTTTTTTTCCCGCTCGGCTGTCTTCGCGCGCTCCCTCTCTCAATCGCGCACTGTTCTGACCCACTAAATCCCACCCCCTTATCAAAGATGTGCTCATGGATTGGCTGCAGGGGCGCGCTCTAACCAATGGCCTCCTAGCAAGCTAAGCTAATCTAAACTAGTTTTGCACACGAACTGTTATTGTTTACAGTGGGGCTGGTCACTGGAGGCGGCAGAAGACGAAACGGTTGTCTACTTGCGTCTTACAAGTTTTACCTTAGGATTTTGATTGACAGTTTTGAATAATTGCTAGTATTATCTTCAAGGCTGTAAAATGTGTTATTTCCTCAACTCAAAGTTTTGGGTAATTTCCTTTTCCCAACCACAATATAGCTACCTAAAACAATACGTGATACGTCTACAATGTAAGTTTAAAACGGCAAGAGGCGGCAATCTGATTGGCTGACAACAAGTGTTCCTTCCTGTGCAGATATGTCGCCATAGCAGCACAGCTTGGTGCTTTCAGGACCACTCTGCCTGATTCACAGAGTGGTCCAAAAACCGCAGGACTAGGCCTCCTGCCAAGAAACACCCATAGGCGTGCAGATATTAGACTATATTTGAACACCCTGTCGGGAGTTATTGATTTTATACGTCATGTGTAGGAGTCTTATTGCAGAAGAGATGTCATCTCTGTGAAATGAAGTCTAATAATAAGAGACACCCTTTTTTTTTTACTGACTGCTTTACCGAATCAACATGAACTTCTTATTGTGAATGGATTTGAAAGCTTTTCTTGTGGTGTGTACTGACCACATTGTCTCTGCAGCTAGACACTTAATGTAAGTAAATCTGCTATACACTAGTGACATTGGGCAGCAGTGTGGAGTAGTGGTTAGGGCTCTGGAGTCTTGACCGGAGGGTTGTGGGGTCAATCCCAGGTGGGGGACGATGCTGCTGTACCCTTGAGCAAGGTACTTTACCTAGATTGTTCCAGTAAAAACCCAACTATATAAATGGGTAATTATATATAAAAATAATGTGATATCTTGTAACAATTGTAAGTTGCCCTGGATAAGGGCGTCTACTAAGAAATAAATAATAATATTTGATGAAGGTAAGGGGGCATCTAATGGTATAGCAGGCTTGTGTTTATTTACCACGAAACTTAAAGAGCCCATTTAGAAATAGTTTTGGTTTGTTTCAGCCGGTTGTTAGTCTGTGTTGAAACTCTGTGGGTGGGTGGCAGAGTTAAAACACAGCTTACATTTCTTATTCATGTATACTTTCCATCTTTGCAAGTAGCAGCAGCTGGAGCATATTTGTTTCACAGAATGGGGATGTGGTTTCATAGCAGAAGGAAGCGCCGGTCCTTACAGCTCCAAACCTGGAGGACTTAAACTAACCGGACAGTGCACAGAAGGCGACGGAAGAATGCCGTAAACAGATTTTATTTTAATGTAACAGCATTCTTCCACTGAGAAGACACCCTCTGTTCTATGCTTTTGATGTTTGAAATATTGACTAGCCCCTCTGACCTGTAACCCTCCACAGATGTTTAAACCTGTTCCTTTGAAAGTAACGGTAAAAAAATGGCCTTTTTCAAAAACTATGACAGCTTTAAGTAATTGAGGAAGTTGAGGAAGGAACTGCGAGCGGCTTGCTGAGAGACCTGCAGTGTGCAGTGCGACTGAGCAGGGCTAAGCAGGGCTGCACACTGCTGAAGAGCTTTCAGAAATCCCAAAGAGATGTGTTGCATTTAAAGGGACAGGGGCTTGGGAACAGGATCTGGATTGAGTTGGAGCTGCTGTACAGGGAGGAGGTGGGGGGTGGAATATAAAAGGCTGCAAGATGGTAAGTACAAACTTTTCTTGCTCTCTTTATCAAAACTGGGTGTACAATATCATAGAGCAAACTTTGATAACTATAGATAGATTAATAGCTCGTTCTCATTTTGGCTAACAAGTGGTAGCTATCACACCAAAACATTTTAAATGATACAAGTGCTACATCTGTGTAGCTAGGTTTGGCTTACTAAATTTTAACAGTCAAACCACAGACTACAAAACAGAGTTCTGTAATAAACCTTTCATGCTGTGTTTTGGAATAAAACTCAGTTACACCAAAGGAATTGCAAAGAATATAAATAATTATTTTGGTAGAATATATATTGTTTATATGAAATGCCAGTTAAAACAAAACACAGCTGGGGTTGAAAAAAGAGTTTGGCAATAACCCACAAACCAGGAAGTTATGCTGGAAGTTTAATATATGATACAGTTAATATAAGATACATTGGTGCGTCTGAATGCAATTCATTTATTTTATCAGAGAATTGCATGTCATAAATGTATGGCTGTTGACTCATAAGAGTGACGATGTGTGAAACTAAAACAGAAAAGTGTAGATTAAATTGCTTCTCCTTTAAAGAGATGAAAAGTAATCTGTGCATAGTACCACCTGGTGGTCTTCTTATAGAACTACACCCCTGGTTTTAACCCCTTGTTACCAGTGCCTATTTCTAATACAGCAATACGCTGGTGTCTGTAAACCTGGGTGTAAATAATGATTCATACTGTACCCCCTTCGGGTAGTTTAAAAAAAAAAGTGCTTATGTGAACTCTCTGAGGTATGAAAAGTTCTCTGCCAAGACTTTTAAAAAACACACATGCATTCTAAAGTAGATACATAGATAAGAGTTAAGATGGTATGACATGTATTGACCTAAGGGAATATTGTAAGAATGGCCAGCAATGGACAGTAGCTGATGGAAGTTGGTCATTTTTTGGCTACATCCTGAAAAGACAGTAATGATCAATAATGCATTTAGTAAAGAAACGTTTAATCATAACTAGGCTTGCTACTTTTCGATATTAATCAGTAAAGCTTGTTAAATGTCAAATTCCCCAAAAATATAAGTTTGACTGAAATAAATATATATAGGATAAACATCAGTAAAACCTCTTGCTGTTTTTTATTTTCTTACCAAAAATAATTATTTAGAAATCCTCTTTAGTTTGTGTAGTTTTTATACTTACTGTCTGTCCCGTCTCCTTTCCGCTCTGAATGGCTGGGGGTCGCTGTCAGTCATCTCAGTGGTCCATTAGTACTGTCGTTTCACTGTCACTGTCATTTCACCCTGTTCTGACATCGTTGACTGAAGCAGCGCTCGAATACTCTCATTTGTTTAAATGACTGTCAATCATCATGACCTGCCCCGACTGTGCACTTCCATTTGCCAGCTACAGCGCCTGTCACTCAAAGCGCCTACTTTGAAATTAGCGGGTTAAGGTGTAGGTAAGCTTTTGCTTTCAGTATACGGTGACCATTCCTAGTTTGATTTGAAAATGGGGAACAAGAGGAAAACACTTAATGAATATTGTGCACAATACCCTGCTGACGGCTGAAGTCTCTGCGGCAGGATGAAGAGGGCCTGTCTGCCTTGCCTTCCAGTGACTCTGAGTCCAGCTGTGCTGAGCCTGAAGCAGGACAGGGGGAGCTCAGATTCCGAATAATAAGTGCAAGTTAGTTCTGTTCAACTATCTATTGTTTTGTTCTGTGCATATTATTTTTACTCGTAAATTTATGCTATAAAAGTCTGTGTAATACACTTTTATATGCTGCGTTTTCTACGGTTTATTTGAGACAAATTTGACAAAAAAAAAAAAAAATTGAATAGTAGCAAGCCTAATCATAAGTACCTGCAATCATTCAGTGTATGTTTATTAAAATGTGGTTTGACCTACAGTCTTGCATATGGATAAAATCACAAACATCTTCAAGGTATAGCTATTATGAAGTGCTGTGGTTTGGATTGTAATCAATAAGCCATAATCACCCTAATGCAAGTTTACCATGGCATTTTACCAGGCTTGTTCCATGGTAATACCATGCATTAACCATAATTTACCCTGGTTTACCATGTTTATTAATATGCTTTACCATACCTCACTGTTCTTTACATTGCTTTGCTATGCTTTAGCATGCTTTCACTATGCTTTATTACGCTACGCTATGCTTTTACTATGGGAAACATTTCTAAGGGCAATAAGTCATCTTTGTGCTGATTCGGCTGTGTCTTTCGATGGCCTTCGCAGGAAGACAGAATTCGTTAAGTGTGGCAGAAAGATTCCACTCGTTCTAATGTAATTCAACCGCCTTGATTCCCTAAACACTTAACACCGAATAGCACACTCTCCTACTAGAAAGGTCTTCTGAATCGCTGAAGAGCTCGGGGCTGCTGAATGCACTACACTGTAAATATGCACAGCATTTTAAAAAAAACCAAAAAACCAGTTGATTAATTCCATAACTAAACTCCACCCATCACAAACTCCTATTGACACCTAGTGCTTGTTTTCATTCTGTGTGTTTATGTGTGTGTGTGTCTAGTATCGGCTGTATAGGCCTGCCTGTGGGTTTCAATTACCCAAACAGGCCCCCTGGGGCTCCACTGCATCATTTCCTGTTAAGGTGATGGTTCTTGTTATTTTCATGCTTGTCATGCTCTCAGCCCAAATATGGACTGTGCTAATCATCCTTGTACACCCCCCTCCCACCCACTGCCATTCGTTCTAAATTAATTTGCTATGAATTACAAGCTGTGCAAAGATTTCGAATTGCATACCGCAGCAACAGCGGGCAGTCCGGCGTATTCAAAAAAGTTCAATTGTGCAATGATAAGGGGAGCAGTGAAAGCAATACTGAAGCCAATGAAATAGGAACATCGATTTAAAAGAATGTGACTTGGACAGGATTGTACAAAAAAAACAAAAAACGGGACCTCCAAACAGAAGGAGGGTTGTTAAAAATGTAAAACTCTCTTTAGAAATCCTGTATTCATCCAATGGGAAACATCGATAATATTACTACTATAGTGTTGACAACCCATTAATATTATGTGTCTTTTGCAGTAATATTGGGTCCTGATTTATCGAACTTGTGCTCAATTTACTGTCACTTAGTGTCCTGGGAAGGCATGTTGAATTCCCGGGACACCTTCCTCAAAACCGGGGCGATCCAGGGAAAACAGAGACAGATGGCAACGTCGAAGAATGCTGTCAAGTGAACGCTAAATTACAGAAACCTGTGAAGCACAGATCAGACACGTGTTAGGAGATTCTTCCCCTGTGGATTTCAGCTTGCCTCTGAAAAGAGGTAGTAAGGCTGCTTCACAGAAGGGAGATGTTGAAAAGATGACCGTACATGACGCAAGAATAAAATAAGGAACTAGTGCTGATACAGTCAGAGCCTCTCAGAATGATCCAGCATCTTAATAACCATCTGCCACAGCGTAAATACATTGCAAAACCGCTTCATACTGGGGAGAAGAGTATGTGCCAATAGGGGAAAGAAATTCTATTTAGAGCATATTTTTTGCTCTTCCCTTTACCTCTTTATGATGTGTGCAATAGTTCTTTTTACAGCTTCTCAAATGTTGTGTTTTTGAGGGGTTTTGAATATGAGTTCTCTAGATCAGCCAAAGCAGGCATCAGAAACATGGCCTGCAAAGCAGCGTACTGCCAGCAAATCAAAACAAAAACTTGATCCAAAGCGGCCGATCAGTAATCTAGCTTATGTTACCTATACCTATGGCAGGCAACTGGAGCTGAAGAGCAGCTATGGAAAGGTGAAGCTGTCTTCCAAACACCATACAAAGGGTATCATTAAAGCTACATCCTCTTTACAGAGAGTTGTCTTAGCTAATGAAGTCATTCCATGAATCCTACCTGTCGTGCACCTTGTGAGTCGCTATGTAGAGCTCACATGTGTATTCGTGAAGGAAGCTATTGGGATTGCAAACTTACTTTCAGGTAGTTGGTTACGCTTCTTGGCTCATTGGTTCCCAGCAGTGTCTTCTGGGGGTCAAAGCGTGTCTGGCTTCACAGCATGTCTTTATGGGAAGCAGCTGGTTGGTTTATGACAGGTGCTGAAGAGGTGGGGACAGTTTTACTCAGAAAAGTGTGGGCCAGCATCCCCAAAGGCTTGTCATATGCTGTCACTGTTATTATTATTATTATTATTATTATTATTATTATTATTATTATTATTATTATTATTATTATTATTATTATTATTTTGATATATAAATCATAAATAACAGAAACTAAAGTTATCTAATTATTAGAAACTTAAGTTTTGTCCAAATTGACTAAAGTATATATAAAAAATAAAAAATAAAAACATTTTGTAAGGGTAACAAAACATTACTTAAAACTTTGTGTTAATAGAAGCCATTATATGAAGTTTGGCTACAGCCGCTATTAGCGTGCATTACGTTGTGATACCATAATTATAGGCCAGTGGAGTCTACTGTTCTGCCCTACTGTATATTTTATAGTTGTGTGTAATTAGCCTTGTATTGCTGCTCAGTCTCACTGCTGGTCAGGCCACTGACTGGGCAGTGAGACTGAGAGATGACCTGAAATGAGAAAAACAAATTCTTGTGGTCTGAGCTATCTCATACACTGCAGCTATTCTCTTTCACATGCATGCTAATAGGAGCGCAGAACTAAGCAGTGTATTTATAGATGTGGTCTACTAACTGAGAAGAAAAGCCTGAGACAATGCAAAGACACTTTTCTGCCGCTGATTCTCCTCTTTATTAAATTTACGGCTTGCAAGATTAAAATGCATTTCGGCTAGTAAAAATAGCAATTAATTCCCGAAAAGCTGAATTTCAGGCCTTGAAGAGAACGTTATTGTTTGCAGCTAGTTTTGTGACTTTAACAGCTGGATCTATCATCTTGATCAGGTTCCCGTATTTTTGAAGTTCAAAGATGCAGGGCTTTTTCAAGACTGTGTTGAAATCCATTCACCCGCTTACATCCTCTTTTCAAAGACTGTTGCCTTGGATACCAGTACTATTCATGTTACTGGCTTTAAAGAAAACCAAATGATCTGTACACTTATAGATATTAGAACGTCTAACAACATGTCAGGTATTGCTGGAACAATTAAAGTTTGTTTTAAATATATCAATATTAGATATACTATGCGTCACCTACCAAAAAATAGAAACCTTTTGTATTGCACACTTATTAGGTAACTTCCCCCATCAGTGTGGAGAGATGGAGTTCTGCCAGCCTGCAATCCTAACTGGAGCTGACTGACAGTCCCAGTTTAAATGGATTTGATCTCTGTCTGCTGCTGATGGAAATGAACAAGTCTGATTTCAAACCACTTTCAACTCCGTCTCAGTGGCAGATGAAAATGTAGCATTGATATCTCGGTATCCATCAATGCCTAATGATGCCTTTCTTGAAAATAGGTCTTCAGAAGCAAGGCATCTCACAATTGGGTGGATTTTCTTCATATTAATCCCCGAAAATGGGTTTCTGCCATGGTGGCTCCCAACACTGGTACAGTGAAGGGTTATTTTATCGTATCTAGCATTCCAGCCTCAAGGACCAAGTTGGAAACGGCAGCATCTAGTTAGTTAGTAAGCAGGAAACAGAATGCCAATGGCAAGCTGGGAAATGGAGTTCCCAAGGTAAAAGATTAGAAGCCGGTCACTGAGGCCAATCAGCTGCCTTGAACACATCAATGGTGCAATCGAGCCCAGGAATCACAGGCAGTGACAGGATCCCAAGACTAGGTTTTAAAAACAAGTTTGACTCACTACAATGTTTTAAAATTAAAAGACGAACAGCAATGAGCTGCGGGTAAGATGGGTGGGTTATTTAAATGATTATTTTACAGGTATTATTGGGTTAACTTGATTGGGTATGATAAAGGAAGACATTTGCATTTAGCAGTGATATGGTCGCTGCTTGGCACCGGGTGAACATTTTCTGTTAATAGTAACCACATTAGTTAACTATAAGGGGGGACTTTCATGCTTTGAAAATGTATCATCCATTATTTTTAGAGCCTTGCGGTTAGCATCACCATAAAACTGTTAGCAGAGACACAGGTTAATAGGTCTATATGCACTTTCAGTGCTGTTTACAGCAATTCAAAATGCCTGTCCTGGGCTTTACCGTAGTAGTGGTAGACGGGTATGATTATATGATGCTGTACTAGCATGGCAAATTCCATCCAGGGGCACATTTTGTCAGAGAAAGTCACGTCAGGAACAAACAGTGGTGCTGCTGAGAGTAAAGAGACCTAACCTGCTGCATTATCTACACAAGCCCACACCACAACAACACTTTACATTAAGTGTCTCATTATAATTGCAAGTTTGGTTGTATAATAATAACATTGCAATTACACAACCACTCATGAGAAAGACACTAACAACTCCCAGCATTTTTCATTTTGAAATCGGACTTCTTGTTTCAGTGTTATTGCAGGATAATTACTGTAGCTACACAAGGCTAAATATATAGGATACTTGACTTTGTCTGTTATTAATTTAAAGCGGGGGTGCCCAATTCAAGTAATGAAGGACCATTCCCCTCAAGGGTTGATTAGGATACATTGTAAAGGTAAAAAATAGGTCAATAATTTAGAGTCTGAATTAGGGCCATTAAACCATTTGGAAAACAGTTTGGACAACTGGGATTGAATGGGCTTGCTTTGTATTCCTTGATTGTGAATGCTCCATGATAGAGAACATTGAAGGTGGATACTAATAAGGAGATTGGTTGGAATTGCTGGAAGATGGGACAGAGGCTGAATGAAAGCTTCCACCTGCCAATGGAAATCCACTGCAGGCAATGCTCTGCTTCGTTTTGTAAGGAGATAATTGGCAGTTCAAGAAAACTGTTAAGAAGTATTGATCTTAACAGGCATTCAGGGAAACATACTGGATTTTAATGTGGCCGTGAAAAAATGTTTGATCTTAACTGCGATGTTCGTCATTTCTAAAAATTCCCTATTTTGTTATCAACCCTTTGCAGAAAATGAAACACCCCACCCACACTTCTTCTAAAAAAAAAAGAAGACTGTGTTCATAGAGTAGATGCTACATGGTGTCATGCCTTTAAACTGATTTTAACCTTGCCTTTGTCTTGTAAACTTACAGGACTCTAGTTAAAAGTATGCAGAATGCAACAATGTGTTCCGCTACCTTTATTAGAAATAGATGCAAATGTATGAATTAGTTTTAGAACCTAAACATATCCATTAAAAGTCACCTGAATATCACTCTGGCAGAGCTATATTATTAAGTGTCACAGAATTTGCAATCTTTTGATACAGCAAAGGGACTTTTGGAGAGTTTCGCGTAGATAATCTGAAAAAGCACAAAATACCAAAGTTGAAATCACATTTTCCAAACCAATAAAACCAACCAATCCATGATATCATTAAAGTATTCTGAGACTTCTTTACAGTAATTCTTGTTAGGATGAACAAGTTTTAGCCCAGATTTTACATTATGCAGCGATATAAAATTTGCTCTGCAAAAGTTGCAATCAGTCTTGAGGTTTCTGAATAATGTGTGCAGCGTCAAGACTCGCCAGACAGGTGCAAAACGTTTCTCACATCTCTGCAAAGGACTTCATACACAATACAGTAATATTCAAGGTCTGGTCCAATTACTTTTTATCAAGATGCCAAATACAGCTATTAAAAATCTAATACTGCTGAATTTAGAAATACAAAAGAAGAAATAAATTCAATGACAAACTTCTAGTTGAAAAGTTTGTCACTTTTGAGTTTCTTTTAGTATTTCTAAATATTGAGTGCGATGCAGAGGGAAACGATAAGTTCATAGTGTATAACTAGCAGAACAGAAATGAAGCAATATTTGATTGAAATAACTTTAAACATTCATTCTAAAAATAAATTAGGTTTATGTTGTCCAACCGTTGGCTCCAGTCTTTAATTCACTCATATTTCTTGCAAGGAGAAATACAATTAAAATTATATCACGTGTTTTTGAAAATTTGTTTCAAAACTAAAGCCCATGGTCTTTTCAGGGCCTCAAGTTCTTTATTTCTCGTTTATTAACGCAGACTTTTCACTCCTGAATGTTTCATTGCGGCCATGTTCATTAAATCCAAGGAAATGTTATTGGTCTGTAGAGGCTGAAATGCAAAGAAGCACAAGCAGAAATGAGTGTGAAAGCTGTGGTCGAGCCCACTGCACGTCACCTGAGTTTTCACATCACTTTTGCAAACACGTTGCTTCAGATGTCCGCAGTGTGCTGTCAGTCACCTGACCGGCGTCAATATTTAATTATGTATTTGTTAGAGCTAAAAACGTCTGCTTTTGATGCTGCACAAAACAATCACATGAAATGAATTCTAAAAACTACGAAACCCCCTGTAACTTATATGAATTCCACTGTTGAAGCATTATGAAAAAAATGTTTACAAAATTACATTTGTCAAAATGTAATTCTTATCCTGTGTACAGATGCCATTCTGTGAACATAAACACATATGTTAAAAATAGCGGCACTTTTTTATTACTGTATTAATAGTAGTTCCTAGTGCAATCTTCTCTTCTATAATTTATAATTAAGTCTCAATTTGAGCTCAGCTTCGTTTCACCATCCTCCCAAACCTCACAAGATGACATCCTTTAAGCAATAAGAAACAACCTATGATGTATTCACTTATTATATAATGCAAATACTGACAGTATGCCTGTCCCTGTGCTTTCTTTTCCAATTAGTCTCAATGCTCAATTCATCTCTTCTCCTGCCTAAGCTGTCCGGACTGGTCCGGGCTGCAGGCAGGTCTGCCCAACAGGATCCCAGACTCTTCCCTTCCCACGGATCCCACTGAAATGGGGTTCACCTAAACCCAATCTCAGTAGTAATTCAGTGCTTGCAGATTTGGATGAGATAACACCTGCAGTGACTCTTCTTTCTTGTCTTGCAGGCCAAGTATCACTGGCAGAGCCAGAATGTGAAGCAGAGTGGGGTGGATGACATGGTCCTCCTGTCCAAAATCACAGAGGACGCCATCGTGGAGAATCTCAAGAAACGCTACATGGACGACTACATCTTTGTATCCTTTAGAGAAACCGAATGGAGAAGTGCGAGTGCTCAGCCAACAGCTGCCAACCAAGCCCCTTTAGATGCAAGTGGTGAAAGTCGTTCTTTATATGCCACTGCGACACCCTTTTTCATGAATGGTTTTGTTGTTGTTTTTACTTTTGTTTGAAACTGGAAGGAGTTTTTAATGTTATTTTTGGAAACAGGCAGTGGCCTCCCCTGATAGATGATTGGCTGGCTTGTGTGTGGATGAGTTGAGTTGGAGGCCATTTGTTTATGACATCACCAACCAAAAGTGTGAAGTACCCAATCGCAAGTATTGCCTGCCTGTCTCCATTTCACTAATTACCAGTTGATGCAACCCACCTAGGGGACAAATAAATCAAAATGATTGCCCCAAATCCTCCAAAAAATAAACTAGGCATTTTATACCTTACGCTCGTAAATATAAATATTACATTTAACACTTTTTATTTGGTCTGATATATAAACCCACAGCGATACCCACCACAAGCACTCTGGCAGTTTGGCAAACCGTTCGTTAATGTGGGGTCATTTGAATGGTGACTTTTGCCTGTAGGCTCCTGTTTCCTCTTTACTGAGGGACAGAAATGGGGAAGTATGAAGCAGTGCCCTCCCCTGCAACCCTGGTGCACATTGACTCAAACCAAGGGAGGCTGTGAGGCTTAATACCGTACAAGGACAGTAGGAAAGGCTTGCATCTGAGTGTGGCAGGGGGGTGTTAGGAAGTGAACCACTGCATAATAACTACCCTACACACTCACACACACACACACACACACACACACAGAGACAGAAACACGCACACACCACACACACAAACACGCACACACACATTCTTCTGTGATTCTGTTCCTGTTCTCCTATATCCACTCTATCTCTTGCATGAGTCAATAAACAACCGAACACTTCCCTTTTCACAGGAAACTTCTGACCAATGAGGAGCACAGTCCAGTGTGTGTGCGTGTGTGTGTCAGTGCCGTATATGTATGTGTTATGGTGTTCATCCACCTTCTAGTTATTTAGGCTCAATATGCGACCCATTCATGCATTATTATCTGTGATCTTGTTTCATGCCAGCAAGACAAAAGGAAATGTATCATTGCAAAAAGAACCACTCAGAAGGAACATCATAAAAAGTTATACAAAATCAGAACATTCATTCTGAAGCTAGCACTCTGTATAACTGCTGTTATACAAAATCAGAACATTCATTCTGAAGCTAGCACTCTGTATAACTGCTGTTATACAAAATCAGAACATTCATTCTGAAGCTAGCACTCTGTATAACTGCTGTGCCATTGCGTTGCCTTTGAAGATCATTTAGGAGACTGCTTCTGCATGACGTCTTCAGTGAGTAGAAACAGACTTGGGGGCGGCTGAAGACTTCGACGACCCTTTATCTTGCTAATCTAACGAAAGAACTGCTGCAGACAGACAGACAGACAGACAGGAAGCAGGTGGGCTGACCTGCAGTGCATCGGACAAGCAGCGTTTCATGAGAATGTATTAACACCCTGCACCCACTCTCAACCACAGATTATTAACTTGAAATATTTAGCATTCTGCAGTACAGAAAAGTGACTGGACTTCCTTCGCTTTAACAGGAAGATTTTTTGTGTGTACTTTGTGGGGAAGTGAGATTTTTTTTTTTTTTTTTTTGCAAAGACATTCACATGAATTTAGCAACATTTTTTACGGCATACGGTACTCTGAAACAGGAAGACACAAAATAAATGAGTCATTTATTGTAAACCAATTACATGTAGTGTTGGAAATAGCTAGGATGAGTTCATCTAACACACAGAAAACAAAGGTTAACTTTTGAGAAGATTTTTTTTTTAATCATATGATGTGCATCCAAATCAGGTCAAACGGTACAAAATGAATGATTCAGTGATGGGAGATACAGCCCAGTTACACAAAACCCCATCTTATGACCGCATAGACCATTAGACTAGGCAACAACCATGGAAGACTGTGATCATCTAGAGTCTACGTTTCGATTGTCAAGGTGCCAAACAAAGCTTCATTTATTATGTTAATATGTTCAAATACATTCAGATTCAAAGCTATTAAACTACTACATCCTGGTGCTTTTGCTGTGAGTAACGTGGTCTGATCCACCACTGGAGTTTTAACCATCGGCTTGTGTTTCCATGACTTATATGCAGAAGTACATGTCTGGATTGGCCCTCCCCTGCTGTCTCTAAAACAAACAGATTTTAACTTAAAGACGAGGGCCACTAAATAATACATAAGTCTGTGGTCTTCACCTACAAGACACAAAGTGATTAGGCACAGTACTGTGAAGCAGCAACTTCTCATTAACAGCGTTGAAATATCTGCATGTTTCACAGTATAGAACACAAGAAAAGAGCGGACAAAGGAACGGTGCTTATACACACTCGCACAAGATGAAGTCAGGGGTGGTATTAAAAACCATGAACACTGTGGATGCGCAACCTTCTCTATCTTCCCTCTGCAAGAGATCTTATACATCACAGTTCCACAGGGGGCAGAAATTAGAGCTGCACGCCCCTAGTGGTCATTATCAGCTTCTGCGAGTCTTTAGATTAAGCAGGCCAGGTGGTTGTAAAAAGGGAAGTTTTGCTGGAATACTTAGTAATCTGAGCATAACAATAGCTGGAAATGATACAGAACAGTAATACATGACTTAGTTTACCATGAACCCTTTATAGGAGCCCTTGTTTTCACTGCCTAGCTTTTCTTGTCTTTAAGAGCACCTGGTGATACTTCTCCATGAATGGTGCATTATAAACCTAAATTGTATTGCACAGTATAGTGTACTATACTGTGATACAGTATAGTGTTGTTTGGTATTGTATGGTATTGTACTGTGTTGTATTGTATTCCTTGACTGTAACCTACAGACATACATCGGCTCAGTGTTAATATCAGTGAATCCGTTTAAGCAGATGCCCTACTTTACAGACAGAGAAATCGAGCTCTACCAGGGAGCTGTAAGTATCATTATAGAATATGTATCTATTGTAGCTCTATGGGTGTGCGTGTGCATTCCAAAAGAGAAACTGTGTTAGTCAGTAAACATGGCAAAGTGATGATCAATGCATAAATATTAAACTAATCAGTATTGACATTTTATGCCTGTAGTTACCCAGTCGATATAACGCATGTCTCTTCACAGGCTCAGTATGAGAACCCGCCCCATGTCTACGCCTTGACAGACAACATGTACAGGAACATGATTATTGATGCAGAGAACCAGTGCGTCATTATCAGGTACAGTCTAGCACCATTACTGCACTTCAAGTGGACTGACTGGACAGCAGTACAGCATGTGTACGACTGCAGGAAGACACTTATCTGAAAAGTGTGTGTGTGTGTGTGTGCGCTTTATATAGTTCCTTGCGTTTGTATCATCAGTGAACTTGAAAAGTCCCACAGACTTGGAACATGCCCTTACAAAGACAATGCCTGAAGACTTTAGTAAACCGAGACAAAACTTGAGCTGGGTAGTTTCTGGTTTCTGTAGTTTCTGTTAACTATTATTTTGTGAACTAAACCAAAAACTAGTTACCAAAAGGTTTGCTCATTTGAATAGTTTGTGGTTAAGATATAAAATGAACCGCATTAGTCCTCACCCGGCAGCCGCCCTCTCTCGGTTACCTTTCTTAGAAAATATTGCTGCTTCCTTTCTGAAAGGCATCCAGATGCAATCACACAAGTATTGTATTGCTGTACTCTGAGAGCGGGACAGCCAGTCACTGCAACTTTGACCTTTATCAGTTAGGAGTGATATTGCGTAGAAGCAGCGTTCACATAGAAACCGGGTCTAAAAACACATTTTAAATACAGGAAAACCACGATAACCTTAACTAATTGGAGCCAGGGGGTGTTTGTCAAATCAATTTGTTTCTGATAATCAAATTATTACTGACAATTGATTATTTGACACATTCACAGAAACCTCCAGACCTGATTCCAATACAACCCATATACAATCAATAATAATAATAATAATAATAATAATAATAATAATAATAATACATTTTTTCATAACAGCCATAAGAAACCAAACAAAAAATAACATAGGAAAACATATTTTAACTGCTCTACACACCGCTTCAGTATCATTGTGCTTGTTAAACAGGTTAAATGTTTAAATACGAAAATCCCTTTTGTTGCTCTTTGACTTCCAAAAACTACTGAGTGTCCAGCCTTCAGCTCTAAATCATGATTGCTGTGGGACAACCCTCGTTTGGAGAAATAACCTCATCTCTCTCCTGTCTTGTCCCTTCCTTCAGTGGTGAGAGTGGAGCCGGCAAAACAGTGGCAGCTAAATACATCATGGGCTACATCTCCAAGGTGTCGGGGGGAGGAGACAAGGTGCAGGTAAGAACTGAGAAACCGTGAGCCACAGAAGACGAAGATCATGCAGATTGTCAGAAATAGCCAACAGAGAGTCTTCAAACTGGATTCTAAATGCAGGCCAAAAGGATTGATATTTGGACTGTATGTTTTTGACAATCATTAAACGTTTAGGGTAAATTTGAAATTAATAAACTCTAAATTATTAGCACCCCTTTTAACAATACAACGAGATGTATGGTTGAGTGTTTTTTTTGTATATATAAACCCTTTCTTAAACCTGCAGCACGTCAAAGACATCATTCTGCAGTCAAACCCCCTTCTAGAAGCTTTCGGGAACGCCAAGACTGTCCGGAACAACAACTCCAGCAGATTTGTGAGTCCCGCCCCTCTTTACAGCTCTGCTGCTTTGCGTTGAAATAAGATTAAACAATATGAATTTTCAGTTTTGAAACAGCCGACTGAAACTCTTTTCTGAAAGGATCCTCTGATTGAAACAGTAACTGAAAGGTAAAACTGCAGTCCGCAGAGCCACGCAGGAAGTGGGAGGGGTCAAGCACACACTGATGGGAGTTACATTATATAGATAACACCCCACTCCCCCTGCCAACCCCAGCAACAGACCCTCACACACAGCGCACACCACGCATCACTACAGACACCCTGCAGTCATCTGAGAACACACTACATTAAAGAAGGGTTGCCCGTGTAGATAAGATTTTATGATTAACTGCAGCATATAATATATCATTAATATATGAGTAACTTAATACTTTGATTTGAGCTGTACTGTCTTCCCAAATGTTGCCTTTGGGAGTTAGTCATTCTTATTGCAAGTACTACAATAATATATTTCTTTTAGTTCTGCGTTAAGGTATTTTGACTACGAGTTCAGGAGCTGCCTTCAGTTCTTGTTGCCTGCCATAGACACATGTAATGCAGGCTAGATCAGCCAGAGTGTCTTTATATTAGTAGGTGCCAGTGTCATCTAGTGCACAGCAGTGTATTGATAGGAAGATATCTCTCAGGCACACCACTGCTTAAAATAGTTAAAAGCCTGTATTCAAATTTCAGGAGCCCTTAATTCAAACCACATACAAGCCGTGCCATGATGATTTCCAACATGGAATAGGGAAATACCGCAGAGCAACCTACCCCTGCGGTCCGGGGGGAGTTTTAAACCCAAACGCATCACACAGAAACCTTTCTGGTCTAATTTCAGGGGAAGTATTTTGAGATCCAGTTCAGCCGTGGAGGCGAGCCGGATGGAGGGAAGATCTCCAACTTCCTGCTGGAGAAGTCGCGAGTGGTGAACCAGAACGAGAACGAGAGGAACTTCCATATCTACTACCAGGTCAGCAGCAGGATTAAATCAAACTGAGCCTCCTGTGGTCAGTGAATACCCCCAGCATAGCGGGGGGCAGCTGCACAAGGCTGGGTCTACAGCTATGGCTAAACATCATGCATCACCTAGAATTTTAGAATTGAGACATCATTTATAATACTGTATATATGAACATAATTTAGATCTTTTTTTTTTAACATCATGCAATCAAAGAAACTACAAAATGATATAGCAAAAGTCTACTGGAAGACATAATAGTAGTACAGTATTTCAGGTTAGATTTCGAAATGTCGCATTTTTTCAAGTATAGGGGGAAAAAAACGGTATGTAATTGAATATGTTAACGTAACATTATTCAGCAGGTTTCATTTGCCTTTATGAAGCAAAATTAGTTCATTCTATGGGGCAAAACCTTTGGCCCAAGCTGTAGGTCTATTAGCTTTGCCTTGGCCACGCCCATGATGGATTCCTCTTCCTGTCCTCGCTGTCTAGTTGTTAGACGGGGCCTCCAAGGATCAGCACGAGGCTCTGGGTATTATGACACCGGATTACTATTTCTATCTGAACCAATCAGGGACCTACAAGGTGGACGGCACCAATGACAGCAAAGACTTCCAGGAAACCATGGTGAGTTTTCTCCAATCCTACCCCCCTTCAGAGCAGATAGAAACAGTCCTGCTCCTGTAAGTGAGCCCTGAATTCACCGCAGGGATTGAATATCTGCTGTAAATGACACGTGCAGGCTCATGGTTTGAAATAGAAAGCCGGAGAAGCCGGTTTTATGGATCAGCGAGAGTCTGCTGTAAAGGCTTCTCCCTTCTTTCCCCAGGAAGCCATGAAGGTGATCGGCATCTCCCAGGCTGACCAGACTCAGGTGCTGCAGATTGTGGCTGGAATCCTTCACCTGGGAAACATCTCCTTCATTGAGGCGGGCAACTACGGGCAAGTGGAGAGCACAGACTGTGAGTGAGGCTGTGGTGAACCCCTTCTATAGTGAACCCTTATAATGAACCCGCTACATAGTGAACATCTCCTTCATTGAGGGCGGGCAAATACGGGCAAGTGGAGAGCACAGACTGTGAGTGAGGCTGTGGTGAACCCCTTCTATAGTGAACCCTTATAATGAGCCCGCTACATAGTGAGCATCTCCTTCATTGAGGGCGGGCAACTATGGGCAAGTGGAGAGCACAGACTGTGAGTGAGGCTGTGGTGAACCCCTTCTATAGTGAACCCTTATAATGAGCCCGCTACATAGTGAACCATATACAGCTGAGAGCAGTATGTCCTGCAGTATCTTTTTGAACAGATTCCTGCGATATTTTCATCCACATGTTCTGCATGGAACGGAAGTATGCCTTTGTTTCGGGGCAGCAGGATTGCTTTCCCGGTCACTTAATAACCATGGGGCTAAATATATTAGGGTTGGATTTATGTGCAGTAATTACCCAGGTAAAAAAAAGCAATATGTTACGAATTCCAACAGGGGCATAACTTATAGAAGACGTTTCAGTTTTATAGTAAGTGAGTAATAATTATTACAGTTACAGCTTGGCATAACCGTATTGTGACATCACTGCTAGAAGCTGGCCATTGAGATCAAAGATAATTGTTTGGAACACGTGTGGGTGTCCTATTGTAAGTGACTCTGCATAGAATTCACAGTTCACAGCCTACCGCTGTAAAGCGCTTTGTGATGGTGGTCCACTATGAAAGGCGCTATATAAAAAAAAAATATATTATTATTATTATTATTATTATTATTATTATTATTATTATTATAAAATGTCTTATAGTCGTTGTGATTGCTGGGGATGGTTAGCCGGCAGGTTCCTGACAGTGTCCTTGTTTTGTCGCGTCAGTGCTGGCTTTCCCGGCCTACCTGCTGGGGATCGATCAGAACCGACTGAACGAGAAGCTGACCAGCAGGAAGATGGACAGCAAGTGGGGCGGGAAGACGGAGTCCATCGACGTGACCCTGAACAGAGAGCAGGCCACCTACACCCGCGATGCCCTGGCCAAGGCCCTGTTCACACGGCTCTTCGACTACCTGGTGGAGGTGAGAGCAACCAGACTCACAGCATACCCCTGTGCTGCAGGGGGCACTGCGGGGGAATGAGGAGGGGGAAGCTTGTTCGCATTGCACGGGCTTCGTTGGGAGAATGCATCACCTTTGGGCTTCAGTGCACAGAGCGCAATGTTGAGATCTAAGCCAGGGCTAACGGATAGATCTTAAGACATTAATAGCTCATTAAGCTCCACAATGCTCATGGAATTGAAAAGACTGAAAAATCTGTAGTCTTAGGTACAAGCAAATTCAGTCAAGGTGTGGCACGATTGGTGTTTAAACGGTGAGCAATTAATGTATAGAATAGACACTTATAAATATAATACAAATACAGGGAAATGACATGTGATCAGTTTATATGGTGGTCAATTACATTTACACAAACAGAACTATCTCCTGAAGATACAGATACCTTTATTTTTTTTACTTCTAATGCAATTTTGCATAGCACACAGTGCCATTCTGTGGTCAGTTGCTGTAATGCCTAAATTCTTGTGTGTCTCTGTTTTCAGGCAATTAACAAAGCAATCCAGAAACCACATGAGGAATTCAGCATTGGAGTTCTGGATATCTACGGATTTGAAATATTTAAGGTATATAAATGTTTTTATTATTTTTATTTATTTATTTATTTATTTATTTATTTATTAGCCAAGAGTAAATAGCTACAAATGCCATTTCAATAGCTTTTTTTTACATTTCTCTTTCAATGTTATGGTGTCCATCATTTTTATTTCAATCTGCCTTTACCTGGTTTTGAGCTTGTCTGGAAAACCCAGAGTGCTGAAACTGAGCACCCTTCTTCATTCCATTCAATACTTTGTATCGTGGCGTATTTCTTTTTTAAAGCCAGTTGTGATGGTTTTGCTATGTAATAGTAAATCATTATAAATCAACCAAACAATGTCTCCCACTGAACTGTCTCCTTAGTTATCAGGCTAACATGGCTACTTCCCCTTTGCCTATAAATAGAGGCTGGAGCCTGTAAACAGATAGCTGTGAATATGTCCAGGAGAAATATATCAGCGCGCACTAACTGGGTATGTGTTGTATCCCCAATTGAAATGTATTTTCTGCCTTTCTCAGAGGAACGGGTTCGAGCAGTTTTGTATTAACTTTGTCAACGAGAAGCTGCAACAGATATTCATTGAACTGACTCTAAAAGCTGAACAGGTAGGACCAGCTTAGGAAAACTGCAGCTTCACATTGCCTTTATTTATTGATGTATTTGTTTGTGTGTTTTACTGTATTTGATGGTTGCAGTTATGCTGAAATGGTTCTGGTTTTAATTACTCAAACACTGTTGTAAATGCTTTGATAAGTCTGCAGTGTAATATGCTTATTGTCCAGGAGGTTATGCAAAACCTTTGTTTGTAGCTGTAAAATGCAGCTGCAACCTACAGAGACCTCAGTCTCATCTTTCTGTTCTCTGTTGTTTTACAGGAGGAGTATGTCCAGGAAGGTATTAAGTGGTCGCCCATTGAATATTTTAACAACAAGATTGTCTGTGACCTCATTGAAAACAAACTGGTAAGAGCATGCCGGTTTAAAAACAGCACGGGCTGGATTCTAAAATGAAAAGTAGACTGCTTCAGACGACTCACAAGCCCCTAAATGAAATGTCTGAGCTGCTTTGGTTTTACTAACTTTATAGTGTTTTTACTACCTGATAAAACTATGCTAATTTGAAGTGAATAGCTCTATTTCACGCATGTCAATTTGATTTTAAAATGCTGTATAAAACTGTGTGCAGAAGTCTGGATGGTCCGCCGGGGAGTGAAGTCCAGGCTCCCCTGGTTTAAAAGCTGTCGCGCTATCCTAAGCAGCTGTTGTGTCCACAGAACCCCCCCGGGATTATGAGTGTCCTGGACGATGTCTGTGCCACCATGCATGCCAAGGGAGATGGGGCGGACGGCACGCTGCTCCAGAAACTGCAGGGCGCCGTGGGTACCCACGAGCACTTCAACAGCTGGAACTCCGGCTTCATCATCCACCACTACGCAGGCAAGGTGTGGAGGAAGGGTGTTCTGGGGGGCGGGACCATACTGAAGCAGGGGGCTTTTCTGAATTTCAATCATAGCTGTATCTGTGCTTCAGATTGATTTCCACTGCAGGAATACTTATTGTTGGGAGTGTTTTCTTCTCCAAAAAGTCACCCTTACTAAGCACTTGCTATTAATTTGTATACATGAACAACTATATAAAGACGCTGTTGTGATTTGCCACAGAGGGGGTTATCTCAAAGAGGAATAGGGGGTCCTTCTTCGTTTTTTCAAATTTTACAATTATACTGTATTCTTTTTTTTTAATTTGTATTCCAATGTTAAATTTTTGTTTTCAACTCTTTTACTTGATCTTTTTCTACAAACTAGCTTTTTATCTTAGTTTTTTTATCATTTTAAATTAAAAGTATTTTTTTTTTTAATCTCTTTTTAATTTCTGTTTTATCAAATTCTGTATTAGAATTCTGTATTATTTTAATTTAATGGTTTATTATTTTAATTTAATGGTTTCTTTTTTTTTACACTTTGGGATCCAATCAATCAATCAATCAATCAATCAATCTTTATTTTATATAGCGCCTTTCACAGTGGACCACCATCGCAAAGCGCTTTACAAGATGCAGTAACAACAAGAAAATCAATAATCCTTTAAATACAAAATGCATTACATTGTGATGAAAGGCGCTGTAGCAATGTGAATCTTTGCTGTTGTTACGTTCTGTAAGACTCAAAGATGTGTTCTGCTTGGTACAGGTGTCCTACGACATTAACGGGTTCTGTGAAAGAAACAGAGACGTCCTCTTCACCGACCTCATCGAGCTCATGCAGAGCAGTGAATAGTAAGTACATTGTAACCAGCGCTGTGTGCTGTTTCATACAAACCCTGGCTGTTCTTGTGTCAGCACTGGTACTGACAGCATCGCCTCCTGTCTCCCCAGTGCTTTCATCAGGGGGCTCTTCCCTGAGAGCCTGAACACCGACAAGAAAAGCAGACCCACCACAGCCAGCACGAAGATTAAGGTACGCACTTCATCCCTCACTTCAGACCCTGCAGAACAAATTCGGGAAGACGTGCGCAATGTAACGTAACCAGGCTTTGCAAAACAGGGAGATATAAATGGCGACTGTTTTTTCAATACTGAGTAGAGGCCCTGTATAGATGGTAGTGTATCTGCATGTTTCTGTCTTATCAGTGAGGAACGTCATTTTGTGGTTTTACGCATTTTGCCAGAGGACTGACACAACGCACTGACGGGTTACCTACTTGTGATTTCTAAAAACTGGCATTGAAACTGCTGTGAGTCAGGCAGCTGGCAATACACAAGACAAACCCCACAGCGGTCTAGAAATGTTTCACGAATGTTACCTTGAATTAAGACAATTGACATCAACACTTTACACCTGCATTGTGTATATCCTACCCCCTGTCGGACAAGAAAAACATTGCATTCTTTTAGGAACTGGTCGATATATTAGTTATTGGGAGCGATTTTCTTTTAAACTTTCATATTACAAAACGACAGATGTTACACAGAAGACAGTATTTACAGTGCTCCCCCTTTATAAGGCGGCCCTGTATACTGCGGAACAGGTTATAAGGCGGTGCGGTCATGGCTCCTATTTGCCCCATAATGCCGTTACACTAACACTAGTAGTCTCGTTATAAGGCGGAACACAAAAAGCACGGTCTCTTAAGTACAGCTCCTGATTACAGTGTTATAAAAGGGGAGCACTGTATGTAAGTTTAACATTTCCAAGTTTAAAAAAAAAAATGTATGAGATTTTAGAAGGCTTATGCATATGGGTCGGGGGGAAGAAAAAAAAATTGAAATGATAGATCCTGTTAGTTTCCAAGTGCCTCCCTTGACAATGACGAGGCCGTGTGTTGCAATGGCACCGCGAGAGAATGTGGCTTGGTGGTGGTGCAGTCTTTGCACACAGTGAAATTGATGGATTGTGTGTATTTGTTTAGAAACAAGCCAATGACCTGGTGAACACCCTGATGAAGTGCACGCCACACTACATCCGCTGCATAAAACCCAACGAGACGAAGCGCTCCAAGGACTGGGAGGAGAGCAGGTCAGCAAAGCCAAAGAGAGACCCGCGCAGGCGCTGACAAACTGGGCGACTGAAAATCATTTAACACCGTACCATAGACATTTGCACAGCTATACCGCCACAAATGATGGCAACAGCAAACGATTTACAGCAAGGCTTGATGCTCTGCTGGTTTTGTTCCAGGGTGAAGCACCAGGTGGAGTACCTCGGGCTCAGGGAGAATATCCGAGTGCGCAGAGCCGGCTTCGCCTACCGGAGAGTCTTCAACAAGTTCATGCAGAGGTAGAGCCACCAGGAAACTGCATTGCGCTCAGCTGTGTGTGTGTGCGTGTGTGTGTGCGTGCATGTGTGTGTGCGTTTGTGTGTGTATGCGTGCATGTGTTGGTTTGTATGATTTCCCCCTTTCTCACAGTGTGAAGGTGTGTGTGTGTATCACCCTAACTCTATGAGCCATATTTTCAAAGCGTTCATTCCAGTCTGTAATTAACTTTCTTGAAAGGTGAAAATTCAACAGTTATCTACAACATTGAGAAACTTGAGAGAGATTAAGAGACCTGCAGTCACATAAATTAAATGTTTGGTAAAGTCAATGGGTACTATTTTTGTCCTTTAAAATAGGAGTTCCTTAATTAAAGACTGGAGTGAACTCTTTGAAGATATGGCCATGTGTGTGTTAACAGGTACCTGACCCTGACTGTGTGTGTTAACAGGTACCTCACCCTTGCTCTGTGTGCGTTGACAGGTACGCTATCCTGACAGCAGAGACCTGGCCGTGTTGGCGCGGGGACGAGCGGCAGGGGGTGCAGCACCTGCTCCGCGCGGTCAACATGGACGCTGATCAGTACCAGATGGGAAAAAGCAAGGTGTTCGTCAAGAACCCAGAGTCGGTACGGCAGCATCTCTCTGCCCGTCTGTCAGTCTGTGTGCAGAATCTATCATTCAGTTTAGAAGTTAGCCAACACGACTCTAGCAGAAGCCCAATGTAAAGGGAGTGGCATGTAAATTGAGTCAAAGTGAGTCTGGGAACTAAATAAAGATAATAAGTATGGCTTCTAAGAAAGAATCTTTGAAACCTTGATTGCTACCCCTTTCGTATGCATACGATATTCATGTACCCCCCCACTCCCCCACCTTCCTGAACCCACAATGTCAAGTTAATGCCCCCGTGTTGTTGCCCCGATACAGCTGTTCCTCCTGGAGGAAATGCGCGAGAGGAAGTTCGACACCTTCGCCCGGACCATCCAGAAAGCGTGGCGGAAATACATCGCCAGGAGGAAGTACGAGCAGATGAGGGAGGAAGGTAAGAGCATTGCCAGCTCACTGCAGAGCAGGCTGTTGAATCAAACAGCTCCAGGATAGACTCCAGAGAAACTGAACACGTCAGTGTGTGAACTGCCTCTGGATTCTGCACACACACACACTGCTTGCATCACGACAGCTCCAATAACACAACTACTGCGTCATGGGTGCTCCTGAAATCTCTTCAGCTAAATATTTACAGCAAGTGTACAGGGTGATCTGTGTACTTATTTTTTTTTTTTAAGTATTAGAAACTAACAAACTAATCCGTAAGATTTAAGGCCAATAAAATGTAAATGTTTCAATTTCTTCAGCCCTGATGTTAATGAATGTTAGCGAAACAAAACGAAAAAATCCTTGTAGGAATTAGGATAGGAATTAAAATAAAAAAAAACACTTTTATTAATATTACTAATATCTAAATAACTATCCCAACTCAGACATGATCCATTTTACACAGTGAAAGCCCAGGATGTGACCCCCAAAAAGCCTTGCAATGAACCAGCAAGCTAAAGCCTAAAGGTATTAGCAGAAGGGCTCAAAGCTTCCTTTGGGGCCCTTGACTGCCTGTGGCTCCTGGTTTCAATAGCACAGGCAGTCACTCTGAATGGAGAGGGGCCTCAGTGACTGGCTGCTAATCCCATGTGAAACCCTCTGTGCTCAGCCTCAGATATCCTGTTCAACTGGAAGGAGCGGAGGAGGAACAGCATCAACAGGAACTTCGTGGGGGATTACCTGGGCATGGAGGACAAGCCGGAGCTGAGACAGTTCCTGGCCAAGCGAGAGCGCGTCGACTTCGCAGACTCTGTCAACAAGTACGACCGGAGATTCAAGGTACAGATCAGCTGGAAACACTGTCGTTGGGTTTGATCTGTTTTCGCATTTGCCGTTTAGGTAAAGTACGTGTGTTTCGAATTGTGTTTACGTTGTAATGAATCTCCTCCTAGTGCCTCTAGACTACAGAGCTTGCTGTTCAGTTGAATGGAAAGGCGTTTGTCTTTGAACTGTATGGTTTGTGGTTCAAGTCCAGCATTTACCTTTCCATTCGATGGGCTGAGATGCCAATTCATAACAACGTGTTATTGCAAGATTCAATAAATTCTTGGTGTAGTTACCGTTCTAATGAGGTCATGACTTGCAATAATATTTTAGTGCATACTTTTTTTTTTATATATAATGCCAGTACTGTCACCTTTCTGCTTGCAGAGTATAAAGCGCGACCTCATCCTGACCCCCAAAGGCATTTACCTGATTGGTCGAGAAAAGATCAAGAAGGGTCCTGAAAAGGGACAGATCAAAGAGGTTCTGAAGAGAAAGATGGAGATTCAGAGCATCCGGAGTGTGTCTTTAAGGTCTGTAACCCCTTCAAACCCCAGCCCTCGCTTCAGCTGCTGACAAGTCACTTTCCAATGGAGTCACCTCGTCGGGGGTGGACTGCGCTGTTATCAGCTGTCTCATCACAGAGGTGGCCTAGTTTCAGATTGCAGGGAGGGGAATTTATTATAGTGGCAGTTATTTTGTGTTGCTGAAATAAGCAGGAAATGCAACACTTATCTTTTCAATGGTTGTGCAACGGAAGCACGATAGCTGACGATGCAGGGCAGCAGAGAGAGCCTAAGACAGAGAAGGAGGTGTGCTAGAGCTTATGAGGAATGACTTGCAGCACCTCCGGCTGAACCACTGATTCCCCTTCTGTAGTTTAAAAGGAGTCAGAACTGCTTCACATGTGCCTGTTCCATTGCCGCAGTTGTTTATAACTGTTATTAGTGTGGAAAGTTTGAGTCAGATGTGATGAAGTTCACGTTAAGTTACAGGGCAAATGCTCCCACATTATCATGAACCATGTAATCACTATGTCATCATCCCACATGACTGCATTACCCCACCGGTTCACAAACCTCTAAGGACCTTTTTAAGGGGTTTGGGTTTCAGATTAACATTCAGTTAGGCGGTGCTTTCAGAACAAAATCGGCACCAATATGAATGATATGCCTTTAAGGCAAAACCAATATAATGATACTCAGTTAATGAGTGTTAACAGGCTCACTGCTGTGAGTCTTATTGTGTGGATGAATCCAGAATCATTCGCTCAATACAGCAATTAGTCAGTTTAATACTAATATTTTATTAAAGTCAAAATCAACATGCAATACGAAAAAGGCATTAATGTGCATAATAAGCAATTCTTTCTTTTGTAATTTTTTTTGTCCATATTACAGCTTTGGAATCGTCTCGGTCCTTCTAATAAACATACTTGCAATCCATTCATTTGACACACACACCCCCTGCATTATCACTATAAGAGATTGCAAGACACAGGAAGAGTAATAGTCACCGACAACCCAAATATGGAATGTGAATTTAAGAAAACACACACAGACAAAGCCTAACAACATATAGAAGAGAAATGTATTACAAAAGCAACCCCTTATCTTCTGACATGAGTGTGTGATCCTGTGTTGCAGCATGCGGCAGGACGATTTCTTTGTGATTCACGAGGAGCAGTATGACAGCCTGCTGGAGTCCATGTTCAAGACAGAGTTCCTGAGCCTGCTGTGCAAGCGCTTCGAGGAGCTCACCAAGAGCAAACTGAACCTCAACTTCAGTGACAGGTAGGGCCCTTCTGTACTCAACTCAAACTAGGCTCCGATTTCCAGAACCCAGGGGCAGCAGGAGATGTGAAGGGGATCCCTGAGGCACGGCCACTTGGAGTGCATGGTGAGTCATGCAGTCAGGGGAGAGCAGGTTTGAGTTCCGGCTGTGCAAAGTTGCAAATTAGCAGGGACTGTTTCTCCTCACTGTGCTACAGAGGACCTTATCAGCCAGGGGTACATCTGCAGGGCTGGTCTTTGACCCCCAGGGGCTGGTAGAGCTCCGGGGTCAAAGAGGCAAATGGCTTGGAAGTGGGATCGGAAGAGCTGTGAGCATCTGACAAGCAGCCTCGAACCATTTTCTCATCTCATTGTCAAGTAGGGCTGATTGAGAGCGAAACTGAAGGCTGCTGTGAATATGAAGGGAAGGTCAGTGTGTCTCCCAGTTAAAGCTGTGTCTCTCCTCCTCCAGGATCGAGTTCAAGGTGAAGAAGGAGGGCTGGGGCGGAGGGGGGTCTCGTCTGATCTTGTTTAGCCGGGGCCAGGGCGACGTGGCACAACAGAAACCAGGAGGCAAGACGCTGAGCATCAGCATCGGGGACGGCCTACCCAAAACCTCTAGTGAGTCTGCGGGCCTGAAGCACTCACCTGCTGCCACCAACAGAGTCTGCTTTTTGGTTTTTTCAATTGAAGCAAAAAACGCTTGGTTTTCAATATTCCCCTGAAAAACTGTTCTATATACAATACAGCACTTATTTTTCTGTCTGACTCAAACATGTTGAAAACCACTAAAGTGTAGAAGATATACAACTTACTGCCTACATGACCGAACCGTGAAAACAATGATCAGCCATCTCTCCGTCTGTTCAAACAATAAACTCAGCTCATAATATGAATGCTGTTGACTGATAGGAAGATACAGTATAGTGTATTTTCCATAATATAAAATCAAATATTATTCTGTTTTCACAGAACCCACGAAGAAAGGCCAGGGCCAGAGCAGAGCCCCTCCTAGGAGATCTGCCCCTGGGCCCCCTAGAGGTAAGGAACCAATCCACAGCATTGCAAGGAATGAACCAATCACAGCATTGCAAGGAATGAACCAATCACAGCATTGCAAGGAATGATGCATTCTCTGAGCCAACAGGGCTGGTGACTTCTGGGGACACTGTGTAGCGATTAGTGAATTACTGTATGGGTGTCTACTAAAGTAATAGAAACATTTCAAGGTGCTGTACAAAAAGCTGCTAATTTAGTATTTTCTTCTGGTGGACAAATGTACACTGCAAATTCCTTTAAGGGGTTTTGGAAGAGAACCTGCTGCACCTGCATCTGTGTGATTATTTAAGCCCTGCATGTGCCCTTGAGCTATCTGTCTTAAACAACAGGAACAGGGGGCCTATTTTAGAGCAAGTGCAAAGGCAAATTAATTACTGAATGAAACGATTTGAACGGTAATACACTTACAAGAAACAGCTTAGTGCCAGGTTGGAGCAGGTCATTTCTTCAGTGCATTGCATTTCATTCACACCTTGCTGCTTGAAATGATTGTATTTGTCATCTGGCTTCTAAATAGCAACGCTGTTAATCCTGTATTGAGAAGCGTCTGTACTGCCGCTCCTCATGTAATTTCCTGCACTTTGCCTCTTCAGGTAACTGCAAGAACGGAGCGGCGCAGTTCTCCCGCAATGACACCAGGAGGCAGGACCAGCAGTACTCCATGCCCCAGAAGCAGGGCCGCCCCCCTATGGGGGTATTGCCCAAGCAGGGCTCTACCTCCAAGGCCCGGCACGCTGTCTCAGAGGCAGAGAACCTGGAATTCCTCAACGTGCCCGACCAGGGTGTGGCAGGGTAACGTCACATCCAGTTTGATTTTCTGAAATGCTGGTGCTCGAGAATGAAACTCTCCTGACGATGATCTGTTCTGTACGTGATCTTGAGCTGCACAGTCGAAGATCTAAATACTGCCACTGTTTAAATATTAAAATAGGAACAAATTCCAGCTAAAGAATCGACACGTTTGTCATTGCATTTGTCAGAAAAGGAACAAATCTGTCGGTTTACTTTTTAAAGACAGGAATACTCCTAAGAGACTCACACATACTGTACTGTTAGAGGTTTAGGTTATTAAGAAGATCTAACTGCTGCGGTATTAAAATCAGTTTTGATCAATTGAATAAACTTCCATGTGTGGTATTCTTCCAAAAAAACAAACTTAGAAAAACTCAGCCAGTGCGTTTGCAGTATGTATAATGGGTGAGCAATGCAGGGATCCTTCTCTTGGTTTTTCTGTAAGTGTGTCTCTCTTGTCCCGCAGGATGCAAAGGAAGAAGAGCATCAGCCAGCACCGCCCCCCTCCGGCTGTGACGGGACGGCCCAAACCCCAGGCCCGCCACCAGGGGCCCCGCTGTCGGGCCCTCTATCAGTACGTGGGACAGGACACCGACGAGCTCAGCTTCAATGTCAATGACGTCATCGACATTCTAAACGAGGGTGAGGAAGCGGGGCCACACTGTGACATCACTCACTGTGGGAGGGGCATACACACCAGACCTGATTTTACTACTGTGGGCAAATCTTCCCCAAAAAACAGGTTATAACAGTTTAAGTGCTATGGGTATATAGCAGAAAGCGTCCCAATACTTTTTGGGGGTAGTGTTAGAAATCCAATCATACCGTTTTTCATCAAGGAAGTATTTACAGTAAAGTCACTCGCTTTGCCACGCAAGGATTAACAATTTAACTGTGATTTTTTTACATTTTTAAAAAAAAATTCTGTCCTGCTATTCTCTTTTCTAGACAGCTCCGGTTGGTGGAGAGGAAAATTTAAAGGCAAAGAAGGGCTTTTCCCAGGGAATTATGTGGAGAAGATATGAATTCTTCATCTGAGAAGAATCTCCATCACACCCAGGCCCGGGACAAAGGGGCTGCAGCTTTAAACAGTTCCAAGTTGTCAACATATGTATATGTATATATATAATCACACCTCCACGGCCACATTGCTGCACCAAACATGCAGAAAAACATCTAAATGTGTTCTGGGGCTACGATATTAATGCTGCAGTCCAGCACAGGATTTGAAAGGTTGTTTTGCTATGGGGGTGCGATATACAGTACTGTACAGTCGTGCAAATAGAGATGCGCTCTTACACTGGGGAGATAAACACACTGGCTTGCATGCTGTGAACCGATTAGCAATCCACCTACTTTAATATGGTATTTTATACAGTTTACCCAACTTGCCAGACTCTTGCAAAGCAATGCCTAAGCATTTCAGCCCCCATGCCTTACATGTGGACTTATCTTCAGCCATGGAGCACTTACACACAGGTGCATGCGTTATGTATGAAACTAAAGACTGAATTTTCACAGGAAACAGTGTACACCCCAGCAGAAGCCCGTACCCCTTTTTGCACGATTTATACGGTACAGGTTGCTCAAGAAGGGCATTAGATGTTGTATGTCATAGGGAGAGGCGGATCACCCGTGATCATCCTGTATGGAGTATTGATCGATCAGCCTGCACAATGCTTGATGAACCACTCTTATTTATTGAGAGCTGAATGAAGCACTGCTCCTTGCAGAGGGAGGGAGAGCAGTTATTGGAACAGCTCGGTGTTCTTTGAGAATCGTGGGACCCAGCTTGAATCGGCCCTGTATTTAATTTATTTTAATAGTAGAACAAGGATGCCAGCTGCTAAGGGAGACTGCGTTAGAGCAGTGCACCCCGAGCAGCCTGCAGTGAAACCGAATGAAAGCATCATCATCAGAATGTGCAGCAGTGCCCCATGAGTTACAGCCTAGAGTGTAGCTATATTTATGTGCCCACAAAAATGTAAGATACTTCAATGTGATTGAGGTTCACAGTCCATGCTGTTTTCAAATTCATTTTAAAAGTAATAAATATGTTTTAGATCCAAAATTTTGAAATAATGGTTATTTTCTATGCATGATGAAGTGTTGTATAACCTCCAACTGCTGCAAGTAGAAACAGAAACCTGCCTAATTAGGCCACAAAGTAACATAGCGGGGAGCCAATGAAGTTGCTTTTGATGAACGTAAACAATGGTCGACTTTCTAATGTGTGTGTGGAATACACACACTCAGACACACACACACACACACACACACACACAGACACAGAGACACACACACACACACAGACACACACACGCACACACACACTCAGAGAATGATACACAACTAGCAATAAACTTGACACCAAATAATTATATTTTAGAATTGGGGCACAGTGCAGATTTAACCTCCAAAAAAAATTCACCCCAAGTTCGGTACTGATTTAAGACGATATGTGTAAGGTATTTGGGAGATTGTTACATTACTGCCATCTACAGGCTATTAAGAGATATGACATTCTATGGGGGGAGATACTGTTTGTGTGTGCTGACCAGCACTAATGCAGTTCTGTACTGGGCCTTGTGGTTTTTGCATCTCTTTACTTATCGCCTAATAAAATATACACCGGGTTCAATGCATAGTCTTTGATTACATCTATAGAAGGATTATTTTGCTTTCCATGCGTGCATCATGTGTGTCGTGTAATTGTGTATTTTTTTATTATATCGAACGTCTTTGTAAATTAATGAGAACTACTGCTCCCCTAAATCTTGAATGTCGTTAGTGTTTCTGTATAATGTACACAATCATTTTTTATAGATTTTTTTTCTGTATTCAATTAAAAAAAAAAAAAAGAAGCTTCTTCTGAAGTATTGTGAATGAAAAATAAAAGCAGTAATGCATTCTTTGGTCGTCTCCAGTGAATGGTGATTAATAGAGGAAGATGATGGCTGCAGAGGTAGTCATGCTATTTCATCAGAGTACACTGGGTGCCAGTGGAACCTAATGCAATACCTTCTGTGGGTTTTACTATCCTTTATAAAACAGGGTCTTATTCACAAACCATGTCCCACCTTTTTAAAAGGAAGGAGCTTTTAAATGAACTGTAGCTAGCAAAATAGTTGCATGACATTTTTCATGCAATACCTTTTCTAGGTCTCAAATGTGCACTTTTGAAAGAAACACGTTTCAGCAAACATGTATTTTCATTTTAACACTTGATATCTGGGACTACACTAGCTGAAAGAAAACTGTTCACAAGCCATACAATGTTGCATTTCCTGAGTCCTTTCACCTGGAGAGTGAATTTGTTCCCACCCCATTCACCGGCTTCTTTCCTGTCAATAACCAATCAGCTGTATCGCTTAGTGACTGACATGCTTTCATCAGCCAGTAACATGCTTTGACCCAGAAGACACTGCAGGAGTGAAATGACCCAGGAAGTACAAGTGCAAACAAGGACTACACGAATAAACCATAGAAACAGAGCTTTTAACCTAATGCAGTACCAGATATAATGATTGAAAATGAAAATACATTTAACATGTGTTTCTTTCAAAACTGCACATTTGAAAGCTAGGTAGCTAATGGCAATGTAACATGACAAAGATTCATGAAATGTTTTTTTTTTAGCTACAATTATTTAAATCAACCTCCTGATTTATTTTAAGCTTTTTTACAGCAACACAGCACAGCACAGCAACATGCTTTTGCAGTTGGAACCCCATTAGTGTTAGAAATCCAATTAATGCAGAATATTTTGCACAATTAAGAAAAAAAAAACATGTTTAGGTCATTCCTACATTTCAAAGGAATTTAAAAGGTAATTTCCAACAATGTGTTTTTTTTACACTGCCGCCCACTCGACAGGTTTGAGTTAATAACCCGTCTGTCTTGAGAACGGGTGGAATTTTGGAACAATAGCGAAATCCTATGACTGTACAGCAATAACCTGTACTAATCCAAAACAGACTTCATAACAGTTTAAAGACGCCGTGCACAAACACACGCGCAACAACCAAGGGTATTGCGTCACAATAACACCGCCCCCTTATTTATCTCGCGACAGCTCGTCTCACCCAGAATGGCTGCGTCGACTCTTAATAGAAACATAATATTTGTTCTTAAAAGGTAGTGAGATATATATTTAAAAAATGTTTTAAACGGTCTGCCTTGAGAGAATACGAACGTCATTCCACTTACGGTGAGTGTCGGGAACCTGTCTAATAGAGGCATTTTGTTTTTGTTGGTTTTTTCCCCCGCAATGGAAGGTCTAGTTCCCAAACTAGGCGAGTGCTCTTTTGAACGGAACAATTTCTTATTCTTGTCCTGTTTTATTGGTACTATATATTATTAATAATAATAAAAGAAAAAGATCCATTGACAATGTCGTGACCATAGATATGACTTTATTTTATACAGCGGTATACAATGTGTTGATTAAGCAGAACTGTCTCACAATGAGGATGTTTGTTTACCTAGTATGTGTGTATATTTCACACACGGAATATTTCCGTATATCCCGTCCCCCCCTGCTTGATACTGTACTTTAGTGTGTGTAAAATAAACAGCTAGTTGTCTCAGCTTTGAAGCTTTTGTTGATGGAGTTGCTGAAGCCAGTGTTTGTTTTGTTCTAGACAGTATCCCCTGGAGAAGCTGTCAGACCTCCTGGACCCAGCTGAAGCCCAGTCCGCAAGTGGGGTTTCTTTACCAGGAGCCCCTGGCCTCTGCGGGCACCGACATGTCCGTGTTACCAAAGGAGGAGCAGGGAGCGCTGGTCTCCTGCAACGCCATAGAAGGTATTATATCAGACAGACCTGGCGGTAATTACAATTGGAATTGTGCAATTCAGAATTAATTGCAGTGCCATTATAATTGCACCATTAGCACATCTGTGTAATTCAAATTGTAATGATGCCATATACACGTTCTATCATCATTCTTGTATTTCAGTCCCTTTTGGTGACTCCCATTTGTTTTTAAAAAATAAAATAAAAAGTTTTATATAGTATGTTTTGGTATTTGTAGCTGTGATCAGTTATTTAGAGTAAACAGAGTGAACATGTTAATGTGTGTAGTTGATTAGGTAACTTTTTTAGTGCAATTTCATCAAGCAATGCTGCTGTAATACTAATTCTGATTATAACTGACCTCAGGTCAGGTATGAGATGCAGGTACAACATCTGCAGGATTCAGTGGGGAGATCCACTTGTTGAGACGGTCAGGCAACAGCAATTTGCTGGTTAAGGTAATCTGGGGAAATGAAGCTTGCTAGAGGTTGGATAACTTGTGCAAGGTGTTTGATCAGCTCAGAAAAGGTTATTGAGGTGTGCAGTAAAGCATCCAAGACATATTCTAAAAAAAAAATAAAAATAAAAATAAAAAAATCAATCATTTTAAATAAGCTGCATGAAGGTAATCTCACAACGGTTAGCCTGGGATGTCAGGTACCAATATCCTGGGGCGGAAAACTTGGGTTTGACAATATTTCTGTCCTTTTACAGGAAAAGGGATGCATTGCTCTTTTTCTGGCTGCAAGCAAGTCTTTTGGGACATGCAAGAGCTAATGAGTCACACGGGAAGTCACTACATCGCAACGCAGTCCTTGCAGGGTAAGCACAGCTAGCAGAAACAGGACAGGGGCTGGCTCCTTTTGTGCAGACGAAAGGGTGCTCAGTGAGTGTGTGTTCTTCTCTTCCAGGTAAACTGTTCCATTGCTCCACTCTGAGGTGCACAAGGACCTTTCCCAGCATGCAACAGCTCATGGATCATATGCGTCAACATTACAAACCCAATCGCTACTTCATGTGAGTCAATGGGAAGAGGCGGGTGTGGAGGACATCTATACTTGGGTACCAAGCTAGGCGATCTATTTATTTGAACTAAACAGAGACAGATCTCAGAGTGCATTTATGTTTTCACAAGTATGTGGAACGCCAGGAAAGGCTCTATTTTAATAATTTAAAGAGTATATTTAGGTAGACCAAATAGAGCCAGTTGATATGTTTTGTGCTTGTGAAAGGCATAACTAGTAAGTGAGGCCCCAAGTAGCTTGATGCTAAAGAAACCTTCGTAATAAAACTGGACAAATGTTTTGTCAGGTAGTCTTTGTCATGTGGGATTCTCCACACTTTCCTCTAATGTGCCTCAACTACCCTAGAAGGTGAGAGGGTACATCAGAGTCCATACCCATCCAATTCTTGGTCTTTCTGAGAAACTGTCTGCAAAGTGGCAGTTGTAATGGGTGGTTTTGTTTGTTTTTTTATGAGAGCATCTGTCCGCTATAATGAGCTTTTCAGAACCACTGTGTTTTGTTTTTTTGTTTTTTTTTGTAGATGTGAAAACTGCAAGGTGCATTTGCGCACGCACCGGGCCCTCTTCAAGCATCTCCACGTCTGCGCCAAGGTTGTCAAAAATAAAGCAGCTCACAAGCTGGAGAAGACTAAACCAGCCACTCCACCGGCCACGGAGCTTTCCAAACCGCAGGTCAAACGAGCCGCCCCCGAGCTGCCCAAACTGCAGAGCGTCATCCGGCACCTTGAGAAGCTGGTGCCTTCGAGCCTGGCTTCGGCTCCCTCCCAGACTGCCCCCTCCCTCCCCAGCAGCCTGCCCAGCGTCCACAGCTCTCTCAGCTCTGTACCCCTGGTCTCTCCCAGCCCGCACCCCTTCCAGCTGCTCGAACCCTCCCAGTTCGGATCCTCACCCCTGCGCTTTGCTGGCCAGTCGCATGGCGCCTCCATGCCTGGTCATTTCCTGCCCTGCGTGCATCCCACTTCCTACTCCATGCCCCAGCCTGTCGTACAGCAACGTCTCGGGCCGTACGTCCCCAACCAAGCCGGGCTTCCTGCCTCCAACGCTGTGTGGAAGAAAAACCAAGGTGAGATGCGTGGATTTCGGAAGGTGTCTAATAGAAGTTCAGTGTAGGACGAGGTTTGACTGAAATCTCTGTCTGTTTTTTCAAGAAAGTGGACATTATACACGACTCGAATCTAACAAATGATTTAGTTTGATGCTACAATTCCATGGCCTATAAATAGTAAGACCCTTTTCCTGCAGCCTGCCAAATCAGACAATGTGTGGTTTTGGGATATTTAGGAATAATGTCATTTTTTTTTTATTGACTGAGCAGTCTTGTCCCAACAAGGTCAAGTGTTCAATTCAGCACTGAAGGATCTGGCTGGAACAAGGTCCTGGAATAGAATGGACCAAAAGTGATGCGCTAAAAACACAATTGGCCAAGCAATATCTATAGTAGTTGATTTAGCATTGTAACCCTGTACTGCTGTATAACTCCTGTAAGTCGCCTTGGATAAAGGGGTCTGCCAAATAAATAAATGTTAATAATAATATCATTATTATTATTATTATTATTAGTATTATTATTATTATTATTATTTTCTGTCTGTTGACATTCACAGGCCAGTCCTTCAACAGTCGCATTGTGTGGGAGCACACTAGAGGGCGCTATAACTGCCTGCAGTGCTCGCACTCCACCCCATCCCGCGAGGAGATGACACTGCACATCGAGGAGCAGCACAAGAGTCCTGTCAGCCGGATGCAGGGAGACATGGGTAGGGGCCTTGCAGCATTCTGCTGCCCCCGAATCGAACATCTTACACCTCGCTGTTCTGTCACGGCTGGGTTTTGTTTGAGCATTCTTCAGCGCTGGGGAATCGCCCTGGATTTCATGGATAGGTGGTGGATAAGAGTGATTCCTCAGTGCGGTGAAGTGCTCCAGAAACACCCAGCTGTAGCATAACTCTGCTGACTGCAGGCTGATCAAACTGATCCCTTCATTTCTAATACTGTGTGTTTTATTTTGTAATTTACGATTGTGTTTTGAAGTTATGGATGAATTGCTGCTGCTATTCCAGTGGTCAGGATGCTAATACGCTTCGCACAGATCTTAACGTCACAAACAGCATTTTAATATTTCCGATTGTTAAGGAGAAAATAGGCAAAAATGGGAACCGTATTCTTCTCCAGTGTTGAAGAAAAACACAGTAAATGGTTGCGGGTTTTCATGACAGTCTACTCACTTGCAGAGATATAAACTGGGGAATGCACTTTGTTTGAACTCTTAAGCTCTAATATGTATCTCCTATCAGGTCAAGGTATCAGACTCATCCGAGCAGTACCTTAGACCAGACCAAGAACCTGTTAACACTTATTTCAATGCGTTCAAAAGTTTTACACAGATGGATTTAGTTATTAAAGCTCTGCAATCAGCCCATGTCCCGTGTTTGTTTCATTATCTAATGGTTTGTTTCAATTTATTTCAGATTTTGACGTCGGACTCCCGTCCTTCCACTCGAAATTGACGTCAGAAATGGACAGCTCCCTCTTTTCACATCTCTGATGGGTTTTTTACTGGGTGGGTGGGTTTGTGGGGTTTGATGTAAAAATAGTGAGGAGATTTACAGAGGATGATCTGGTTTGTCAGCTCCATTCCTCTGGTACCTTTTAATTCCAGTTTCTTTTTTTTTTTATACAACCATAAACTTTTTTTTTTTTTTTTTTTTAAATCGTCTGTTCTGCACTGATTTCAAGAAGTGCCATCTTGACAGCACTCGGATGTATGACATTAATCAATCTATTTTTCCCGTACTATACCAAACCTGTTCAGTTCAAAACGGTGTGCCTGCAGTGTTAATAACCTAGGCTACAGCTTTGATGTGCCACGGTTGCATTTCTTTTTTTAAATTTTTTTTTTAGTCATCGGCAATGGTTTTTACCCCGTTTTTCTCCCCAGTTTGGAATGCCCAGTTATTATTTTTATCCCGGTTCACCGCTGCAACTCCCGCGCTGACTCAGGAAACGGCAGCAGACACACGTGTCCTCCCAAACATGTCCTGCCCAGCCGTCTTTCTGTTTTCACGCTGCAGGTTTTCTGTGAAGCCACCAGACCCATAGTGCTGAAGGACAACACAGATCTGAGTGGCTTCTACAGCAGACCCGCAGACGCCCTATCGGCTACAGCAGTCGCTGGTGCGCAGCGAACTGAGGATTACCCTGCCGACCTGAGCCCTCCCCACCCGGACGGCACTCGAACCAGCGATCTCCAGGCTAGAGTGCGCATCCTGCACTCCACACGGAGCGCCTTTACTGGATGCGCCACTCGGGAGCCCCTAGGGTTACATTTAACCTCCCCCATGGGCAACATACAAGATCTGACCATTTTCCACTAACTTCACAGTTTAAAAGAAAAAATGTGCTTTGATCTGCAGCTATAAATCACTCCCCCAGAAACAAGCAAGTCACCATTTTGGTTCCTTGATAATTCTGGAGAAGGAAATCAGAAATCTGAAATTATATACTATGTATACTCTTTCACTTCTTCAGTGAAGCAGTAATAATTCATCTGGCACTGCACCAGGTTGTTCTCTCGCTGCATGTGTGGCATTGAACCACTGAACTGAATGTGCTAAACTCACTCCAGCCGTTCTGAAACACATCCTCACTCAGTGGCGTGAGCAGATCAACGTTTACCAAAACATTCCTACACTGAATGGACTTCATGTGAGTTCTGTTTGTCCTGTGTAGTGCACACTGCATGCAGTATAGTCCTATACAGAAATGTAAGAATTCCATTTTGAGCCGTTCTAAATCTGTGGAGAAACAGCCTGCATCTTCAAAAGAAATCGCAAGGGGGGAAATATATCACAGAGCTGTTATAATATCTGGAACAAGGTTAGGTTACTTTCACACTAACAATGTGATAAAAGCAGTTACGTGTTGTGGCTGTGTAAGCCCATTTTTTTTTTAAGAACAGTTCAAGTGAAAATAAGAATGAGTTCAAAAAAAAAAAAATTAACTGCACAGTATGTATTTTACTGTATAATTGGAGCGTGCATTTCCTTGTTTAAGTGTTTTGATCTAGATTCTCCAAAGCTGTTCAGATCTCTCTGTGCTTGCAGTGCTGCAGTTTGTGGTTCACGTCCCTGTAGAGTTTCATGACACCGTGCATGCACAATGTAAAGTGCTGGTGTTGCCTGTTGCGTTTCAAGGCAAGTGAAATAAATTCAGCAAGAGAACTTCAAACGGAAACCAAAAAAAGTCAGCTACCAATCTGGGCCAAACTTCTAATCCAGTCAAGTTTTAGGAAGGCTGCCTCTAGCCCTGCAGCCAAAGAGCTTGCAGAAGATCCAGTCCTGGGTCTCGCACTTCAGTCATGTGCATACCCAGTATTCAAAACCTCTTTCTGTGATGTAGGCTTGTGTGGGATGTCCGAGGGTGGGGAGGGGAGGAGCTGCGCTGGTTACATTTGACACATTTGTTTTTACTGTTCTTGATGGATATTTAAATGTTATGTCTTAATGGATGAATTTTCCACCAAATCCAGGCTGCAACTTACCAACAGTAAGCAACAAACAAGTTTATAACAGATTCACAGTGTTCTGTATCACTATAAGCGCCCCAAGTTAATTTAATGGAACGTGCTCCCCAACTTACAGAGTACTTTCTCTTCTGTGTATCAACAAGCTATTCTTTATAATAAACAGTTTCTCGATGATTGTTGACTAAAAGAAAAGTCGTATGTTTTTTTTACCAGTGGCATAACCATACCGGGACTTAAATACTGTATTAAAATTGGGGAGGGGAACAATAGGTGAACTAAAGCATTTGTTTACTAGTAATTAACAATAGATTTTAAAACGAGCACATGTTTTGTCTGGACTGCGGATTACGGTATTGAATCCACTAGAGGTCGCGTAATTTGACGCTTTTGTGCATAACAGACATCAGCGATGCTACTTTGTAGATTTCGTTGATTAAGAGTATTTGTGTTTAGTTGGGTTTTCAATAGCGCCCTTTGTGTTATATCCTGTTCTCTGTGTTGCTGGTGCACTGTTCACGATACCCATGCATGCGCTGTGCTAAAATAAACAATGATATGATCAACACATTAAGTGACCACAGTTGATCTATCTGTTTGGCAATGTGCATTTTACACCAGACCGATCTTCTTATATATTAGAAATCATGATGCAATCCTATTTTGTAGCATGTGATCCCTTTAAATGTGTTTTTTTGTTTTTGTAAAGTTCACCGTGTATAACGTTAACAGATTATATTAATTGCTACCAACTCATGTAGGTCCTTGTTGTAGAGACATTATTTAATATATAAAGTCCCTTATATTGCTCAGCACCTTTATATATGCCTTCGTGGTTAGATTATATTAATGTTATAAAATAGAATCAAGGATATATTTTCACGAATCTTTTCAAAAGCGCTAGTAAAACTTGACTTGTGCAATATTGAGCATCACAGCTCTGAAACGGAAGCAGGTGCTGAGATCGGCCATTCATGCATGGGTCTTTACACCTGGGGAAGACCATCAGCACCACAAAGGTTAAGCTGCAGAGCGACTGAGTGGAGGAGCTTGATGGGATGGGATGGGGGTCGCTGCAAGAAACGTGGCAATCCACAAGCAGGCTGACCGAGAAGCGCGCAGTATAAACTGCACAGACAAGTCTCTATATTATAGTTCCAGTTTCAACCCAGCATATAAACACACAGGAGAGTTCGCTGTGGCTGCTATGTTGTTTTCATAGAAATAACTGTGGACAGACAAACTGACGAGAACTAATTTCAAATTTCAAAATGATTTATTTAACCTTGAGATACGTATCTAATTTTCCAGTGGCGTCTTGGCAAATGTTGCTTTACACAAGTAAGATACGAGTTAGGTTTTCTTTTTTTTTTAAATGAGCTGCTGGTTTTTTGTTGCCAGTAGACTTTCTACTAATTATCATTCCGAAAAACAAAAACAGCTTCGTGACAATAATTAATATAATGATTATTTTTGTAGTAGTCTCTTTGTTGTTGTTGCTCGTTTGTAAATTAAAAGTAAGGGTAGAGTTTCATGGTTAAAACTAACATGGGAGGCAGGACTGCAAACATTTCCATGGGGTCGTCAAGCAAACATATTGCCCCCTTCCAGCCAATCTGCTGTATTTACTGGCACGACCCGTCTGTGTGGCGCGGCAGGCGGGTTTGGGGTGGGAGGTGTATTTAAATGCCCGCGGAGATTTCTGAACAAAGCAACATTTTTCATTTATTTATTTATTTGTTTTTTGTTTTGTTTCTGGGGTGTGTGGTCAAGTCGTAAAGCCTCATTATCCCATATAGCTCATGGTTCCGATGAAATACCTGCAACTTTACATATCAGATACTGTCTCTCTATACTTATATCCCCTTTGCTCACGATTTTTTCATTAATTTTTTTTTTTTTAGAAATTTTAAAACAGTTTGTATGAACGTTTTGAAAAAAAACCCCATTACGCATTCTGAAATCGATACATAGATGGGAAACTTAACATGGTAAAAAATATACCCGCTGTGATTGAAGGGGATATTTAATGTGTCTGTAATGACAAGATATGTTCTGTGCGCGGTGGGTCCACTAGGGGCAGAATTAAGCATTTTGTATACTTTTTACTGTACCTTTTTTTTTTTTTAACATTTATTTCTGCACATTACTCAGTCAGTAAAATTAATGACCAACAATAAAACCAACAAAGTCCTTATTTTAAACGGTTTGACCATTTTTTTTAAATTTATTTTTTATTGTGTAGGTTCCAGCTTACTGTAAACGGAAACAGAGTTCATTTTTGATCTTTGATTGCTCCAGTTTTATAAAACGTGAACTGTTCGAGAAAACTAAAACTGGTTTGTAGGGTAAAGTAAAACCAAAGCCATTGTTTCCCATTTTAACCCTAAATCGAGGCCCCTTGGCAGACTTGCTTGACCCTCAGTAGTGTCTAGACCTGCCCAGAATTAAAAAAGGTGTTACTGTCCCTTTAAATCTGATTGGTTGCAACGCTCCATATAACCCCGTGGGGGCAGGGTTGAGCTTGCAAGAACTCTTTGTGGTGGTTGGCGCCTGAAAGCTGAAGTTCTCTAGAAGAAGAAACTAGGCAAATTTGTTTTGGGCGATTTTTATCATTTTTTTTAAGAAAAGGCTTCTCTTTTTTCCCCCCCATTTCGTGGCACTGCAAAGCCGAAAGAAAACATTAAGAAAATGGAAATGAAAAAAAGAATCAATTTGGAGCTGAGAAACAGGAAGCCCGCGGAAGTAAGTCTCGCAATGATGTGAAAATCGAATCTAGGAAAAAAAAAAAAGCCGTGTTTTATATTTTGGGTTTTTTTTGTGGTTTAAAAGTTATGTACGCGGCGGGGTATACGTTTATCTGCGTGCTTGAGTGGCGGGCGTTTGGAAAACGCACCAAATTTTATAGTTTAACAAATCAGAAGTTGTTTTTTTTTAATTTATTTTTTACGCTGCGTCTTTAACGTAGCACGTGGTGGTAAAGAACAATTCATTCATTCGCTTCGACTTCCTTCATTAATGAATGCAGCGCGCTAACATGTTATTCAGAGTTTGCTAAACCGTGCATCCTCGGGTGTTTAACGCGTTTATTTTGCTGTCGGAATACACGCGTGTCGTTTCAAACGTGTTCCAGTAGGAATAGCCCACGCTTAGGGTAATGCCGGTGTAGTTGGTTTTGCATGAACTTTTACCTACACAATAAATCGCCATTTCAAGCCATAGGCGCGGTGCACGCTGTCCTTCTGAAAACGGACCGTATTAATATTTAAACACGCTTTTTGTTAACTTTATGGGAAATGTAAACTCCTTTTTTAGGTCCATTAAAATGGCATCCTTTCTAAAGCGGTAAACGCAAGGTGCTGCCCAGCAGGGTCCTGAGCGTGTCCGTGATCTCCCTCTGCGTGTCGGCGTGGCTTTGATCTCCGGTTAATCTTATCCAGCGCGATTTACAGCTACAAAATATCAATTCCAAAATACCACGTTACAGATAAGAGCAGTTACAAGAGTCAGTACAGTCCGTGGTAAATAGGAGCAAATTCAAATAAAGTAAAACGGTAAAATTTCCGCTTGAGAGCGATTTCGGTTAAGAGCACTTTTATAATAACTTTGCTTCTAATTCCATTTTAAGAGCAAGTACAATAAATGGAGTTTAAAATGGCGTGTACTATGGGGAACGTGTAGTCGGAGCCGTGGTTTTATTTTCTGTTATCTCCGGTAATGTTTGCCTTGCGCAAGTTACCAGGACCGCTTTTAATGTGTTTTTAATTTAATAGGATTCCACGGCGTTAGTATTATTATTAATAACGAAAGAGTGCAATGGTGTGTAGGGCGGAAACTCCTGTACTCCGTGTGTGGCGATCGCTATCGCAACCCGAATTGTTGTATTTGACTTGATTAGTAACAAGACCCCTCTTATGAAATGTACAGACTCTTTTTTTTTTTTTGGGTGTATTTTGTAAACCATAAGCGGCAGGCACTTGTGCTGTTTTTGAAAAGCTTGTAAAGTGTGCTTTGGTTTTTATTAATTAAAATAGTTGCGAAATTTAAGGGCGATTTCTGTCTCTGAAATAGGTGGTTATTTTGGCGGGGCCCAGCAAGAAGCTGATTGGGCCTTGACAGGAAGACTATACTGAGTTTTGTTTAAATATGAGTTACTGTCTGGTCATTATATTAAACAATATTTTACACAACCGCATGGAACCCTGGCGGGTAGACACGTGACCAGCAGAAGGAAGGGAACCGGTTAGTAAGGGAACCACTCCCGCAACCGTGTAAAAACAGAGGCGATTTGCTGATTTTAACTTGGAGTTAAATACAAATTTCCCAAAAGCTTGTATTTTTGTCTGCAAATTTCTTGTAGGTTGGAAAAATTGTTGTTTTTAATGCAAACGTATCATATGGCAGTAAAATTTAAAATAATAAACTTGCAAACAATTTAGGCCTTGGTTCTGACCCAGTGATTGACCTCATTTTAACAACAATTTAGAACTGTTTTTCATAAACCGCACAGTTTCCAGTATGTAATATTGCACCCCTGTCTTGTGTTTTCTCTTCCCCCCTGGCCCCCAGGTGAAGGAGCTGGTGTTGGATAACTGCCGCTCGGACGATGGGAAGATCACTGGTCTCACTGCTGACTTTGAAAACCTGGAGTTCCTCAGCATGATCAACGTGAACCTGCTGTCTGTAGCCAACCTGCCCAAACTCAACAAGTTGAGAAAGGTGAGAGTGCGCCTGCTTCATCCTCCCTGGAGGGCTTCCTGCCCGTCCTGGTTTAGTAACCCTAGCCTGATACTCAGTGTGTTTGGGCGGACAGGGCTCTGTACATTCCAGACATGTGCCTGGCTGGCTGGCTTTCTGTACCGTTTACAGCCTTTGTTGTAATTGGGTAGAAGTAAGGCTTAATATTATGCCCTATAGAAAGCTTTAAGTGGCCATTATGTGGAAATGGGACTAAATTCATGGTGTATCTGATTGTCGCAGTTTTCTTTCAAATGGAGGTGGGGGGTAGTATTCTGCCTGTGAGTCATGTTGCCTCAAGACACTCCCATTGTTGTTTCAGTGCTGATTTGTGGTTAACGCCAGCCCCATGTCCTGTCTGCATTCTGTTGTGTAGCAGTCTCACTCCATTTTTCTGCAAACTGGGCTTGCAAGCTGTTTGCCCTTGTCTCCCAAAACGATCCCTGTTTACGTTTTCGCACGACCGTTTTTTAAACATGAGTAATTCATGGGGAGGGAGGGTGGAGCCGCCACTTCTGGTGTGTGTTTATTGTATATGAAGCAATAGTTATAGGATTCATTTGTACTTCTCCCGTGGAACACTAGTGGGTGCTGTTTTACTTGTTGCCTCTAGAACTGCTTAGAATGGGTATTCCTATCTGAACACATGCTTGCTATAAATCTGTCATCTCGCAGGGAATTAAGTAGCTTGAACTTTAAATGTAGATTCCCCTTCTACTTATTTAACCCCCCACTCCCATGTAAAGACTAAAAGCTTACATTTAATTAAACAGAGCGTGGGGAGAACCCTAGACTGTATTGTGTGTTTTTGTAAAGGTCTGAGTGGGTTTTACAGCTTCATCTGTGGTGTATCCTAATGCATTATACACTACTTTAATAGTGTGTGTAAAGCTATAAATACTAATTGTATTTCGTGTTGAATCAACACTTTTTTTGGCTAATCTGTTGAAGTACATTTAAAGAGCGTTCACATTGTGACGTGGTGATTGACTGTGTGTTTGTGTGCATTGCAGCTGGAGCTGAGTGATAACAGGATATCTGGGGGCCTGGAGGCACTGGCTGAGAAGTGTCCCAGCCTGACACATCTCAACCTGAGTGGCAACAAAATCAAGGACCTCAGCACCCTCGACCCGCTGGTAGGTCTATGCCCAGTCTGCTGTAGCATCTCGTCTGCCTGCTGCTGCATCTTTTGCCCATAGCTTCGTGTTTCTAAAACTTTGTAGAACAGAACCAGTAGTGATGGACGGTTCTCCAAAAAGCTGGAACCGGTTCCAGAACCGTGCTCGACCTTCCTGCTTCCGGTTCCAGACAAACCTGTTGAGGTTTTCCTGAAATGTATTTCCTAAATGTGCTTTTGTTTTGGCTATTCCCCGGCTCTTTGCTCAGCAAGCACTACATATAAATACTTGCTGCAGTAACACTAAAATGAAGTATTGTTAAAAGCATATAAAGAATTGTACATTTAATACAAGCGGTTTCCAGCTGAACTCAAATTCACTCATTTTGCATGAAGTGCACAGTGATCGTGTATTTGGGAATCGATTGCTTAATGTTAACTGGTATTAAGTGGGTAGGGTAAGACGAGCATAGACTAACCAGTGGTCGCTTCCAGTGTTCATTGTGCGCTGTCGCTTCAGTTTAGGTGTTTTTCTGTGCAGTTTTGGGATGCCACAGGGCCCTGTTGCGTGCGTTATACTTGCACAAGGCAGCTAGCAATGAAAGATGGGCACTCATGACTACAGTAAATGCGTGATTTGGTTTCCCTGAATGTCCCTGGCTAGCTGTAGAAAACTCGCTACAAGACTTCAGAGCAACATTCTTTAGGTGAACACAGTAAAGCAGAGTTGCATGCAATTCACTTAAGTGTCCAGCTCGGGTCCACACAAGCTCATACTTCACATAGCGTCATCGTCTAACTCTGGGTAAGAGACCAAATGATAGCTCCAAAGGGGCTGGGCACCCATTAACAATATTACTAGAGACAGTCCTGTCCTATAGGACCATTACAAACCCATGTGGTGTAGTGCTGTCCTTGAAAGGGGGTGTGTATGAAACTGACCCTCCCCTCCACTCCTCTGTAGAAGAAGCTGCCCAGCCTGAACAGCGTTGACCTGTTTAACTGTGAGGTGACGATGCTGATGGATTACCGGGAGAGCGTGCTGGAGCTGCTTCCTCAGCTCACCTACCTGGACGGCTTCGACGCCGACGACCAGGAGGCTCCGGACTCCGACCCAGAGGGGCTGGATGATGACCTGGATGACGAAGGTGAGAGACCGGGGTTCTGTGCCTGTGATGGCAATCTGATTTCTCTAGTGCAGGAACTGAAGTCGCTGCTGTCCTGTAGTCTCTGCTTTTTATCAGTTGAGGAATCCTGCATTCTGAAATGTAAGAAATGATCATACCTTATGAGAAACACAAGTGTCTGTGGCCAAAGTCTGAGGATCCCTGGTGTACATGCAAGAGCACAAATACATGGAGTATGTTTGGTTAAATCCCACGGATCGGCTATCCTGGCTCCTTCTCTGTCTGCTCTGAACTCGTTACAGCAAAGTGTTTTCCATTCCTTGGTTCCCTGGCTCTGTTCCAGCTGGGGCAGGCAGCTCTGGCTCTGGAGTCCAGGCTCATTCCAGGGGAATTTGGGGGTGTTTTTGTTTGTCTGGTGTTGTGTTTTTTTTTTTTTTAAAAGCATGTTTGATACTAAGGGTGTGAAGTGCAAGTGCCAGAGTTGCCTCTACCTGGCGACTCATAACTGGTTGGATAACCTTTCTAACAAGTCGGGCAAGAATTTCAGCAAGTTTCTGTTCTCGTTCTGTCCCGGAACCCCTAGTTATATGAATAGTGCAAACACAGAGTTTAAGATTTGTGAAATTTCACTTATTTTTGGGTTCTTTGCCCTTTTTAAGCAGACACAGAAATTGAATTTAAGCACATTTCGTGCAATTATGTACAGGAATAAAAAATCAAAACCAAGCCTAACTCCCAAGCTAATCTTTCTTTCTGGTTCTAACAAATCGGATGGCTAAGCCATATATATATTTAAACTTTACAAGCACACACACAAAGTTTACACGCTACCTTTTTCTATGAACCACACCTCTTGCCTTCACACAGACTGTCCTGAACAAACATTTCTGCCCTTTGCTAATTGCAGGCAGGTGACATTCATTAAATATTGGAGCCAGGTGTATCTTATCCTGGCTCTGCCCCGTGACATTCTGGGGGATGTAGTCCTTTAACCCCTCCAGGACTACATTTCTCTTTCCTTCTCCCTAGTCTGCACAGGTTGTGCTTCTATTACTGCAGTCTTGTGGCTTCAGTGTCATACCTTGTTCTTTAACATTGCTTCATCAGATACCCTAACTGGTGTGTGGTATGTGAATCATATTCCACCTTCTGTAGGGGGTAAAACAGTCTGTGCTAAATAAGTTAATGATCATCTGTACCATACATGTCTTAGTTTTCTACAGTTGCAATTGGCATGCATTTTAAGGTGATGTGGTTTCTATTGACATGAGTGACATGTATATTGCATGTGTTTGTAGATGAGGATGAGGAAGGAGAAGAGGAGGATGATGACGAAGAGGAGGAGGATTGCGATGAGGATGGAGTTGTGGACGAGGGGCTAGATGATGATGAGGATGATGATGATGATGATGACGAGGGGGCTGAGGAAGAGGTAAGCGCAGGGGGCAGGGTACCTTTTTTTATATCCGTGAGCTAATTAACTCCAACTGACTTATGAGGCAACTTGTGGGAGGTGACTTTCACCTGGTGAATGGTTCAAACTAAAATATCCGAACAGCCTTGCTTTGAGTTATTTGCTTGAATGTCCCTCCAACAAGTTGCATTAAAAGGTGCCTGGTGTTGCATGGGTTTAAAGCAGCCCAAGTTTGTCTGCATTGTGCGATCTGACTTCAGATGTTGACTCTGCTTTCCTTCCAGGAGGACGATGATGATGATGAAGAGGACAACGACAGCGAGGATGAAGTGGATGGTAAGTAGTCTTTTATTCTTTATTAATATTTAGTGGAAATATGGTTATTCTGTATCCAAGCTTTGCTACATATATTTCATTAGTTAAGTTTGTTTCATCCTTGCCTCCTTTTTTTTTTTTTTAAAAACCTTGTAATTTCCAAGTCCTGCAACAAACCCTAATGTCTTCATCATTATAGATGCTGCTCCAGGACAGAAGAGGAAGAGGGATGTAGAAGATGATGGAGAGGAGGATGAAGAGGATGATGAATAAGCTCAGCTAGAAGAAAGCTGAAGAGCTGTACAGACCCTGACCTCCTGGACTGTTTTAACCAACTATGCACAAGGCTGACTGTAACTGGGAGTGGATGGGGCAAGGGTGACTGGTTCCCAGTCAGCGTGTCTGGGGTGGGATTGGGAGGGCTGACCAGGGACTGGCTAATCTGTTGTAATACCCTGATGGGTGCTGATTCAGCATCCATCTTTCCAAACCCTGGTCACGTTAAATTTAATATGATAGCTGGGGGAGGGGGAGGGGGTGGGGGGCATAGTGCGCTTTTAGCAGGCATCTCTGAAAAATGAATCAATCCCATTCAAACTGAGCCAGGTTTTAGCCAATCTGTGCATGCTTTTTTTGTTTTAAAGTTGCATATGTTGTGCATTGAACAAAAGGCTGCTTTTTTTTTTTTGTCATTTTTTCCAAATTAGTTTTAAACTGGTTATTTTGTAAATGTATGTACATACTTTTGAATGCAATTAATAGTTTTTTTTTTTTTGTGGCAGTTTGAGTTCAGTGCTGTAATTTTCCGCCCCCCTTTCTTGTGAAGAGGAATGCATTGTTTTTAACTGATTTGTAAAGGTTTGTAAAAATAAAAGAAATGGCTGCACCTTTTTTAGTTTGTTTCGGACAGACTGGAATGAAATCTTACTTGAACAAGCGATCTGATTGGGCGGGAGAGGGTGTTGGTGCCGTGACTAGTCTCTTGTGCAGCTATGGCCAGAAACGTGTCATCACCTAGAATTTTAGGATTGAGACATTAAATATATATGTATGAATAATTTATTTAAACTACAATTACATTGCAACAGTCTACTAGAAACCATAATAGTGTAGTATTTTATGTTGGATTTTGAATTTTCAATTTGTCCATTTAAATATATGGAAAACTACACAGCTGTGTAACATTCAGTAGGTTTCCTTTGATTTTAGGAAGCAAAATTAGTTAATTCTATAGGGTGATGCAAGACTTTGCTCTAGCTGTACATTTTTAACCCTTTTATTATAATCCATGCTCAATTAAGCCTTCATTAAAATTGAATCTGTCCAGATAGTTTTTGAACGTGGTGTATTTATATAAAATCTCCAGTTTTTATTTGGTTGTAGGAAATGCATACGCTAGGGGCTTTCTCAGCTGTCATAAAGTGAAGTAGTCGGTGTGTGGGTTTTTTTTTTTGTTTTGTTTTTTAAATCTACAGTATATTCATGATCTTGAGTCATAGTTATTTGAGATCTTGAGTCATATAGTTTAAAGAGGGTTTCATGTTTAGTTTTGTAAAGAAACTGAATTAATAAAAAGAAACGTGTTTGACGGGCTGGTTCTGTTTAAGGGAAACATTCGCATCTGATGAATAATCAGGTATGTTCGGAATCCTCTTTGGCAAGCTCAAGCATTTGGAGTTCAATAATGAGTTTGCTGGTAACTGATCACAACAGCGAGTTTGATTACGTGCAGGGAGGCGGGCTGGCCACGCCCACTATGCAGACGGGCGTTCTTTTGCAGAACAAGTTCAGATTGAAGTGGAGACCCTTTACCGTGCCTCTCACACACACGCTTACCCCTCCGCTTCAATTCTGTAAGTGCAGCGAAAAATAATAGCTTGAATATTACCGTTTTAGGTGATACCGACCTTTCTACTCTCCTTTAAAAAATTCAACTCTTAAGCTATTCGCGTATCTCAATCACACATGAGAAACGCGTTATAAAATTAATTTAATTTACTTTTTTTTTTTTTTTTTTTTTTTTTTTTAAACAACTAAATGGAATTCTTTAGGGTAAATAAATATGGGCAAAACACTGAAAACCAGAAGCCCTCAGTATAATACACGGAATGCCTGCATCGGTTTGTCAAGCGTGTCATTTAATTTCTATACAGGTATGCCTTAACATAGTATGCCTTAACATACCTATAAAAATAGAAATAATTGTGTGGCTACTGCATTTAAAAAAATAATAAATAAATAAAAAAACCCAGGGGCGTGACAGTTTCTTCCTGGCGACATAGTTTATTTGTTTGTCACAGAGGGAGATTAGAGTTTCCAGTTTCAGTGAAACCGGTCTGTACGTTCATTTATTTTTCATTGTGTGCTTTCTGCACCGTGTGCATGGTAAGTGCAAGCTACAACACACGGCTCTTCTATGTAAGTTGCTTTATTTTCTGTAAGCCGTAAAATATTGAACTTGTATCCTAGAAACACGTTATTATTAACCCTGTGTTACATATTACAAACATCGCTATCTATTCATTTAGTGTTAAACTGTTGCCTGTGCATGTGCATCTGTACATAAGCACGTAAGGACTTCACATTTTGAGGTCTAGTAGTGCTTTGAATCACAGTTAATAAAACGTATGAAGCCTTCAATACTTTTTTTTTTTGCAAACACGACGTCAGAATCTCCCCGCATTGTTGTGTGTGTAGCCCGTTTCCCCCCCGTGGGTTCACTTGCGTGTTTGAAGAAGGAGTCGTTTTCTCTTCAGTCCTGGGCAGCGGTGGCGAGATGGCTGGGGTCTTTGCCTATCAGAGCTCTGAGGTGGACTGGTGTGAGGATAATTACCAGCACTACGACACTGTGGCCGAGTTCTACAACACGGTAAGAGAGCAATCGAGGCTTTATAAGAACTGCAAACCAGTATTCAAACCTTTTCAATATCCATTAGAAACGACTCCGCATACATGAAGCGAATTAGTGGAGTGGGCTTAGTTCACCAATGACATGTACAACACTTTGTAATAATAAAATGAAATTTAAACAATGACATGTCATATAAAGTAATCCATTTATCAATGACATGCACCGGCACTTTGTAATTGTAATATAAATAACTTTATCAGTGACATGTACAACACAGTGTAAGGGCTGAAGTCATTGTATTTTTTATCTTGCTCTTAATTGTATTGTAATTCTTAAGTATTTTTTGTATACAACTGTAAGTCGTCCTGGGTAAGTCTGCTAAGAAATAAATCATAATATAAAGTAATGACTTTAATACTGCACTGCAACTTACTTCCATGTAAATCTTTATTCGAAAAGGAGTAGAAATCAGCTGTATGTTAAATGCCAGTGTTTATTAACCAGAGTGTAATAATGTAATTCACCAGCCTCCAATATTTCCCACACAGTATAAAATATCCCTTTCAGCCACGATTGTTCTATTTCCTTTGTAGAATTTTTCTAAACAGTTTGTGTGAACTCTATAGGGTTCAAGAAATTGCCCTGCCAAAACTGTGCTTCAGAGTCAACCCTAACTGGGGCTGACAGACACACTCACTTCCAAATGTTCTCGATCGCTTTGCTGAAGGAAAGAGATCTGATTTGAAATCACTTTCAGTTCAATCCCTGCGAAATTTGGCTTTAGCTAGAGCTTGATTTGTTTTTGTCTCACAGATTCACGGTAGGTGGGTGGCAGGTGCCATTGGCCTGTTTATTCTGTCAGTTGCCTTGGTGCACCCGTTCCTTGATAAACAACAGATGACCTGCTTGCAAACATTTCAGAAGAAAGACCTTTCTGTTTGGTGGTACAGCCAACAATGTGGGTGCCCTGACTATGTGCAGAGTACTGCAGTGTTTGCATAAATACAGGCAGGTAGGGACCATTAGAAAGGTACACACTGAACTCAAAGCTTTCCAGCTCTTGAGTCCAGCCTCTGTTTAACATTGGGGCAGTGAGTCTTTTTAAACATTCACAGCATTACAGGGACTGGGTCGTTGTGATTAATGACTTGGCTTATTATTTCTAATTCATTTTTAAAGAATAGTTCATTTAAATTAGACAATAACCAAGCCTTAAATATTTTTTTTTTAGTTTTTCATTTTCAGTTTTGACTCCAGGGGAAGTTCATTTATCCTGCCATCGCCCTACGTGTTCAATTCCTGTGCATCGATTTCTCACCTCTTACCAGCTTCATTAACAGTCCTTAACATTCCTTAAAACAGTCCTTAAAGTTTTGTGTCAAGCCCACTGTTTGAATGCAAAGGAGTCACATTGAAAGTTCAGCAGAATTCAGCCAGTTGTTTTGAGTGTTTTTGCACTGTTTGCCCTGCGCAGGTCAGCAATGTGAGCTTCTTCATCTTCTCCCCGATCATGATGTACCTTCTGCACCCCTACGCCCGGGAGAGGACCAGGGCAGTGCACCTCGTCTGGCTCATGATGATGGTCGTAGGTAAGCCAGAAACAGGGGGTCCCTCTGGTCTGCAGCTTGACTGGCTTCACACACCTCGGTTCGGACTAATCCTGGAGTACCTCACCTAACATAGCGTTAGGTGATCAACATCAGTGCTGGTCCGTGAAACCAGCCGTTAGCTTCTTGTAGTTTTTACCACTGTAATGCAGGCACGCCAGGACATTGTACAGTTGTTACACCAGTAAGTCAATATTGTTCTAAAGACGTTGTATTACCACAATGATGAAGGCATTGGCCGAATTGCATATGCACTTGACGTTGGTCTACTAGACTTTGAAGCTTTTCCTTGCAGAATCACCCAACACCCAGTTAAAGGAGCCCTTACTCAGGCTTTCATTTTCTTACGTCTTAGTAGCACAAGCAGCATTGTCACTGGCTCCCCTTTCCTTGTGTTGAAGGTCTTACATTTTATTCCTGAATTTGAAACAAGCAGATATTTGTAAAATAACAGTTTTGATAAACAGTTGCTGTTGCTTCCTGGTACCCGATCACTTCCTGTGTTGATGTTCAAACTCACGCCAATGGTCTGGCTGCTATCAGACCTATGATATAGCTGCAATTAGACCATGTGACCTACAGCAAAGGTACCAGAAAACAAGCGAAAAACCAAAAGATTCTCTTAATAAAGATTCTCTTAATAAAGCTAATGAGCAGTAAGAAAATGGATTTAAAATAATTGGTTCGCATTCCTTTAAGAACAGTGCCTTGAAAAACAAAAACAGGATTGGGCGTGTGGCCAATCCCATCGAACTGGAACTGGAGATGCAGTCACCAGCCCTAACACAATTAGTGTATGTGGGAAAAACAATGTTTAATGTTCATGTACAGCTCATTAAACACACAGGGCTTTCTTATAATCCATTGAAAAGGCTCTGGTCCGCGGCCAGGATGCAGTGTGGCTAGCACATTGGAAGGCTTTAGGTGTCCACAAAGAATGCCTGAGTATTTGGAGTGTCCTTCCTTTGCAGGTGTGTTCTCCACATACTATCACATGACTCTCAGCTACATGGGTCAGCTGCTGGACGAGCTCGCTATCCTTTGGGTCCTAGCCATTGGCTACACACTGTGGTTTCCACGGCGACTCTTCCCAACATTCATTAGGAGCAGGTAAGAACCAGAACACAACAACTGATGAAGACATTCACAGTCTTGCTTGAGCGCGTGAGGTCGCTGTGAGAGGATCTGTTTCAGTAATGCAGAATCCTGCCTCGTGGGCTCTTGGGCTGGCCCTGCACTGATGCACATGTCAGGGAACCCCCCCCTTTGTGTCGGGGCTCTTCCATTACAGCTGCCATTGTGTGACAGTCCGCACTCAGAACTGCTTTCTGTCACTGCAGTGCAGTCTTGTGAAATATGCAGCAGGCAGAGACCCAAAACCAAAATGAGTCCAGCTTCACGTTTCAGAATGTGGGGTAACATCACCGTCCAGTTGACAAACCCTGTTGTCTGAGGCACACGATTTCAACGTGGGGTGGTTTCACATTGTAAGTTTACACACGCACACACACACACAACTGCTCCTTCGCCAAAATCTTCCCTTGAATGCAGGGCTGTCTGTCCACACATCTGTATGTCACACTTACATTTTTGCAACAAAAGAAGTTCCAAATGCAGAAGTCATTTTAATGCTCCTAACACCTAGATCTTAGACACCACTTATGCCAATGCTTTATTTGCCTGCCAAAATAAGTATTTCATAAACATTTTAGCAGCAGCCTTGTGCTATATTAGGAACCGTGCCCGTGATTTTCTCTAATTTCCTATTGGCTGGGAAGCACCATGTGACTCAACCAGTATTCTCTCCTCTCTGTATTGCAGGAGTCAGTTTGCATGCCTGGTGTTTTTGGCAGCCACCATCAGCACTCTGTCCTCCTTCGCCAAGCCCACCGTCAACGCTTACGCACTCAACTGCGTTTCTCTGCACATTCTCTACATCCTGCAGCTCGAGCTCAGGAGGTATGTCACTTCCTGTTCGGAGCAGTATCTAATCACCCAATGAAATTCACTCTTTTTTTTTTGCTAGGGAAATACTATACTATACTAAAAGAATCCTTTTATTGCTTTTCGTTTAATTTGTGTGTTCATTTTATTAATCTGTTTTAATCTTTTTTTTTTTTTTTTTTACCAGTTGATCTAATAACACCAGTTGTGTATAATGGGGATATTACAGAAAGTCATCCAAATTTTATGCATCAAAATGTGTATTAACAGATTACTAATTAAGATTAGTACTTAATCACAATCTAATACACAAAAATTGACTGAATATTTTACTGGAACATTTTAATAAAAAGAAATGTCAGAACAGTGATTTGTCACATGTCACTCAAGAGGCTGATGAGATATTGAAACGTCTTCAAGTTGGACAAGTTTCTAAGATGTCTTTTTCTTTCTCCCTGCTCTCTCTGTGCCCAGCTGCAGTGACCCGCGGATCCACAGGCTCGCCCTGATCACTGTGGCCTGGTGGGCTTTAGCCATCTCCTGCTGGCTGAGTGACCGCCTGCTGTGCAGCTTCTGGAAGAGAATCCACTTCTGCTACCTGCACAGCTTCTGGTGAGGGGGACTGCCTGCACTGAAACTATAGAGAATAGCACCTACAACACAAGCTAATTACAGTGGGATGTTATTTCTATCCTGGTTTTACTATGAGTTTAATAAGACACACCCAAGCCTGTTACCTGTACGCTGTAATCAAGCTCCTCCTAAAACCTGGAATGGTGACACTGCTATTATTATTATTATTATTATTTGTTTATTTAGCAGGCGCCTTTATCCAAGGCGACTTACAGAGACTAGGGTGTGTGAACTATGCATCAGCTGCAGAGTCACTTACAATTACGTCTCACCCGAAAGACGGAGCACAAGGAGGTGAAGTGACTTGCTCGTCCCTGTGTTTGCAGCCCTCCAGCTCTCCGTCTGTCCCTGTCTAACCAGTCTCTGCTTCTCTCGGCAGGCACGTTCTCATCTCGGTGGCCTCTGCTCACGGCAGTGCCCTCTTTGCGTACTTCGATGCCCAGTCCGAGATCCCAGAGGCCAAGCCTGAGCTGCGTTACTGGCCAGAGAACCGCTGGAACCTGGGAATGCCCTACCTGTCTGTGAGGGAGGGGTCCACACAGCGGAAACAGTGCTGATCTTCCCTGCTGGGCGGGGGGCACACACACACACACACACGCCCTGCCGCTTTAATTCTGTTTGGTTTTGTGACTTGACTGATAATAAGAAAGCTTTTAATGCAGAAGTATTTTTCTGGTTGCACCTGTGGATTTGGAAATAGCCAACACAATCAATTTGTAAATATTTTAATGCACTGATTTATTATTAGTGAGAAGAAAAAAAAAAAAAAGATTTGTACAGATAAAAATAGGAGAGCTTTAGATTCTCATTGTGATTGAAATACAGATCAATGTTTCAGGCTCTCACTTTGTACTGGCACAGCAATGCGTCTGTGCGTTTCATTTTTAATACTACTAATTATTATTATTATTATTATTATTATTATTATTATTATTATTAGGTATCGTTTCATCATTTACATGTATTCTTTTTTAAGAACAGAACTGAGTTGTGTGTTGGTGGGAGCTGGTCTCTTTTTCTATGCTATTTATCGGTGGAAAATGTCACAATAACAGAGAACCTCAGGACACTTTTACCACTGCTAAACCCTGGAAACCTGTGTGTTATGCAGTCATATTGTTTTATTGTATTTTCTCAAAGGGTAGGAACAGCAGTTTTACTTTCTCTACAGAAACATTGAGTGCTACACAGTGTTCCTGGTTCGGCTGCACACTGTCAGGTACCACAGTATTGTAATGGAGTGCCCGTGTGTACTGGTGTGAAACCCTAACAGGAAAACATTACCACTGCACCATTATACTATTCACAAAGCCTTGCATGCAGCGAGGTTCTGGTGTAAATAAATATTCACGACAACTACTGTGCACGAACGAGAAACGAGGAATCCGACTCAATACCGCTTAAATGAGGTCTCGGTATTATTGCTCTGAAAACACTAGGGAGGGGCGATACTCAGGAAATGACATAAATTGGCCAGGACCTTGTTCACTGTCCAGTTCGTTTGCATATGCATTTTCAACTTTGCCTTTGAACACATGCTTGCATCAGCCCTGTGCATGCTTCTATCACCGCTTACAGCAATAGGAGGTTATTAATGACATGTTCAAGCTGGAAGAAAGCAGAAACACTGTTTGAAGAAAGCACTGATGCCAATATGATGAAAACTGGACTGCATTTTATTCTGTGTCTCAGTGTCACAAAAGCTAAAGTAGTCATTAATAAGGCCTGTGTACAAAACTTCACCACAGTGAATGTATTTCTGTATTTTTAAATACTGAGACTTCTCACTATGTCCGCTGTTGTAACATCTGAAATAAAAAAAATAAAAAACATTTTTAATACAAAGCTGTGTGGTACTGGTCTTTGTGAGTTCAGACCCTGCTATGGAGAGGGTGTATTTTATCCCAACATAAAACACTTAACATTTAATTTCAGGGCAAATGCTCCCGATTTTATAGTTTAAAGGGACTGCAGCTGAAATGTAGGTCTCAAAATGTGAAGTTTTGAAAGAAACACATGTTACAGCATGCTTTATTTCATTTTAAAATGTGATATCTGGTACTGCACTAAGCTATAGAAAGTATTCAGTTTCCATGTCTTAAGTATCTTACAAATAGGTTACACTTCCCCATACCAGGTAATTTCACCTCAGCAGTGTCAACTGGGCCAAAGCATATTATTGGCTACAAAGTACATCAATCAAAGGGGTAAGCAATTGATTGGCTAAAGACAGGAAAGTCTGCGTTGAAGAGAGAATTCCTTTACCTTAGTGTGGAATCAATAAAAATACATGCTTACTATAACGAGTTTCAAAGCTGTAGGCCTATAGAATGAATATAATTGCACAACAGGTAAGCTTTAACCATCCTCTGCTAGCTTGTTTTTCTGGAGGCTGTGTGGTCCAGTGGTTAAAGAAAAGGGCTTGTAACCAGAAGTCCCCGGTTCAGTCCCCACCTCAGCCACTGACTCATTGTGTGACCCTGAGCCAGTCACTTAACCTCCTTGTGCTCCGTCTTTCGGGTGAGATGTAATTGTAAGTGACTCTGCAGCTGATGCATAGTTCACACACCCTAGACTCTGTAAGTCGCCTTGGATAAAGGCGTCTGCTAAATAAACTAATAATAATAATTATGGAATAATGCTGTTAGATACACTGTAATGAACCACCTGTGAAGTCAGTGTTGTGTTTTAAAGTGCAAGAAAGTCTCCCCGAATCATGTTGCCATACCAATCTCTACCTTTTCCCCTGCAGCAATGCTACCTGACATGCATTGTGCTGGTGCTGATTGAACCTCACCCTGTTTGCTATCTCCCTCACTCTTTCTGAGTACAGCAGACAGCAAACTGTGCAAACACGGCTGGCTCCTCACTGACCTTCAGCACACCATTGACACAAAAAACACAGCAGGGGTGCAAGGTCAGGGAAGGACCCCGGGGTCACCGGTGGGAGCTGGTCTGGGGTCAGCCAGGGGTCGTGTTAGTCCAGGAGGGAAACCGTGGACAGTGTCCACACATTCCGTCCACTGCAGGAGAAGAACGAAACACAAGTGTACAAGAGCAGTTATACATAATAGATTTACACTCAAGCTTCAAATGTTGCAACTATAAATCCTGTATATTATGACAACTGAACCTTTTAGACCCTTCTCAGTTTACTACACCCGATTGCCCACTGGGTGTCACTGTAGCTTCATGTAAACTTGATTTTTTCTTTTTTTTTTCCCACAATTCCATCTGAGCTACTTGAGGATGAAGAAACATTATAGCTTTCCAATACGTTTCTTTTTTTTTTTTTTTTTAGTGGCCAAAAACACTGTCGTTTTTCATCTTGCTCCATTTAGCCCCTAGGAATGACAGTGATCCTCTAAACAGACTTCATTCTCAGCCAGTTCAAGCAGTTCCGCCCCACGCTGGTTACAGAACAATGCAGCGCTGTGGCTTCAGCGAGCCTCGTGAGGAGCTTTCTGGCTCAGCATCTCATCCTGTCTTTGTTGAACATAAGAACCTTTGCTTTGCCTTTGAGAAAGCAGCCCAGCTTTATGAGAAGTGAGATCAGTTTTGCCAGAACTGCAATATAGAGCATTTCTAATTGTAGTAAATCAATATGGTCACATAGATTTTTTTTATTTTATTTTATTTTTTGCAGTTTTCAAGTTCTGACACACTCTGCAATCATTTTAATTAGCTGTATTTACTATTATATGATGCATGGAGTCTCTCTGCTATTCACTTGCATTGAGATGCAATAACAGGACAGTACAGGTTGGATGAAGAAACGTCACCAAGAACAATCCAGGATCAATTAATCTATCAAAACGTTCCCTTGGCAGGAGTAGTTGATGTAAAAACTGTTTTAAATGATTGAAGATCCAGACAAAATTATAGTCACATCCTGAATATGTAAACCATTTTATTCAAAAGGTTTAAAACAATCAAAAAAGATCAAATCACCTTTTTTAAATGAATTTCTTATTTGTGTTTTTCCCCCTAAACCTTCAAGTACTATGCCTGCTATATTTGTAACTAAGAGAAGTCAATTTACACAATCTTGCACTTTCTTGCATTCAGCCCATAGCACCCCCTCCCCCATCTGTCTCTGTCTCCTGGAGAGAGCAAAACAATCTCTAAAAAGTCTGCACAATTGTGTTGCATGTTTTCTAATAAAATACAGAAGTTTCAATAAGAGGCTTGCAGCATACGGGTTGCAAAAGCATGGTAATAATCTCAGCATTGTGTTCCTCTGTGGAAACGAGGCCTCCTTCGGATTAGCTATTCAATCGCCTAGCGGGAGTATTTAAAGCTGCAGTGTCACACCGTTCAATGTTAAACTAGAATATAATTCCTGTGTGACTTTGCCGTTGTATTCTTCCATACGTAATCCTTCTGAGCCCCCTGCTGCAGCTGAAACAATGCAGACCTCGTTGGCTTTCCAGTTTGTTTGTATTCCCTTCAGTCAAAGGAACACCATCTTCCTCCCTCGATAAAGGGTTGGTTTTTTTTGCCACTCTGTTGCTTTGTGAAATATAGACACTCATGCTCCTGATACTGTACTTGCAGCAGCCGGAGGTTATTGATGTTTTCTCGAAGCTCTGTTGGTCACTTTAGCGGGTAAGCAAAACAAAAATGGGTCAAGCTCTTACATCAATGCTTTATGTCACAGTACAGGTTGGGGGATCTTTAAAGTTGCTTTTAAAATGAGGATAACATTATTTGTCAAGGTCAGGCCTTATCAACATGGACAGCCATTATCTGACAAGGATCCACCCAACAAGTATCTTTAAAACATCCTGAAATCTGAAAAAAAAAGACAACCAAGCGGCTACTGTCAACCCATAATCCGACAGAACTACTGCTCAAAATAAAACGAGTCAATTTCCCGTTTTCAACTTTCTGCTTCAAAAAGAAAAGAAAAAAAACATTGGACCATTTCACTGTATGTGACGTAGCATTACCAGACGAGGGAAGCAGCCCCAGTTTTCAGCCTTCATTTTTTTCTTCTGGTCGGAAAACAGTAAAATTGTTAAATTGGCTATTTTGTACAAAACTGAGCAGTGAGCCCAGCAAACTAACACCACAGTAACTCTATCTATATATATATATATATATATATATATATATATATATATATATATATATATATATATATATATATATAACCCACGTTATAAAATGTAAGACAATATAATATGTTTTATTTAGAATATGTACTATCAGCACAAAAAAATATATATTTATAAATAATTTACACCATCAAGAAAGCGCTGAAATCCACCCTCTTCATTTTGAAAAGGCGCCCGTGTCGCATCTTTAAGCACCATGGCAACACAGTCCCAACCTCCGTCGCTCCCTCACTGGCTGGGTTGCCTGACAGCTCCAAGATAACCATTGGTACCCTCCCCTGTCAATTATCAACAGGAAGCCCCGCCTTCTCGTCCATACGACTGGCGCTCCCCGCTGCTGCCCCGCCCCCTGGCAGATCCCATTGGCTGGCGGAGCGTTCTGTTGTGGGCCGCTGGCGAGACTCTTGGAGGAGGGGGAGAATGACTTCCGGTTTCTGGGTGAAATTGACACACAATGAGGAGCTGCGATCAACCTCACTAAATCTGCCGTGAATAAAACAACAACAACAAAAACACAGACCATGGACAATCAGGTAACGCAGCCGCTTCTGTCGCGTGGTTTATACTAGCCAGCCAGTGCTTAGGAAAGCGTTTTCCAAACAGATAATTCCGGAGCACACACACACACACACACAATAAGGTGCTGTGGTGAGGCCTTGGAAATCAAAACCGGAGACAATCAGGGAGTGGAATTCATTGATTCTGTTTTGTCAGAAGGGAATCCCCCCACACAGGTGACTGGCGGTTTAGTCCACTTTGCTTTGGGTTTAGCGAGTAACGCTTACTGGAGAACGGGGGGGGGGGGTCGATGTGCTGCCGGCGCGCGTTGGTTGTGATCCGACTTGTGTTGGAAATCAGGGAATATTGTTACGAGTGTTTATTGCAGTCAGATACTACTGCCAGTGATTGTAGGGGCTGGCTGGACTGTAGCCGCTAGTATATTTGTTGTTTCAGGCACCGTGTAACCCACAGCCTTGCTATACTTGTCCGTTAAGTTCAGAGAAAAAACAAAACCCGCTGTGGAAAGTCGCCAAAGTTTAAACTCAACCCCCTCCCCCTTCTAACGAGCAAGTGCGAGTTTTGTTAGTTTTGGCCCCCATTTACTTTCTATGCTTTTGAAATTCTTACACTTCACTGATTTCATGCCGGTTTGAATACTACACCTATGGCCGTCCGCTGATAGTGTTATTTTGTCAATCAACCGCGCTACCTCCACAGTTTGTACTGTGAAAAGTGTGATAGGGTTTTGAGATTTGCCACTGCTGCCTGTGCCGCCCCGGCGCAGAAGGGGGTTGCCTGAGTCTGGAATTTCACGTCAAAGCGAAGGCCACACTCTCACGGTGCGTTCCAAGCCCCTGGAAGCGATCCGATCCCTCCCCCCGCTCAGAGCAGCCGGAGCAGCAGCGATCTCCCCGCTCCAGTGCAGCCTTATACAGCAACTCGATGGGGTGCTTGGAGAACTACAGGCCCAATTAAGAGTAACGTCACTACATTTGATCTGCCATTACCCCGTGCATATCAAGCGAAAACTAATTCCAGCATCTCCTACAGTGCATGTGTAAGCTGTTCTCTAAGGTTACTAACTTTAATACATATCTCACATATACTCTTTGACGAAGTGCGTTTTGGTTCATCTTTTTTTCTACTTTTGTGACTGGCAAGTAATAGTGCGTTGCCTAACTATCTCCACCATGCTTACATTTTACTGAGAACTGCCAATTGTGACAAAACTTTACCTCAAGTTCATGTGTCAGACTTTAGGTCTTGAAGACTTACTTGTGTAGTCGTTTGACATCTGTAAAGGTGCAACACTGTATATCATCCCTCTCCATGTTGGTCCGCACCTTTAAGTGTCCCCCCCGGGCTATTTTTGCTGACCTACGAGAGTCTCTTCCCAGTTAGAACTCTACTGAACACACTCTGTGCTGTCCTGTTGTCCACTGAAACTGGGGGACTCTAATACCCCTTTTCCACCGGCACAGCCCAGCGGTGAAGCCCTGGGGCCCTTGCGGTACGGGTGGCTCTCCACTGGCTGTTTGTCGATCCGAGCGAGAACCAAACCGTGAAACTCTGGCCTCACAAGACGTCCGAATCTGTCTCGGAGCTGAGCAGGCCGGGGGGCGGGGTTTATGGTTTTCATATCTTGCACATCAGATGCAAGTTACTCTCCAAGAAGCATTCTTCTCCTCTTTGAGTAATCAGCCTGTCGCTGCATTTCAGTCGGATCAACACTGTAAGCTCAGTGATGTATAGAAAACTTAGAAAGAAAAGGTGAACTTGAATGAAGCACGCCATGATAAGTTTGACATGCACAAAGACATTTAGAGGTATCCATGCCGGGTTATGCTATATACTTCTCATTGAGACATTTTGTAGTTAACTCGTTTTTTTTTCTGTTATTACCGTGTAGGAAATGTACACCTTTCAGGGGATGCAGATTATTCTACTCTAGCTGCCAAGTACTGCCCAGTGATAGTGGATTTGTTCTGGATTGCATTGTCTTCTTCTGAGCTGTGGGAGAAAACCCATTTGTGGATATTAAGTGGCAGGCAGTGCTGTGCTATTGTCGTTGTGAAACCTTTGTAAATCATTGAAGACAGGGAGGGGGTGTACTCTATTGACCTGTCAAATAGAAAAGTGTCGCAATTGCGTTTGCCCAGGAGTGTGTCTATAAATACAGCGCGGCCTGATTAACGGCAATCGGTGGCAGCTCTCGTTCACTTGTATTGAAAAACATGTGATCCAAGGTTTTCTAGTGGCTTGAAAGTCACACTAGCCCTGCACCCAGACCTGGGTTTCAGTACTAACCTTAACTAAGTATATTATTGAAATGATCAGGGGCCGGAAGTTCCATGTTGAATAAACTGTTCCTCCTAGCTGCATGAACTGCTGTTTGTAAATCTACAGCTGTGGTAAGTGTGATCAGTTCAGAGCAGAATTACCAGGGCCTGCATGTTCAATCTCCTGATCATATCAATATAGCAGAACAAGGGAAGTCAGAACTGGACTGGGTGCAGGGCTTGTGTCACTTTCAAGCCCTGCTCTGGTGGACAAATGCTAGTCTTTCTGAACTCCAGGATGTCTAACATGGCCTTCTCTATACCCTGCTGTTAAATGACTTTGGCACCAAGTTGTGATCTGGTCGTTTGTACTTTGTCAGGGGTTTAGTTGAAGCCGTTGACTGATTAAAGAATGCTGGTGATCCACAGCTACAGGGACATCAGCATTTTTGAGAACTTCAGTACTGTCCAGAACAACTGGGCACCTCGCCCTCTAGCTGGAGTGGCGAGTGCTGTCGGAGTTCACTCACTCAGTGTGTGGTTTCAAACATCCTTGACGCAGGTCATGGTGTTGTTTACATGCACAGATCACAATCTAAATTGGACAAGAAATGGCAAAGATGTAGCAGAAATCAAACTGGCATCTAGCGCTCCACAAGGCACAGCGAATGTATCTGAAAGACAGCTGTGGTGCCTCAGGTTGAAGTTGTGCAGAGTTCAGAAGCTAGTAGAGAGTTCATGGACTGACTGTAATGGCAGCTGTATTGCATCATTTTTTCTTTACCCCCTGTATATTACACCAATAAAGCTTCTGTTGCATAACAGTTTGATCCATTCCGGGTTTTACTCAGAGTTTAATAAGACACCCCTGTAACCTACACACTGGGGCTAATCAAGCTCATAAATCCTGGGATGGGCGAAACTTATAGGAGTCTTATTGCTATCTCTGTTCTACATTATACATTGAGAAATCCCAGTAATGATTTATCAATGTGCCTCTACATCTTATCCTGTGGACAGATGTCATCGCGCATATAGAACAGCATAATTACAAGTACAAAATCTGTTTAGTGATTTTATACCAAAGTAATCCATTGTGTGTCGGGTCTCTGAGGGATTGAAATAAGGCTCCTATTGCACAGCAGTTTCACCCATTCCAGGTTTTATTACAAGCTTGATTAGCCCCAGTGTACAAGTAACAAGCTCAGGTGTGCCTTAATAAAGTCATCGTAAAACCAGGAATGGATCAGACTGCTATGCAATGGGAGTCTTATTCCCATCACTCTCTTATTATGAGATGTCATTTCGCACAATCAGCCAGAACCAAACTGCATGAGATGACACCCTCTCCACAGTTTCCTGCCTGAAATATCACCCTTTTTCAGTGTTGTCACAGATACACAACAGAAACAGATACACAGCAGAAAACATTGTGTAGAACAAGGCTGATGCATCTGATAAACAGTATAAAAAAACACTGAGGAATATACAAATTGCGAATACCTATGACCAGTGCTGTATGTTTTTCGGAGGTTTGGTGTAGTGCTACTACCAAGTCGAAACTTGTACGCTCCTGTGTGCGTCTGCACTAACACCATATCATTATAACCACACTGACTAACCAGCGTCTGACCTTATGTGGGCAGAACTATGCACTATTCATGTTATTCATATTTCCTGATGGCACTGATAGTTGTAGTAATGTTTTTATTTGACTTTTGCAATGAATTCTGTATTTGGAATGTGTGGGCAGGGAGCAGTTTCTTTATGTGTGGTATATCTGTCCACTTCCCTTTGTGCATTCTAAATCCTGCATTTATTTTGTCTGACTGTCAGATTTTTCGAATTGTGCTGCATCTTTTAAATTATTCATGTGTTCTTGTGATTTGTAAGGCTGCTGCAGGATCTTAAGAACAGGTTGCCTCAGTTTAAAAAAACAAAACACTTTGCGTGTGTATTTGATGTAAGAACATCCTGTGAATGCAGATGGTCTGTTTGTGTTTTCTGCGATGTGTTTTTAGAACTATTCATCAAATTGTGATGAAACTTCTATTATTACAAGTGCTGTGCAATAAGGAAATCTGAAACAGAAAGCTGAGAACATTAGCTTCATACTGGCAAACTTCGGCTTGAGTCGGGTTATTGCAATTTTTGAATGGTCACCATTGTAACCGATTTGTAAGAACTGTCCTGTCCTGGATTATAATTAGGGGTTCTGGTTTTCAGTGTTTGTGTTTTTTTTAAACATTTCGGTATTTTTTAACCAATTTCAGTCTTAGCAAAATTCAGGCTTTATTGATTATAGATGGCATTTTACAAAAAAAAAAAAAAAAAAAAAAAATCTGTTTCAATTTTTTTTTTTTTCAATGTTACTTTGAATAGTTATACCCTGTATGCATCACTTTTTACAGTTTTTGAGTTCATATTTCTTCTGCTAAAAAGGTCAGGGAATTCACAGGTGTAGTCTTCTGCTGTTTTACTTTTGTGAGGCGTTTTACAATATTGAGTGCAGTTTTCATTACATGTTAACGGTACAGTTGGATGCAGTCGGTGTTAGGGTAGTGGGAGAAATCCCCTGATCCCTGATCCCCTGTCCCCTCTTCTCCCGGCAGTGCACGGTGCAGGTGAAGCTGGAGTTGGGACATCGTGCTCAGCTCCGCAAGAAGCCCACCACGGAGGGGTTCACCCACGACTGGATGGTGTTCGTGCGCGGCCCCGAGCAGTGTGACATCCAGCACTTTGTCGAGAGGGTGGTCTTCAGGCTTCACGAGAGCTTCCCAAAACCCAAGCGAGGTGAGCTGGAAACGGGGAGAGGAGTGGGATTACAGGGGCGGGTGGAGGTCCAGTGTTTGCTCTTAAGAGCCTCAGTTTCGTAAACTATCTAAGTTATATGTTCATCTAGTTTAGGGGGACCTGCACATCTCAAATTCTCAGGATTTCTGTCTTTGACTCTTATCCCAGGCTTACGTGATACAGTCCAAGTGTTTTGTTTCAACCTCAGACTTTAATAATTGCTTGTAGCCAACAGAATAATTGCACCAATCTGTACATTTCAATTAGCTGCCTCTCAAATGCTCAGTTTTGAAGAAACACTCACTTTTCATACTCAAAACTGTTGGAGGCATGCTTTGCAAAATGAGAATTCTTGAACCTAGTGTAGTTAAATAACAAACAGAGTTGCACAACAATTACGATTGTGGGAGTCACAATATTACACCTGAGCTTGTTACCTATACACTGGGGCTAATCAAGCTCATAGTAAAAACTGGAATGGGTAAAACTGCTATGCAATAGGAGTCGTATTCCCATCCCTGGTATGGTCTTCATTGAGAGCTGGTACTAATGGAGTGAGATATTCAGACGGTGTTTAAAGTCAGAGGTCTTAACGTCAGGTTCAACCTGGGAACTCATTTCTTAAGAAGCTGTGTGTTTTTTTTCCGCATCTAAAGTCCTCATTCTGGTGAAGGTCGTACAGCACTCTGATTGGCTAGGGATGCTTGAAGCCTTGAAACCTCCGCAGCGGCCAGCCTATCGGATGGTTCTGAACTTTGACCCCGGCCCAGCAGCTTGGGGGGGGGGGGCTGAGCTGACGGTGGTTAACAGGTGCTAATTAGCCATGCTGTGAAGAAAGGCTCCTCTGTGTTAAGAGAGAGAGAGAGAGGGGGGGGATCGCGGGGGGTAAGAAGCAGAGTCAAGAGCTCGCACTCCTTGGAAAGCACACTGGCCTCCAGCTCTGGCGTGTTAGTGGCCAGCCGATTACCCAGGGCACTGCGCTGGGGAGCAGCTACCAGAGGAGCAAGGTTGGGTTGACTCTTTGCTTATAATCTGGATTTGTTGAGCTGCTGGCAGGCACAGCCTAACAGTCAGGCTCATTTCTTAGGGGAGATCTACTGTATTAGAAACAAGGCTGTTGTTTTCAATGTTGGTAAGTTCCGTTCAGTAAAACTCCACTGATAACATTCTCTAAAACTGAAAAAATGCAAAGCATGGCACATTTGCTTACAACGTACCTGAGAAACAGAGAATTTACATTTCAGATTAGTCTAAGAGTGAGCCTGGTTTACTGGAACACGGCTGGTATTTTTTCTTGAACTGGAAAGGCAGATAGTTTTGCAGTTGTTGACTTGATGTTTCTGCGGTTTTGTTTTCTTTGGGAATATCATTTTAAGTAACCGTGAGCAGGGTTAGTTGAGAGAGAAAACTTTTTGGCTTTTTAGCTATGCTTTGCTTTCCCGTTCACTAAGCTTCTGAATCTTTAGAAGGGCTGTAGCATTCTGTTCAGTTTGGCCAGAAATGTATTTATCTATTTTAGTGCCGAGACAAATGTTTGAATATTCAAAGGAACGCATTCGTTTGTATTAGAAACGACTGTTTAAAACAATGTGGTCTCAAAGAAACCAATGCATGAATAATGTGTGAAACAGATGCAGTTGTCTGTCTTAAATGTTTTGAAGTTGCTCTGCATGTTGAAGCAGTCAGTCCAGCTGTGCGATGCTGACACTAATGCCTGTTACCCCCCCCCTCCCCACAGTGTGTAAGGAGCCCCCCTACAAGGTGGAGGAGTCGGGCTATGCTGGCTTCATTATGCCCATAGAGGTCTACTTCAAAAATAAGGTGAGTGCCGTCTGCCGTAGTCTAACAATCTTTTTACTTCATATTTATGTTTATGTAAAGAAACAAAGTATACATCATGATTGAACTATATATATATATATATATATATATATATATATATATATATATATATATATATATATATATATATATATATATATATATATATATTGTATTAAACATTATGCTTTTTTTGACATAAACAGACCAGCACAGAACTTGTATTTAGTTGCCATAATTTCTCATTAGCAGCAGTAACGATAACGTATGTGAAGTCCCCCCCTGTTTTCAATTGACTACCTATTTACAGTAAATACTGCCCATGCTCTCTATAAAAATACAATAAGATAAAATCCAAATATATATATTTATATTGCTCTACTACTGTGGGGCTGTCATCATAATTGCACATACAGCAATCTACCCTTAAATAAAGGATAGGATTTGTACTTCAATCCCATTTCACTGAAGCAGGACTCAAGTATACAAGCTTGGGGTTTCTCAGTATTTAAAACACTAAGCAAAGCAAGATTCATTCATTCAAATCTATTCAAAACCAAAACAGCATTTACTCCAGTACAATGTTTGCACTACTGAAGTAAAACAAAGAATTAGCATGCTAATGCAAAGTACAAGCAAACAAGCCATATTTTCCCAAAAAAGGAATACACAGCAAATGCATAACAACAGCACATTTCCACTCCCATTCCAGCCCACAGCTGCAAACTCTGCACATCATTGTTTTGTCAACCGTCAAAACATCACTGTCAGCTGCATACATCCCCTCATGCTCAAATTCTTTTCAGCGTTCGCTCAAAATTATACATTTGGGCAAGTTCTAGAGAGAGCTTCCGTTTCCCTTCAGACCGCGTCTATGGTAATGGCTGAGCCTTGACAACTACGATTGCAAGTATTCATTTTCAAGTATTTTTTTGTATAAACCTCCCAAAAATATAATTCTGTGTTTGCTTTATAATGATTTTTTGTTTTATTTAGTTTTATGTTTTGTGTTATTTTGTATTTGCGAAAAACACGGGGCTCTAGTTAATTGGTTATATGTGAAATTGGGGAAAAAAAACCAAACAACACAAACCGATTCTGAGAGAGCCAATGGAAGGAGATAGAGATTGAATCCAGTCCAGGACCATGCGTTCTCTCAGCCTCCTGGTTTAAAGTAGAAACTCATCCCTCATTTCCATTGCTTTGTGCGACAGCTGAGGATTTTCCAAGCCTTGTACGAGTGCTAGTTAAATAATGTGTGTTACCTGAGCTGGATCATTTCAAATGCAAATAATGCATCTAAAATGTGCGGCATTAGGAACTACAGGTACTTGAGTGCCAGGGATGCTCAAGCCACTTGCACTGTGGATATAAATCCACTACCAGCAGGGAAGCAGGCTCCTGTTGTCCTGGATATAGTGGAGACACTTGTCATTTTTAGATTTAAAAAAAAAAAAAAGGAAATGCAATTTGTGATGAAACTTAGTATAGTCGTGTATCCGAATCATGCAGATGTAGCCATGCTGTCATGAGAAGCAGTCTTATCAGTTCAGTGCAGGTTTACCAGGACCCTGATTGTGCAAACTCCTGTTCATTTCAGTAATATACCACCTCCTGGTAGTAGTGGAGCCTGCAGCATCGTTATCACTGCTGCTCTGCGAGTGGGTTTGAGCTCTGAAGCAGAGAGAACCCATTCGGTCACCACAACTTCCCTTCACAGCCTCTCAGCTTACGCTTTGATAGTGTTGAAATGCAGCTGACAACGACGCTTCCGTCTGAAAGATGAAGAAGAGAGTGCACTTCTTACTAAAAGCTGTAGTATAAAGGGGATAATGAACATTGCTATGTGCCTGGAGGCTTCCTAAAAGACGTGTGTTTGCTGTACCAGTTAATGCTTTAGCATTGCTGATGTGAAGATAAAGTTTCAGGTTTATTGAAAACTGCTGGTAAAAATGTGTCGATTTCTTTTATTACAATACAGATTTGAGAGCTCATCTGTTTGGGACGGCACATAGTGGTCTTAATACTGAATCAAAGAGTGAATGTGACGTCATATTTCTGTCAATAGCCTGCGCAAATCTGGACTGGCCTGGATTGGAACGTGGTCTCAGGCATGGTTTACTGTACTTCACTTCGTACAAGTATTTGGGTTGGGGTTAAAATGTGGGCAGACGGGTTACACCAGTGCCATTCCTCAACTTCAAACAAGTAATTGCATGGTTTTAATGTTCTGTGCAAGTAAAGCAGTTGCATAATTTTAATGTTCTGTGGAAGTAAATCCCATAGAAATGATAAGCTGTGCCCAAGACTGGTCGGCTGAGTTGAGTGCAATTATTTTCCCCGTTGTCTTTCTTTGAGTTATTCTCCCTAGACCTCTTTTTGTTGAAGCAACGTTTTTACTGTGTTGTGAGTTGTCCCTTGTCTTAAAGTACTGCTGCACCAGCACACATTTTGACCTGTTCATTGGGATTTGGGAAACTGTAACACTAACAACAGTCCCCGTTTTCCACAAGATAATAAATGTTTCCCCAAGGCTGCAGCACCTGCCCTGGTTACACATTAGAGAAGATTAGTTTGAGTGGGGGTTGGGGGGAGGGGGTAGTACAAGCTGCTAGTTTCTCACCCCTCCCAGACTGGAACACAACTGGTTTTGTAGCTGAGTTACAATTCAGTAAGTACTGGCAGATTCCTTTGTTAAATTAGCAGCATAGCTGGGGGGTGACAGATGCAAAAGCAGTTACAATGAAGCCGTGTGGGGGGGGCACCCTCTTTGTATTTAGTATTTTGTTGTTTATTTTTTTAACTTCAAATAAGGCTATATCTTGGGATCTCTGCACTTCAATAGGTATTGGGGATGCCTGTGTGTCTGTACTTGCTAGAGCAGACGTACAGTGTGTTCCTGACGTCCCTGTACTGTGTTGTAAGATTAATCCTGTTCTAAAAAGACAGTAATAAAATCCAGTGGAAGTTAGAACACTCCCCAGGGTACGGTGCTCCTCCACATTGTGTGTGGAATGTAGGGACCGTTTCCCGGGGCTACAGTGAACCATCCCAGTGTCTGCTTGTTTCAGCTTCTTTATCTGGTTGGTGGGGTGTTATTTGTCTTGGTCATTTAAATACAGCTCTAGAAAGGGTCTGGAGCTCACCTGAGCTGCACGTACTGGCAGTCTGTGTGGGAAGGGGTATGGTAAGTACAACGGTTACTTTTGCTAACGTAACGGCAGATTGGAAATCTTTAAAAGCAAGAAGGGTCACATTTTTGTATTTATTTGTTACTTACATTGCCTTTATGGTGTTTTGCTCTTCCAATTCAGATATCTAAAAGTCTGTGTTGAGGTGCTTTAACTATGAGTTCAGGAGCTGCTTATCAATTCTAGTTGTCTGCCACAGACACATGCGTTCCAGTAATCCGTCGCATATCCGACTGCGGTGGGACCAGAGTCAGGGCGGATAAATGAATCCTGTTTTAAATACCATTATACACAGCTGTAACAATGACTATATTCACACAGTTATTGTTTTGAGATTCAGCTTTTAATAAATCCCTTGTTTAGAAAGAGCCAGGGTATTCATGCTTGTGACAGGGTAGCTATCTGCCGTGTGGGTGCGTGCATTCGCTGCTGAGTGACAGGCAGGAGATCAAGACGGAGGTTGAAGTTACTCCCTGAACAGCTCACGTGACACTACCAGCAATGGCAGCGCACGGAGCACATACAACACAGTGTACGGAAACTTTAGTAGGATTTACAATCTCTGAATTAATCTTCTCTGTTCAGTACTAAACTAACGTTGCTGAAGAGATCCTGGTGGATAAACGGTGAGGACGGAAATGCGACGGATTGCTGTATGTATTAACTAGTGCACTGCAGTGTATTGCTAAAAAACAAGCAAATGGGAGCTTGATCCGTTGCATAGCTGATCACCAGATCGCTCTGGCTCCTGCTTCTATAAAGACACTTTGCATGATCTGTACCTCGTTACACATATCTATAGCAAACCGCTAGAACTGAAGAGCAGCTCCGAAACCTGTACCAGTGTTTGAGTCCAATAAGAACCACTCCGAATGATTGCAAACGCCATGCTAGGGTCTGATTTTTGATGAAACGTGTTTTTTTAGTGCATGTTACTGAGAGTATCGTAATCTGGGAGTCAGTGGAGGCTGGGTGTTTGAAAAAACGTCCTTCCGACATTCTGCATCTCAAGTTAGTGAGTTTATCACAGTCTAAAGGGTGCACGGAGTTGGCAGCATTCAGTCAAAGAGATCAAAATGAAATTGGTAATATTACAATGCATTTCAATTCTCTGCCCCGAGCATCTGGAATCTCCTTCCTGATGCCCTGAAGCTTTAACGCTCCCCTAGAAAAACGTGTTTTAAAGTGAAATGCTGGGTGTCGCTGCCTAGACGAGATAGTTTTCTGTGCTGGTGAAAACCATGCACGTTTACCCAGCACCAAAAAAAATACAAAAAAAAAGAAATGGGGTTGTGTTTCTCTTGCAGGAGGAGCCTAAGAGAGTGTGTTTCACCTACGACTTGTTCCTGAACCTGGAAGGAAACCCGCCCGTCAATCACCTGCGCTGTGAGAAGCTCACCTTCAACAACCCCACCAGGGAGTTCCGACACAAGCTGGTCAAGGCAGGGGGGGTGAGTGAGGCAGGGAGAGGGAAAGGAGCAGGGCCGAGGAGGAAGGGAGAGGAGCCAGGGCTGGGAGGAGGGGAGCGGAGCCAGGGCTGGGAGGAGGGGAGCGGAGCCAGGGCTGGGAGGAGGGAGAGGAGCCAGGGCTGGGAGGAGGGGAGAGGAGAGGAGCCAGGGCTGGGAGGAGGGGAGAGGAGAGGAGCCAGGGCTGGGAGGAGGGGAGAGGAGAGGAGCCAGGGCTGGGAGGAGGGGGGAGAGGAGCCAGGGCTGGGAGGAGGGAGAGGAGCCAGGGCTGGGAGGAGGAGAGAGAGGAGCCAGGGCTGGGAGGAGGGAGAGGAGCCAGGGCTGGGAGGAGGGGTTGAGCTCAGGAGGGGTGGTGAGAGGATGGGGGGCGGGGTTGAGAGGGTGTGTAATAACCAAGACTTCCACTTTTTCATACTAAAAAAACAAGTCATTATTCTCAGAAATCTTTTTTTTTTTTGTTATTGAACATTTATCCAACAATCCCGTTTTTCAATCGCTCAGTATTTATAGAGTGTTACTGCCTTCCTCATGAGTGAAATAAACAGAGCACTCAATGCAAAGTATGAAAAAGAAAGTATGTCTGATACTAAATTTAGCAGCTGAATTCGGGGAAGTACTTTCCTACTAAACTCTGCTGAGCAAAGCGGTATCGTTTGGAACAGTGTGATTCACCTTGTCATTCTGTCATTGGATTTGAATGAATGCAAAATAGATCACAGAATAAGATCCGGTAAAACAAGTGATTCACCCTACAGTGGTAAATAAGAATGTTTTTGGACATTGTATGAAAATAAATAATGATCTGTGCCATCTGCTTTTCTATGATGTTTACAAACGTTGTGTCTGTACTTTCCTGATGCGGATGAGCTCACTCCTGGACCTGGCGTTCCTGTGGTCACAGAGACAGAGAGAGACAGACAGACGGATGGACAGAGAGACAGACGGACCGTTAACTCGTTCTGCTCCTCCTCTCGTTCCCAGGTCATGGTGATGCCCGAGGGAGCGGAGGCCGTCACCAGGCCGAGTCCAGACTACCCCATGTTACCCACAATCCCCCTCTCTGCGTTCTCCGACCCCAAGAAGACCAAACCTTCCCACGGGTCAAAGGTCAGTTTAATTCCAGTGTTTTGGTTTAATGAACGGACAGAATGTAAAGCTCTCTTGTGGGTTGTCTGAAAGGTACAGTCGGTTAAAATAAAAGAATCCATCCATAACGTCTAACACTTAATTAGGGCGATGAAGCCACTCGCCAAAGCGTTTGCCTGCCTGTAGTTTTAAATTAGATTCTCCATTGCTCAGTGTTTGAATGTATATATTTATCTGTCTGTTAAATGGCTTTGATCTGCGTTCTCAAGTGCTCTCAGTTCTGCTCTGGATATATACAGAGCATCTAGATTTCCTGTTGTTTTTCTGCCAATAATGATATTAACCCTTTCATGCATGGCGACCTCATCCGAGGATGAATAAGACAACTCTCTTCTAGTCTTTATATGGAAGACACAAATGCATGATCACCTCATATGAGCCGGGTGCCATTTTTTCACCCAAATAAAGCAATGGAAAAAAATGGAAAACATTTTCAATGAAAAATATATTTGTGTCCAAACCAATGATTTCTTTTTTAAAACTATTTTCAATATTACGTGCATGAAAGGGTTCAGACACTTTGGCCGATCTATCCTAGATTACATGTGTCTGTAGCAGACCGCTAGAGCTGAATGCGAGCTCCTTAACTCATAGTCAAAGCATCATGGAGATGTAAGAAAAAAAAGCTAAAAAACTTGCTCTTTCATTCTACCTCCTGTCCCTGTACTAGAAACACACTCAGTGCTGTGAATAAATACTGAATATGATAGCGCCGCACACACACTACTGTATAAACACATCTTTATTTGACATGCAGATTTTCGACTAACGCTTCTGCTCTGAACCCTCCATGCCGTCCTCTCTCAGGAGCCCAGTAAAGACAGCAGCAGCAGCAAGACGTCCAAGCCTCACAAAGTGACCAAGGAGCACCGGAGCGAGCGGCCACGCAAGGACTCTGAGAGCAAGGGCTCCAGCAAGGGGGAGGGGGAGCGCGAGGCCAGCAAACCCGCCAAGGAGGCCCCGTCGGCAAGGAAACTGGACAGCAAGGGAAACAAAGAGGAAGTCAAGGCGCCCCCCAAAGCAGCGTTCAAGGAGCCCAAGCTGACCCTGAAGGAGTCCAAAATGGAGGGCATGTCCCCAAAGGGTGGGGGAGCGGAGGTGGAGGGGTGGGGGAGGGCGGGGCTGTTGGTGGGGAGGCGGCCAGCCAGAGCCCAAGGCATTCAGTAAGAGGCCAGCCAACGTGGAGTCCCCAAGCCCAGCACTAAGAAGCAGAAGAAGGGCAGCTCAGAGAGTTTGAAGAGCGTTACCAGCACCTCCCCCCGCGTCTCCTCCTCCACCGCCACCACTGCTGCCCCGCCCCCCCCCAGCTGCCCCGAGAAGAAGCCCCCCAAAGAGAAGAGCAGCGGCCGCCCGGAGAAGGTGAAGACCGAGACCACCGAAGTGAAGGAGGTGAAGAAGCCAGCAGAGACGGACGACTCCAATTCCGAGGACGAGGCCTCGTCGAAATCGGAGGTGAGGCGCGGTGAGCTCTATCCAGAGAGGCACACTGAAATCACCCGAGTGTTCAAAAGCAGGAAGCAAAAATAATCTTTAGACTTTCTGACAAAAGCCTACAAATCTACCTGAATGCACACCGTGGAGGCCTGGCTCTGAATCCGGCTCAAGTCACGAGTGAAATGAATGCAGTGGTGTGTCTTGCTTTTTAAGACCATGATTCATGTTCTCATAATAATCAATGCATGTAAAGTATTACTGTTATATCACATTTTTGCTTCATGCTTTTGAATAGTCTTCTCAATATATTGATGACTTCTCTCATATTGCAGTAGGAATACAGGTACTGAATGCACCCCTACAGTTTAGTGAATTGTGAGATGCAGCTGAATCCACTGCTGTCAGTGCGATTGACCTTTTTACCTTTTCCCCTTCCAGTCTGTGCCGTCAAGTCCGTCAAATTCCAGTTCCAGTTCCGATTCCAGCTCCGATTCGGACTTCGAGCCCTCGCAGAACCACACTCAAGGTACCACACTCCTAATCTCCAACACTCTGCCTAACACCAGTGGCTGCCATTGGCTGTTTTAGACTTCACCAGTGCACACATAGTGCTCCTAATTCATGCCTTGGCCAGGTCCCCCTTTTGTAAGAGAGAATTAATCGGGACTTCGTGGGTTAATAAAAGTGATAGAGTGGCTCCATTGGTAGAAGTGCAGCCGAATGGTGCGCAGGGCGAGTCATACAGCGGTGATCTGTTTCAGTATGGAACATGAAAGCTGAAGATTTCTCCCAGTGAACACTGCGGGGTGGGGGGGGTGAATCGAGACTAGGCGTCTGGCCAGCACACTGCTAAGAGGAAGGGAGTCAGGCTGTAGCACAGAGTAAAGGGAATTACTAGGAACCGGCGATTACTGAATACAAGGAATATGTGAAGCAGAGGCTGTGGGGGCCTGAAAGCGTGGGCCTTTGATGTAGATGAGATTAAAAGCCCTGTCTGTGTGTGTTATCTTTTTATCTGGGATCCAGCAGCGGTTTTGTAGGTTGTGTTGGGTCTGAGTTTCAATAGAGAATCTAAGACTTTTAGAAGGAAGGGATGACATCAGCTTCCTGTCTGACTTCTTGTAAACTTTTGACTGTTCTTTATGGTTCCTAAAATTAACACAGAGTTTGGAAAAAGAACATTTTGAGTTTTTCTGCGCTGTGATCTTCGAATAAACTTCAAAAGGAACTGAAACTTAGTGTCTGCCCTGGGGTCAATTAGAATTCTGATTACTATCACAGCAGAATTGTTTGCTGAAATTGCAGTTACAATCACAAGGATGTTTTGTTCAATTACATTTACAGTTACAATTCTGCTGCAGTGATTACAATCACACTGAAAAGTAACAAACCGCTACACACTATCAATTTTACTCCCTCTTCTAAATAACCCAGCAATAATCACTGGTGCAAATACAGAAACATACTAGAGAACTTTTTTTTTTTTAAATAAATGGGGTCACCAGAAGTGGTTGAAAATACAAGAATAATGATCGAATGACAGATATATGCGGTATTGAACTGTGATCGATCAAGTATATGGCATCCTGTGTCCTTTTTACTCCCATGCGAATCAACCATGTCAGTGTTGTGTTAGAATTGATGCAGCATTTCCAGGGTATTCGCAACACCAGACTTTACAATAAATCATAATACAGTAATCCGTCGCTTATCTGCGGTGGGACCAGAGTCAAGGCGGATATGTAAAAAGTCGGATAAATGAATCCTGTTTTCAATCACATTATACACAGCTGTAACAATTACTATATTCACACAATTCTTGTTTTGAGATTCAGCTTTGATTAGGGAGCTCCCCTAAATCCCAAGAGACAGGATATTAATGTTTGTGACAGGGTAGCCGTCTGCCGTGTGGGTGCGTGCATTCACTGCTGAGTGACAGGCAGGTGATCGAGACGGAGGTTGAAGTTGATACACCTCGCAGGCAAACAGGATTTATTTACATATCAACACACTGAACAGCTCACGTGAAACTACCAGCAACGACAGAGCACGGAACACATACAACACAGTGTACGAAAACTTTGGTGAGATCTGCAATATCTGAACTAATCTTCTCTGTTCATTAATAAACAAACTCCGGCTACTTGCCCAGCAGTCTGCGGTTTCAACTTGCTTACTCACTCTTCGGTATCCAGCCCTGGCACGCACCCACACGTCGGCCAAGTTCAGCTTCTTTAGCCCAGTTGGCTTTGGTTTTGCAGCAGCCCCAGTGTTATACCTGATGCCCTGGTCCGTTGTTTACAAATCCTGCACAAAAGCGCCTTCTCTGGCCGCCGCATTGCATTTCATTTTGAATTGACCCACTTTCTTTGATGAAAACGACTCCCCGTCTGGGAGGTTACTGGACATCCTCTGCTTTTGACCCGCTCTGAGGACACCTGGTTGTTCGTCCCATGCGAATCATGCTTATGTGTGTGTGGTCTCTATATGTGGATTTTCCAGAAAGGGTGTTTTTTCCAAAACTCTCAAAGTTTCCACCCAAGATTATGTTTCTATAGTTTCAATGCAAATAACCACACCTTAGAAAAAGCTCTGGACACGGTTGGAACAACACACAGGGACTGTCGTCCGGACTGAGTCATCTAACCTATAATGACCGTGTTTGTGGTGACCAGCCTTCAGTGTCTGAATCACTCTGTGCTGGGATTTCAGAGACTCAGTTGATCATTTATCCTTAAATCCAGTCCAGTTCTGTGAGTTAACTATCATTGACTACAGCTTTATTATATTAGTCTTCAGCAAGAATACTGATGCCCACGCCTTGTGTCTTAAGTAAGGTTCAAGGTACAGCTGTGGCCAAAAGTTTTGCATCACCTAGAATATATATAATGAACATAATTTTAGATATTTTATTTGACGTCCTGTAATCAAAGAAACTACAAAATGATATCCAAAATTCTACCGGAAACCATACTAGTAGTACAGTATTTCTGTTAGATTTCAAAATGTCATTCTGTAGGGTGATGCAAGACGTTTGGCCACAGCTGTGTTTGAATTGCAGTGTGTCCCTTCTGGTTTTGCACTGAGCTCTGCTCTCTCCTCCCAGGCCCCCTGCGCTCCATGGTGGAGGACCTGCAGTCAGAGGAGTCTGACGATGATGACAGCAGCACCGAGGGGGAGACGCCGGTGAAAACCAACCCGCCCAACAGAGACACAAGGTCAGTGTGTGCTTCTGGGCCCGGTCACTCGCTCAGCCCGGGGGCCGGTCACTCGCTCAGCCCGGGGGCCGGTCACCCGCTCAGCCCGGGGGCCGGTCACCCCCTCAGCCCGGGGGCCGGTCACCCCCTCAGCCCGTAGTTTTCCATATATTTCACGAAAAACTGACAAAAATTGAAAAATGTGAAATTTCGAAATCTAACGTGAAATTCTGTGCTACTATTATGGCTTCCGTTAGACTTTTGTGATATCATTTTGTAGTTTATTTTGATTATAGGATGTTAAATAAAATATCTAAATTATGTTCATATTTGTTTTTTTAAGTATTTCTCAATCCTAAAATTCTAGGTGATACAAAACCTTTGACCATAGCTGCAGTTAAGAGGCTGCACTGTCTGTTCTGCCTAATAATGACAATACTGAACTCCCATAAACCTTTTGGGCTCATCGGTCTCTTAAGCAGGCACCGGTAGTATTCCATAGACCTTGGTTAAAGTAACTCTTCAGTTGGCTTTGTTTCACCTTTCATTCTGTTTCCTCGGCAGGTTAAGTCTGGGCAGCGAGAGTGACAGCAGCGAAGGGTCCCACCCCCGCAGTCGAGATCCTCCGCCCCCCCCTCTGAAGCACAGCTCGGCCAACAACAAGGTGAGCGCCCCCTCTAGTGGATCAGCGGGGGGGACTGCACCCCGCTCCCAGGCTGCTCAGGTTCACTGTGTTGTCTGTGTTTCAGAATGAGGTATCTCTATTCTTAGCAGAATGAGGAGTGCAGTCGCTGGGATCCAAGCTAAGATTTAAACTCTTTCTGCCAGGCTAAGCGAATGATCGAATATATCCAGGCACATGGGCAGGGAGAAGTAAGATCATTGGGAAATGTAAATGGGAGATCGAATCTTAGCCTATGCAAACCAGTACAGCTTTTTGGTAGACCGGAGTGTGTTTGCTACTTTTTATCTAGAGAAACTGTAGATAAATGACATATAGTAGTTATTATAAATGACATATCAGAAACCAACCAATCACAGTACAGGATTTGCCAAAATTCCAGTCCGCCTTATCCTGTGTACAGATGTCATCCCGTGCATAGAACTAGAGAAAAGGTGGAGAAATGACATAATCTTGAAAGTGCATCTTGACGTGATCAGTGTAACTTTCCTTTTGCTCAGGTCTCTGGGAGGAAGAGTCCAGACCCCTGCAGCAGACCTGAGAAGATGATGAAGAAGGGATACGACAAGGTGAATACAAATCAACACTGGGCTGCGTGGAAGTCTTCCCCTTCCAGGAGCTCTGAATGAGCTAAAGCAGATTCATTCCAGGAGGAATTGAAGATTCCTGTCCAGGTTTTCCCTGTGCCTTTGTTAGTTACCTGTATAAACAGTTCCTGTTTGTGTCCTCAGGCATACACAGACGAGCTTGTGGATCTGCACAGGCGGCTGATGGCACTTCGAGAACGGAACGTCCTGCAACAGGTAAGCCTCCCTGCCTGTTGTCATATGACTAGCTGGGAATGTAATCCTCCAGCGATGGGGGGTACTGTGTGTGTCTAAATACCAGCTCATAAAACCGTGATTAAACATTATTTAGCTTTCTGGCCGTGCCGATCGATATGTGAGCTGCTCTGGGCACCCGTTCCTGATTGTTAGGAGCACCTTGTTCAGAAGTGATACTGTGATGATCCGGTGCCAACAATCCCATGCTAAATGCATCTCTTCCTGCATCCATTAAGAGCTGCAGATTCAGGGGAGACGTATAGCAGGTCCTGTAATGACTTGGCAAGAGCCTGGCTGTTCAGATTGCAGGCATCATTTCAGTAGCACTTCTCAGAACAGGTGACACATTGTCATCGCGCAGCGTTACCACAGTATCGTGATGGAAATCCGAGAGATTCAGGGTCCAGACCCCTTTTGAGATTTCCTCGGAGTGGCAGGTACCTCCAGCTGCAAATGTGGGAGTGATTCAGACACCTAGACACTCACGTCTTGTCTTGGAGGGCATTGCTAGCAAGCGAATAACATTCTGCACATGCGAAAATCAACGTGACTAATGTGGGGTCTAATGAAGTCTACGGTATATCAGAATCATTTATCTGAACTGGAAATTTGTAGTAAAAGTTCAAACAAATCCGTACCTGCAAACACTCAAATGATAACTTGAACCCAGGAGATAAAACATGTCCTCTCCCCCCTGCAGATTGTGAACCTCATCGAGGAGACGGGCCATTTCAACGTCACCAACACCACCTTTGACTTTGACCTCTTCTCATTGGACGAATCGACTGTCCGTAAACTACAGAGCTACCTGGAAGCCACGGCCACGTGACAGGAAGTCCGGGAGCGGGCGGGGCTTTGTCTTTCCTAAGAACTCGGGGTGGGAAAACAAAAATGACACAAACGACACAGGAAGCTGTGGCAGCGGAGGGGGGGTACCAAGAGGGGCGTGGCCGTCGTGCACCCCAATCCACTGCCAAGGAGCGAGAGATCTGCCACCGTCACAGCGAACAGACACTCAGAGGCTGTATCTTATATAGATATATTATATATATGTGTATAGGTATAGCCGGCAGCGTGACAGGTTTTCTGTGGTCACACTTGCTCTCGATTTTATAAAATGCACAATGGCTGGACTGAGACCGGGCCTGGCTCACAGACCCATCCTTTTAGTTTTCTTCCTCAAATCCAGTGTTTCTTCATCTTCAGTAGTTTTGGGTGGGATTCGGTAGGTTGCCAGGAGAGGAGTGAAGCTGCAAGTCCCTTCTGGGTTCGGGTCGCACCGTTGTAGGCATCATGATGTCATCGTTAAGCAGAATGGTTTTATCTGCATTCAGGATCGGGTTCCAGCCCCCCATGAAGTTATTTAAGTTTTAAAGCAGAATACGAACGCCATAGACTGCCTGACGTATCTTTTAAAGTGCATCTCGGTATGGATGCAAGTGTCCCTGTTTGCATTCCTCGGATTGCTTCAATTCACCTGGTCTCTCTCTGTTTCGGTCGTTGCATCCTGGTGGCGTTTTTTAAGCTCCTGTCATTGGTACAGCTCTCAGAATCACGTGTGACCATTAACCTGTCCCCCTTGCAACACTAAGACACCAGACAGTAAGAAATGCCACGTAGAACCAGCTGAGTTAGATTCAGGGAGATATATCAAGGCCACACTATATCTTTTAAAAAGCTCTTGATATTTCATACCCACAGCAAGTTGCTGTTTTAAGAGGACTTTATTTTCTGTGGCCTGGGAAGTCCATTTTAAATGACTGTATCAAACTGTGTTAAAGGCACCCGAAGAACCAAGTTGAGCACTTTTGATTTGAAGTCTTGTGTATTTTTAAAGGTCTTGTTTTAAAAGCTACTGCTTCACCCCTCTCCCTGTACCTGACTTCCCCCACCACAGTCGAGCATTTGAACTTCAGCTTGCTAGATTAGAAATCCAATCGACATCACTGTTCCAGATTTTACTAAGTTTAAGTAACTACTAAGTTTTAAGAGTAAATCCCCTTTTAATAGATTTTCTGAGGTCAGCATTGAATGCTGCTGCTATGATTTTTAGTACATCATGTTCCCCTTATTTATTTATTTTTTTAAGTATTGTAGCAGCTCAGAATCGCTCAGTTTTCACTGTTTTAGTAACACATCAGGCATTATTTTGTAGGGGTCAAATGCAACTGAGGAAGCACAACCTTGAGCAGCTTATTTTAAACAGTCTGAGCATGTAGGAGTCTGGTTTATTGTTTTCGTCTGCAGGTTATTTATATTTATTTATTTAATTAGTTTAATTTGCAGAGTGCCCATTGAGATTGTAATATATTTACAGAAGCAAGCATACACTTTCTACAAAGCAATAAATCGCATCCATGCACTCTAGGGCTCAAGTTTGTTAGTGACTTCCCAAAGGGATGTGTATATTAGACTCCAAGGATTTTTTTTGTAGAGCAACAGCACCCCTCTGTGGTCAGATGGGTTCATTGCAGTTGAAATCCTGGCTAGTTTGAAATCCCATTTATCGAGTTTGAAAAACGGTTAAGCAACATTCTAACTGGTTAAAAGTGTTTTAAGGGATTTTATAAGATGTTTACAATACCCACCGTTTCCAGTGTTTCAGTCCGCGCCTGAAGATGTTAGCGTTTTATTAACAGACTCTAAACGGCAACTTGAATCTGGGCCAACATTAGCCCAAAAAGAAATTCAGCGGCTACCAAAAAAAACAGTTTCTTAGGCTGCTGAGCTTTTGCTTCAGTGCAAAGTTGACACCAAACAGAAACTGAACTGAAATGTGTTTATTTTTTTGGTTATGAGACGTGTATAGTTTTGTCATTTGAGAGAAAACAAAATGGCGCAAACTTTGCTCTGAAGCAAAAGCTGATTCTGTGTTCCCTGAAAAACCCTGAAGATTGTGACTGAGCAAAGGGGCGTGACTTGAATAACAGGTTCCCATTGGCTGAAGGACGCAGGTACTAGCCAATCAAAAGGTATTAAACAGGGTAGTGACAGGACTTTGAGCTCTACTTCCTCCTGGCTCCGAATCTAAATATCTTCCAGTATCACCTTTCAGTAGAATGACACCTTTGAATAAATAAGGCCTGTATTAAGGAACTGGACAAAAACAGGAGAAGCACCTTTGATATGTAGTTCTGCATCACATATTCTCTAATCTAAAAGCACCCCCCTGCAATTCAGTGTGTCAGGATGGGCAAGACAACTGACAGACTGTGATCGGTGGCTCTCAGTTGGCGGGTGCTTCTGCATTCCAGCTTGCACATATTCCTGAGTCCAATAGGAAGGAATGTTCTCATTCACGAAGGGATGATCACTTCTCCCCCCAGAACAATAAATACCTTGCATCCTCTACGTTGAATCAGTGACGACACAGCGGCCGATTGACAGTGATATGGCAGGTGTTTCTAATTTTGTTGTCCCAACTCCCTGTGGGGTTGTTTTGGGGTACATGCCGGTTGTGCAGTAGTGGTGGGGGAACGTGTTTCCATTTCTTGGGATTGTGTTTCGACTCAGATGAACCCCATTTAGTAAGAGAACCCCAACAATTAGCGAGTTGAATTAGCGAGGCTCTCTAATCGTGCGACTGTCTGCCTGTCCGAGGAGGACTGGTCGCCTGGGTTGAATTTTACTCTTGCTGGTCACATTATGATCATACCCAAGTATGAGTCAGCCTTTACAAATGGAATTGGACAGCAAATCACACCTTCTCAGTCAGGTTGGTCTGTACTGCTGTGCTGGCAGCCCGGATGTGAACCAGTTCCCTCAGTCTTCTCAGAACAGTGGACTCTAGTCCGAACACACGTATAATCTGTACCAACTGCGGGGAGCAAATGAAAAGCTGTAGGTTCAGGTACTGGTGTTCTGGTACAGATCACTAATCCGAACAGGGTTCAGGTTAGCGTGGGTCTACTGTACCTGGAAACACCGATCAGAATAAGCTATAACCTGAAGTTCCACTCCGCTGTCTGAGAATATACCCAACAGGCCTGGTTTGCTAATAAATTACAAATAATGGACATTGTTCAGCATATTAACTATGGAAGTCGTTTCATCTGGAATGAAACTGCCGTAGGGTGTGCACTGAAGAAATGAACTTGTCTATTGTCACATTCTTAGTTTTTTCCGTGCATTTCGACTCCTATGCAGGCCCACAATTTTGCAACCCTTTTTTAATGCGAGCGGCATTTTGAAACCGTGTTCAGCGTGTTGTTTAGCATTATAAAATGGAGGCAAATAACTTATTTTCTCCTACAAAGTGCTGAACGCTCCAGAATCCAGCCATGTTGACTAACCCTAGGGCAAGCATGGCACCAGTCAACGAACACGGCTTAAATCGGTTCGGAGACTGTGCTTGCAGTGTAGACTCTCGCATTGATCAGAGTGCTGGGAGCCAAAGGGAAGATTGAAATACAGCACCGGGACATTTTTAAAGTCTTTGACATGAAAAAAGACTAGCAGTGGAAGTGACTGCCCTTCTCATTAGTAAACTCTAGTGACCCTCATTGTTTTTACATGTGTCTGGTTAGTGCCTGGGTTATGCATCAGTGTGGTCTTTCTATAATAAATCCTTGATCTACAGTTACTTGTGCTGCTTTGCCTTGCTGTCGTCTCGGTTAACATTAAGCACCCCTGTTATTTATTTATTTATTTATTCATTTTTTCTTGAAGGTGAAATAAAAAACAAACCATGCCGATCAAACTATAAGCACGAAATTTAGTAGGAGCAATTAAATTATTTAAGTCTTTCCTTGCGCTTTTAAAAAAAAATCCTTTTAATTTATTTGTTTTCCTTTCAGAAAAAAAACACTTCACTCAAGGGGTTGATTTTAAAATGCTTGTTCATTTTCTGTGGCTGCTGTCCATTAACTGCAGGTCTGTTTTCCTCGAAGGAAGTCTGGATGGGAAACTTTATTCTAAGAATACAAACCCCAGCCCTGTAGTCGATGCATATAAATTCTTGCATTACTGCTACAGCAGAAGTGCTACAATGAAAGAGACCACACAAGTAATAGTGAGATGCAGTTTATTATAAGAGATACCCAGGTGCTGACACTGCTTCTAAAAGCAGACCTGCCTCTCAGAGAAGGGGGGGTCTAGGAAAGGGTGCAAACCTACAGTATAATAATCTGCCAATAGTTAATATTCAGTTTGTTTGAATACCTCTGCACTTATTGGCGGTGACGAATCCAGTACTTGTTTTAATTACCTAAGCTGTATTTTGATAATTGTGTACAATATTTGCATTAAATTAAATTTCAATTTCTTTTTTTAAATTTAATTGGAAAGTTTCTTCAGTAAGCTGACAGACATTATTCCCCGTCTGTGAAACACGATTACAAAACCACAGCACCATGAAGAATTCAGTGTTTCAAGGGATTGATCCCAGACCACTAAAACACACACTAGAAAAACAATTCCATCTGAAACTACCAGGGGAAGCGTTTCAGCTCAATATATTATATATATATATATAGAAGTGTAAAATAAATGTAAGTAGGAAATCTACTGTGTGTATTTAAAGACGAATGGTTACATAAAATACTTTTTAAACACATATATATATATAGTTTTTTTTTATTTTTTACCTTTTATAAAAACCTCCTTTCAGTGTTTTGAATGAGAACAATGTCTGCTGTTTCATTGTGATTTCAATGGGGTGAAAGAAATGCCACCCTGTGTTACTATTGTCCAAGCCAGAGTACAGTTTTAATCCCTAGTGTTGGGGTACTAAGCGAGGAAGCAATATTTTAGGGATGTGCCAAAAAGAACAGTGACCTTATGGCTGATATTTATTCCCTTTGTTGTATATTAACATTTGACCTCTGATGGGATTTTTGCATAGCACACAGTGCCACCACTGGCCAAATGTTTAAACTGCAGTTTCCCTATTTGGGGGGGGGGGGGACTGGCCTGTGGAAAGGACCTTTAAACATGACAGAAATTATTATTATTATTATTTTATTTTTTATTTTTTTTAACAATAAACTTGTTGATTACTGTAAAGTTTGTGTTGGATTGTTTCATTTTAAACAATACTTGGTCTGTTGACAGATAAGCCCGGGTGGAGTTTGTGCCGCAGAGCAGTAAGGAGACCATGGGGAATAGAAGTGTGAGGCTTGATCTGCATCACCAGGAAGCCAGACATTGGGACACAGAAAGCATTTATTCCTATTTTTTGTAAAGGAGAAAAAAAAAAAGTCCAGTTTATTGAAGTATGTTACTTGTTTGGATCTAGTTTTGATAAACAGGTGTTTTACTCCGCTCCACAATAACACACTTCATTTGTTTGTTTTTTAACCTTGCTGGTTGGTATTTTTTATTCAATAGCAATAGCTTACAGGGACCAAGGATGTTACAAAATGGTATGTTTCAGTTTGAGCATTTTGATCATACTGTTGTTTTCACTTCATTATCAATGCATTCTTTCACCCCAACTAAATTAAAATGAGGAAAGACAAAATATATAAATATACAAGCATTTTATTTGTAATAATCACACACATTCATAGTTTCACAGTTGCTTGTCTGCATCGATAATTGAACAGACGCAAAAAATTCTTGCACCTCAAACTAAGGAAGACAGGTGTAAAATGCACATGAGATTTTAAAAGAGGGATGAAAGATGCCTTCATATCTTCAGATGTGTGAAAATCAGGAAGAGCTGGGACTATTTCACTACAGCCAGACTGCGGAGAACCCAAACCCTGCTTTCAACGCTGGAGGAAACTCTTTCTGGTATACAGTATCACACCTCTGGTCACAAAACTAAATAAAGAAAGCCATTTCAAATGAGTTCTCATCAGTCCTTGCTATTAAGAGAGACACATTGCAGTGTACCTTTCATGCCTCACACTGAACGCTCAAGAAACTGTTCTTCAACACAAACTCAGTCCTGCCCGGTTAGCTGCCCTACAGTACAAACTTGTTCAGTTTTTCCTAAAGCAATGTTTACTCAGATTAGTTTATCAACTTAACCAGGATTCAGTTACTGGAAATTAATGTATCTGTAAAGCTGCTCCAAATGCAAGTTTCTGAATCCCTTGTTGGCACTCCAGTAACGATCACACCTTGAGAACAAAATAAATGCAAGTTTAACAATTTGCTTGTGGAATAACAGCTCTGGTTTTTCCGCACCCTTACCACAGAAGCACTAATTTACACGAGGTTTCACGATCACACCCAACAGCAATGAGACCTTCAAAGATTTCTATACAGCTATTATTTTACATTAAATTCAATCCTATGCCAACTAACAGCTTCATCTCCGAGGTGCCTCAACCCCTAATCGAGGCAATTCCTTCATGAGTTCCATTTCCTTCATAAAAACAAGGTAAGGCTTTTTATTAGGTGGCACCAACTACAAAAGTACTGTGCATCTACCTGGGGTACACACAGATCTACTGAACCAAGCGTTTGTGGTTTGGGTATTATAAATAGAGATGTGGGTTACAGTAGTGTATATTTATAATGACGAGTTGGTATTTGGGGGCATGCAATGCTCTTGGGGTTAATGGAGCAGTATGTGCATGATGTTTAAGCATTGTCTATAGAACGCTCTAACTACTAAATTACAGCACTTTATACTGTGTGATTTTGGTGCCACTTAAGCTGTGTTTAAAAAAAAAAAAAAAAAAAGATTTTCACTTCCACAACATTAACTGTATGATATAAGCCAGAATGGGCTGTTCCACATCATGAGGTTTCTGACAAATTCAATTAGAATTCATTTAAACCATGGTGTACAAAAATAAAAAAAATGTAAACATTTTAATGTTAAAATATTTCATTTGTGGTCCATATGACCTGATTTATAATGTGCCCTTGCTTTCCAAACGAAAGTAAAAGAAGTATGGCTTGTTTTTTTGCAGCATGATGCTTCGTTTCACTTAGCGAAAGACTTTTAAAGACATCAGTATTAAGACAGTGCATGGCCACGGACGAGAACAAAAAAAAAGTAAAGCTTGTGGCATAAAAGACATTAACATTGATGACATCTCCATATTAAAACTTCAAAACATTTGGCTTAAACAAGATCAAGCAATATTGCACAACTCCAAAGCAAGAGGCGATTAAGACAGGAGCTAGATATTACACAGCTTTCATTCATCAAGTTTATATAAAATACATTTAAAATGAACAGAACCAAAACAATACAATGCAATAAATAAAAGGGAATGATATGTTTTGCAGTCTTCCATATATTACACTGTATATCTCTGTGATAGTGTCTTGTTGAACTTTGGCTAGCTACAAATAATGTATCATTAACCCCTCGGCTATGCTTACAATGCAATATACTGGTCCAAACAAACAGATTTTTACATGTAATGTGAACCGATACATAAATAAATAACTAGCTAAAAACAATACTTTACAATGTTTCTTCCACCCTATTCATTTTTGTGTTTAAATTATAAACAATTTTGGTATTTTAATAAATATTTACTTAAAAAAATAAAATAAACAAAATTGGACAACCAAGTATGTATATTTGCAATTCATTAATAATGTGTTTTGGTTTTTTTACAACATAAAATGACTCAATTCTAAACAAACTGCACAGGGTTACAATATAAAGAGCTATACAGAGATCATGTGTTTGCTATTGGTGTCTGTTACAACCTGGAGACATGTCTTATTTGGTTGAGAGGGGGTTCTCTGGGACGGTTGGTGTAATAACATCCTTATAGAAGTTGTCGATTTGGTCCTTGTACATCTTCATGACAACCGGTCGTTTCAGCTTCATTGTGGGGCCTGAAAAGATACACATTATTATTATTTATTTCTTAGCAGACGCCCTTATCCAGGGCGACTTACAATTGTTACAAGATATAACATTATTTTTACATACAATTACCCAGCAATTTAGGTAAAGTACCTTGCTCAAGGGTACAGCAGCAGTGTCCCCCACCTGGGATTGAACCCACGACCTTCCGGTCAAGAGTCCAAAGCCCTAACCACTACTCCACACTTGAAGAGTGTTGTGTTAATTTGAATGTCGTTTTTAAAGTCCGAACACACATCATTCCCTATTGAATACTTATTTTAAATATGACTTTAATAAATGCACACTCTAATTTTTGCAGTTGTCCCATGCAAATTCAAAGCATTTACCATCGTTTACCGCTGTTCTTATCAAGCTGGCTCATGCATTTCTGTGTGTGTAAAGACAAAATCAACTCAGGACTCTGCTTCTATCTCCCTGGCTCACGTTATCTTTCCGTTAGCCACTCAGATCCGTTGTGCTTCCTCTCTTTGTTCCTGACACATTCCATGCTAAACTCTTCTTCAGGAGTGACTGGACAGGCTGCTCTTTCTGTCACTAACTGCAATCTTTACCTAACTCTCCTCCGGGAAGGGAGAAGTCCTTCTCCAGAATGGTCCACTTCTGGATCTTCTGTGCGTTGGAGCTGGCCTGCTCGTTCACCCGGTCGATCCCCTCTTGGATTGCGTTGTGCACGGCTCGGTCTTTTCCTCCAGCAATGTCCGAGACCTTGACGGCCTTGCTGCCCAGCTTCTGACAGAACTCAATGGCTTCCGGGGTGAGCTCATCCTCTGGCTCTCCAGAATCGGGGTTCACATTGCACTGTGGTTAAAGAAACACAGATCAGATTACACAGTGTCCAGGCCACCACCTGTTCTGAACACATGGCTGTATGGCTCCTATTTACACAGATACCTCTTCATCAGAGAGGTCCACTTTAATAGAAATACATGTTGTTTTTTCCAGGGGGGGATGACAGTGGAACACCTGTCTATTATTATTATTATTATTATTATTATTATTATTATTATTATCGTTATTAAGCTGCTTACACATCAATGCCACCAGATGGCAGTACAGTGCCACATTTACAAGATTCCTGGATGTTAGGGGACAGAACCTGGTGGTGGTATTAAGATTAAAATATATACAAAAAATGAATGATCATTTGAAAACAAGTGTGATATTTTCAAGTCACTGCTGTGTATTTATTACTAAGAACATCCATCAGTGATGAGCTGAGCCACTGAAGCTGAGAGCTCCGTCACATCAGTGATGAGCTGAGCCACTGAAGAAGCTGAGAGCTCCGTCACATCAGTGATGAGCTGAGCCACTGAAGAAGCGGAGAGCTCCGTCACATCAGTGATGAGCTGAGCCACTGAAGAAGCGGAGAGCTCCGTCACATCAGTGATGAGCTGAGCCACTGAAGAAGCTGAGAGCTCCGTCACATCAGTGATGAGCTGAGCCACTGAAGAAGCTGAGAGCTCCGTCACATCAGTGATGAACTCAGCCACTGAAGAAGCTGAGAGCTCCATCACTGTTTGGTTAAATACCTTAAGTGTCAAAAGCATGGACAGGAACTTCTTCTTGTCTCCGATCAGCATGGCATTGCTAATAACAGGCAGCACCTCCTTCAATGCATCCTCAGTTGGGACAGGAGGGATATTCTCACCACCGGCTGTGATAATAAGCTCTATAAATCCCGCAAAAAAAGAAATAATTAGTGCTCACCACCACAAGAAAACAATACTATTCACGACTGCTACGGGGTATTCAGATATACGAGTTTGATATAACACAGTTAGCTGACAAATATGGCACTTATTAGGTATGTGATCTAAGGATGATCTGTCGTCCAGCAGTAACGATCTGTAACACCGGGTTTACTGTGAAGCGACTGCATGTGTACCGTGATGGTGCATTACAATGTGTACAACCCTGATTGCCCCGGGTGAAATGTAGTAATGTAGTAATAATAATAATAATGCATTTGCTTTTGTTTTACCTTTAATTCTGCCGGTGATGAAGAGGAAGCCCTCCTTATCATGCTTCCCCAGGTCTCCGGAGTGAAGCCAGCCATCGCTGTCCAGAGACTCCTCCGTCTTGTCCTCCATGTTTAGGTACCCCATGAAGACGTGTCGCCCCCAGAAACAGATCTCCCCGTTCCCTTCGCTGTCCGGGCTGAAAATCTTGGTCTCGCACCCAGAGATCACTTTCCCACAACTGCGGAGGATGGAATGAAACTCAGGTCAGGAATTTTGAATTGCAGGTTACTTGAGGAGCCCTAAAGCAGTTCTTGGCAAGGGTCTTGCATAAGTGAACCTTTCACAACTGGTACAAGAATCCAGCATGGAACTGGCTTTAGTATTTTTCTTGGAATCGAAACCGGAGCTGCACAAAGAGGGGAATAGTGATGACGATGGTACTGAATGTCTAAAGGGAATTGAACAACATAGTCCTAAGCAGAAGCCAAGTATAGTGCGAGTTGTTTAGAGATAACAATGGTACTCCCGTAAGGGTAGTTACTAGACATGGTGTGCGAGTTTACTCACCCCGAGTAATGTCTTAGCTTACTATGACTGGAACATAATGTGCTTGTGCCGGTGCTACAGGAATGAGGCCGGAGCCCAGGATACAATGAAACCCTACCTGGTGAGCCTGTGAGCGCTGGGAATGGAAATCGTGTGCGGCCCTGTGCTCTCGCTCATGCCGTACAGCTCATACACGGGAATGTCGAGACTCAGGAAGAACTCCAGGGTATCTTTAGTAATGGGAGCTGCACCGGTGTAGCACTTGGTACAGCGGTCCAGACCCAAAGCCTTGCGCACCTTCTTAAACACCAGCTTCTTTGCCAGGCGGTAACTGAACGGGAGTGAGGAATTCCTAAGGGAAAAAAAAAAGATACACACTTAATGCATTTACACAGTCAGATTCGCGACGAAGAACGCATTTACAGTCAGTATCGCGATGGAGAACGCATTTACACAGTCAGTATCGCAACGGAGAACACGTTTACACAGTCAGTATCGCGATGGAGAACGCATTTACACAGTCAGTATCGCGACGGAGAACACATTTACACAGTCAGTATCGCGATGGAGAACGCATTTACACAGTCAGTATCGCGACGGAGAACACATTTACACAGTCAGTATCGCGATGGAGAACGCATTTACACAGTCAGTATCGCGACGGAGAACGCATTTACAGAGTCAGTATCGCGATGGAGAACGCATTTACACAGTCAGAATCGCGATGGAGATCACGCTGTCATTTTCACTGAGGTCAAGAGGGGAGGCAAGAGACAACAAGTTACAAGTCAAGTGCAAGCACATTAAATACCTGACCACAAAAGAAAACACTTTATAAAGTTGTGAATACATTTCCCTTGTTCTGTTGGACATATACAAGGCTCAACACACCAGAGGATCTAAACGATCAGTGCTTATGAATCTGAATTACTGTGGACTGACATGGCATTAGAAAACTCTACTCAAAGTGAGAAGGTTTGGAATATAGTATTAAGGAAGCACTCCAATGTTTTTGCCAAGTTAAGATAGGAAGGGTAAAGCAGTAAGATATTTAGCGGGACTGTATTTATCATTGTACTCCTACTATGCACTGGACTTGCCTACTGGACCCTCAGCTAATACACCCTCATTGCACTATTGCACTACTAATATGTCATTGTAGATATTACTTGCTGTAATCCTAACTTGTTGCATCTTAGTTCATATTGTATTTTAGTAGTATTATTTGCACTTACTGTAAACTATACTGTATTTAAATATTAAGCCTGCATTGTAACCCTGTACTGCCCTGTAATACCTGTAAGTCACCTTGGATAAAGGCGTCTGCCAAATAAATAATAATAATAATAATAATAATAATAGACGGCACATTGTCTTCACTGACGTACCCGTGCATTTTGTTCAGGTTCGTCTGGAGCCCCACGTCTTTAGCCCAGGATGCCACCCTCCTCTGGACGGTAGAAGACTTGGCGCCGACCGATTTCATTTTCTCCTGCATTTTTTCCCAGACGCGAGGGACGCCCATAAATGCTGTGGGTCTCACCTCTTTGAGGGTGATCGCCAGGGAGCCCTGTGGAAACACGCCAACGTGCATCAGGGTAAACAAACTTGGGTTGACATTGGGGTTAACAGGGGGACCAAAATCAACCGATAAATATGTTCCTCATTTCATCTTATCAACGACATGGGGATCATATCAGCAGATTTCAAGTGGTTCCCAAGCCGCATCAACGCTGTAGGTGGATCCAAGTGTCTATTGTAAACCGATGACACTAGTTTTACAATTGCTTGAGGTTCTTAGTCGGCTTATCTTTATTGTACATTTAACTTTGCTTGAGGAAATAATTTCCTCAAGCAAAGTTAAATGCAAATTATTTGAGGAAATTATTTCCTCAAAGTTAAATGCAAGTACAGTAAAGATAAGCCGACTAAGAACCTCAAGCAATTGTAAAACTAGTGTCATCGGTTTACAATAGACACTTGGATCCACCTACAGCGATGATGCGGCTTGGGAACCACTTGATCAATCCTCTTAACACGAGAAGGGCTTATTACTGTAAGAGACCGGGGCGAAACTGTGATCTCTAAAGCTTGGCGTCTGTAAAGTTTCACTGCTGCTTGTAATAACAGTATCTCTATCAAGCTATCCACTTAAAAAGGTTGCTTTATCTTCCATGAATCGAAATAAGTTACTCAGTTAAGTATTTAATTGGATTACTTGGTTATTAAACTTTAATAAGATCAACTAGTAGCCACAGGGGGTCTCCAGCCTTTGAAATCTGGGGAAGACACACACCATGGGCTGTATTCATAAAAGCCAATGTATCACAGCAATGACATACTACTTGAACTACTTTCTTTTTGTAACTTTGGGCCACTTACTATTAATATTTAGTCTTACCAGACTTGCTGAATTAATTATCCTCACGCTCAATAACATCTCTTTAATTGTATTTCTAAGTTTAAACTGATTTGTACCAATCCTCTTAAAGTTACTGAATGTTGCAATAGACCCGGGCTGGCCAACCCTGGTCCTGGAGAGCCACAATCCTGCAGGTTTTCTGGGTAACTTTAAATCATCAATAGTTAAAAGACCTAGAAAAAAAAGTTAGTGTTGACCAAATTAAGAACGAAATTGGTTCAAGTAAGTAAAGCCTGCAACACACTGCCCGATGCGACCGTCGCATCTCAATTCAGAAGGTTGCATCGCAAAAAATCTTTGCTAGCATGCATCACACGCTGCCTGACTGAAATCGCAGGCCTGGAATGCACAATTTGAGATCGGCCGATCCTGTAAAATCGCATCTCAAAGCATAATACACTGCCCTAAAAAGTCGCGATGCTATCGATCGCATCAGACAGTGTCCAGGGCTTAACTGAGAACTCGGGTGGGACGAAAACTAGAAGACCTGGACCAGGGTCAGCCACCCCTGCAACAGACTGTGCTGCTTTATGACTGGAAAGCACTCCTTTCTCAAGTGTGCATCTCTCCTTACCTTCAGTGCATCAGGCTGTGCAAAGTAGATGACCCCTCCGTGTTTGATGGGCAGCCATATATCAATCATCTGAGCTGCTATATGGCTGAGCGGCAAGTAGCTGACTACCACCTCCTGGGCCTCGCAGGCGTGTGTCAGCTTCACCGTCTTTCCTGTAGCAGACGCGGTCCAGGTTATCTGCAATAGAAGGGACACAGGGATTCAAACCCAGCTAGGAAAACCAGGCTGCAGGGATTCCTATATGCTACATATTACTAGGCACCGCATATTTCCATTTTTAGAAAACGGTTTGAGAACTCTCTGGGGTACTAGAAGAGGCCCTGCTACGGCTTCTGTGAATAGGAAGTATAGATAGGAAATATAACATGGTACAATTATACAAGCAGTGACTGAAGGGGATATATTTAATACTCATAAGAAAGCGGCACCATAAAATATCATTGTAAGGGCTGCTTAAGAGACCCGATTCAACTGGGTCTTTATATTGTGGTTAGACAGGTGGACAATCAATACACGTGGTTGCATGTATGCCGTTCTAGCAGAGTATTGTTTACAAGTAAGTTAAAGGGCTGGGTTTTGCGGTGGCATTTTGCCACTAGGTAACAGTGTAGTGGTGTGTTTAAAGATCCCACGTCAGTACTTGGTGGAAATGTCTTCAGGGATGTACTAGTGGCTCATTCCCTTAATGAGCAGGGTGGACGACAGGAAACTACGTTCGCCATTCAACAGTGTTTGTACTCACATTATCATGGCTAAGCATAACTCCTTTGGGCTGGCCGGTGGTCCCTGAGGTGTAGATTAGGGTGCAGCACTGATTGGGCTTCTGGGAGGCAATGATCTCATCCAGCTGGGAATCTGGGACATCCGTTCCCATCTCCATAAACTCTGCCCACTGTTTATAAAAGAAAGAAAAGAATTTTCTATTATGCCAGGGTTTATTTCAATGTAATCCATGCAAGCAAATACAAACTTTACTGAGCGACTTCAATACGAAGCTAAACTTGCGTAAACTTACTGAAGAAAAGAAATCTCTTACCGTGTAGAGGTTTGGTTTCTTCTCTTTTAGTGCATCTTTGTACTGAATAATGGCTTTCACATATGGGAGTTTGTCTTGAATCTAAAGGTAAAATGCAGATATTTACCACACGAATATTACTATACTTACAGAAATATCCATTAATGCAACCTGCTGTTTCTTTGACAGCAGTTTTGCAGTGCAATTTCCTAAACAATTTGCACAAAGGAATGCTTATTAACTAGAACTTGATCAAACTAAAACAGCAGCACAAATAATTACCTGAAGAATCTTCTGCAGCTGTTTATGATTTTCAACGACAAGGACGTTTGCTTTACAGTTTTCTGCCACGTACTGACAAGCTTCTGGAGAGTTTGTAGTGTAGATGCCAACTGCAAATCCTCTGTAAAATTGTCAGAATAAGAGATAAGATACAGTTATTTATAACAGCATGTTTCCAGCTGTGTGATACAACTCTTTTTGTGGCAGGCATATCTATATATTATTTTTTTGTAATTTTCATACAGGAACTGTTTTCAGACTCTCTAACCTTGCTTGACACTTAACTCTTAACTCCTAGGGTATGAATTTAGCTTTCAAAAGCTGGAAAGCTAAATTCATTTTGTCGCTATACCTACAAGCAATGCACAACTATGGCCAATTATATATATATATATATATATATATATATATATATATATATATATATATATATATATATATATATATACACACAGAGAGAGAGAGAGACTGCTGTGCAAAAGCCTCAGACATGTGGCATTTTTCTACTCTGATGCATTATGAGCATCAACAATTTACTAAAAGCCTGTTTTCTACTATTATAACAACCTTGACTTGCATAAAGAAGGAGAAACATTGAGTGAAACAGATCGCATCACTCCATTTTCAAGGTGTGGTATCCGAAACATAGCATCAACAAGCACAGAGAAACATCATCTGTAATTGACAAACCCAGGACTGGAAGACCCAAAAAGCTGTCTAACAAGGATGAGCAACACTTGAAGATAATATCCTTAAGAAATATAAAAGACAAGCGTTGAATTGACAACAGAACTGGCAGAAGGCACAGGTGTCGTGTCAATCAAATCAACTCTTGAAATCAGGACTTAAAGGATGTGTTGCAGTAAGAACACCTCTGTTAAGAAAGGGGAACGAGACTAAAATATGCACAAGAAATTGGACTATGGAACAACGGTCAAAGGTGCTTTGGACTGTTGATGTTTACTAAAATAAACAAGCAGACCGCTTCAGGAAGGACAAGGTGATCAGGATACATGTTCCAAAACGACTTGTACAAACAGATAACATCTTTTTGTATGTTTATGTTTACATCCGATTCCTGTTTGTTTCATATTCAAACACGCCCCACCCAAAACAATAGTATTTACATGCCAGAGAGACACCAGCAGCTACCTAAGAGGGTTGAATAGCAAGAGACAGCTTCACTGTAAGTGGCGGCCGGGTTAACAAGTTTCACTCAGTGCAGCAGATTTACAAAAAAAGACACTGGGGGGCTAGGTGCCTCCTGGGGGGGAGGAAGAACAAAATAGTGACCAAATATTGTTCTGTAGAGCATACGGTAAGGTGTGATACGGTTTGATTGTTCTTACCCTGCTAGAATAGCTCCGATATCTGCAATGAACCATTCAGGAGAGTTGAATCCCAGGATCCCAACTCCATGGTAACGCTCCAGCCCAAGCTGCAAACAAAGGCACTTGCTTACCACACAGGTACGGAACACATCGATATCAGAGCCACATGTTCAGGTGACATTCTACACCACCTCTTTTGTTTCCTCTCATTGCCAAAAGGAAGATAAATGACACCTTCATTGAATTAGGTTTACAATAAACTGGCATTACACAAAACTAGAGTCAAAGGTTCATCATTGTCTACGAATGCAGTTACCGTGTTAACCAGGTTGTTTATAAACGCCAAGCAATACAGTAGCTTTGTAGGCTTAACTCTTTGTATAATGTGCCTTTTGTTAAAATGAAGCTATTTAAGATTAGCTGACGCAGACAAATGTTCAGGGTAAATTCTGAAAGTCATTTTTCAGTTTACCATCCTTTTACACTATTGCATTTAACATAGATTGCTGCGTTTCATTTTTTATTCTGTACCATACTTCTTTACCAAGCTTGCCAATGCTTTTTCATAATTTCGCTATGCTCTACTGCAGTTTGCTATATGCTTTTATTACAGCATACAGAAATAAAACTTTATAAAAGGGACACCTATGCTTTGTTCCAAAGAAGGAGAACTGTGATAAGCTACTGATCTGGATTAAATAAACATAAATATCAAGCAAAACTAAACTAAAATCAGCCCATTCATCTAGCCGCAGAATGTTAATGAATTAGAGCAGGATTAATTAATTCACCTGCAGGTTACTTGGAGCATGTGTTTTGTCATTTTGTTTTTACTTTCATTATTGAAGCCTGGGGGTTAAGTTGTGATTTGTATACTTCAAAAAGTTTGCTAAATAAAACAATTCAACAAAATACTTTGGCTAAGAAAATATGCACCTCAAATGGCATTAGATAGTTTCTGCGTTCCATCTGGATATTCGGTTCTGTGGATATTGCAAAACAAAACCCTTTCAGACAGCAGTCGCTAACAAGCAAGGGCAGGCAATACACTCCCTAGCATCAACTGCTAAAGTTCAGCAGACCGGAGAGTTAGTTTACATGTTATTAAACTATAAGAAGGAGAGTTCTGTTCAGTGGTCGAGCCTGCTGCAAAGAAACATTCAAAACTAAAATGACCTTTAAAAAGCTTTTAGCTGCCGTTCGACATCTCTGATAGTAATCTTTATAGGTCAGTCTGTTCCAGTTGTCTCCGTCCTTGGATGCCAGCGCCACCTGGTCCCCATACTGCTCCACAGTTTGCAGGAACATCTGATTGACTGTGATAGCGGGCTCTGCAGCTTGGCCAGAATCTCCCATCCTCAGCTTCACCTCCCCATCCTCTCTTGTTGTGCATAGTTTTAGCTCATTAAGGTTTAACGTGTCGGGACGCAACACATCCGCTGGAAATCAAACAACAAGCAGTGCTCATTTTTAGCATTTGCTGATGCAGAATATATATATATATTTTTCTAATCTTATACAACTATAAAGTTGATCACCAACAGCTACAAATGTTTACTCCTTGTTTTTCAAGCAAGCTGTTGAGTTGTGTCAATTCTATTTGCACAGCCTACACTGCTGCAATAAAATATGCATGAATAAAAAAAGGGCAAAAAAAGGAAAATTGTACTTAATCAGCCCTGTTAATGGTATGCTTAATTGTCAGGCTTTTATGAATGTTTTCCCATAAATCTCTATTCCAAGCAGGCTCTCAAGGTTGGCAGCACTCTGGCAGCTTTGAAGCTCCGTCAGCTTGTTTATTTACTGTTCAGAATAAAGTGCTTGCCCCAGAGTCCCCCCGGCCGACACACTGCACTCGGAGGAAATGAAAAAGGCCTTTTCATTAGCGTTGCCGTCCATCTCTTATGCTGATTAACTGAGATGCAGCATGAATAGGGAAGCACTGTTCCGGTCAGCATGTGGCACGAGCCACACAATGCTTCCAACGGGGGTGCCTCACGTTACAAACTGGCAGCTCTCCAGGACATGAACTGACTGCAGCGTCGAGCCACAAGCACATTCGCTGTTTAGCATAACAATGAATTATTAAGTAGGTACATTCTTCTTGTATACCTTTTGTGGAATATTTCATTTACCTGACTAACTCACTGAGTATATGCACAGGTATTCCATCAAATCTTTTGTCAATAACATTCAAATTTCTGTACTGAAAGAATGGACTGGACATGTAAGCAGACCCATTTTAATGTGTGACTGCAGAAGTGCTTAACAATACTGAATGCAACCGAGTTCTGGAATAACCCGATCATCAGACCAGGTAAATCACCAAAAAATACCCAGTGGAGTGGAGTTTGTTTTCCATTAACAGACTAAGGAAGTAATTACAGAAGAGGAAGTCACTGAGAACACAATGCATTATGTAAATACACCAAGGCATGGCCAAGAGAGCACACTGTGAATAATTTTTCTAAAACGGCCACAGTGGGAAAACAAATCGCACTTACTAGTATGAGTATTGTTGGAAAACACGGTGGCCTTGTGACTATAATATTTAATGACACATAATATTTTATGACACGTCAGTACATTTATACCGTATCATAGCCGATTACTGATTACATCGAAAATCAGAAACAGCTTCATCTATTCATCACCTATTTCTGTTGGCTTGATTGCAATCTTTTTTTTTTCTGCCTGCTGTTGTTGCAGATGTGCTGAATTGCTCTGTAGTGAAGGTAATGGAAGTCTTGCCTCACCGTTTACCGATCCTGGCTTGCTTTCCTGTGTGCTAACAGAGCTTCCACTCTGCAGGGCTGGGGTCACCTCTGTGTCTGCTTCCTCTTCCCTCTCTGAAGAACACTCTTCCTCTGATGAATCACTAATGACAAGAACACTGCTTGTGAGTCACGGCTTCTTGAGAACAGAACCTTGACCTTAACATGTCTTTGAATAATACAGCGAATCGCCATTTTCTGTCTTTCTTTTAATTAGTATTTTCATTGAAATGGTGTTATTTATTCTAAGACAAGTACACAAAAAACCTACGCACACTACAATAAGTTCTTGCTACTTCTGTTAGTCATTTTGAATTATTTTCCCAACAAACTCATTTATGATGCCTGGTCCTGTGTGGAACATGTAATACCTCACACCATGTCTGTGTAAATAAATACCCATGCGTTATGCAATCTTCATTGTAAATTTGTGCCAAGTGCCAAGTATACTCATATCTAGCATCCAAACAAGCTATAAAAGCTTGTAAAGCAATCCAGTCGATTTGAACCACACAGTAATTAAAAAAATAAAAAAGTGAAACCCAGTCTGATCATTTTAACTGCTGTTGTCTTTTTACCTTTGTAAATAAACTGCTATCTGACACTGAAGAAACCTTTATTAAAAGCGATACTCAAAAGCAGGCAATTATCCGAATTAAGGTGGCCTGGGCTTGAACTAATTATAACAGAGATGAAACAGGCCAGACAGACAGACAGACAGACAGACAAATTAAAACATTTACATTTTAATGTGGTTCTGTGGGCATTGCTTTTTGATGACATAACTATAAAAAAACTCTGTAACATGGCACACAATAAATGGGTACTAAAGCATTTATACATGCCAACTACAATTAATTCTTTCCATTACCTTTTTTACATACCATTAGTACCTCAGAAATGTGTTTTTTTGGCCGTACAATTTTTTTTTTTTTTTTGACAGCCCAACATATTATATAAATTGTTGTTTGACCTACAAATATGTGGCAGACAAGCAACCAGATATTAAGCCACATGTTATGCAAATAGATTGTAAAATAAATACTCCATTGAGAGAGAGAAAACAGACGTACTGTGTAGAGACACCAAGACGTTTTAAACATACAGGGCTGGTACGTACTTTGCTGGAGACTCCAAAGCAACATCTATCACTGAGACATCACAATCCTCAGGGCTGCATGACTGCAGGTACTCTCCAGTTGGCTCCATCACTGCTGCAGCTGTCATCGTGGGTTCACTCAATAGGGTTACTGTGAATTACAATACAAGGTCAGCGTGTGCTGAAGCAGACAACAATTCAGAGTCACAGTTCTGATGGGATCCATTTATATTCCTATGCTTCATGTCACCGGGCAGCAACATCGTGTTTCCATACTAGGGTTATGTTTTAATCCAATTGCATAGCAAGGAGAACGCCCAAAGTGGAAGCCAGTTAAGAGATTTCCTCAAGTGTAGGTATATCTGAAATGGGGTTAGTTGACTCTTGGTTCCATAATTATTAAACAACAATTGCTTTTAATAATGCAGCAGGAGAGAAATTATTTCACAACAGATCATTTCTCCCTATTCAAAGTTGGTGCTAAATTACTAAAGGGGTTAAGCAAGGGCTGCATGCTGCTGCATTCTGTGGCAATTTGGGAAGCAAGTTATGTAATCAGAATACTCCTTAATTAGGATGTAGGTATAATCCGTTGTAACCAACATATTAAGTGAATGCCCAGGCCTAATTTTTTATTTATTTACTATTATTCATTTTGTTTTATATTATATTACATTAATTGTGAAACTGATTTTAATATATTGCAATTTTGAACTGAAACCCATTATCCCCATTAGCTTAGCTGTATAATATATAATAAACAAACAGTGATACCAGATGTCTTTGTTATTCCCCAATTCACATCCTGTTTATGTAGCCTTGTGAAGAAGTCTGCTCTCAATCCAAGGGTTTAACTTGTAAAGGATTAGCCTAATTCCTTTTTACCAGAGACTTGGTTTTATTATCCCCTCTTGTGTAGTTTATTTAAACAAGTATTTTAGGGCAGGGGAACAATCTGAAGCAACACGTCTTTGGAAAGGCAACAGGAACATTTTATTTCACTCAAAATGTATTTACACTGAAAAATGCGAACAGTTTGCATTCTACCCCATGTGTTGCAATTCAATGTGTCTCACTTTGGCTGTATGTAACTCATGCTCTCTTACTCGCGCTGTCCGGATGCTTCGGGGTCACAGTGTGGTGTGCTAGCTCATTCTCCACTGATGCTCGAACCTGCGGTACTTGGCCCCACACTTTGTTCCTAAATTCTGTGAAGCCATAAATATTTGCAACCAAAATATTTGGCGAATCACACCCATAAAACCTATTTTGCTCCAGAAATGTTGGTGACCTGTTACAATATATGAAGTATGTATTGTTAGTGGAATTGGATATTCGTGCCAAAAATCATACGCGGAAAACTCATAATAAAAGACTTGCAAATCTTTATGGCTTTACAGTATATTATTTGTGTGAAGTGTGTGTGTGTGTGTCTGTGTGTCTGTCTGTGTTAGAATATGCTTCATGCAACCTGAAGGTTAGTACATCAGTTATGCAAGAAAAATTATTAAAACATGTTAAAAAAATAAAAATAAATAACAAAAAAACCCTCTGTGTTAGTAAAGTTAGGGAATTGTTAGGAAACTGTCTTGTTAAGCAAGAATTTCATCAGCTTGATTTCCTCATCTTCTATCAGCAGGTCATGTCCATATAAAACGCCTCAAACATCCTGGAAGTTACTACCGGTTAAGACCATGCATAACCTTTAGATAAGAGAAGCAAACCTGCTTCATTTATTCATTTATACAAAGCCAAAGTTAAATCAATAGCTCTTTCTTACATTAAAGCTTAACTTCCAGTTAGAATAATAGGAAGATTCACTATTCATAGAGGAACACTACATTGATGATAAAAAATAAAATAAATTTATATATATGTATATATAAACTCATAACCCTAACAACTATTTAATTTAAAACACCCCCTGTAAATGTTAATCAAGGGTTTTTTTATGGAACAAATAAACAAAAAAGCACTTTCAACCTAAATGAATGCTTCTACATGCATTCCTTACGCCTAAACAACACCCACAGCCCATTTCTCACTATATCATCAGGACTAAGTGCATTTGAATAAGCGCATTTCTGCCAACATACCTCATATACACAGATATGCTTCCATGAAAAATGTAAAATACTCCTCGGCCTTCCATGTAAACTGCACTTACTACATACTCGTAAAAATATAATCACTGGACAAGTCCTGATCAGTTTTGTTTAGTCTGTGTTTTAGTGCCAGTGGCTGGCTTACATTCCTGGGAGTGGTTTCCAGGGGTTACATTCCTTCCTTACCAGTTTTACAACACATCTCAAAACACCTGGGTTCACAGTAAATTATGCATTGCATAGTATAGTATAGTATATATATATATATATATATATATATATATATATATATATATATATATATATATATATATATATATTCATGCCTCTACCTATTGTATGCTAATGTACTGGCTCATTGAGGCACTACAAGTAAATGCACTGTACAAATGAAGTGATGTTAAATATGTTCCACATTCCTCTATGGCCAGCCCTATCCAGCATTTACACAGTGAAGCCCCTTGCATGAACGGGGGCTGTTTCACAGGGTTGCTGCAGCTGTCTAGCTAGATTGCTGTGATTTTTTTTTAATCAATGAGGCTCATTCATAAACTGACAAGTGAAGGAGAACAATTCCTACAATAGCTGTTTTTTCTTAAGGCGTCGGGTTTAAACTCTCAGTAAAATGTGCTGCTGCATCCGTGTGCTGTATACCGTGCTGTGTGCAATTCTATAACCATTTAAAAATCCCTTTTCCATTTTGAATATAATTCTAACTCCTCATTTGTGCAGGATAGTTTTTTCACATTAACGGTTTAAATGCATGAGTTTGTTGTGCATGCATGTAGCTGCTGTGATATATCAAACACAAAATCAATATAAAACAGTAAAAGAAAATATTAATATAAACCCAACTACAAAGACCCCTAGACAAGTAGGGATATACATTTGTTCAATAACATTTAAATCACCAATTGTAAAATTCTACTAACTGCATAAAGTACAGTATGTTAAAATATCTGTATAAAATTAGCACTCTATGCAGATCGTTTTCAGATCATGCAGTTTAGTGAGTTTGGTTTCAATATATATCACAAGTTTTAACAACCACATTGTGTGCATTTAAATATTCCATTTTAAAGGATAATACTAGGATAATAATGACCTTAAATTATTAGATTGTGAAGCACTTTCATGTAAAGTGAAAACAAATCATTACAGTGTTAATGTAACAGTAATTTAAAAAAAAAAGACTCTTACAGTGCATAGTAGAGTGGTCCGAGTGCAGTTATCTTCTTAAATTCCTATGATCTACTCGTCCTTTAGTAACTGGTTTTGAAGCCAGCCGTGTATGCAGTCTCTTTAGGAGTAACTAGACCTTGCCTTGCTTCACAGAAGTGAAACACATCATTCATTTTCAAACAGCACTCCCCACCCCCCCAAGCAGGTGATGTCACAGACACAGCATTCTGATTGGTGGATCTTACTGGGCACTCATCACACCACACCCTGTACTCCCATATATGGGCATGCCTTTAGATCACACGGTGTGGCAGGATATGCACTAGCTCACTGGGGCTGCAGGTCCATTTTCCTACAGGATGCTGAAACCTTTTTTTTTTTGCATAGCTGGTAAAAGGACACGCCCACGTCAACGGCACAGTTTTGCAGCTAAATGTGAACAGGGGTTACTATAGGACAAACAAGCCAGAAGCTTGCCACAGCAAAAACAAGACAGACGGCATTTTAAAGCTATCGATAACATATTTCTTAAACAGAGAAGTCAATCAAGATAAAACAAATATCTTCTGTTTCATTTCCGTATGTTGTAAAAAGATTACATTTTATGATGTTTTCTAGGTGTGAATGGTAACCTTTAGAATCTTATATATACACACACATACACTTATGAAAATAATATCTAATAGATTCATTTACAGGAGCTGTGCTCCAAAAGGCCAGTGGTCTGAGAGCTTATGCTAACACAGCTATCACAATACACAGAGGGTGGTAAATGTTATTCACAAGCAGCTGAACTGTAGTGGGGGGAGACCATCTACACCGTCCCCACCCGCTCTCTACACCATCCCCACCCGCTCTCTACACCATCTCCGTCCCCTCTCTACACCGTCCCCGTCCGCTCTCTACGCCATCCCCACCCGCTCTCTACACCATCCCCACCCGCTCTCTACACCATCTCCGTCCCCTCTCTACACCGTCCCCGTCCGCTCTCTACGCCATCCCCACCCGCTCTCTACACCATCCCCACCCGCTCTCTACACCATCTCCGTCCCCTCTCTACACCGTCCCCGTCCGCTCTCTACGCCATCCCCGCCCGCTCTCTACGCCGTCCCCCGCCCGCTCTCTACGACTCGCTAAATGGCCGGGGATCTTAAATCATGTTCATGAAGAAACTTCAACATAGAAGCTCATCAAGGATGTTTTGATACTAGCCTGGGTTTCTGTTTTGTTTTCAAGTAGATTCTTGTTATAATGAGTCACCCACAGAAATTCATTTTTAAATACAGAGATCATACCTGTCTTTCAAATTTTTTTTTTTTTTTAGGTAACCTAAAATTGCAGTTGTAATTGCCATTTAAACTACTCCACCTAAAAATAGCGCTGGCGTGCCCACTCTCCCTTAGACAGGCGCTGCAGATGAAGCACTGCCTGCTGATCGGTTTTCTTCTCTGGACTCGCCGTGCTCTCTTTGCTGATGCTGCATCCTTCACACGGGGAAGGTTATGATAAAAATGAGGATAAAACAGTAAGTAATACACGAGGCAAGCCTAATGGTTTGGGGAGAGATGAAGGTTATTAAATTAAGATGATCTTCTGGACAGTTGTTGGGGTCACAACATTTATTTGCTCTATCAAGCGAGCCTGATGATGTAACATGAGGGCAATGTGTATCTTTTCAGTTGCTGCACGAGGCACAGATGAAAGTAATAATCACCAAACTTTCCCACATGAGGCATATACTTTATAAACAGAGTTGTGATCATGTTGCCTCTTTGGGGATTTCCCTGACTCCCACTGCAAACACTGTTGCAACTCATCAGCAACCCTCTCCAAAATGCTTTCTTAAGTGCACTAAAGAAGTGTCAGTATTAGGGATTTATGGCAGTTTATATTCACTTTCCCTGCTTGCATGTTTTCTTTCTCCATTAGACCCTCTATTTCTAGAAGCTTATGTCATACAAGTTTGCACAGTCATTATTTCTTTGTTGTGGGTTCTTTTGCTGCACCTGCAAAAGGGAAGGTTCCCCATTTATTTCTCATTGACTAATTTAGTAAAGTGTAAACTGTATAAAACAGAACCTAGGGAATACATTATGTGTGTGTTATTTTTACCCCACGCTACAAAGGTGTTGTCCACTGCCCTCTTCATCCATAATAAACTTCAACAAAAAGCACACACTCTGCTTAGGCAGCAAAGCGTTATGTACTGATCAGTATCTATCTGTGAAGACATGTGTGGCGAGTTTCTCTTTGAAGAGGTCTGCCTGTCGAATGGGATCTAACATTCCTGACTCATTCTTACAAACAGCTTATCAGCTGGTAGAACACATGCCTTAAGGAATGATTTTGACGTGTTAGTCATGAACATGGGTCTCAAATGATTTGCTCTTGCTTAAATATATACGGAAATTAAGACAGAATGTTTTCACCAAGGTAAGAAATATATGTAGGATAGATATATCCTAGTTTGAGGAATTGTTCACCAGAATATTTACAATACCCACCACATAGCATATGCCTTGTCTGACCATGGTAATTGTTTTCCAAATATGGAATGGACAATTTGTGTGGGGATGGGGAAGTCAAATTATATAAAACACACACACACACACGTGTAATACTGGATATACCTGTAAAGTAGGTCCAATTGCATGATTCCTCACCCCACCCATCCCATTATTTGTAATTATGGTGCCAGCTCTCCCTGCTGTTATAATTAACAAGCCCTGTCCTAACAAAAAAACAAAAATATGAAATACAGACTTCCCCTATGAGTCACAGAGTCACGTTCAGAATTTCCCCAAACGAACTGACACTGTAAAAAAATATATTTTAAAAACTCCACGCATAAAAACAGTGCCTGGTGTGAAAGCAAGACAGCTGCATCTAAATGCTCAGCCCCATCCCTTTGCATTGCAGCTGTCTCAGGAGAAACACCACATAGCCAGATCATTTCAACCAATCCAGAGGCAAGACTTGCCCATCTGCACACAGTCACATGACAGCTGAGCCCATCTGCCCATTCCAAAGAGGAGCAAATTCGCAGAGGTTACTGTCGTTCACTGGGATAATGTCAATAATTTCAGTCGCCTGTTGTGGTAGAGACTCCTCCCCTATGTTCTTCAGTAGCCAAAGAGCTTGGCTACAGGATGGCAGGTAAATTAATAATCGGTGTGCCCTCTGCACCAGAAACATCAGCTGAAGCCTGCCACACCATGTGGAGCTCCAGCACAGACAGCATCAAGAGAATCCAACCATACACAATATCAATTGTTTGAAATAATGCCCGATGATAATAATAATAATAATAAATGCAATATTCAGTCTATAGGAAGTGATAATAGTATTTATTTTATGTATTATTTGTACTACTTCTTGACATTAGAGATTACAATGCATGTAAACCTGCGTCTGTAAGTGACAGAGCAGACTAACAGCAGGTTATGCTTCTTTAAACTGATGCGCAGCGAAACATGAACCTACCCCTGGAGCAGAGGATACCTGTATGTAGATAATAACTGCACAGCATTCTGAAATACTGCTTATGAAATGAATCTGATTAACAGTGATGATGACAAGCTTAACAAATGCAAACTGTGTCCTGTGTGTCCTGGGGGTGCTTTAGTACTTACTGCAGTATGATCTCAAACTGTTGTGTGGCAGACAAGGATGACTGGGCACATGTGGATTATGACTAGCTTTTTATGCCACAAGGTCACAAGTCCCATACTTGTGATCAGTCAGCCTATTAATTATAACAGGCTAGAAATAATTGGTTTTAAAACAGCTTCTTGAGATACGGAATAGAAAAGATGTTAGTCTTGTTTTCGACCCTTTTAATTAATTTTCCACGCAGGAAAAAAAATAAATAGTAAAACGTGGAACTGTGTCTAAACGGTTTTTTTTTCGCTACAGCATTTGCTAAGAACAAATACAGCGTGTTTCTGTATTTGTTATTTGAAATCAGATCTTAAACTCGACCCGTACAAGCCCGGTTGTATGAATTTTAATGGGAAAAAAACCAAACCTGCAGCGTCAGCCCTATATTTTCAGCACTAAGTTTTAGAATTGGGTTCGAATTACTCCGTTATTGTAACATGGACACTGAAACTTAATATTCACTCAAATTATTTCGAGTACTGTTCGGATATGGTGTTATCAAAGGTTGGCTTCACAACTTAAAAAATAAATCTATTTTTGTTCTCTAAGCTTTACATTAACAAATACTTGCTTTGCTTTAACATTTGGAAATAACATTTAAAAAAAAAAAAAAAAACACTAACTAACTAGGATTAAAGCTTGTCACCAGTAAAGCAAAGGTTGTGAAAATATACTGGTCAACTTCACATTAAAGTTGATTTGAAAAGTCTAAATGATACTGTTGCTTAATATATCAAATGAATATCGAATTTATAATTCAGTTAGGTATAACAATATACAGAGAAAACAAAAATAAAAATCCTCAAACGACGTGTACTCATTTATAAACAGTAGTGTCCCTATCTATCTAAAATGCCCAATGTTTTTAAACTTTAGGCTTTAAGTTTATACGAAAGAATACCATAAAAATTAATAACACAAATGTTTAAATTCTGGTATTTCTGAATGCCACACACATTACAGGTATTGTTTTGGTTTACAAAAAATAAACCTAACTTCTAAATGGGTGATTATGTATGAATGTAGTTATTTATTTATTTTAAAACAGCCTTACCTTGGCTGAACAACAGCAGTTAGAAAATATGAAATGATTATTTTGTTCGCCCGGCGAATTTCTACCCGCTGCGCTGCTGTCTGTGTGAAGGACCGGCTTTGACTTTACTACCCACGTGCGCGCACTTCAGGGAAATACGATCAAGATAATCGTGGCGCGTGCAGAAGAGAAACAAACCCGGACCCCAAGGGGGGGAGCGTCTTCACCAACTAATGTCAATCCTTCATTACAGCCAATCAGAGCCGTGCCTCAAAAAACACGCCACCCGAGAGCGCACCCCCGGGGCGGGGTCGGGGGCGGAGACCCTGAGATCAAATCTTCGGTGCTTCTGCAGGTCAGCGAGTTCTCCAGAGAAAGGGAAGTGGCAGACAGCAGCTGGCTTCTATCAATTATTTATTTTTCAGTGTGTGACACGTAGGTTAATGCCATTGGCCGGACTTAATAATGAACTACTGCAACTACAATAAACATGTGTTTTTTCTTAAGGAAACTGGTGATGTGTATTAAACTGGAACTTTCTATTTTTTTTTAACATGGTGTCACATTTTCCATAGTCCCTGAAACAGCTCCTCAAGCTCTATTATTATTCACTTTCTAAGGTATCAGGTAAAACAGCGTGTTAATATTACCTGCCCCCTATTTTACTGCATTTAATCGTACTTAGTTACTATCTGCATATGTATCTGTACTATTTGATATTGAATCATTGTAATGTACTACTTGTTGTACTTACCTTGTATTACCTGAAATGTAACTAACCTGGATAAGCGTCTGCTAATACATCTTATCTGACCTTTTTAATGATGCAGTTGGTTTATATCCCCCAACAGAAGCTTTAGCTCTTGGGGCGCAAGTTCCCTCCCCATTGAATCCTGCTTACCGCTATGTAACTGAGACAAATTAGTCCTACCAGCAGCAGGAGGAGGTTCTAAGTGAACACCTACAGAACTGACATTTTCAGCATGAGCTAAAGAAGTAGCACCATCTTTAAATATGGGGTGCTGCACCTTTAAGAGATAGCCGCTGCTCAATGCTGCAGCTTGCAAGCACAAGCTGAAGGCTTGCAGTGGGTCTGCTCACCACAGAAGGCCTGTTAAATGCAGTGGGGCTGCTCACCACAGAAGGCCTGTTAAAGCAAGTGGTGGAGGACTGTGCAATGAAGAACCAAATAAACAGGCTCTCACTGAATGCAGGAAACGCCCCCTCCCGCGCTCTGAATATTCGCCTGGGGGCAGTTTGAAGGCTGGACAGAAGACAGTGCCAGTTGCTGTTTTACAGTAAGTGGATCTACCTGTTTGCCTCCTAGACAGCCAATCACAGACCCAGACCTAAAAATGCTTAGCAAAGTCATGAGGTTCAACATATTTAAAATACTTCTCTTCTTATCGTGTACAATCCGTGCATTACAACATCTCATTGATGGAATGATTCTGACTGCGGCGCATCTAATAGTCTATGCAGTGCAAAAATAAAGCAAACATCAGTCAACTCTTCTTGCAGATTTACTTTCTGACAGAATACTCACAATCAGCATTGCACTGCCACCCTGTGGCGTATTGGAGTATTGCTGCACATTTTCCTTTTTCCTCGTAAGCACCTATACCCAATTTTCTTCAGTTGAATTGATTTGAACGTTAGCTACAATGTTTCGGCCTCCGCTTTCTTCAGATATCATGGTAGAAATAGCGAGGTAGACCGAAAAACGATCTGCCTATTTCTACCATGCTATCTGAAGAATGCAGAAACCGAAACGTTGTAGCTAATTATTAAAATAGGGGGTTATCAGTTTAGCAATTAGCCTTCTTCATTAAGCATTTCTAGTGATTGATGAGTATCCTGATTCTCCCTGGCTATAGAGCTATTTTTTAATGATTTGTACTCTATATCTATCCTGTACTCTATCTCTATCTATATGTGTGTGTGTACATAAAACACTATGTTAGCACTACGCTAGCATTACTTTTGTTTGTGTGTTTTTTGCAATAAATAGCATTGCCACTAGAGGGAGAAAATAGTCTTGTAAGGTAAGCTGTGTCTGTCTGAAAACAAAATGCCGTCAAAATCATCATCCATCACGTGACTGGGAATGGGCTAAGACCATTCTTCATGACAGTTGCACACAACCAGGCGCAGTTTTGCACATTAGAAATGGGAGAAATCCACCAATCCCTGTGAAGGGTTTGTCACAATTCCAGTAAATGGTATCCTGTGTAGCGATCCCCTGCATAGAACGGCCACACAGTTCGAAAATAATTAGAATAATCAAATCAAATGCTCAATAGCAGTTCCTGAGGACGGCCATCCTTTGTGATTTCCAATCAGCCAACAGGCTGTGTGTCTCTTATAAAAGAAAACATTTTGCAGTTTTGCCCAAACTGCATGTTGTGATGACATTGTTTGAACAATAATGGTGTGTAATTCGGTTCACCGCCTTGGTTAGCCTTGTGCGAACAACGACGACAGTCCAGTGTCTAGTTCCAATCCCCCTGAAGTTAGTTTTAACTGTACGGACACAAGCCTCCTCCCCCTTTGAAACATGCTACCATTAAGGGCTTGATTTGATCACCCTCGTCCCCTGCTGGGATAAGCTACAGCTGGATTTCTATGGTACTAGTGCAATGGAAGAGGTCAGTAAATGAATAGAAAGCTGCTTCCTTCACAGACATATACAGTATTGCTGTACAACAAATCCACAGCCTTGTCACAGAGGCTCGTTAAAAGGCCACACAATTTGACAGCTGGGATTTGAGCTGTCTCTCAGTCCCCAGCACTACCCTTCACACCACACTGTCATTCCCCCTTGAGTTTTCTATTTATAACCATTTCAATAGACAGTGTGGTGTTGCGGTGAGAGCTGAGCCAGGAGCCTTGGGTTTGAATCCCTACCCAGGCAACAAGCTTTCTCTGTGACAAATCACTGGACCGAGTTTGTGTCACTTTCAATTGTGGCAGAAATGCTATTAATATTGAGATATTCAAGAGTTTCTAAATTGTTTTTTTTACCAGCTGGTTACAGCAATTGGTAATCTGGCTAAAACAGTTGATTAAGAAATAGAATTAATAAATAAAAATGACAAGCTAGTCTTGTCCCCCAGTTGTTTTCAATTTGATATACTGGTATTATGCACTCATACTTTGGAGATTGCTAGCTGCATTCTTCCATAGTTTAGTCTTTAGAAACCAGACCTTGTTGGCTTACTAGTTTGCTTACGTAGTCCCGCAGTTTTATCTGTAGGCACACAGGGTTCCTCCCTCCCTGAAGTATTCTTGTCATGCCACCCTGTGCACTAAACTCGTCTGCTCTTAATGCTACCAGCATCTGCCTATTTATTCTGGTTTTTTTCATGGGGAAGAAGAACAAAAATATAAACAAATGACGAAAGCATTTTAGCAGAAATTCCAATAGAATTTTTTTTTTTAGATTCATGGGATGCCCAACTTTGCACTGGAGGAAAAGTTTAGTTGCTCAAGTGCTACGGACTCTCTGACCCATTTTAATCAATACAATACGATGACATGTTTACACATTTGAAATAGGATGACAGGGTGCTGACAGTGAGGCACACAGCCCAGTCATTCTCCATTAGGTTTCCTGTTGAGCCACATTGCATGAATTACACAACAAGACGAGGGCTCAGTGTACCATGGGATCTCACAGACTCAAGGATTGCCGTGATATGAAGCACTGGTTTTAATGCACACTTCAGTTTTAGATTTAAGCATTTAACGGCTGGTTTCACAAACCACGATTAACACTAATCTTGGACTCGTGTGTTAATTTAGGCAAAGTCATCCCAGATTAGAGCTAATCAGGGTCTGTGAAACTTGACGATAATCCACGAAATACAACGAACAGGCCAAGTTATCAAAAAGAGTAGCATGAGCAACTATTTTCATCCAGTGCAAAGTTGGGCATCCTATGAATCTAAAAAAAAAATTTTGCGACGCCTTGGTAAGAACGGAAGGGTGGAACAGGAGTTCTTCAAAAGCAGCAATCACTTTTACTTTGCATAAAAGCCCCAGATACGCAGGTCAGCAATACTTCACAGCAAGACAGGTTACACAGGTTACTGGCTTATCTGCAACTCTACCCCCCCGCACTACACCCCCGGCTGCCTCTTTTATTATTTGTTTTTTTAGCAGGCACCTTTATCCAAGGTGACTTACTTACAGAGACTAGGGTGTGTGAACTATGCAGAGTCACTTACAACAACGTCTCACCTGAAAGACGGAGCACAAGGAGGTTAAGTGACTTGCTCAAGTTCACACAGTGAGTGAGCCGGGATTTGAACTGGGGACCTCCTGGTTACATGCCCTTTTCTTTAACCACCAGACAACACAGCCTCCTATATTATATCCCTTACAACAGTGTAGGTTAACTCCGACCAATCAGTGGCCGCTATCAGCCGCCCCAATCCCCCTGCCTCCTGCCAGGCGCACATAATTATCCCGGGAGCCCTTTCCTGCGCTTGGTAGGGGTCAGTGCAGGTGCAAGGCTGCCCCAATAGTCCAGTACAGGGGAACGGTGTCTGCATCAGGGTAAGCGGCTCCTTCGCGAGGGAAACACCGTTGCAGACCGTGCGACTTAGCTCTATAAAGCGGCATAGTTTAGTGCAAGCACAGACTCACACACCAGTCCCAACGCCAGCCCTTTGGTACAATATTTAATTCCACATGGAGAGTGGAGACCACGCAGACTGGAGTGACCCGCAAATCGACATAAAAACCTGCGAAACCGCGACAACCATTGTGAAATAAAACGTATATGTATTGTAAGATCACTGTGTGATTTAAAAAAAACTGACGTTTATCATGATCAACCCATGACTGTATGTACACTCCATTCATTGATGGGTACTTAATTTAAGTTGCAAATTATATCATTTTAAATTAACCAATGTTGTTGTTTTCTTTTATTGATTCCAAATGTAATTTTAATAATTTAGGCCAGATTAATCATTGTCCAAAATGTTCGCCACGGTGCTTGAACAGCAGCGGGGCCACGTACCATGGCGTTGGGTTACTGTGTGCACCGAGGTGCTTGGTTTCTGGTGAGAGGGTCTGGCTGGGTAAAATCTGGATTAGCTCAAACAAAAGTGAAAGGCGTGGTCAGTGATTGTCACTATACAATCACTCATCCTTAAAACCTTTCGACTTTCTCCGCAAAGGTGGTCCTTCTCTGCGTATTCACAACGCCGTCAGTGTGATTCTCCAGGGGAAACGGGTCAAAGCAGCTTCTATCGACTATATAATGTCGACGCACCAACAAAATAGCCACCCCCCCTTGCTTTTCAGAGACAGTCTCTTGTGCTGCAACTCATTATAAAGTTCCTTACACGAAACAAAAACACATTTTCTACTTCTGCGAAGTGTATAACACGCTTTTCTGATACAACTTCGGTGCGGGAAAAAACAACAAAAACAAAGAAACGATCAAAACCGTTTCCACACTCAAGATGGCGTCCACCCCATCCATTGTTTTGGAGGATCGGCTCTCCCTCCCCCACCATCCAGTTCCCGCGATGTGGACAGGAAAGAGACGAGAACGCGCCAGTGATCTCGTCCAACGCGGGAGGAAGGGGGAGGGTAGAAGAGGTTTGGTCCGCCTTTTTCCCTTGGTTTTGCCGTTGATGACGTATAGAGGAGAGGGTAGCAACAGTTGCCTCGAGACCCCCGCGCGCCATAGTGACTGTAGTCGTGGAGACAGTTACTTACCAACGGGAGCAACACGCAGCAACAGCAGCAGCAACGGGAGAGAGTGAGAGCAGCCAGGGCAGAACTAAACACAAGGCAAAGGTGAATATATCTATACTGGATACAATGTATTGCTTATACTCGCTACGAAAACGGGATTTATGTTTTTTCACAACCCCCCAAAAAATCATCACAAAAGGCGCCCGGTTCCAAATGGAGTTGTGGGTTTCCTTTGATTCGTGTTTTTTTCTTTCTTAAAAATCAATCTTGAAACCAGGCGGTTAACATTTTTGGATACAATTGTGTTTACCATATACAACTCGAACCCCCATTTTCTTTTGTTCAAGTCAGACAGAAGGCATGTCTGTATTTCAGCTTTTTAATTGAAGTGTAGTTTCCCCTTTTTTCTCTTTTAAAAAAACCCAAAATAACACGGAGTGTTCGGGGAGACATATGCCGGGCTGTTAAGACAGTGTGTTACTAGCGAGAGAAAGGCCGTGAAAAAAACTTTTCTTAAACTCCAGGCAAGTTAGGTATGAGTCACTTTCTTTGTATATTTAGTCTTTAACAATTTTAAGGTGTTGTATCTTAAAATGCGTAATATACCAGCTGCAGTTGTAGCTGATCGTAGGAACCAGGCACTGGCTTGTGAATACTGACGTAAGGTTATCTCGTAAAAAAGTAACACGCCTATTAATAATCATTAGAATCATACATATCTTCTTCACATTTATTTTGAATCGGTGCTTGGTTTTTCTATTAATTTAATTGTTGCTTTGGTAGTAAATAATCTATTACGTTTAGAAAATGTTACCCCTGTTTTAGTATTTTCGATTCAGTTGCGATAACGTTTTAAGCACAGTTTTAATCTTAAACCAGTGCGTTTTCCTCCTTGACAGTTTGTTGTTTTCTTGGGTAGAATGGTCAAACGTGCCCTATGGTATTTAAAATCCTCTAAAGTTTACATGCGTGAGATTGTTACCTTGTTTAGCTACTAGTTATTTTAATCGCAGACGCCAGCGATAGCTTGTTGCATCTGACTGAAAATAGGCTAAATACTTTCTCCTGTCGTAAATGTAACCAATAGAAACCTGTCGGAGTATTCTTTCTGTGTTCATGTCTTTGAAAGTATCTAACAGTAATCGTGTGCTAAATGTGTGCCCCACAGTAGAGTTTTCTAGTGCCTTCATAGGTGTACAATAACGAGCAGAGGCTGGACAGAACCTGTTTGTACAGTATGTTTATTCCTTTAAAACATGAAAGATATTGTACCTTTTACACTATAAAGAGACTCCCACACTGCCCACTTTGACTAGCAGGTTTTTCCAATGAACTGTATGATCTGCTTGGGGTCTGTAGAATATAAATACAATAACAGAACCACGCTATTATCCCAAAATAGCTTTTATGAAAGTCAGCAAAGTTGCACAAGCAAGCTCAGTGATTTCAAAACTAAGCTCTGGTCACCTAAAAGTGATTTTTTTTTGGTTTTTATCATTTTTTTTCTTCCTTTTTTAATAATGTGCAGAAAATATCTAATCTAGGCATGTGTTATTTTGGGGTCCTCCAAGTTTCAATATTTGTAAAGTCTAATTAATAACTGCTTAAGGGTGTATAAAATGTCTCATAAAAAACTAACCTTGTATATTATATGCAAGCACATTAATATGACAAACTGTATACAATGCCTCGGCTGTAGTCGGTGGTTCCAACAGTATTTAGGTAGCTTTTACAGGTTTAACTGTCATCTGCAGGCTGTTTGTTTATTGTTCAGAGGCTCCAAGCAAGCTAGGCAAGCCAGTTTATTAGTTCAACCTGCTGCTAGCTTTAAAGCTGTACAGGCCTGTTTAATAATATGTAGGCTGTGCTGGTTCACATTTAACTTGTCTGTTAGAAAGACTGACATGCGTTGGGATCAGTACCTAATGCATTTATCATTCAAACTACACGTTTTAAAAACCCAACTGTCTTGATTTGAACATTTAATAAACTGCTTTCTACAGAAAGTGTATTATTAACCCACAAATCAATACTATCTGGAATATTTAGCTTGTTTTTAAAGAAACAAAGTTTCAATTCTGCATTTGAAGTTGGAGGAAAAAGAAAGAAGAAAAATACCTGAAATCATATTTCTTTGAAATTTAAAGAAACCTATTCGTTGTACATCATTTATTGCCTGAGCTACATTCATGTACAAGATTCTTAAAGAAAGGTTACTGTATACAAAATAATCAGGTTTAAATAATATTCAGAATAATTGCTTTCTTGTTTGTTAGCAGGTTTCTTTAATTAACATACAAAAATCAAAATGATTTGATTCTTGCACCCTCCACAATACACAATATCCACACACATTTTAATTCAACTAAATATATTGTCACTGGTAATGGGATACACAGCTACAGGTGCTACAGCACTATCAAAGTTTACATATTTTATAAGAAGAACCTTATGTCTAATATAGGAAATAATTAATAATGTATCTGTGAATCGAGTAAAGAAGAATGGTCCTTTCAAAGTTTTCTCTTTGTCTGTTACCAAGACACATTCGTTAGTGCATTGAAGCATGTTAGCATGCCTTTTGAGAAATGTCCTTAACTAAATAACGAGGTACTTGGTAAATCTGTGTTCAGGTCGTTGTCTCTAGTAACCAGGTAGTCAAGCTATTGACAGATTTAGCACATAAATCGCTTACAGTTTAGCTCCAACTGGAGGGATCTGTCTTTGACAAGCTTTGTTTGTTTTGTGTGTGTGTGTTTTATTTAAAACTTGCCAGCGTTTGAATAGGAACGTTTTGAAAATGAGGGCACATACCTGTTCGACCTGGCAACCACCTGATAATAAGACCTGGCTGCTGTCAACAGCAGTGTAAAAAAAACACCAAAATGAAAACCTCTAGGGCCTTCAATCCAGCTGACAATCAGATCACAGGTGCTCCCTTTAAAATGAAGAATGAACAGTGGAGCTTGGCCTTTAAATGTTGCGCTAATGAGCATGTTAATTAGTCTTCAGAGCTTTAAACCTGAAAGGCTGTTCTGGGGGTTTCTTTTCAGTGTATTGTACCAAAGTGTCTCCTTTCTTTAAACAAGGTACCCAATCCTTTTAAAAAAAGAAACCTGCCATAAAGAAAGTCTCTTCCTTCTCTTTTATACATACAGTACCTTATCAGAGATACAGTAACATTTCCCTGTGCTTATCTAATTTTTGATTTCAATTCAAACTAACAATAACAATGGCAGGTGTTTTAAGAAGGGTTCTGCCTTCTCAGATGGCCTGGTGAATACACATGACACCAATGAAACCCTCAGTCAAAATACTACTTTGGATCACTTAAAAAGGTACCTAGTCTAGAAAACGGCTGCCATGTACATGGAAATATAAGGCATTGTTAAGTCTACAGGCTCCTGTCTTCTAAGGTTAGACAGTACACCTTTTACATGGATCATGCGTTGAAAAATGATCTTCTACGTCAGTAAAGTAAAACTGGGTCATTTCTTTAAGGCCAAGAAAGAAAGAGAAAATCAGGTGTTGACTACCGTATTCTCAAAGCCTGGTATTTAAGTCTTTGATGGGGGCACACTAATTGGATGTGGTAGAAACTGAATGTCCATCTTATTCAAATTTTGGATCTTGCACCATGTTTTTATTATGTCATAGTAATCTTTAAACTGTTCTGCAATCCCCCCAAAAATGCCAGTCTAAATTAGGCAGCATTCACACTGAACATAGCGACACGAGCGAAGTCGCCAAATGTCAGTCCACACCAGACACGACTTCAAAACGAACCACAAAGACTGGAAATACGTGACCCCGCCCATGCATTTCTATTGGGCTTGTTTTGATAAAAGGTTACCACCCTGACCTCCGGCAGCTCCATTGTAAAATAAAGGTTGGTCTTGTAAAATGTATAGATCAGAGTTATTGAACATCCCTATATATCCAACAGTTTTATTGTTGTCATTATTATTAGTAGTAATTGTACAGTTTCTTTTATTTTTTTTCGTGGTAGCAGTAGTCGTAGCAGTCCGATTTGAAGCCCCATAAAACCCTGTCAGAAGACACCTGGAAAATAGCAGTATAGTTGAACTGATATTTTCAACAAAATTATTTTATTGTTATAAATTCATATATACAGCTTACTGCAATCTCAATGGTGTTTCTTTACAAATTCCTTCTTTGAGCCTCTTTGTTTATTAACTTGAAGTATTTTAAAGTGCATTATTATTATTATTATTATTATTATTATTATTATTATTATTATTACGTTGTTGTTAAGCACTACATAGTCACCATCTTCATTATTATTATTATCTGTGTTATTATGAGCAGGTCACCGCTTACCTTGTGTTATTTACTTTTATTTAGTTTTTCCTTTTAAAACAGTCCGGTGAACTTGACAGAAAATGCTTCATAAATATGGCTTATAATCTTCTAAACTATATATGAACTTGGTAATGTTGGGATGTGTCACATAGAATACAAACGTGTTGCTGGCTTTGTTTTACAACGTATAGAATAGTAGGACCTCAATATTTTTGTTTGGTGAATCTCCACAAAACTTCACGTTCTGTGTATGGAAAGACCACCTTCTTGCCACAAATTTGTGCCACAGAGCAATTTAGTGAACAACATGGTATTTATCATAAAAACAAACAAAAAAAAAAAGCCATAGTTTAAAATTAGGTCACATGTTCAAGTTGTGAATGTGGGACCTTTTTGTGTCATTTTTAAAAGCCAGCAAAAGTGCACGTTTTTCATTTAAATGCTGGATATGAAGACTGCATGTATGGTCCTGTTTATTTTTGCTTATTAATAAACCTATTTTTATGCAATTTGCATAATCGGAAAGAAAATGTCTTGGTGTTAAATGCACCACCTGCAAGGCACAACTACTGGTACTACATAAAAATCGCTGTACCCTACTCACCAGAGACACCAACAACCGCTGCGATGTTCACTCAGGCATTGTCTTTCTTCGTTCAATTTGCAATCCTATAATAATGGATACTGCTTCACCTCATAAATTAATTTTTCATCCTCCATGATTAACTTGTTTTGAGGCGTGTGTTTGACGTGTGTCAAGGGTATTAACCTTGCTTCTGATCGGTCAGTTTGATTAAAAAATAAATAAATAAATAAATAAAATAAACAGGTTCTATTTTAGCGTCGTCGCATGCTGCTGGTGTGGATGCTTCCATTTGACTGCAGTGAATTCTAAATTATTCGCTCGCGTCCAGTGTGGATACAGCTTAACTGTAATATAATCCCCTGCTACTCCATGCCCTAAGATTATTTATTATTATTAATAATAATAATAATAATAATAATAATAATAATAATAATAATAATAATACATACGTAAAAAAAAAAAAAATCAATGCACAGAGAATTTGGGGGAAAATGGCCTGCACAAAAACATGAAAAAAAACTTGTTATGCCTTGTACTTTAACATTTTTCATTTGCTTTTTTGAACTACTGCTTTCTTCATAAACATACTTTATGCTTGCACAGGCAGGTTAAGATAAAACCTGCACCACAGAAAAAAAACAGGTAGAGACTAGATTAGGTTTAGCTGTAACTGACTCAATCAGAATATTACTACATGGATGAATTACTGAAAAAGGATTAAAACAATTAAAGGTTATTACTGCCACTGTTTAGGTCATTAGCATAGACCCTGTTCTCCCCAATATTTCACCCTTTGCAATGCACTTTGGCTTCATTGTGAAACTAGTTTGCGGAGGTGAGGGTAGAATCAAAGAATTAATGTCTGTTTGTTTCATCTATAGTATCAAATTCTGTTAAAATATTGCTCACTGACATAAAGATATAGGGTAAGCAGGTCATGGGATTGATGAAAACTGTAGAATACCAGGAAGCAATGGCAGGACTGTCAGAACTTGACTTCAGTGGAAACTTCCCTTGATCTGAAGGTAGCTGCACCAGAGGTAATGTAGGTGTTCTTAAAGCTATGGCTGTCAGGAGTGGTTACACTCTGTGGGAAGAATAAACAGCATGACAGCGGAAAAAATGACTGACTGGTTACATTTCAGATAGGCGGGTAGATAGTTATCTCAAAGCAAACCGATGAAATCTATTATATAAAAAACATCTAATTCCAAAATGTTTTAGGTTCTGTTTTTAGAAGAGGGCTCTTCTGCTTCTACACATTGTGTATGGAAGAGTAAAGTCTGGCTTTACAGTCGTTTGTTCTTATTACCAGCTACTAAATCCCCTTTCTGACTGCTAAATTCAACATTTCAAGTTCAAAATTCAAATTGAAAAGTTCCAGTGTGCTTTTTATTTATTTATTTATTTATTTATTTATTTATTTGAAAACCGTTGCCATTTGCTGGCCACATATTTATGTAGACCTTGTAACAACCCAAGTGCTGTAATTTCAAATCTAGATAATAAGTAAAGATTTTTCACTGCAGATTTTGAATGATTCTGGGTCCGTTCTTGTCAACGCCCCCTAGACATGAATTGGATTTTGATCTTAATTGGGGGATGGGTGATGACAAGATTGATTGTTACTACTGAGGTGATAAATATTAAATGAAAGGATGTGCAATTTAAAAATAGGTCTGATAAATTGATATCGAACACCCCATTTTGTTTAAGGAAATAAGAATAAAAGCTACACAGGATATATTGTGAAAGAAAGAATAGTTAAATGTTTCACATTTCTCCTTTTAGTTCCTCATCAGCATACAAGACAGTTTCAAGTGCTAGAAAGGGGACCTGTGTGGTCTGGAAAGCTGGTGTCTAAGAAATATTTTGTTGGGTTTTATAATTGGATCCAGTTTTGTTCTACATCACTACAGCTAGACCTAGAACAGCATTGTTTGTTTTTTTTGTTTTTTTTAAGCACCTTCACATTTTTGGATGGTCTTCAGTTAAAAAGGCTAAAGTCACTAACAGGAATCTCGTGGAACAAAGCAATATGTTTAAGACAAAAAAGATCTAAATTCTCAAGATGCGTGTTGCAACTTGTGTTCTGATAAGTGTTTTTTTTCCCCCACTCGTATCCATGGGCATTCTTAGAATTCCACCCAACTTGTATCGTAGCTACACACAACAACTAATTAAATTTACTGACAATAACAGCAGACAAGGCTAAAATTAGCATTACAATGGGTATTATGTTTTTTTTTTTTCATTTATTCAATGACTGTGAAAGAGGGCCGCAGAATACTAAGTCGCACCCTTGTGACACTCTTTTTATGAAAACTTCCCATAGCCCCTTTCATTTGCTGCTATTTTATATTAATATAATACTGTCTCTCCAAGAGTAGCTAAGCAGCGAGCCCATCTTGTCAAGCCCTTCAATCCTAGCTTTCGCTAACATTACGTTTCAACTCTGTTAAGAACCATGTTCAGTTTAGTCTACCCTAGATTAAACATGTGGACAGACAGGGTTGTGGTCAAGGACAAGGGCATTGAAAGACCTCTTGTCATTGAACTTCAGATTTTATACCCCCATTTACACTTGCTAGCTGTCACTAAAACAGTTTAGCTGAATCCTGCTTTGTTGCAGATGTAAACAGCTACAGTGGTTGTCCAACTACTAGCCACAGCCATTCAGCCATAGTGGAATACATTAACTCCACTGCACAATAGAAGTAGATGGCTTTTTGTTAAACCCCGTTTCTGCCCCAGGTGTCCGATAGTTTAATATTAAGAATGCTTTTAATTGGGATTAATTATCCCCAACACATAATACATCCAGAAACAACTATTGCCACATTATTTTGGCAACAAAGAATTGTGGTTCTTGCAGTATAGAGTATTTAAGTCAGATCAGCCCAGACTGGGTTTATATATTCCCTGATCCATACACCACTGTTTGAGGTAGAAGGCGTGGAAGTGGCTAGATTAGACAGTCTAGTTACAGCCTAGTTTCATTTGGCAAATATATCCATCACAGTTTGGTTTGTGATCGGCCTGAGACAAAAAAAAATATTGTAGCCCTTTCAGTTTCATTGTTCTGCTTGTGTTAGGGATATTAGCCTGTAGGCAGTTGGTCAGAATATTTATTTTTCTACATCCAAATGAATTTTTTTTTTCTGTTTTTGCTTCATCTGTTTCACACACGTATCCCATGCACCAAATTCCCGACTTTTGCTCAACCCCGTTATTCTGGGCCATATTTGCTAAGCTTTTTACTGCCAGCACTATTGTAGTGAGAAATTGAACAAAGCCTGTGAGAAAGAAGGCAGGCTTGTTTACATCAGCTGCCTAAACTTAGGGCACTTCATACGGATAAGTAATGGGGAGATTCTGATCAGGGCCTTGCAAGGCAGAGCCAAGGCTGAAAAAAAGCAGACATTTTGTCAACACTGTCTTTGGTACTTTTAGCAACGTTACAATAACATAAATGCAGATGCTTAATGTCTGTTAATAGGTGAACAGAATGGGTTAGAAACTCACACAAGTCCTGCATCCAATCCTGTTTTATATATATATATATATATATATATATATATATATATATATATATATATATATATATATATATATATATTATATAATATAAACTACTCCAGTTTAGGAATTAGGCTCTTCTAAAAAGTCTCACCTGAGTTTATAGGTTTTACGCTTCATAACAGTTCATGCAGTTATAGGGGAGGAACAATTTATTTAACAAGGGCCTGATTGCTCCAATAATAGTTCATAGAGGGTAGTTCTGAAACCTTGGACTGTGTGTAGGGTTAGTGTAAGTTTCTAACCCTGAAAAGGATACAAGGTTAGTTTAAACATTAAATTATGTATGGTAAATATTTTATTTAAATGTTTATAAATATTGAGTGTTTTATTTTTTGTGTACCATTAAACAGTGCTTTGGGATTTAGATTAGCAAAATCTAAATTCCCCAAAAGTCCCTTTACAAATTGCAGTTATTGTAAAAGATGTATTAACAGCAAATAATCCAGGCAAGTCTCTTTCTGCTTCTTGGATTGAGATTTCCAGCAGAGTTTTTAAAATGTGTCTCCAGAGAGGCGTCAGACAGTAGACACCACGCTCACTGTGACGTGATGCTGCTGATCCTGGCTTGTGTGTTCACCCATCTACAGAGCAGGAGAGCGTGCTGGCCCTTTAATTATTGCTAGTGAAACTGGCAGGCCTCATTTGCAGAGTGTCAGTGCGGATTTCACAAAGCCACAGCACTGGCCTCCTTCTCGATTGGCTCAAGACTGGGAACTCATAAAGCAGCTCCTGTGTTTACACTGCAAGAGCCAGGTTAAACGGACAGATTCTGATTTTAATCTTCAGCTGCATATGGAAAGTTGAGAAGGCTTTTTTATTTCTTATAAATGTATTTTGGATTATGTTTTGAACCACATAACTTTACTGGGGAATTAAGCAGCTAGGACAATGATCTCAGTCATTTATTTTCTCAGGTTTTTAAAGCAGTTTTTTTGTGCAGTAAGAGCAACTCTGCGGATTCAAACTGAATGTGGCTATGCTCAATTTGCTTGGTAGTGTTTGGATAAAACCACCACGTGTTTCGGTTACAGTTTGGCTTAAACCCTTCTTGCAGTTAGGTGGAATGTGTTCCCTACAGGTCAAAGTAAAACAATGTCGGTAAACCTGCTCTATATAATATAAAATGTGGCTGCTGTAGCCCCAGGATAGCTTGTAAATTAGCAGTCTCAGTTTACTGTACTGGTTAAAGCGGAGAGGTGTAGTGGTTTGATCACTGCTGGGACCTGGCTTCATTTCTGACCTGGGGCACCCATGTAAGTTGTTGCTCTGGTTTCTTAACCCACAAAGATAATTGAAGCTGAACAGAGGCCAGTTAGAGGGCTTCTTAATGTCATTTACCTCTGAACCCCTGGGTGTGACTCTTGCTCAGTTCACAATGGGTCTGATGGTTTCACATAATTGCATTTGTCCCTCACCTTTCATTTTTGTACCTTTTGAGGTCCTGTGTGGATCAAAGGTGTTGTATGCATGTCCCATTCCATAAAGCACATCTACTGTAAGTCCATAACTGAGGAACATTCTGTTATTCAGAAAGTGTTCGAGACATCAACACGTTATCAATATTTTTCCAACAGTTATATCAAACTAACTATCCTGTGCCTGCCTTTCTACTGAGCTAAGAATTCCTTTCAAACTGCTATACAAGTGCCCTGCGCTTTTCCCTGCCCCGACACACCCTAATAGCTTACTGTGCAAACAGCTGTAAAACAGATTGGATGATGCAGCAGTAATAAACAACTGAAATTTAACAAACAAATCCCACATTTTGAGACCTGACAAACCCAAAACACTTGAGCATTGATCTGAAAAGGTGACCTTTGAAAGAGATACAGAAAAGTTCACGCAGGAGTTTCTAACCAAGCAGCACAACAAACCTATATACTACATCTACTTGGAAACTGGGAAATATACAACTTTGCAAATGTGCCATCTTCCCATGGTAGACTGCAGTTTGGAAGCAGTGCCATTAGATAAGTAATACAATATTGATATATATATTGTATTGCAGAAAGATGTTAAATCATCCTTTTGAGGTGCCTCTGGATGCATGTTTGGAATTGATTGATTGATTGATTGATTGATTGATCATTGGTCTATACCCAGAGAGAGGGATTTTATATGAATGAAAATCTTATTTAATTGGTTTCTCCAAGTACAGTACTGTACAGCTGGTAACCCATGTCCTCTAGCATGCCCCTAATGTACTCTAGTGCTCTTGAGATCTGATCTCCGAGTTTTGCGGACAGCTGCTACTCTGCTCCTACAGTACAACACGACCCCACTCTAAATCCACCAGCAACTGAAAACAATCCCACCAAACAAACCGCTAGCCCCCGGTTTGTTTGTGTACTTCTAGTGCTTAACTTCTGACATCTAAATTCCTTAAATGTGTTAACCGGGGAATGTAAAACTATCTGGACTGTCAAGTTTGCTTTATAATGTGAGTACACACAACAATGCTAGCAAGACCGTTTTGATGCAGTTGAACATAATTGTGTGCCACTACGGCTTGCAGCTTTTGAGATTTTTAACATATTTCTAAAAAATAATGTCTCATGGGAATGTTCTGTTGTGTGATGGGACCAGTACAAGCTGTAGACACAAAAATATACTGGAAGTTATAAATGTTGCAATCGTCTAGGAACTTAATCGTCCAGGATATGTACTTAATTAAATAGAGGCATATATAAATGCCTCTTTTCTGAAGGCCGTATTTAAGTAAAACTGGTTTTCATTTTCATTGGGAGTGTTTTTCCCGCTGTTTTGCATCGTTTTTTCATCTGTTGATTGAATACGTCGTGCTTCTGAACTTGCAATGCAAATTTCAAATTATTTGGAGGTATGCCACGTTGTTTTTTTTTTTTAATAAACTTGCGTCTCTGAGCCCAACTCAGTAATCTGAAACGTACTGTAATGCTTGCCAACTATTGCATATTTTTAGCTTTCATTTATTAATATTTTTTCTTAGCATTATAAAGAAACACTTTCATATGTGTACACTTTTGCTAATTATCAAAAGTTAAAGTATTTTGTAACAAATACATTTTAACAATAATATACTATTGTATTGTTCTTATGTTTGACTGGTTCTCCTTGCTTAGCACAAGAGCAAAAGCTGTACTGTATTGTATGTAAATGTGGCCCAGTATGTCATTGTGTATAGGGCAGTCTTGCTTGTATCTGGTTTTAGGGATGGAGATGAGCACAGTGGGTTAAGTGACTGACTCACTGACATTCAGAGCCATGCAGTAAATCATTGGTTGAGCCTGGATCTCATGGCTCTCGTCCTCAACTCTGTACACACTACACTAACGCTATACAATTCATCATGATAGTTGTTAAACTTACTATGGTTAGTATAATCTGTTGCCATGGCTACCCATTTACTGTATCTCCAATTTGTTTGATTTAGTTATTTTAACCAGTTTCAGCACTAGAAATCCTTTTTTTAAGAAATGCACAGTCATAGTGTTCAACAAAGGCATACTGCAACTACAGAGCAGATCTGTAAAGCTAAGGTTAATTATGAAAGGCAGTGTGACGGGATTTGCCTTTGAATATACAAGACCCTGGTGGCTCCCCAAAAGAGCTGTGAACTGTGTAGAACATAACAACAGGGACTGTTACTGGAAACAGGAGAGACTTATTTGCTATATCAAGAGGCACAGTAGTAGTGGGGGAACAAAAAAAAAAAAACTAGTATCTCTATAGTTTATTAACACGACTGAACTTTTGAGTTTTGCTGTGACATTTTCAGTTGGTAGAATTCCATTCTTTTTAATGGTTCTCTATAGACCTTGTCAAGTGTGGCTTATTTGTGTCTTGGTTTATATTGCCCCTCCCTATTTTGTTAATGTGAAATGGTCAGCTTACATATATGTGTGGTTACGAAACCTAGATAATACTATTAGCTAGTATGCAATATATTTTTCCAGCAGACGTGTGTGCTTGTGTGTATATGAGTGTGTGTGTGTAATATATATATATATATATGATTGATAAAAATCAAATGACATTATGGGCATGGCAGAGGTGTCTCCTCGTGTTGTAATTCTAGTTTAAAATGTTGTTAGTACTCATGACCCCCAAAATGACATGCTTTTTAAATATCTTGGTTGTATTTACTATGGAGGAAAGTATGTTTATTTAAAAGGAGATAATGCATACATAAGTGTTTTTTACGGAATAACTGTTTAATCTTTACTCTCTTTGGTAAAGAAATAATGTTGCCCCTTTCACTGGGTTTTCTGAAACTAATAGCTTACATATTTATTGTTGTAGTTTCTGGTTAATGTGAGATAGAGGGATCAGTTGGGGGATGGCATTGTTTGGTTTGGGAAGTATTCTGTTGGTTGCTTAGCAACGGGCTCCTGGAAACGGGAGTGGACTGCGTCGTCCCTGGCAACCGTTGTTGCTCAGCAAACAATGTGGGCCAGTGCAAACAAGAGCCAAGACTTAGGGCTCCTGTTTTTAATTGAACATCTGTATGTGTTTTTCTCTGATTAAATGCTGTTTAAGTTAGGTTTGTCAGTGAAGGATGTGTTTAAATCCAGTCCAAGCTTTCATATGGACTGGCAGGTATTGGTTTGTAGTGTAATGCTAATTGCCTAAGACTGGGGCTTTTTAATTGCAGGCCTCTTCCATTGATAATGCAGTCGCAACTATTTAAATCCTACATTTAAACCATTGAACTACATTTTCTCATTTTAGTGTTTTAGTTTTCCAGGAGCAACACTGTGTTTGCTATAAGCAGGCAAGTCTGTAAAGTGTACTTCACTTTTATGGTTACAGTCCGTTGTAATTGAACTGCTTTGATTGTCAGAAGATAGCTTTTGTTGTGTATCTATCCGATGGCAGCTGGTGGACAATGTATCTGGCTTCTAACCTTTAGTAAGACGCAGCCTAGCTCAGGGGTATTCAACCTTTTTTTTTTTTTTAAACTGTACCCCGTCTGTCTGGAGATTTCAGCTCAAGTACCTTTTACAATTTTCACTCGACTAATTGTTACCACAGTTGCAATAAAAGGCAGAATATTTTGATGAACACATTTCTTTTTTCCCTTGTTTTATTTAATATATAATTTGTCACAACATTTTGGGACAGACAAACTGCTGGTTTAGGACAGAATACCAGGTAGTAGACTTAATTCTTAAAACTTAATTACAATTGGATGCACAGAATTAAAAGATAGTATTTGGGAATCTCTTTGGGAACACTCGTAGTCGCTTCCTATTCAGCAAAGTTATTATAAATAATACAAAATAGTCTGCACTGTAAATGTTTAACACGTTAGCATTTACTTCCCCATCTCGGCATAATTGTGTGCCATTTTAAAATGTTTACAATATCAAAAACATTAACCTCATAATAACCTTGATAAAAGGGATTCAGTATAACTTTGTCACTTTGCACTTTCTGTACTGTTTTTTTCCTTTTGTTTTTCTTTTACAAATAAGAAATGTATCCATTTCAAGCAGCCGTGATTGATTGCTGTTACTAAAAATGCAGCCACGCCTAATAAATAAGACAAAAACTGTCAAAGTATGAGTATTAGTATTGTGATTATTATTTGTTTACCGGAGCATTTATACTTTTAAAAAATGCCGAAATATTGTGCTTCACTGATTAGTATTCAATTATACGACAAGTTGAAAAAAGCAAAGTGAATGAGCGGCACATAGCGCTCTCCATAGGCAGAATCGCCAGACCCCTGCTTCACCCACCCATATCAGAGTGGAAATCCATTCAATCAAAATCACGCATGCGTACAGGAGGAAAGTACGAACGTGATAGATTCTGTGACTTATTTAATGGTTTAGCGATAATATATAAATCTGTTAATCAATTCAAGACCATTATTTTCTTTTACTTTTGTTTTTATTTGTGCATTTCCAAGTCGTCTTGCATACACCCTATGACCCTTCGAAGTAACCTCAGGGGTACGCGTAACCCCCGGTTGAAAACCCCTGGTCTAGATTATAAACTGACTACTGAATATATTTAACAGCAGAATCCTTTTTCACAACTAGCACTGATGCACAGGGAATCCCACAGATAAGACCATACAGTAAAACCGTAGTTGAAAACAAACCAATTCTAGTAGCACCTTGTGGTTAAATTCCATTATTTTTATTATTTTCGGAACAGAAACTGTGTTTGTTATGCTAATACTGTAATTCTTTTCTTTATTCATTTTTTTTGAAAAGTGAAGGAACGCAATCGTGAAAGGGAAAACTTGGGTGTGTTTGTTTGTGGGAATGTGCTTGTATTCAGAACACAAATGTAGCCCGGTTTGAAATGATTATTCCTGTACCTTCAGCTAAACCTTACACACACTTGTTGCTTTTAGACTAAAAGTGAGAAAAGCACATAGCTCTAAGCACAAAATCAGAACCTTATGGATTGAAGACAAAGGAGTTCTGTTGCTTAAGCAGAACTTAGAATAATCTTTTAACCCAATGTTGTAAGTAGCAGCTGCAACTTTCATAGTTTTGTTACATTATTAATTTATGATAGTCTGGCTGGTTGGATTTCTCTATTGAAATGTGCTTTCCTTATGGCTGCTGAATTCAGTTGTTATTTTTTCAGTTAATGCCATAGTATTAACAGTTTGCCTGCAGCCAGAATGCACCACATTGGGATATTATTAGAAGGGGGCACATGATCCCTAGATTCTCCTCCTCCCTTTTATTTGATTTTCTGTTTTTAAAAAAAAAATTTTATACACACCCACACTGTCTTGCACAAAGTCCTTCACCACCTACTTCGCAGCCCTGATTAGCTTTGCATTCCTGCACTTTATTTCAAAACCCTTTCACCACCACCAGTGTTATCTCTGTTGGGCTCTGGCTATTACAAAGTCATACATACACACCTTCTTGGTCATTGTTGCCTATTCGTTATGCAACAGTGTTTCAACCCTAATCTGTCTGACATGACGGATTCATAGATTGAAAAGTTTCTTGCGGATGCATGGCCATGTTCAACAAAGAAAACAAGGATCCCATCTCCTCCTTTAAAAGTTTGTTTTTCTAAATTATTCAAAATCTTTAGATCTGTGTGTTTTTTAAATCTGTATTTGTAGAGTTTTGTGTAACTTTTATCACCAATTTTAGCGACTAGCTTCTGAATGAGTACCATGTTATCTTACTACTCTTAATTGGCATTTCCTTATCAAATTATCTGTACTGTTGAACGATTGAGTCAATTTGATTTATAAAGGCAGTGTTACACGTAGACATTTATACGTGAAAACTTTACATTTCAAATAAGAACGTTCATGTATGTCAATTGAACATTTGAATACTACAATATTGCCTTTATTAATATGATTAAGGTGTTGATTTAAAATGTTTTTTTTAATATTACGTTTAGTGTAAAATGTAACTTATTGATTTATCACTACATTGATTGGATGATTGATACTTTAAAATCTCCACTAATAAACATTGAACAATTACCTGATGGCTGTTTGTGGCTCTTCTGATCCACTATGGAATATGCTCTCAATCTATATACCATGGTTCCCCCTTTTTATGATATCCCTTAAAGTACGTTGCTTTTTAGCTTTAAATATAAAACTCCTAGGTACGAATGTGGGGGGTGGTCACCATGGCTTCCTCTCCATAGCAACCACCAAACATTTACAAAGCATTCAAGAATTTCCTCATATCAGCTGGATTATTGGAAGCCCCAGAGAATGGTTTTCATCTAAAAAAAAAACATTAAAATTGGAAAACTGAGGTACAGAACCCATGCGGCTGTTTGAATTGCTAATAAAAAAATCTATTAAAGTTTAGTTTGGAAGTTGGAATAGTTGTGTCTGTCCTGTTTTGTTAACACCAAAATAATGTATTAAACACGGTCCAAATTCTTCAATTTTGTATTGCAATACAGATACTTTTATTTTATTTGCTTTTGACACTGGGAAGATTTAGAAAGGCACAAATTTACAAAGCTCCTATATCAATTTGACTTTTATTTAGTTACATTTTCTTTGATAAAGGAAGACCCAAATCCTGGCCCTTAAGAGACAGAATATTTGTGCCTGTGCAATACAGATTTTGATTGCTGGTGCTCAAATATATAGTTTAAGGGCCGGCGTAATGCATTTATACAAGATCATATTATCCCTGTAAAATCTGTTAACACCGATAGACATTTTTAGTACTGGCTGCAAGCAGTCTGTGGCACAGATTGAAGGGTTTGCTGAACAGACCGTTTTAACAGCTGTTTATTTACTTTTATATTGTCTCTCCCTTTCTGTGTGTGACTTTGATAGATGAAATGGGAGCCGTATTAGTCCAGAGATGATAGACAAAGAGAAGGAGAGGTGATACCTTTTATTGAACTAACTAAACAATAATTAATCACAAGCTTTCAAAAGTCTCTTCATGTGAAAGTAGGAAAGAGAGATTGATGTTTACATTCAAAGGTGGCATCAGAACTCAAAAGAACCCATTTTGAATCCCTACAATTCTAATGCAAGGAAAAAAGCTGTGTTGGGAGGGGGGACAAAATAACTACTAATTTTGCTTTGAGTGGGTTTGAGAAAGGATGTATGAGCAAAACATTGTATAGTTAGAAGTTTAAGGTGACTTATGTGGGTGTGTGACAACAACTTTTAAAGGTTTAACAAATTATTTTTTTTAAACCAAATTGGTGAATGCCATTTCCAACCTTAAGATCTTTAAATGTCGCTTGACGAGACATAAGCCTATATGTATTATTTAGTATCTTCAGAATAATCTTTACCTGTGGTGTTCTGTTTTCTTTGTGTGTGTAATTTGAAAGTTGCTACTGAGGCAGCAAGTCCTGTTTTGTATTGGATTCTCCCCTATTCAGTCCGAAACTAATCTTCTGATTCCCTTCAGAGTTGAGCATGCAGAATTCAGAGGGAGGATCTGATTCGCCAGCCACGGTTGCTCTGCGGACTTCGACCTCGGCACAAGCCCCTGTAGTGCAGCCAGTCCCAGCATCCCAACAGGTACCCCAGATTCAAGCTCTGTAGGGGCATTACACACGACAGCACTGCGCCTTTGCATGGCCACCCTCTGCACAACCCCCCGTGAAAAAAACGACCCTTCTGATGGGAACCTGCTGAGTTATTAATCAATTATTACTGCTTTAGCATGCAAAAAAAAACAAAAAACACTCACGTTGCCTCTCTAAAACAGACCTCCCAAAACGCTATGCCTGTTGTATTACAAAAAGCTCTTGGCAATAAGCATGAAACATTAACCCTTTAAGGACCAGACCTTTTTTTGGTCGGAATTCCAAATTCTGAGGCAAAGCTTTGTCGAGTAACATGTTTATCCGTGTTATAAAACACACACGGAAGTACTCTCCAGCTTCAGTGCGACTGGTGTTTTGACTCGGTGGAGCTGTTTAATCATCAGCGCTGCACCTGTTTTCTTCACAGAGGGTCCTGGTGCAGGCAACAGGTTCAGCCCAGAAGGGAGGACAGGTTCAGCAGCTTTCTGTACCCAGAGTGCAACAGGTCCCACAACAGGTGAGGCTGAAGCACCGTGTCACTTAACAACTCAGTAACCCAGCCTTCGATTTCCCCCTATCCCTGTACATGGGAACCCCTCTTGAAAACAAAACTGTAGGAGTCTGTCCCAGTTTAAATATGTTTAAGATTGTGGTGACACAACCTTTTTAGTCCCTCTCCTCTTTGGTGGATTAAAACTGCTACTGCGGCTTATCCATTCATGAACACCTTCATGCCCCCTTCCTTAATAAATGAGTGACTCAACATTGCAACATGCTAGTTTTCTATGAGGCTTGTTGCTACAGAGACTCCTATTTAACCCTTCTTCTCCTTGGTTTCTCTGTTGCTGTAGGATAATTTATATCCAGGATGTAACTCCATATTCGTAGTTCTGACTGCATCTTTCCTAGAAGCTGAAACAATTAACAAACTGAACTATTGAAGTAAAGATCACATGTGCTATGAAAGATGAACCAACTACACTGCGAAGTTTATCAAGTATTAACAAGAATGTAATACTTTGAAATCACCTGGTTTCATAGACCCTGAGTTTCAGTGTTCCTGGACCACCAAATGAAACCACACAATACCAGCATGCAAACATTTTCATGGCTAAGATATGTGTACCAATTTACTATAGATTTACTATCTGTAGTACGTTGATGTTAATACGCTCAGGTAGAAAGAGATTTTAATTGCCGGCAGACTTAACTGTCTTCCAGGCGCCGTGGACTTGTATGAAAATCCCTTAGAGGGGGAAAAAAACATAATTGGAACTAAGCTGGTCGGCTCTTCACCTGTTGCCTCCCATGGGCTTGTTAATTGTTCACACTTGTTAACCAGTTTTGTTTCTTTTTTTTCTTCTTTCTTTAATAATTAGATACAGCAAGTTCAGCATGTGTACCCATCCCAAGTCCAATATGTAGAGGGTGGAGAGGCAGTGTACACCAATGGAACCATGTAAGCACCAACATGTCATCTCTTGCTTTTGATCCAGTATTGCATGATTTATTCCCTTGACTTCACAAGAACACTCACTCTTCTCTACACACTTTTCTACATAATTTTAAAATCAGATTACTTCTGGTTCCCATCTTCAAAGTATACTTAAACAATTTGAAAGCTTCCAGTATTTAGATACGACAGTCAACACTTTAAATTGTAGCAGATAGTGTTGGAATTTGCATACTTTGAAATATGATACCTACATTTTAAGAGGCTTGTTTGCATCATTTGAGATCTAGGTTTTTGTGTCCATGCTAGCAAAGAAAAGTGAAGCTAGTGAAGAAAACAGGTACACTATTTGAATGATTTAAGGAGGCAGCATTTAACACACTAATGGCTGGTTTCACAGACTCCTATTTAGCAGTAATCTTCCCAAAAATATTTCTTATCAGGGTTTGTGAACTGTAAATCTACATTTCCTGAATAAAAGACTATGTTGTCTTTGTGTTTGTCGCAGTTATCTCAATGTTTAAATATGTGTCTAAACAATCCCCATTTTGTCTGACAAAGCCCCTATATGCAGTGACAGCTCTAGAAGTTAAGCTGTCCTCAACTGAGTTGAATTAATTTGCCCTCCTTTTGAGTTTTATCTTCTTATGTTGGTGAATAATTAGGGAAATATAAATCATTTGTTTAGAGTTCCCGGTTCCCAGTAAAGCCACTCCCTATAAAGGGGGGTGGGGGAAATAATCATCTGTTTATCTCATAGTCATTAGTTTTTCTCCCTCTTTCATTCTATGTAGTCGCACAGCCTATGCTTACAACCCAGAGGCCCAGCTGTACGGGCAGGGCAGCGGTGGCCCCTACTTCGACTCGCAGGCAGGGAGCACCCAGGTGACCACGGTGGTGTCTTCTGCCAGCGGGGTCCCACCGCACGGCATGGTGGGCATTGCCATGGACGTGGGAGGAAGCCAGATCATCTCCAGCACCGGGACCTACCTCATCCACGGAGGGGGCATGGACGGGAACCGACACCATGCTTCCCACACCTCCCGTTCCTCGTCCGCAATGGTATGATCCAGGGATTCATTGAACATTAACCAGTCCAGGTTTAACACAGTGGGTTTTAGCTTAAGCATCTGAAGTGTATTGATAAGCTGTCCCCAGAAAAAAAGGAAACATTCAGCTTATATTTCAACCTGTACTGAACTACAAATCAACACCTGCAATATCAGTGACCTCAAAACACTCAAACCAAGTTTTGAATGTTTGCTCTCGAATGGCTTATTAACTCTTCCTCCCTTCAATACTCCTTATCAAACAATAAACACTTTCTTTCCGTGTTGAATTGTGTGAAAATAACATTGGTTCCCCCCAATAAAGGGTTATTGCTGGAGTATGTATGTGCTGCATTCTGTTATCGCTAGCTAGAAGTGTGTGTGGTTACCCTACAGCCATAACCTATCAAGAATCTACTTGGATCACTCTGGTTCTTGGGTATCCATTTGTAGTCCCTGTATTTAGTAAAGGTAACTTTACATCTAAAACAAAAAGTAAAGGTTCAATATTTGCAGTTGTATTGAGCACATAAAAAACAACACCAAGTGTATTTCATTTAGCAATGTTTTGAGTCGGGGACAATTTAAATACAGAGTATTGCATGATAGTATAATGTTAGAAAATATGACTGGAATATACAGCATACACAATGAATCTAGGTGCAATTGAACTGTTTTTTAATTTCTCGATTCATACAAATTTCATGAGTGCACCAGATGATGGCAGTATGAGCCAGACCATTACTGTTTTTTAATAAATAATTCAGCACTGCCTTGTTTTAATCAGTTTTCATAGTTGAATGTGTTGAATTAAGCACAGCAACTTGAGCATCTCGTAAAACAAAGCACTACTCATGGTTTATTCCTGGTTTGGCTAAACTCCCTTTGGATCTGAATGCTTGGAGGTCTGCCACAGCAATTGCCCACTACTTGTTGTGCAGGGCTTTGTGATTGGAGTGCAGGACCAAGGCATAGAGGCTTTTAACTCCACCTCGGCTAGTGCGTGCCACTACTTTACAGCATTGCAAAGCAACTTAAATGTCCATCTCCAAAAGCTCCATCTGCAAAAGCTATTCTATGGGCACATCAAGTTCCCACCTGATAAATACAACATGAGCTTAGAACATTAATTATAATTTCTTAGAGTTTCCCCTATATTAAACCAGCATGTAAAAAGCACAAACTGCAATTGAAATACAGAAAAGTGATCTATGTTAGGGCATGTTTACAAGGGTGATGGTATTTAGATCTGCTACTTTTAAGATTTACCCTTTGATTTCTCATTGCATTGGATAACTGTTCAGGAAAACTGTGAAACAAAGGGTGGTTAAAATAGACCCCCCCCATGTATCAATTTGAGAAATTATACTTTACATGTATACTTTACATATAGGGAAGAAAGCAAAAGTTTTCTTAAGGTAAATAATTCTAATCGAGTAAGTGTCTTTCCTATTTTGAGGTGCATGTTTTTAGAATCAGACTGGAAGCTGCAGTCTTGTTCTCAATGACAGCACAGTAACCTGTGTCCCCCTTCTGTGCATAAATTAATTGTAGCAAACAAGGCAGGCGTTCAGTGAGCAGCTTAACCCTATAAGTACCCTCATTTGCATGCTTTTGTCTAGTGATCATTCATTCTCCCACAGCATTGTAAAAGGGGAAAAAAATCTGGCTTCTGCTAACATTCTTATTTCCTTTCTGTTTTTTTATTTTTTTTATTTCTCTCTTTCTCCTCTCTGTCTCTATATTTTGGCATGCTTTTTTCTTTAGCTTGAAATGGCGATTGAAAACCTCCAAAAGTCTGAAGGGATTGCATCTCACAAAAGCAGCCTGCTCAACAGCCATGTAAGTTAACCAGGAACTTTGTAAACACACTGCTTTTGTCTGCTTCCGCAGTTATGTTTTGGCCAAATTTTTACTCCTTTTTTTAATCTCTCAAAGACTTCAGTGAGAAAGAAATTGCCCATTGTTAGATTGTATTATAATGGCTGATTTGAAACCAGACCTTACTTTACAGCTGCTTTACCAGTAGGGCTACTGTTCACCAACTTGCTAGAGCTGCTGCCTTCTTGCTTCTCTACTGAATGCAGCTTGGCATGCTTTAATATGTAACGTGTGTTTGGACTGATCCACTAATCTAGTTTACGAGATCTTTCTCAATTGCGGAGACTTGCCGTACACACATACATATTGTATCAGCAGTATGCTTTCTGATAGCTGCATATGCATATGATTTTTTTTCTTCATATCAAATTCAAACCCATATTGTATCCCGTTCTTTCTGTCCCACTCGCTTTACAGTAGTTCTATACTGTCTTGCTTGCTTTTACTCTTGATTTCTTCTGGACATCTTATGAGATCTGATTATCATATTTAATCGTCTTGTTTCACAGACCCAGAGTCTTACTACATTAACTAAAGATGAATGCTTATCTGGGTCTGTGAAACCAGCCATACATGATATGTTGTTTTATATTCCTGGACAACTAAAAAAAAAAACAAAAAAAAACCACGGCTGCTGCAGATCCGTCTTCCAATCTGTTAAAAGGTACATATAACAAAGGCTTCAATTTCTCCAGAGATGTGCAGGTGTCAAATAGAAATGATATCCTCCAGGTTAACTGCATCAGGACAATGAATGGGATCCTGTAGTTTTCTCTTACATCTTTGTTGTCAGGGTTGTGCTTCATTGCCCAGCATGTTATCCCCAGAGCCCAGCTCTGCTTGGCCTGTAATTTGCCATACTGCTGACTGATCTCCCCCTCCCTCTCCCTCACAGCTGCAATGGCTGCTAGACAACTACGAGACTGCAGAGGGGGTCAGCCTCCCCAGGAGCTCCCTCTACAACCACTACCTTCGCCACTGCCAGGAGCAGAAACTGGATCCCGTCAACGCAGCCTCCTTCGGGAAGCTCATTCGCTCCGTCTTCATGGGGCTGAGAACCAGACGGCTGGGCACAAGGTATATCAGCATTAGAATATTATACCCCACAGCCAGCCAGCTGTGTTGCAAAATGCTAGTTTACACTAAATGTCACATTTGCATTTTGTGTTTTCTGTTGTCACCCCAACTTAAACAGCTTGCACTTTGCTGTTCACCAACCCAGTGTTAATAATAAGAGAAAAATGGTCAAGTATGGATCACTCGGGCTATTGAATTTCTATATAGGTTTTTATTTTGGCATTAACCCCATTTTTTTAAACTCCCATGTTATGAATGAGTTATGTGTCAAGTGACACATGATCTATGAAGCAGACTGAATCTCTGTTATCTTTCATATGACAGATGGTGCCCCTATCTCCACAGACACCCCCACCCCATTTACACCCTTTTTGTAATTGAGCTGCCTAAGTTCTGCTGCAAGCAAGACCCAATTATTGTCATTATTTAAAAAATACTTCAAAATAAAAAAAAATGAAATTCAGACAAGCCAACCCCACCCCTAACTTATCAGAAAAGGGATCCCTTTGCTTGCAGTTTTATATAGATGAAGACATTGTTTAGTTCACCTGGTGTCGCAGGTAGTTTTCAGTTTCATTTTTATTTCAGTTGGCAAATACCAGGCTTTCTCTGAAACTTAAAACCTGATGTCATCACTTGACTATGTGCTTCGTTTTGTATTTTTTGTATTGTATTTTTCTTCTTTCTCCCAGAGGGAACTCAAAGTATCACTACTATGGGATCCGTCTGAAACCAGACTCTCCCCTGAACCGCTTGCAGGAAGATTCCCAGTACATGGCAATGAGACAGCAGCCTGTCCACCAAAAACAAAGGTAAGGGACTGAAAAAAAAGGTGAAATGATCCACTGTTTCGAGTTTCTACTAATGTCTTATAAAAGACCTTCAAGGTTTTTCTGATGCATAGAGTAGAATTTTGTATGTGTTAAGACGTCTTGTTCAGTTTCTCTGTCATCGTTTAACCTGTAAATGTAATATTAATCTGGAAGGATTAACCCTTCAGAGGCTGGCATCACAGTTTGTTCTAGAATGGGAATCTGCTACCTTTGCTAGAGGTTGCAGCCTTTGTCAGCTGTCCTTCTCTGTTTGTGACTGTCATCCCAGGTTTAGGACCTTTCTCACTGGTCTGTGCTGTTCCTCTCTCCAGGTTTAAGCCGTTGCAAAAGGTGGATGGCATGGGGGACAATTTAGCCGGCGGTGCCCAGAATTCGGCAGCAACCCCAGAACAATCTGTGGCTGCTCAAAGTCAGCATCACCAACAGTTTATTGGTAAGGGATGGTAATAAATACTCAATAGATATGTATGAGGCGTGCTTATGTGTATTCAGCATTAGACTGATATTGCAATTTTGTGCTTATATTCCATAAGGAATTTGAGTGTTATTTAAGATGTATAGTTTCCCACTCCAACAAATATTTAAGAGCTACAGAGACAGCGATTTTGTGTTTTTTTTTTTAATTAAGTTTTTTATATAAAGTTTAATGACATGGTGTTGGATACCAAGGTTAGTGTATTTTCAGAAGTCAATAGTACTGTTTGAGCTGTTTGTTATTGCTCTATAATGAGCCCTAACAGATGGCACCATTTAATAGACAATTAAGCAAGAAAAAAGGGTAATTTAGGAAAAATAAGAAAGTCAGTGGAATTGTCTGTCAAAAGGTAGAGATGGCTCTGAAATGTGTAAAAGTTGCAAATGAGAAGTGACTCATCTAATGAGTACTGTTAAGAGGGTGAGCAGCATTTGTGTGGTGGCTGGTATATGGTGGCATAAATATTTGTAAGAAAAACAACTTATGTGTCGGGCTTCGAGCTCTCATTAATTAGACCAGGTTAATTATCACTGCATAGTTTTTAGCCCTCTTTAAAATTGGATCATTTTTAAACCAGACATGCAACTTTAACTGCTTAGTTTCCTTAAATGACGCCACCTAGTATTTTATTTGTAGATGTTTTACTTAATGTTGTCTGACACAATATCCTCTCAAGTCCCATCACCTTTGCACACAGGTACCACACCTCCCCTCCCACACAGATGCTAATATTATTATTTTAGTCATTTAGCAGGCGCTTTTATCCAAAGCGACTTAGAGACCAAGGGGTGAACTATGCATTAAACTGCTGCAGAGTCACTTACAATAGGACCTCGGTTTTATGTCTCATCCGAAGGGCGGTAACACAGAATTCAAAACCATGAGATTAGAATGTGGAAACCCCTTGACAAAGGGCTGCATTGTTTTTGCAGGACTAGTAGTCAGTTACAGGAATCTACTGATAATCTAAACTGTGATACCTCTCCAACACTATTCAGTGTATTATATTCTTCTTGTGTAAAAATAACAATCCGGACTGTTTGTGATCATTTATTTCACAACCCTTCATTCAAAATCATCGGTTTCTTGTTAAAACTACTGTAACTAATTATGTCATACCATTGTTATTTATATAATTTTGTTGGTTTTGGACAGACAATCATCCAATCATTTGACATGGTTAAAAGGTTATTTATTAAAAACGAGTGATGGGGCTCTATTGTTCGAGTGTGAAGCCTGACTGGAACTTTCTTTTCTTCGTGTTAGACGTGTCCCATGTTTTGCCTGAATTCCCAGCCCCTGAGATTGGCACCTCTCCAGTGCCTGAGGGTATCAGCATGAATGATGTCAAGAAGCTGCAGATCCTCTACAGGGAGCACTGTGAGGTAAGACACACAGCAATGCCTGCTGAACATGCTGTTTGCACTAAATAAAACCCACCTTTTCTGTAGTAATTGTTCACATTCTTGACATTATAAGCAAATCTAGTAATTCACAAGCATATTGAGTAGTGATCAGTAAACACTGGGGTTGTCCCTTCCTTCGGATGAGACATAAAACCGAGGTCCTATTGCAAGTGACTCTGCAGCAGCAGTTGTGATGCATAGTTCACCCCCTAGTGTCCGTAAGTCGCTTTGGATAAAAGCGTCTGCTAATGACTAAATAATAATAATAATAATAATAATAATAATAATAATAATAACACCTTTATTTACCATGAAAATATTTATTCAGTCATTTAAAAATTACGTCTGTCTGTTTCAGCAGACCAGGGTATGTACCGTAATAAGTATCTGTGCAGGGTAAAAACAGTTGAATCTTTTGCTTTTTACAATCCCAGTTCCATGCATTTTCCATTTTCAGTGCTTTGGTGGTACTTTCCCTCATTATCAGGTCCCGTTATAGCATCCTCCTTTTGTTACAAGACCTTTTTATCTGGATGCTTAAGTACAGGAGATCCCAATTAACCTTCTAGGTAGTAAGACCTCGGTTGTCATGGGGCAGAAGAAGGTCTTGATGGCATTCTATTGAAGCGCATAACCAGAACAATGTTCTGCAACAGAGCAAGCTCATTAAGAGCTCTGACCTGGCAGTTTGTTAGCAGCCACTGCAATTCAGATACACGACCTGCCACTTAAATATCCACCCTTTCCTCTTAAGCTTAGTTTGAGCTTGAGAGATGTTGTAATGTTTCATTACATTGTTGTGTTTTGTTTTTTTTTGTTTTTTTTTTGAAAATGCAATACAGGAATACACATTTATTTAGACATGGCACTATGGAATCATCAGTCCATTAGACTGGAATTCTAATGCATTGTTTTATGTATATGAACTTATTTTATTTCCTATATGCTATATCTCTGGAATAGTCTATACTGCATTTAAACTATTGACACTAATACAAACTGGTACAGTAGCTGTAGGAGGCTTATCCTTATCCCTGGTGAAAGGGTGGTGCCCGTACATATAATTTGCACTGTTAGCAGCATGAGAATTGCTTTTATAGTTGTGATAAAACTTGGTACGGGGCATCTTTGTGTAGCACTAACTATCCATACTAATTAAAATACCTAGCTGTCTTTGGAAGCATTTTATGATTAAACTATACTTGAGTGTTTGTTATACATCTACAGCAGAATTGAATCTTGTTCATACAGGAGATCTGCTTTTCCCAATGCTTTGCTGTGCTGTGCTTTTCTGGACGGAGATGAATGTCAGTGGTTAAGGGGTTCACTGAGTTGCTGGAGGGTTTGTTAGGGAGTGTTGAACATTTGAGCGGTTTTAGTTTGTTGTGGAGTGCTATTGGTAACTGTAAACATGGTTACCATAGTGATGGTGCTGGGGAAAGATGTCATGTGACAAGAAGGCAGACTAAAATTACAGTAACATGATAGGAAGAATGGAGTATTATAAAGATACCAATTATACATTACAGGGTCAGTGCGCATGGATTGAGTTTTCTGTTCTTTGTTCATTTTGCTTTACAACTCGTCACCTGTGGCACCGAGTGATAATGGAAAAACACGCAGATATGCCCAAATCAAAATTTGGATTAATTAAGTCAAGGTTTCTGTTTTTTTAAATCATATCACAAATGGATGTCAAACTTAGTCAAAATTACTACAATTTCACCGTACTGGTCTAGTGGTTAAAGTCCAGGGCTTGTAGTCAGAAGGTCACCGGTTCAAATCCCAACTCTGCCACTGACGGTCACTGGTTCAAATCCCACCTCTCACTGTGTGACCCTGAGCAAGTCATTTAACCTCTTTGTGCTCCATCCTGCGGATGAGATGTTAAATCAATGTCCTATTGTAAGTGACTCTGTATATAATGCACCGTTCACAGCCTACCTCTGTAAAGCGCTTTGTGGTGGTGGTCCACTATGAAAGGCGCTATATAAAAATAAAGATGATTTATTATTATTATTATTATTATTATTATTATTACAATTACTGCAAAAAGAGTGGCACATTATATTTGTCTGCATATAGAAAGGTTTAACTATGGCAGTAACAGTGTTCTGGGCACACTGCTTTTCCCTTAGGCAACCCTGGATGTGGTGATGAACCTGCAGTTCCATTTCATTGAGAAGCTATGGCAGACATTCTGGTATTCAACAGCGCCATCTAGTGATGGAGCCACTACAGTCTCTCCCAGGTAAGTCAGTTTCTACCTATTCAGTAAAAGCCTTTATTCTGTTAACTACGTAGAAAAAAATACAAAAAAGAAACAAAAATATTGATATTGTTTAGTGAATGTGTAATATGATTATAGTCAAATATATTAACCTGTACTTACTGAGTTAATATTTACAGAGATAACATTTCAATAGAAAGGGCTTTTCTCAAGTAATGTATTTGGTCAAATGGCATTTAAATCTGTTGATTTGTTCCTCCCATATGTATTTTTTTCTAATTTTAACTTTCATGGGTCACTTACTGTACCATGTCAGTCAACATCAACAGGGATTTGAAACATGCATCTCCTATTTCATGTCAAACTGCTTCACCACGTTGTCATTGACCCCATAATAACTCCCTGGCTGTTGGGCACGAGAATATTGGTAGTATTTATGTATTTTGCTGATGCAAGCTACAAGCGTCCTTATTTGGCAAGCCGGCACCTAGTAAAATTCTTTAGCATACCAAAGGGCTTGCAGTATATCATGTGTTCATCAGTGTCAATGGGGTCAGTTGAATATTTTTTTTTTTTATGCTGCCACCATTTTAAATCACTGCTTTACATTTTAAAGACATGTATATAAAAATGACTTGCATGACCTGTTTGATACTCATTTTCTTAACCTTGGGACACAAAGGAAGGACCCCGTTTTCAATGATCTTAACAGTTGCAGTGTTTAGATCTGTAGTTGGTGGCTCTCACTGCGAAATCTTGTGTGATTTTCTAAAGTGTCTCCTGCCTGGTTTTGTTCCTCAGCGAGGAGGAATCAGAAAGCGTCATTCCCAGGGAGAAGCTGATTGCCCTGTGTAAATACGAGCCTGTCAGGGTGTGGATGCGGAGCTGTGATCACATCCTCTACCAGGCACTGGTGGAGATCCTCATCCCCGATGTACTCAGACCAGTGCCGAGTAAGTGTTAACGTGGGGTTAAATGGATGCCAACACAGTTAAGGAAAGATTATGTATGTGTGTGCCAAGCGGGTGGGTCTAAAGTGCTTCATTATGGATGCTGTGCAAAGTGGCACTCTGTACATACTAAACGCTGTGGCTGCAACTATTAGAAGCTGGTCATGTGGAAGCTTCTTATATCAAACCTGAATACTAATCTTCAATATGAAATGTGCTTATTTTGATAATGCTGTTCGATAAAGGTATGGAATGTGTCTTGGTGTGTTTGTCTGCATATCAAAGGTTATAATTGGTATGTTCATGGACAAAAGGTTATTTTTTACTATCTTCAGACCATAGTACTCTTATGGTTTTGACCTTTTTTATATATATATTTTTTTTTTAAGGTACCCTTACTCAAGCCATTCGTAACTTTGCAAAGAGTTTGGAAGGATGGCTGACCACGGCTATGAATGACTTTCCACAGGAGATTGTTCGCACCAAGGTAACTGTTAATTCCAGCTGATTTGGAGGGGTAAACTGCAAACTCTGTAGACAGTCATTTGTCATACTTGGCAGCTTACAAAAGAATAAAATATACTTTGCTTTAACCCTGTTTCTTCAGGAATCCTGTTTCTGATATTGCAATCTAAAACTTGCTATCATGTATGTGTATAGCTCAACACTATAGATTTAGGCCTTGCAAATGGTTCTGGAAATACAAGTCTACCAAAAATGGTTGGAAGTTGAGTATGAAAAGGATGTAATGGCCAATGCTCTGCCTTGTTTTGCAGGCAGCAGTGGTGAGTGCCTTTGCCCAGACCCTAAGACGTTACACCTCTCTGAACCACCTGGCTCAGGCTGCCAGGGCAGTGCTACAGAACACTTCTCAGATCAACCAGATGCTGAGCGACCTCAATCGGGTGGACTTTGCCAACGTGCAGGTATGTAGACAGATACACTGAAATAACTTGTCTGGTTTTATAATCCTTTTTTTCTTTGTTTCCATGCAAATGTAACATTTATTTTTAACCTTTTGGTCATTTTTATAATGCATTGCACTGAATGGAACTTTGTCTTGAGTCTTCCTGGCCTGTCAATCAAACACCACCTAACTGATTCCATTGTTACCAAAGCAAAGGTCACCTGTCACTGTTATCAGCCTGTTTGGGTGATAGCTGTGCTAACCTTTACAGAAGAGCAAGATTTTAAATTAAAACAAATGGTGGTATAAACAGGATAGCTGATACCTGGTTATTATGTATATTAATCTCCAACCAGGTGAAGTTGTTCAAACTGTGATCACGAAGTGTAACTCTTCCTTAGTCTGTGTGTTTTTTTTTTTTAATCACAACCAACAATTTGAGACATGGCAAATAGCACTGCCTTCAAGGTAGAACGCAAAAGAATGCCTGCTGGTTTTATAGCAGATTTATAATCATGGATCACTTTACCTTACTTAACATTAGGCAGTGGTGCTAACGGCACTGTGAATCCAGCTGAACATGGTCATGTGTTTAACGGCTGTGCTTTTTCTCCTTGTGCTGTGCAGGAGCAGGCATCCTGGGTGTGTCAGTGCGAGGAGGGGATGGTCCAGCGGCTGGAGCAGGACTTCAAAGTGACCCTGCAGCAGCAGAGCTCTCTGGACCAGTGGGCAGCCTGGCTGGACAATGTCGTCAACCAGGTCCTGAAGCCACACGAGGGAAGTCCCAGTTTCCCCAAGGCAGCCCGCCAGTTCCTGCTCAAGTGGTCTTTCTACAGGTACAGCACACACTCCAGATAGCACGGCACTGGCTGCTGCTAGACTTTTAAAAAGCTAGGGCTGGGGAAACTCACAGATTTCTTTAAGTAACACATAGTGATACTTTAGTATTGGTGATATGATTTTTATACTTGAATCCATGCCATTTAAGTGTTTAACAAGAGTCCATTATTAATGATCTTCATACATATCATACAAAATAGCCCCTCAGGATTATCACATGGCAAGATCTTACTGTGAGTTTAGTGTGTGCACTGTACAGTTTAAAGATCTAGGTCTAATTTGGGGATACAGAATGTCCTGGGCGGTCGCGGCGCACACCGGCAGTGTAAGATGCTGACCCCAGTATGCTGTGTTTCAGCTCGATGGTGATCAGGGACCTGACCCTGCGCAGTGCGGCCAGCTTCGGCTCCTTCCACCTCATCAGGCTGCTCTACGACGAGTACATGTTCTACCTGGTGGAGCACCGCGTGGCCCAGGCCACAGGGGAGACACCCATCGCAGTGATGGGAGAGGTGAGTTCAGCACTGCACACTGTGCGACCACTCAATCGGTGCAGGCAGGGCGAGATCAGCTCTGATATGCAGTTTAATTAAAAGGATTCATTTTTAGTTCAATTTAATGCACTTTTAGCCATTGCCTTTTCTCTCTTTTGAAATAAACTGCTGCTTATAATAGTAAACCGATAAGATGGATTCTCTGTATTGCTGAGAGTATCTTGTTTTATATTTTTGTTGTAATATATTGAAATTGCTATGCCAGTATTAACTTTATCTCTTTCTTTTTGGATTGCAGTTCAGTGATCTCAACTCCATGATGCCTTTGCTTATGGATAAAGGTAACACACATTTTACTACTACTGTATTGTTACTATAAACCACATAATGTTATACATGTTGCCTTAACTGTCTGTAATATGATTTTATTAAGTAATAAGAATACCACAAATAATCCACTTGGACCATCAACTTGTTGCTTTGGCACCTTGGTCACTGGCATAGAAATAGAATGCATGAAAGATCACTGCCTATCCATTTGTGTCCTGTGCTAATGTTGATCCACTCCTCTGTTTGCAGACCAGTCCCATTTCTCAGATGATATGAGTGATGTTGGGAGTGAGGCGGACAGTTCCAGAGGACCGAGCGAGCCCCCAGTCAAACGGGAGCGCATTGAACTGAACCACTCTCTGCAGGAGATCTGAGTAGGATCTGAAACCCAAGTAGCTCCCCACTTTAGTACTGTCATGTTCCTGCTAGCTGTTAAGCAAACGGTTTGCTTTCCTAGTGCATATGGGCTGTGGGGAGACAATTGCAACAAGCTTGTTCTGATATAGCACTGACTGCGGGTGGGGATACTGCAGCTTTAAATAAGGCAGCCAAAAAACTTTTCTTTTCTTTCTTTAAAACATGTGGGGACAAAACATAATCATCATATGTAAGGATTTTTTTAATCATTTATCTTTTGTGTACATCCCCTCAAAAAACTAAATTTATATATATATAGTTCTAATTTTACACACACACACACAGTTCTCTGGAAGGCTATCAGTGCCCTCCCCTCCCAAAGCAGGTTGTATAGAAAATGAGAAAGATGGTTCCCACGTTTTAAATCCCAGAAAATATGAACGTTTATATTAAACCTTTTTTGTTATTTTATTTTTGGGATTTTGTTACCTTTTGTTTTTGTTACTGTGAATAGATGAGTGACGTGGATGTTGTACAGTACATTAGTTTAGTTCCACAATTCTGCTGGAGTAATGTTTAAATAGGTGTGCCATAGTTAATGCAGTGCCTTAGACGAAACACAACTTGTACAGATTTTTGTTGGTTTTTCTTTCTTTAACCCTGTCTTGAACTGTGCCTATTTATATCTACAGCTGTCTGCATTCCTTCTTCATGCTTTTCATAATGTCAAATCAAATGCCTCACAATACGAGCCCCAACCCAAACCAAAAGCAAAAAATCTGCCTCGACGTTTTCTAAAGGAGCATAGAATGTAAATGGCTGGTGTCTGCTTCTGGGATGTGATGTCAGTTGTTAGAGGAATACTGACTGTTATCTAGTCTTGTTTGCGATGCTGCAGTACGTAGTGTTCCACAGTCTTGCTCTACTCCAGTAACCTGCTCCTAGGCTTGGTGATGGGTTCTTATATTCTTATACTGTACTCTGTAGCACAGTGTTCTAGTTGCTGCGCTGCTTCGCCCTGCACTCTTCAGCTGCTCAAACCCCTTGCCTTCCATACTATAGATTGTGTGCTTTAACTAAGCCACTCACACATGTTATATTCTTTCTGGTGTTTTTTTGTTTGTTTATTGAAACATTTTCTGTGTAAATGTGGCTTGAGCATTTTTTTCAGTGGTAATGGTGGGTGAGGGTAATTTATGTCTAAAGCATTTCAGTTGAGAGTAACCCAGGGGATGAGGAGAACAGATCCAGCAGTCAAATCCTCACCCTTTCTAGGGGGGCAGAAGTAGAAGAATTTCACCTTTCTGTGCCTCAGTCCCATCTAACTTTGGACAAGCTGAAATGGTAGTTCCCTGTTAGACTAACCTTAGATAGTGATTTAAAGTAACTATTTTTTATAATAATGAATTGGATCTTGTTATTTTAAGTGGAGCTGGCCTATTAAAAAAAAAATGCTATATCTCTGTAGCCACTGTTCTAGATTTATTGTTATACATTAAATATGTAGAATTTTATAAACTTTTCGTACGATAGGAAAGAAAGAGACACATTTTCTGACTTATGAATCAAACTACAAAAAATAAAGTATGTGTGGTAGTTGCAGAAACAACTGTTATTTTAGGATTTAGAAATGTGGTAAGGCATTTTGTGGCCTTTCAAACCACTTTGGAAAGTTTCAGCTTTCTGAAAAAAAAAAAAAAATTGTGAAAATATATATTTAAATGTTTCTTCCCCTCTTCTTTAGTCTATTAAACTTACTTTGCCCTAAAGTGGCGGCAGCAGGTTCTGATTTCACCACATCATTGCATAGGATGGAATGGAACAAGGCACTCCAAATCCCAGTGCCTTGGTGTGACCAGAGCCATGCGATTTACACAGTACACTAAAGGAGTCCTGTTCATGTAGAATCTTAAAGCCTCATGTTACCTGCAGTAACACTCCCTCACACTAGGATCCAGTGTAGAGAAGGGGGGCCACTGGCTTCTTTTGCAGCACAATCTGCAGCAATGAGCCTTGGGGAAAGATGTCTTGTATAAACCTCAAATAGCTGCCTAACATTTACCTATCCATTCACTAAAAATTAGCTCAGAGCAGTGAAGGTTTATAATTTTGTCCCTTTTCTGGTGGGGAGTGGAAGGGAAGATGGGTATACATTTCCCCCCCCTTTTTTAGATTATATTTACATTTGGGATTAGGGGTTGTTTTTAATTGTACTAGTTCAAAGTTTGCTTTCTTTGATGTATTTTGTATATATATTTTTTCTTTTGTTTTATTTTCTACTGTTTAAAATTTTTAAAACTGTTTTGGATTACACCCAATCTAGTCTGGAGAAGAATGAACAGTCTTGTCTGTAACTTGCATTGCAAAAAAAAAAAAGTATTTTGTACTGGTCAAAATGTCTAATAAATTGGTGTAAAAAGTAAAGCTGAGAACAGTGTATTTATTGTGTTTTGTTTTGAAAATGTTTTATTTTACCAACACTTTAAATATATACTGGGGGGGAAAGAAAAAAAACAATAGAGTTTTACTGCTCATCAAATGGTGCCAGACTGATTACACTGTTGGTCCAAAACAAAGCATGGCAGACATCAGCAATTGTCAATCCTCCACACAATAAATCACACCTACCTTGTTCTGAAAGTTTCAATTTGTGCTGTGGACACCAAACATAGTCCGAAGGTCCACTAAACTCCTGGACCCCCTTTTTGGACAAATCTACCTTGCAATTGCACCACTTTTAATTCAGTTCAGCCTACTTCTCATGTACGATCAGTCTCCAAGGCACACAAGATCCCAACTGTATAGAGCACACACACAAAAGTAATTACAAAGAAAACACAGAATCCAATAATTACAATCAAATTAAACAAGCCTGAAGGGGCTGGCCTGGTCCGAAAGCTTCATGGTCCTTTACTACGTGCAGTTTCTAAGAGCAGGAGTCCGACGGATAAAAACTCCAGGACCTTTGTCCCGCAACAAGACTGGATTCCAAGAGGCTGAAGAGGGTTTTTTTTCATGTTATAAAACTCTTCCATTTACATATCAGCCAAGTGGGTCTGCAGAAATAATTTGCTGATACCTGGTTTAAAATGGTAAACTCTTTAGCTTATCCTTTCATCTGTGTCATTCTCGCAGTTCTCTGAAGTTTGAAAGGGGAATGAAAGTGCAAATTTGTGCTTCTGGTTTCTCTGTAAGAGATGGTCCCTCCATCGTCCTCACATTGAACAGCCAGCCATGTACTTTCCTACAGGAAAAAAAACAAAACAAGCTGCATTCTGTTTCCAATCGAAGCTACTGGCACAAATACAGGAGAATGGAGATACAATACAGCACTAGATAGCTTTCATCTGCCATCTAGGAGGTTGTCTATGGTACTGCAACAGAAGGGATAACCACATTATCAGATATAATGGAAGTATGAAAAAAACACTATAGAAGACTATATAGATAGTGCTACTTCTATGCTTTTGTAATGGGTAAATTACTGTGCGGGACTACTATAGTATTTTCTTACCCTTCCAAAAGTAAATCGAGCCCATCGGGTCTCAGATTTCATACCCTTATTTTATTAGTTTATGATTTTTCATGCTTAATCTGGTTAAAGAAAAAAAGTACAGATGTCTATGCGACTGCATCATTAGAAACTACAAAATTTCTTCAAAATGATCTCTAATTTGACTTCTTGCAAACAGTGATTTCAACAATTCATTCTGAAACAAAAAGCTAAAACCGCAAACCATACAGATACGCACCGATCCTCTGCATGGCCTGTATATGAAAACGCAGTTTCTGGGAAGGACTGTCCAGCTAGTCTATTATCCACTCAAACTTATCAATTAAGGGTTTCCTGGCCCTTACGGATGCCATTTAGTTTCTCCTTGAGGGTTTATAATCAAAACATGTGGCATTTGGAATGTGTTGCACAGCTCCAGGAAGATAAAGGGCAGAGCGATGAATGAAGCATCGGTAGGCACCTCTAGGTGGCTAGGAAATGGGTGCAATATGTGTGTGGCCTATGGTTGGCGAGATAAAGTTCTGCAAATGTACATACATTGACAGAATGTAATGCCCTTTACAGAAAAAAAACCCATTCGATGCCAGTCTACAGCTTGAAACCTGTCGTTTTAGTCAAAAGAAACATGGCCTGAATTTCGCCACCAAGGGGATGGCATGTCACTTCTGCACCGACTCTTGGTTCTCCACTGGGGGCCTCTTCAAACAGACAGCCCCAGTACTGGTGCCCAGTCCTCCCAGTTACCTGTGGCGAAGCGCTTCTTGACAAGAGACATGCGGTAACGCCCGCCCACCAGTTCCAGGTCCACCCCAGACAGGGCTTCCCCCGAGCCCACGAACTGCACCCCCACGCTGGGGAGAGCCCCGCGCAGGACGTCCCGGCACTGCCAGCTCGCACACACAGTCCCGGCACCTGGGGGCGGGGTACGACAGGCACATCAGTACCAGTTACTGAACCTGCTCCATTCATCATCTCACAGCCATCGGGCCCTCATGCATAACAAAACATTTACAACAAACATTTTCCTACTATAATAAAGGTATGAATACCTCTTATGAGGTTTACTGTTTGGAAAATAATTGGAGTCATGTCATATACATTAATACAACTGATTTTCCCATGGGGTGGGAAGAGGTATTTCTGCATCAGATCCTAGATATTTGATTACACATTTATAGGCTCATAGGTAAAGACAGCTCCTTTTGTTTGCAGATTCACTAACTCAGGCTAAAGAATGTCCTGACCCATCATAATTGGCTAATCTGTTCCCTAGTAGATGTATGTAAACTCTGAAGTGATATCCCTTTTGCTGGGGGTAATAATTCCCATAAGCTAGGTGAGGCAGTGACACTGTAGCTTTAAGAGAGCCAACTACAGCAGGCTCATATCCTCGCCCCCCCCCTCCTCATCAGCCCCCCTGTGGGCGAGACCCGACAAACAAGCCGGTCCACAGCCATGGCTTTCTCATGCTAATGCTGATATTTAAAAGATAGATAATGACACCCTTTTTACAATTAAATAAATAAAAAAAAGAGGCGGCAGGGAATAACGTGGAGTTTATTTTTGGAGACAAGGTAATTACCTTTGCCATCAGCCGTGGGAGAGAGATTGTGCAGTTTCCATAGCAACCGCCGCTCCTCCGCGTTCCTGAGCACAGAGAAATCCGTCAGTGTATTCAAATTGGCAAAACTGACACCTCGGTATACAAACTGGAATATGAGCCAGGAGCTGGCACCTGCTTACACTGGGTAGTGAAGGGTTAGGATAGCCCTGGCTCCTGAGGGTCAAACGAGGAGCCTGAATGGGGAACTAATGAACCTTATTTAAATAGATTAGGAACGTAATGGATTACTGTAATGATTATCATTGGGACTTCTTTGAAGTGACATCGCAGGAGTGCTACGCTGTCTGTTTATTAAACTAGCGGCATGTTAACACACAGGTCTCATTACTTCTGTCTATTCAGTCAATGCGTATTCGACCAGTAAAGAGATCTAGGTGCAATAACTTCACTCAAGGTAGCAGACTAACCCAGCCTTGTTCGCATATCATTTTTGAATGACTTGTTTCCATATAAGACACTGAAACTAATAAGATATTAGTGGTTGTCTTTTAAAAACAGTTACTTAGGGGTGATTTGAGCTGGATTTTAGAGCATTTTACAGCACCCTGGATTGCATTAACATTTGAGGTGCAACTCCAGGAGAACCACAGATAGGTGGCTGACTCCCTCCCTGGTGGTGTAACATGCTCTATAAATCCAGCCGTGGCTTATTAGGGTATAGGCTGATCGAAACTAACCTCTCAGTGCTTAAAAAGTTAGAGAACACTAATCCTTTATTCATTTATACATAAGTAACTCTATATTAACTTTATTAAAGTTTAAGTAAGTAGGTTAACAAAGCCAGCGCGCATTAAAAGTATTTGTAGCTAATAAAATAATTTCCTATCATTAAAAGCATCAGCTGCTTCTCTGATTGACTGACCTGCTTTCAATAACATAAAATGACTTGAATAGTGAAGCAGTCAGACTCCCTCAGAGTAAAGCTGAGTAAAGCTGAGGAACACAAAGTCACTTTGGGTTGCTTGGAACTTCGCTTCAGAAGACTAGGCTTCACGCCACCGCACGGCACTCCCGGGGAGACTTGGGGTTTGACACAGCAAAGCCGCCAACAAACCAGGTCTCTTGGAACCAGGTTTCAAGCCACTGTTCCTGAACAAAGTGGCTTTGTGTTCCCTCAGCTGAAGGCATCGGAACTGGGGAGTTTCTTTGGCAGGCCCTGGCTCTCGGCTCTCTGCTCACCACACTCCGGGCGGCTGGCAGTGCACGTCCGTGGCGGAGTCCTCCAGAGAGATGACCAACTGGACGTTGCTGAGCTCCGTAGCGGGGGAGGCAGGGCAGCAGTGATAGTCCAGAGAGACGCGGGTGAGGGAGCCGCTGCACTGGCACCGAGCGGAGAGGTGGAGGGGGGCACAGCCGGGGTCCTGAGAGGAGACCTGCAGCACAGCGGAACATATGTATGCATGTATGTAAGTAATGTAGCAATCTAGTAAATAACTTAAGCACACCACTAACTCTTTACACCAATGTTCCTGGTCCTCTGCCAGTACTTTCAACTTACTCTAGACCCTGCACACCCACTGCGTCCACGAAGAGGGGGACATGATAGTGCCATCTAGTGTGAGCCAAGGGGAGTACAAGCTAAGTTGTTTTTGAAGGACTGTTGTCTGCTCTGTGGTCTGGGCTGTGCCCGTTTCTGCTGCACACTCACCTGGTATTTGAGGAGGCCTACGTTGTAGTATGAAGCCTGGGGGTTGAGTTCCGCCTCTCTCTGGAGGTGGAGCGTCAGAGCCTGCATGTTGAACCAGAAGTCTTTGGAGTCTGGATCGCTCTGGGAAGGGTCACTTGGAAGAGAAACAGTTCACCGATTAAAATGTAAACCATCTATAAAACATGTGAGCAAATGCATTGACAATTAAGAAGCGCTCATCTTTTTCATTGTAATGTAACTAATGGTGAAGACCGCGCCCACCTGTAGAGGAGTTTCTGATTGGGCAGGAAGTGGTCGATCCTGGACGTGTTGACCAATCGGAAGCTGAGGACGGGTGCGGTGGGGTTGGCGTTGAAGATGCGGGTGATTCCGGCTGGAAAGGACATGGTCAGATCTCCTGTTATCTTCACCAGGCAGCTGGGGGACAAAACACACAACATTGCATTGAGTTAGCACAACACACAGCAATGCATAGGAACCACAGACATGACACCAACCCCAGGGCTGGGAGTTAGTTTACTCTTCGGGTCACAGTTGTGTAGAAAAGTCTCAATGGACATGCACACTGACAGCCACAGTCAGATCCCAGACCTGATCATTATTGGATTGCTTTTATAATTTATTGACAGACGAACAGGATAGAGAGAAGCAGTGCTTTGTGTCGCCCGCTTTTAATCTCGAACAGATGAAATGTTTTGAACTCAAGGTGAATGAAAGTCAGAACAGTGAGAGGTGCGCTCACCGGTTCAGCTCTCCTCCCTTGAAGTAGGCGTTGATATACTCTGTGATGGCAGCAGCCACAGGCCATGCATCCTGGGAGATCAGGGAGATGGGGCTCGGACCGCGGGACAGCCCTGCGAGAAGGGGGCACAGGGTTTAACCAGGGGTCCTGCAGCCACACCTCAGTTTCTTCTCAAACACACACACTTAAGAAAGGAATGTTAAACATACTGAAACTTTGGACAGTTGGCTCAATAAGGCCCAGGAGGAATATTTACAAATACTTACAAAACGTGTAATGACTGCATTGGCTTTGCCAATACATATACATATATATATATATATATATATATATATATATATATATATATATATATATATATATATATATATATATATTGTCTCTACAAAAGTAATTCACATTATTTTTAAAGAAAAAATAATAATACACACTTCCAACAAAAGGAACTGTTTCATGCTTCTCCCGTGTTCTGCTGCTCATTTCTTGGTAGCAGAAATCACGGGAGGAAAAAAAAAAAAAGTCACATGATCAATGCGAGTTCCGAAAGCTCCTGGGCGGCGTCAAGCAACGCTACTCACCCCCCCGATTCCATCAACCAGTAAATGAGAGCACAGGACAAGCTAAAACAGTTCCTTATATAAATCTGTTGGTTAGTGAAGGAAATTGTATTAAATGAATCTGCTAGCTCTCAGTCCTCCAGAGCAGTGCATGAATACAGCAGTGCGGAGAGGGAACATGTCAGAGACACCTACCTCGTGGGGGGCTGGCGGGGCGAGGCGTGGCGGTGTGGACCCCCCACTCACAGGGGCTGGACGAGGAGGAGGAGGAGGTGGTGGTGGTGGGGGGCTGGGCTCCAGGAGAGGGGACGAGCACACCGACCTGGACTGAGACACACAGACAGACACTTTCTCAGTCCCACAGCTATGCCCTGCTTACAGCTGCTGCTGCAGTTTAGTCCCAGAGCTTCAGGATATAAAAAGACTGGATTGTGATTGGAAAACAATCCATCACTTCCTAACCTTTCTGTAAGTAAGTATGTGTCATTAATCCTCCCCTGGATAATCAAAGTCTGTTTTTGGTGGATGATTTATCACTTCACCTCCCTTTATCCACCCATTTAAATTAAGGGGAAAAAACTACAAGAAATCCTGGTCTCTCTCTCTCTATATACACACAGAGTTGACTATATCTCCATTGCCCCTCCTGTGGTCTCTTACCCGCTCACAGCCACTCAGCCTCCCACCCGATGCCCTCTTTGCCCTGGACGGCCGGGGAGGAGCCACTACCGCCATCTCTGGGCCGTCCTGTCTGGAGATAGGGGGGGGGCCTGGGGGAGCAACACAATTGGGAAACCTCTGCTCCATTAATGAGGCAAATGCTTATTTATCAGCATTCTTTAAATACTTCATCTCAAAAGTCAGTAACACACACAGCTCCACCACTGCAGTACAGTTCTCAATATCATGACAAAGTAGAGCATGATCGTGACCCACAGTATGTACGTGCGTGACATGCATGAGGGGGAGAGGCGACGCCACACACCCCCAGATTCTGAAACCCTCATTAATGATGTGATGAAACTTGGATAGGCACTGCTCTGATAATGGAAGAACATGTGAATGCCTCCGATACATCCCTGTTGCCATGGATACCCATCCCCTGGGATGAAAAAAAAAACACACACACAAAGGAAGAATAAATACTTCTAACAAACAAGATTTGCATTTCTGCATACCTGCATTCTGAAACTGGGAGCCCGCATTGCGGCTAGACGCTTCCCCCTCTTTGTCAGGGAAGTCTGAATTCCCGAGGCTGGAGAACACACTGAAGGAGAGGACCTCCTCCGTCCCTGAATTCCTCCTGGAGAGGACGGCTCCCCTGGGTGCCCGCAGCCTCCTGCCCGCCCCGGAGCCCTCCACGAAGGGGTTGTGCAGGGAGTTCCAGCGCACCAGCTCCTTCCTGCCCGCTCTGGGGCCAGGGGTGCTCCGAGCAGGGTTGCAACCCGAGAGGGAGGACTGGTGCGTGGGGCTGCCCAGCATGGTGATGGAGAACGGGTCTTCAGGAGAGCCTTCGAGGGGCAGCTCAGCCACTTTGGAAGAGACGGGCTCCCCGGCGTCAGAGGGGGTGCTGAAGGAGATGGAGAAAGGGTCTCCGCGTGACACTGGGCACACCCCGGCTGAGCTGCGGGCCCTGCCTTCGTGGGGCGCTCTGGGATTGGGGTTCCAGGGCTCGGAGCTGCCTCTTTCTTTAGGAGTCCGGTCAAAGTCAGCCAGGAAAGGATCGCACTGTTTGCTGAGAGGAGTTCGGGACAGGCCAGGCCAGGAAGGGGGCTCACATTCAGAAGAAGAGGGGCGGCTGAAGGCAGCGAAAGTGGACGAGGAGAAAGAGGAGGATTCGTCATCCCCCGCCCCCCTGGGGCTCCGATTGGCCGGCAGCCAGCTCCCGGGGGAGGAGGAAGAGGAGGGCTCGCGGCACACTGTCAGGAAAGGGTCGCCGGCTGAGCCCGCCTCCTTGCTCTGTGATGTCACGGCAGGCCAGGCAGCCCAGGTGCAGGGTTCCGGGGAGGGCCCCAGGGGCTGATGGGAAGGAGAGTCGAGCCCGGAGTCCTCTACGTTCTCAGGGGAGGAGGAGTCGGAGGAGGAGGTGGTCGGTTTGGAGTCTGCAGAGTGGAGAAAGGGAAGGGGCTTCACTGTAAAGCTCAATCATTATGGGTTTTATTTTTTTTGCATTGGGGTTTTAACACATCTTTTTTTTCTTCTTGCAGAAAAAAGCAAACCTACTTTGCACTAGCTGCCTTTAGGTCAATTCTTTGCCTAACCAAGAACCTCCTGGGATCTGATATTAATGGGTTCCTTGAGGTCAATTACAAACAAACGGCATTCTAACACATTCTACAGGGTGTCCCATAACACAGGAATCACAGGCAGAATTGTTAATATCAGTTGTCTCGCTTTCTTTCAGGTGTGAAATGGCTTGAAGCAAAGAGGAGTGAATTCAGATCATTTTGATGTGTGATGCAGACAGTCAGTGTGTGGCTGCCTGATTTATTGACTCTGATATCCTACGTTTAAAACAACAAACAGAAAAAATACTATTATCAAATCTAAAAGTCCATGCCTCGTCTCCAGAGGTATAAGAGAGCTTGAATATATGTATAACCACCTACAGTAGCAGTATCTTGCCTGTTCTATTTGGCACATGTAGTGGGGGGAGGGGGGGGGGACAAACTGGAATGTCAACTAGGTCTGTTTTATGATGCGTGTGCAGAAAGCTGTGGAAGAATGAAGCAAGCCAAGAAATTAAGTTTCCGTGCAAAATTTAACCTTGTTGTGCATTATTTAAAATGGAAAAAAAAACAAAAACTGGATTTTTTTTTTTTTTTTTAAAGGCCATGTCAGAAACTATAAAGCAAAACAACAGGGCTTTGAAAGGATTAGTTGGCAGATGATGTGACAGCACTGGAAGACTCCTGGATTTAATTAAGTCCCAAAACAAACTCCAGCATCTTGCTCCAAAACAGGCTGGTATTTGACATCTCGTAACGGACCCAGCCCATGTATTAAACAAGGAACACATTTATAATGTCGGCAGAGACTCAGATAAGCCATAACAAGAAATGCCTGCGGTGTGACTGTGCATCAGACTGCACGTGCACGAGCGTGTGTATGATGAGACTGCACGTGCACGAGCGTGTGTATGATGAGACTGCACGTGCACGAGCGTGCGTATGATGAGACTGCATGTGCACGAGCGTGCGTATGATGAGACTGCACGTGCACGAGCGTGCGTATGATGAGACTGCATGTGCACGAGCGTGCGTATGATGAGACTGCACGTGCACGAGCGTATGATGAGACTGCACGTGCACGAGCGTGCGTATGATGAGACTGCACGTGCACGAGTGTGTGTATGATGAGACTGCACGTGCACGAGTGTGTGTATGATGAGACTGCACGTGCACGAGTGTGTGTTTGATGAGACTGCATTTCTAATAACTTTGAGACAACTTCTAAATATTTAACATGCTTAAAGCATTCCCAGATTAGTAGTTTAAATGTTCTAAGAACTGCTGGTTTTACATTGTCCCAAAGCTGCCCCCCTCTGTACCTGTGAAGCCGCTGTGTTTGAATGCAGACTCCAGCGGAGGACCAAACAGAGGCTCTGGGGGCAGAGCTGCAGAGATCAGCCTTAGAGGAGACACACAATCAGGAAGCAAATAAATACATTACAGATGCTGTACCGCCTTGAGAACATATTTTACTGAAGTGGCAAGTGTTGAGACAAGGAGGTGTTTCATGTCATGTTGGACAGCCAGTGCAGCAGCACTGCACGCTGAAATTACAATTACAAGGATATTCTGTTCAATTGCAATGAGTTACAATTATGCTGCAGTAATTCCAATTACACTACACAGATCTTCAAAAATAAACAAGCAATAAAACATCACGGGTGCAAATACAGAAATCAAATGAGTGTGCATTCCAGTAAGAGCTTCCAGGAAGCACTTTACCTGTTCGGCACTGGGCTGGATGCACATCTTCGGTACCCGTCATGGTCGTTGCCTGGGGTGCAAAGAATTCATTTATGTTTTTTTGCTCACATGAAAATATCCGTTACCAAATAACTAAACGAAATATCAAGTCAGATTGCATGTGAATTCAACAAGCTGTCTAATGTAAATATCCAGACACAGCAGTACATTGCATACATGCATGCTGGAATTGGCAGATGCAGTTTTAGTCGTTCCAGGTTTTGCTGTGTGTCTAAGAGGCCGGCTCAGATTCCTGATGAGTCTCGATCAGCTCACAGTACACTGGACCGGCTCGCAGTGCCAAGCAAAAGCAGCGCTACGTTAGTTTGGGATTTGGAAGGCGAGACTCACCTCTCTGGCTGCAGCACGGGTCCCCTTCCCCGTCAGACCGGGCCCCGGTCACGGAGCTGTAGTTCCCTGAGACACAGAGAGTGCAGCTTCAGAAAGAGCAGCTCTGTGGTTCTACACCCATCACAGAGGCTTCACATTAATCAGACAAGAAAGAAAGAAAGAAAGAAAGAAAGAAAGAAAGAAAACCAGCTCCAACTCACTTGAGAGGTGTCTCTTGACCGAGGCCTGCCAGTGAAGATAAAAGGAGAAAAAAAACACGCGGATTACTTTCAAATATCTTAACCTGCCAACGGAAGCCATCAGTACAAGTACTTAATACGTCCCACTTTTTTAAAACCATTTCGATTTGCTTTGTGATGGAAAATTGCACAATCCAATAAAACAAATAATAATAATGTCTTTAATGATAAAGTTCTCAATGCATAGATTATATTACTAATGTATAATAATAAGTGAACTAACTAAATAACTTTGTGAAGTCTAAACATATTTTTGCTTTCTTTTAAATAGTACTGTATCGCCCCGATTAGGTCTGATATTCGATTAGGAAACTGGTTTTGCATTGCAGTCTAATGCCTACAGACAATGACCCTCTAGTTTAATCAAGCAGCTGTTCCTAGCTCCAGCTCCACGTTTCTAAAGCCATGTGCGGAGGCGACGCCGTGCCTCCTGGTTGAAGTGGAGTAGCTCCCACCTACCACTCGGTTGGGTGGCAGGGTCAGCGCCCCCACGGTTGCCTTCAGCTCCTGCTCTGTGGCCGCGCTGTTCCGGCAGCTCCCGCTCGCGGGGGGGCGGATCTGGACGTGGAATTTCTTGGGCTCGTCGTCGTCGAAGTCCGAGTCGCTCGAGTAGAAGTTGGTCTCTTTGTCATGTTTGGCAGAGTCAAGGAAGCTGAGCTGAACTGTGCCATCACTGACAAGAGACAGAAAGAGGACTTCCCATTGCAGCTCGATCGGAGCAAAAACCTGGAATGGATCCAACTGCTACTCAACGGGAGTCTTACTGTGCAGTGTGCACACACAAGGACGATCGCACACACCGTAAAACAACGAAATTACTTGTTCAGTTTTTTTCTCTAAGTATTTTAGCTGCAGGTACATTAAAACAACTACCATATCACACCAAACACACTTCTATAGCACATGCATGTACAAACACAAACATTTCCGAGGGAATGCTAAATCAAAAATCCATCTCTCGGTATCTTATTTCAACATGCAAATAAAGTCACAGATGTACATATTGATGTATTAGTCCACTGGACTGCTGTTTTGGGAGTAGTCACTCCAGTGCAGCTGTAGAAGGGTGCATTTTAAGTGGCGTTCTCTCTCTGAGACCTGTATAGCAGCCCAGCTCCTGGGTTAGGAGTCTGGGTTCAGGATCTGGCACACCCCACTGTTCAGACTGAGGGAAGGATATCGTTCCTGTTGACGTCGGCTCGGATTACAAACCCGTCCTCGTCGACCTCTGGAGAGTTCTGGAGACAGGGAGAGGAAGAGTTACATCATTCTGAATGGGAGGCAGGGGGCGTTCAGGTCAGGATTGAGGTCTAGCTACCAGAGAACTCAGGAAATAACAGAACTGCTCTCTGCCAATCCAGCTCTGTGATGATGTTAAAATGGGTCATTCTTGATTGTACAATTGGGGGTGGTGAATTCGTGAAGGTCCTTATGCGGTAATGTATACAGGGCTCCCTATGTTCCTCCTTTTAATAATTCGTGGATACACCATCATGTATTATACTAAAAGGCTGTTCACTAATTCACTGTTTCCAATACTTCAATCATTTGTAGTTCAGATATAACTAAGGCGCAACGTACAGCTATGGACAAAAGTTTTGTATCACTTACAATTTTAGGATTGAGACAAAGAAAAAAGAAAAAAAACTATATGAATATAATTTAGATATTTTATTTAACATCATATAAATCAAAATAAACTACAAAATGATATTGCAAGAGTCTACCGGAAGCAATAATAGCAGTACAGTATTTCATGTTAGATTTCTAAATGTCACATTTCTGTCAGTTTGTCATGAAGTATATGGGAAAACTACAAAGCGGTATGCAATTCAATATGTTAACGTAACATCATTCAGCAAAATGTGTTCATTCTATAGGGTGATGCAAAACGTTTGGCCACAGCTGTATTACACTGAATTATCAGCATCAGCAACACATGGAGGTACTTACTGGTGTATCAGCTGCTGCAGAGTCCCTGAAAACAACAATGAAACTGATCAGCGTTCTCAAGTCACACTTTTTACTGAATTCATTTTGAAGAATCCACATCTTCACCTAGATCAAACCAATGCCAACACACACAGAATTGTGCTGCACAATATCATGCATTCCTGATCATTGCTGAAAGCTGCAGGCATGCCGATTCTGATCATTTTAAGGTCTCGTCACCTACAGTAATAAATCTATACTGATGACGATCATGATGATAATAATAATAATAACTCCTCCCCCTCACGTGGAGTTGGGCTCCTTCTCTTTCTTGCTCAGCCCGGGGATGCGAAAGGTCTTGTTCCGGATCTTTTTGATCCCTTCCTGCAGACTGGAGACGCTGGATTCCTCGAAGCTGCCCGGAGCTGAGAGAGAGAGAGAGAGTGTGAGTGTGAGTGTGAGTGTGAGTGTGAGTGTGAGTGTGAGTGTGAGTGTGAGTGTGAGTGTGAGTGTGAGTGTGAGTGAGAGTGTGAGTGTGAGTGTGAGTGTGAGTGAGAGTGAGAGTGAGAGTGAGAGTGAGAGTGAGAGTGAGAGTGAGAGAGGGAGAGGGGGAGGGCGAAGGAGAGGGGGAGAGAGACTGCCATTACATCAGAGCAGCCTGTGGATTTAAGCAGCTAGACATGCAACTGGATATACATCATGCACGGTTTCACAGGAAGACTAATTAAACACTTTCAGCGTCTTGTACTAAATAAACAAGCATGGGCATTTATATTAGTATATTGGGTTAGCTGAAGTGGTCTGCTATTTCAAGTGAAGAGGTCAGCTAGACCTGTATACAGATCTGCAGTGTTGATTAAATTCATTTCCTATTGATTTAAAACAAAGAGATCAGGAACAAACTGTTAACTGATAAGCCCAATAAAACCAACTTCTGAATGCAACAGTGGTGAGCAAGCTGCACTGACCAGAACAGTAAAGAACAGAGCGTATTTCACATAGTGGCTAGATCCTGTATTCTGGCAGCTCATTCCAATGGTACAGAAAATTGTTCTTAACATGCAGCTTCAGTCAAAAACAAACAAAATCCCCCCTCTAGAGCCATTCACAAGTGATTGGAAAACAAATGAATCATTAGGGCAAAGAACAGGCATGTGCAGTTTGAGCAGATTTTAACACATTTTCTCATCATTTGGAGTTATTTTTGTTCAGCCAGTTGGTGGGTATTTGGCTGCTAGTGGACATACAGAAGGGTACCACTTATATCATTAAATATATCTTTAAAATGGAGAGCACATGTACGGTTCTTTATCTGAATACTTCATTTATTCCAAATCCCAAAGTGGTTCAAGTGAAATCATCGGGCCCTGGCTTTGGCCCCCCTGTACCTGCAGCCCTGGCGTGATGAGCCGCTATACACGCTGCAGCTGTGGTTGTGCCTGGTCTGTCCCTGCCAGTGCCTTTCTGATCAGAGAACTTCTGAATGAGATTATCAACCCCAATGTTCTCCACGTTCTGTTTGAATTCCTCGTGGACCTGCGCGAGTAAAATCAGGAATACACCCGGCAGGATCATTAACATCTCTCCATTTCAAACAGTCACACGGATTATACATCAATACTCATAATCAATACTGCTCTTGAAAATGTTCGAATACGTTTCATGTTTACCTTTCACCTTTCTTGTCCAATTTGATTAAGGATAACTTATGTAATACAAATGAAAAAAATACTGAGAACAAATATCTGATGCAAGCCTGAGTGAAGTGCATGTATATTTCAATTTGTCCTCCAATAATAACTAATTAAGTGTGACGCTAGGTCACTATGGATGGCATGATCCAAAGAGAGACACTAAATTAAAATTTGAAAGTGGTTATTCCGACACCAAAAGACAATAATGAGTGGAAGAACAGGTACCTTACTAAATCGCTAAAATGAACTACACGATTAAAAAAGAGGGCATATGAAACTCATAATCGACAGAGTTTAAACTGATCAATCGGTTGGAAAAGGGAGAGAAGCTTTCAGAAATACTGATGGACTCCAGTGGTTCAAAAAGCAAGATGTGGCCTACAATAATAAAAATCCTGAATATGAAGTCTTTAATTTATTTTGCAAAGAAAGCCCGACAGAACACAAAAGTAACATGCAGGCTGTGTGTTTTGCAGCCACTCCTACACGATGTACATTTGACACTAGTTTATTTCTCTTGTGATAATTGTGCACTAATTATTTATTTCTGCATTGTACAGTGTGCAATGCAGCAGCATGATTTATTTTTGCATTGTACAGTGTGCAATGCAGCAGCATGATTTATTTTTGCATTGTACAGTGTGCAATGCAGCAGCATGATTTATTTTTGCATTGTACAGTGTGCAATGCAGCAGCATGATTTATTTTTGCATTGTACAGTGTGCAATGCAGCAGCATGATTTATTTTTGCATTGTACAGTGTGCAATGCAGCAGCATGATTTATTTTTGCATTGTACAGTGTGCAATGCAGCAGCATGATTTATTTTTGCATTGTACAGTGTGCAATGCAGCAGCATGATTTATTTTTGCATTGTACAGTGTGCAATGCAGCAGCATGATTTATTTTTGCATTGTACAGTGTGCAATGCAGCAGCATGATTTATTTTGTGTTACCGGTAGTCTGAAGTAAAAAGAAAGTGTGCTAGACATTCATTTGATTTTACTACTGTAGTGTATAGACCTACTGTACAGATTTAGATTTTTGCATACTGTAATGTGTACAGACTCGCTAAAATTAATTTGTTGCTCCCAAAAATATGACGCATGCACATAGATTATATAATAAGAGGATGCTGCACAAATGTTGAGGCTCTGCTTTTATTTGAGGAGCGAGGGGGTGTGAGTGAGTCACCCTGAGTGAACCAGTGTGCGCCTGCACACCCGGACAGGGGAACCACAGGTGCAAGGGAATGAAAACAGCCAGCCTTTCATGTGTGAATCAGTGGGATCTATAAAAAGAACTTAAAAGACAGTGGGGGTGGGAGTTTAGCAGTAACGTCACTCCAAAAAAATCCTGGAACTCTCATACCAGACGTCATCGCTATCAGAGTAATAGAAAAGAACAACATTCTGTGCCAGCAGATCTATCCTGGTAAGTTTGACCATCAAAAGGTCTTGGGCTTGACCAGTACTGATAAATTGATGTGCAAATGGAATGGGTCGTTATTTTCAGTTGTCCTGACTGGTTTCACAGACCCGGATTAGCATTAATCTTGGACTACCTTACCCTGAAATTACATTTGGTAGTCCCAGATTACTGAAACCAGCCCTTAAACATTAGTAATAAAAAACACTTAAACTTTGAAGCCAAATCTGAAAAGTCACTATAAAGAAACCCTCTCACTTTGTTTGTATAAATGACTGCGATCTATTTGCGAGCATATACAGCATGCCATTGTATATGGAAAAGAGAGTGACGAGATATCAAATAAAATTAGCCTGCATTGTATACAAGATGAACACCTATATTTGTCCTCCATATTTTTTTACAATGGTAAAACTTGTAGGTCAAATTGTAAAGGATGGTTTCACAGCCCCTGTTAGCACTCGTCTTGGGCAACCCAATGTTAACATAGATAAGGCAGTTCAAGATTACTTCTGATCAGGGTCTGTGAAAGCAGCCATAAAGGTATTAACAGTAACACCCCTAGTCTAAACGGTGTGCGTGTGTATCTGTGCGGAGAGGAGCGCAGCGTGTTGAAGCCTCACCTGCCCCACTTGCACGTGTGTGTCCTCGATGGAGTGGGAGTAGGACTTGATCAGCATCTTCATCTGCCTCAGGTGAGCCTCCTCAATCTCCTGGAACTTCTGCACACACACCAGCAACCACAAAAATACCCACTACATCAGAGCGTTCCAATCCGGTTCACTGGGAGCACCGCAGCTGCGTTTCCACTGCCCTGAAATGAGCCCCAGTCCCCCTCTCACTCTGCTGAAAGGAGGCTGAATCAGGACTTGGTACAGAGGGAAGGATTGTAACTGCAGGCTGGGGGGCTGCACAGAGCTTGAAATGGGCATGTTGGTTTCTGTGTAAGTCCCTTAAACTTCCAACGCTGGCCCTTGTTTTTTGTTTTCAACATGTCAATTACTGCAGCATCCCTGCGTATAAGTCTACACATATGCAGCCATGGGTTGTATAAGAAATACTTTGCATAAAGATTGCCTGGGAAATAAATGATCTTACACGGCACACACTGTAATTTGACGTGCACCCCTCGCTGGAAAGAGATCAATTGGAGCTGGTGCTCTTAAAGGATCGTTTCGTTTCCTCTTTTGAGCACACGTGTCTCACTAAACTGTGTTTAAATGTGTTCAATAGGAACAGAGGGCAGTGGAAACAGCCTAGCAGTCCAGCAGGGTCCTCTCTTGAACCCGTTTCAGAGAAGCACAGTGCTCCGCTTGCTGTTTCAAGTGTGGCTTCTGATTAGTCTGACTGGCTCATTGACTGCTCTTGGCATGGGGGGGGGCAGGTTAAGCACTCAGCTTCCCTGACATGGAATCAAGAGAGAACAGTTTTTTTTTTTTTGCTTCTGTTCCTAAAAAAATATCAAATCTATTGTGTTAAAGTATACAGTTCTAGCCTCACCTAGAATTTTAGGATTGAGACATAATTTAAAAAAAAAAAATTAAAAAAAAGGTAAAAACTATATGAACATAATTTATTAAATTTAACATCATATTTAACATCAGCAGCGTCAGGCCGTGTGGTCCAGTGGTTAAAGAAAGGGGCTTGTAACAGGAGGTCCCCGGTTCAAATCCCACTTCAGCCACTGACTCATTGTGTGACCCTGAGCAAGTCACTTAACCTCCTTGTGCTCCGTCTTTCGGGTGAGACGTAGTTGTAAGTGACTCTGCAGCTGATGCATAGTTCACACACCCTAGTCTCTGTAAGTCGCCTTGGATAAAGGCGTCTGCTAAATAAACTAATAAAATCAAAGAAACTACAAAATGATATTGCAAAAGTCTACCGGAAGCCATAATAGTAGTTAGATGTTAGATTTCGAAATGTCACATTTGTCAATGTTTTGTTAAGTATACGGAAACTACAAAGCGGTGTGTAATTCAATATGTTAACGTAACATTATTCAGCAGCTTTCATTCAACTTTATGAAGGTATTAATTCTATAGGGTGATGCAAAACATTTGGCCATAGCTGATTCTGCATACAGAACACTACGACAGTCTAATAAATATCACAGTCTGTTTGCGTGGCTGCTATCAAACTAAAAAAAAAATTCTAAAATGGAAATTAGACATACTAGCATTATAGGAAACGAAACAATATTTCATTTGAAAAGATATGAGGCAGTAAAATAGGGAAACAAAGGGCAGTGCTTTTGATTTGAAGCCTCTAGATTATCCAGAGCTATTAAAACACTCAAAGGTACTGAATTTAGAAATACTACAAAGAGGTTTGTCAGGGCAATAACCTCCCCAGAATGTGCTCTCTCCCCTCACTGCTGACTCCGCCCCTCACCTGTGCTGATTCGCTCATCTTGCGCTCAAAGTCTCCGCCCACTCGATTGTACTTCTCCACACAGGCGCTGAACGTTTCTGCTGCTTTCTTAGACTTGGCCTCTGCCTGGAAATCAGAGAGACGGGGGAGTGAGACCGGGTTTGGGAAGCACTGTAGTAGGATGTGCACAGTGTAATATCACTTACGAGTCCATATAACCCGGTAACGAACCTAAACCTGTGTGAACGTGAAAGCAGCGCTCACCTTCTCCACCTCCTTCTGGTTGGCTCCCTCCTTGCGGAGTCGCTCGTGCTCCAGGCACCGGCTGAGGTAGCTCTCCCTGGCCTTGTGCAGGTGGCTGCAGGAGACCTGCATGCTCTGCACGGCCTCCAGGGTGCCCGTCACCTCCTCCTTAGTCTGGGAAAGAAAACGCAGGGCGGAATTAATCCCGACAGTGGCAAACACACTACCCCTCCCTTAACCTGAGAAACTAACCAGAAACAAAGTTAGAGCACACCGACAGATCTATGTATCATAAAGAGGTAGGTCACCAGGACTGTTAGACCTGGTCATTCAAATACATCTCAACAGGAGACCTTTCACTGTAAAATATCCCAAAGGTTTTCAATTGGAAAGGTATTGAGAATATTCAGAAGAAGATTCAGAAGAAGATTCAGAAGAGACTTCTAGTCGAAAAGGACTATGCAACAGGTATAACATGTTCTAGCACAGGGCGAGTGGTTGGCAGGTGTGTCAGCGTCGAGCTGTTTTTATTCTCTGTTTGAAGCTGCTCTGCGGCACGGGGCGGTACCTTGCGATGAACTTTGACCTGCTCGTCCCCGTACTTGTTGATCTCCCGGATGAGGTCGCTCAGCTTCCTCGTGAGCTCCAGGTGGCACAGCGCCAGCTTGTCCGAGGAGACGCGGAACAAATCCCACATGGGCGCAAACGTTCTGAGAGACAGAGAGAGCGAGAGAGAGAAAAACAGGTGATCTTAGAGATCTGACAACACTTCACATTAACCCTTTGCGGTCCATTGTCGGACCTGGTCCGACATCATCAAAAAAACGGGTTTCTAGTCGTTTTTTCTCCGGAAAAAGCCGAGAAAACCATTCAATGGCCGAGTGGGAGCGACAGGAGCCGAGACAAGCCGATAAAAAAAAAGAAAAAAAAAATTGAAAAAAAAGGCGTCTCTCATGAATAGTCTTACTGAGTGCTTTATTGATATGCGGGGCCTTTTAAACCCGTTTGACTGTGGAAAAAAAATACTTTTAAACAGCGCGTCTAAAATGAACTGCGTGTGTGAAAATAAATTGGACCTGACGCGCCATTAATAAATGGACTGCAAAGGGTTAAATACTGCATGCATGTCGTGTAGTTATAATGAAACATGCTTAATGTTGCTAGCATCCTTTTGTAATTACACTGTTTTTACACATGCAGTTCAGTATCTCCACAGTAATAACTCCTGGGTCTAACCACATAGCCAATATAAGTCTAGTTTTAGACACTACTACCAGTGTTTGTTTTTTCTTTATTTTTAAACTTGGTTGTAGGCATTACATCACTGTATGGATATAGCGCAGCATCACATGACAAACATCATCCAATCCCGTGTCAGTCAGTACCCTGCAGGTCACATTCTCAATATGTGCAATATAAACTAATCTGGACGAGTGGTTCTCGAGATATAGCCTTCATTATCCATCGCTGCCTCCCTGGGGCTGCAGGGGCTCTTGCACTCACCCGAGCTGGCTGCTGCTGCTTGCCATCTTGGACAGTTTGCTCATAGACTTGGAGTAGCTCTCCTCAACGGCAGCCCTGCGCACACCAGAAGCAACAGTGCATCAGAAATGTGCTCAGATTAGGAGAAGTGGGTACAGTAAAGTGCATGCAAATAGCAAAATAACTCCGGTTCATCTTATCTGTTGCATTGCCCCCACTTTGCAGATCTCGCATTTTGCATTACAAGAGACACAAAATGGTAAACGTGGATTCCATTTTTTTTTTACCTGCATTTTCTTCAAAGCTATTAACAAGCAAAACATGTACCGATTACTCTGTGTGTGCATCATTTATACAGGAAAAAATAGACCTACAAAAGGACAGCAATTCATATTAGGTAAGAGAATTATATTCTGTGAAAAAGATACGTTGATAATATCACACTTCTGGCAAGCCCTAGACTTTCTGATGATTAACCTGCTGTGTTTAAGGATAGACCATCTCAGCAACGTCCCAATATCTAAACATGCAAGTGACAAGTACCTCCAAACATGCATCCCTATGGGGGATAAAGTGTCTTTAGAACAAGCAGTGCCCATGGAAACCGTGTTTAAATAATGAATTACCTAATCCCGTCTACCACCGTGTAATGGATATCCATTTCTGTACAAAACACAAATCATACAGACAGGTATCATTTAACCCTTATGTGGTATTATCAAACAATGGACCCTATTCAGAAAGCTTTAACTCATGAGATATTTAAAGAATGTTTTTTATGTATAAAATGCAGGTCATTCCTGTTCAAGACGGCTGTCTTCTCCGACAGCAATCTAGATCATGAACATCAACAAACTGACTTGGCAAACTTTATTAAATAACTCATGAGCCAAGGCTTCAGAAATCCCCTAGAAGTTGTAGACTCTACTGCTAAAAATTCAAGCTGGTAAGCAGATTTCACTTCCAGGGGAAGTCCATTTGGATGCAAATGTAATCTTAAAAAAACCAAAACATCATCATTTTTTTTTTTTTTTTTGACTTGGGGAAACACTACTGTAAACCCTTTTCAAACTGCAGAACAGGCTTCAGTGTTATTGAGGCAGCCTGACTGGAAAACACTGCTCCACGGAAGCAGACAATACAGATTAGATACGAGTGTCCTTTGCCAGGCGACAGTGAATTGGACAAGAGACTGCACTGGTTTCCTTTCGGATAACCTCATCTTCACTACAGGAAGCCTGCTGTGTGACTCTGAACCGAGGACGTGCGCAAATCAGAGAGCACTGGATCTGTGACTGTCCTCCTCAATCCATTACAAACCAGCAGGGAGACTACCTGTCCAGCCAAGGCCTTCTTCAGCACTCATCAGCAGAAACGTCTGTCTCCTTGAGTTTAGTTTGGACTTCCGGATGAACTGCTTTTTAACAAAAGTAGTAGTTCTCCCTCATTTATAAAACCACACGGGCGTCTCGTTTAGAGGTGAAAATCAGAACATGGGGTGAAGTATGGGTGCTGAGAGGGGATAAACAACTACATGTTTGGGATCGGTAAGTCAAATGATGCCTTACATTGGTAATGTTTGTAATCGGAAAGGGGTATGGAAACGGTTCAGTCTCTGTACCTCAAACTTGTCCTGGACTGGAGGGAGCACCCTTTTTCTAAGGGGGTGAGGGAGGGAGCAGTTCAGTCTCCGTACCTCAAACCTGCCCTGGACTGGAGGGAGCACCCTTTCTCTAAGGGGGTGAGGGAGGGAGCAGTTCAGTCTCCATGCCTCAAGCCTGCCCCTGACTGGAGGGAGGACCCTTTCTCTAGGGAACAGTTCAGTTTGATCTCAGGCCTGCGTTGGACCCATGCTTTGGTTTTAATATACTGCAATAAACTTCCAGGAAAAGATAACTGCTGTTCTTGGTGTCTAGTGCAGTTCTTTTTTGCCGTGTTTGGTAATGAGATTGTGAACGTTCAGAAAGGGCTACAATGCACTTCCAGTTGCTGTGGCAGGTATTCTAGCACCTTTAACCTGCTCAGACTTGCTGGGGCTTGCTGTGCAGATCTGATCAGCTAGCTGCTAACTGCTTGCACAGAGGCAGCAGAATAAAATAGACTGCACTGTGTAACGACGTTCTTTATATAGTCAATTACAGCAGTGCCTGAAACTTGCCAGGAAGTCTTCAATTCAATACAGACCCGTACGGAGAGTGTATTACTACAACCACACCAGCCCTCACCTCTCGCGGACAAACTCAGCCAGCTCCTTGGTGGAAATCTGTCCATGCTTCATGTTGTGATACAGGACGTCGAACCCAGCGTTCCTCTCCCCCTGAAAGGAAAGAAATATCACCCGATTACATATTCAGTGCTTAGCTTTCGCGTTTAATTGTCTTGCTGTTAAGATTGTAACAGCAGAGAAGTAAAACACTATGGAGGTTGTTTCATCTTAATGGTACATTTGCAAAAATGAACTTGTAATATTTTTAATGTGAGCGCCATCCTCAAACAACTTCAGTATGTTGTTCATCATTATGTGATAAAAAGACGCTCCTGCTTTTTGCGTCCGTAGGAAGTATTTCATTTTCGCCGTCACTTGTTAGCAAAGTCCCCAAGTTACTGTCCTTTTATTGCCTGAACAAGTCTGACATACAAGACCACAGTAGTTTTTTGTAAAACAGAAATTTAGTGTCACCTGAGCACTCTTCAGACAAAATGAGAACCTAAAGTGCATTAACCTTAAATATTCGACGCCTACTGAGACAGATACAAGCGGCTTCCTGCCTGTTGTTTACCAGTTGAGCAGTAACCAAGGCTTTGAGGACAAGCACACAAACCACAGGCCCCGCTTCCTCTCTCATAATACAGAAGTCAGTGCCTTCCTCAATCACACCCACCAGCCGCACACACAGTGCTGGAGACAGCATCTGCAGCACTGCAGGAGCCTGGCGCAGCTAGAGGTGCCAGTTTCACAGCAGGTGGGTGCAGCCAAGTGGTGTTTGTGACAATGTGTGCAATTAAAGAGAAAACAGAAATAACCGTTCACCAGGGGCACTAAACTCTGGCAATAGGGAAGGTGTCATTTTCTTGAAATTAAACTTTCCGTGAAATAACTTCCAAACGGCAGTGATGCATACATTTAAGTGTATCGTTATAAAATCTCACTAGACCAGAGCAGTCAAAGCTTACTGGCTAAAGGAGTCACAACCATTACTAGGGAGCTCTTATAGACCCAGTTAGTAGCAACTACTCAGAGACAAAACCACGGGATACAAAATAGCCATGCTGGGGAGTTCAAGAGCCATCTGTTCGTTGTCTTAAAACTGTCTCTTCCAGGAATCACAGCCAGCAGAATGGCACAATATACCCTTCCTAGTCTTCTTAACCAGTCCGTTTCAACTGCTTAACCCTTTGCGGTCCTAAGTCAGACCAAGTCCGACATTACAATTTTCCCTTTCCGGTCCGACATCATCAAAAAGACGTAAAAAAAAACTCTAATTGCTTTTTCTCCGGAAAAAGCTGAGAAAACCATTCAATGGCCGAGTGAGACCGATAGGAGCTGAGAGAAGCCAAAAAAAAAGAAAAAAAAAAAAAGGGGCGTATCTCTTGAATACAGATAGCCCCGGCACCACAGAGATAACACGGACATAAACAAACAAGGTAGCTGCTTCCGCATCCAGCGCTCAAAGAATATCACAGACATTTGCAGAGCTTTTTGAGATGTTATAGTAATAAAATAATGACTTGGATCACATTATTGAGGAGTTTGGTGATAAAATGAGTGATCAGGAGATGATTTATCGGTATGCACTACTATGAAGAGGTATGTGAAAAATACAGAGAACAAGGGGTGGGCAGGGCTGGAAATGTAGTACTGAGTGTCCTGTTGATATGCAGTGCCTTTTAAACCTGTTTTACAGTGAAAATGATACTTTTAAACAGCGTGTCTAAAATAAACTGCGCGTGTGAAAATAAATTGGACCTGACGCGCCTGAGACGCGCTGAATAAATGGACCGCTAAGGGTTAACACCTGACAGACTGGATTCAGAAAGGAGGTTTACACCACGGTGGTGTTAAAACAAGTCCTCAGAATCCACATGTACTGCCCGTTCCTCAGGGGATGAGCAGTGAAACAGATGAAGGGTGTCCATGCTCATGGGCCACACTGTGCGTCTGCCCGGGGGAAGATCACACAGACTTGCACTTGATTTCAGTCTTTCAGTATCACGATTATATTTCTCTTCTCTGAGTCAGGAGCTCTTGCAAGACTATAAAATGCTGGATCTATTACAGGTTACTAATGACTGATTTTGGCATCAAAATATAATCTGGATTTTTTTTTTTTTCGGGGGGTTAAAAAGACAAAGATGGGTCTTAACTAATGTAAAGGTGGCAGATTTAAAAACTGCTGTTTAAATCATAAAAAAACCCCACTTAAATATGGCTGCGAAACAGAACTTGCCAAAATGCCAAATATAGGGAAAAATTTAAAGTCATTTATTTTATACAGAAACACTGTACAGGCTACAAAATGTGTTTGACAAACAAGGCAGGAGTGAAAAGGTGCAAACGTTTCTGTCAATTCAAGATGGACTGTTTTGAGCCAATTGTTTTTTGCTGTGATATTTAACGGTGTTCAGTGTGCAGGTCAAGTACATGTCTTATTTATGAACTCCTGGGGGTCTACACACCTGAACCATAGTACCTGTTGAACGCCATCGTCTAAGGAGCAGTAAATAACTACTGTACTTGAGATTCGAAATCATTAACAGCGCACGGGTCTCCTCGGTGCAGTCTCATCTTTGAAAGCAAGTAAACGCTGTTTCAATATTTAATCACGACAATAGATTTGAAGACAAACATTTCAACTAAAAGTCTTTTTTCAATGTCTTTAGCACTACCGACCGGGTCTTCAAAAGCTCTGGATGTTTATTGGATAAACTGGGATGTGCAAACATTGGCTTTCAAGACCTCAAGAGGCTCTTCCCCAGGTGCAAGTGCAAGAAAGAAAGAAAGAAAGAAAGAAAGAAAGAAAGAAAGAAAGAAAGAAAGATTCTTACTATTTAAAACAGCAACAGTATTAACATCTCTCATCGTTTAGATCAATCGAATAAAAAGATTTCCTAAGATTTTGCTCCAGTGCAACAATGCAAGTATTACACAATCCCACAATCCCAAAAGTCGTGACGTTTCTAAACTCAAACAAAGAGCCGACGGATTGGCTGGTCCGCTTTACAGAAACTGACGGCAAATTAGTTAGCCTGACATTGGCGATCCGGGTTCCCTTTGAAGCAATGGTCCTGTTTGTTTTATCGGAGACGTGTTAAAGACAGTCAGAAGGGTTTCACTGGTCTTGCGCAGGTGGGGGGGTCAGGGGGGGCCTCCGTCTCGGGACGCTATCGGAGCTCAGAAAGCTCTAGAAACATCCAGCAGATAAAGGGCAGTCTCAGGAGCGGTTCCCAGGTAGCTGTGGAATGCGAGGAATGCGACGGATCTCAGGACAGCAGTGAAGGCCAGGCCCCAGAGAGGGAGAGAAATACTCTTTCAAGCTGGCACAAATACAGTCACTTAATATCGCCTCTTAATAGCAGTGTGGAGTAGTGGTTAGGGCTTTGGACTCTTGACCGGAGGGTCGTGGGTTCAATCCCAGGTGGGGGAACACTGCTGCTGTACCCTTGAGCAAGGTATTTTACCTAGATTGCTCTAGCAAAAATCCAACTGTATAAATGGGTAATTGTAAGAAAAAAATAATGTGTAAAAAATAACGTAATTGTATGTAAAAATAATGTGATGTCTTGTAACAATTGTAAGTCGCCCTGGATAAGGGCGTCTGCTAAGAAATAAATAATAATAATAGCACCACACTGAAATACTACCCTACTTAATATCACTGGGAAATAAAAGCATCTAAATACAGTAAAAACGTTGTTTAAACTCCTTCAAATCAGGACTCTTTCTAGAAGAAACAGAAGCAACAAATGACCCTCTGCACCATATATTCCAGTGAGAGGGGGAAGGAACAGGTGGCAGAGCTCTTGTGCCTTGCTCATGCCAGAAGCCCCCAGTCATGGCACGACAAGCCAGCCTCCAGGAGACTGCTGTCCTAAGGAGCTCCCAGCCCTCCAGGGTCATGCCATCAACTCCTCAATATTCATTTAGAACCAGAGGGTGGCATTCATAAAGAAGGGGAAGAGGGAGGGGGTCTCACTCTCTCTGTGTCCGTCTGTCTGTCTACCCTTTTCAAACCCATCTCCACATCACCCAGACCAGAAGCTCTTCCCCTCTCAATGCTTCGGGTCTCTCCTGGTGAATCTCCAAGCTGCAATGTGAGTTGCACAGGTAGCTGGTCCCATCATGCAACATTCACAGAGCACATTCACCGCCTCACCATCTCACACAGGCTACAGGAATTAAAGCCAGGTTCTGAATCAGAGGGTCTCTCTCTCTCTCTCTCTCTCTCCCTCACAGAAGGAGCCCGTGGGCAGACAGCAGCTCCTCGACTGTGCTGTGAGATCCGTGGGCTTCCTCAGATGAAGTGCTCACAGTGACTCATTCCAGATTCCATGGGCAGCAACGAACGACCGTTAAGACAGGAGGAATCATGCAACACTACAGACCTTTAGCACTCTGTTATAATGAACAAGACGCCAACACTCGGCATGTGTGACTTTCATACTGCTAATGACAATCTGCACGGCTGCAAGTTGCATGTGGGAAAGGCACTGAATATGAAAAATATTGGCTTTATGCTGTCCTGCTGTCTGTTATATACACGATGCACATTTTTAACAAGGTAAACATTCCAGGCTAAATTCTAAAGGCTTAACAATCTAATAAATATAGTAATGTTAGAGTAATTATTTTATTATTAAATAAGCACATTTTTGTATTTTAACATTTCAAGTTACTGATAGATCATTTTTCTGTAGTGCAGGCATTGATCAAGTGGGCCTTTCTGTTTTCTTTTTGCGATTTCCGTGCTAGGCTGTACAAAGCTCTATTGACAAGGCAGGGACACCTGCAGCTGCTGTGTCAGCCCCCACTCCCAGATTCAGGATTGGAACGAGGCCCAGTCAGGCCAACTGCTTAACAAAGAGCGGTCCAGGGCTCACTCGTACAGGAATACAAATCAACACATACTGTATACCAGCGCCACACAAACACACACACACACACACAACACACAACACACAACACACACACACACACACACACACACACACACACACACACACACACAACACCACGCGTGAGAATTATAGCGTTAGACGAGTACTTCATGTCCTTGAAAAAATAAATTATCCAAATACAATGACATCTAAAAACAAACAAAAGTAAATTCACATTAAATGGAGTGTTAAATCAGCTCAACTGCCTCGCGTACACACTCCAGTACGAATGTATTAATTCTACACAGTGAAAGTATACAGAAAGTGCATGGCATTGAGATTAACGGCAACGCGTCTTTAATTTGTGTTGCAAATGCAAATACGCAGAATACAAAGAAAGTCTACTTTAGGTTACCGCAAAACATACACCTCGCAATGCTAAATTCTTTATATTATATTAGCTTTCCTAATATTTCCTTTCTTATGGGTTACATATCCTATTTGCACGTTGTCTGCGATTCTTTGTTGTTGTTTCTGCTTGGGTCACGCTTCTCAAAAGACTCCTCAAGGCCAACTGTGGACAAAGTGAGGAGGGGAAACATTTCAGTGTTGCACACAGGCGTCGCTACACAATAATTCTTCACACCTGGTTTCCGACGAACTACTGTCCCCCGGGGGACAAAAACCAGCCGTGCGGGTGTCCGCTTGAGCTCACCAGCCTCCTGGCCAGTAGAGTGCGCTGTAGCGTGGTAATGACAACACAGTGCCTGCTGATCTTGTCTCCCCCAACCCGTTGGGAGGGCCAGGGCAAGTGCAACGCTTTTCTGCCCTTCTAGACTTCTCAGGAATCAAGTATTATAAACCCGAAGCGCTGATCTACAAGGATTAGTACATGTCCATGGATACCACAACTTAACAAAACAAAACCCTTTCCACTGCCGACTGCAAGAAGATTAGTGTCATGGGTAGCAAAGGAAAGACAACAGGCCCCTTTCATCCATGGGAAAAGTCAAAGTTATGTGTTCCGTCTGTAAAACAAAATACTTTTCCCCCCATCATTATTCTAATTTTAGTGCGGAAGAATAAAATGGCGATCTAATTAAATGCCCTTATCCCTCTGAAAGGAGACACCCAGCTCTGCTGAAATGGAAGCCAGCACTGAAAGCTTAGACAGCGGACCTGCTTTGACTGACCTCACAATAAAGTGCAGTCACACTCTCACAGAGGCTGCCTATTCAGCTGGGCCTGGTTGCCAAGGCAACCCGGTCACCTAGCAACCAGCTACTCCCAGCACATGCTAATCCAGCCTGTGTCCCAGGGCTTTCTAGTTTACTACAGTCCTCACCCCCTATAGCGTTTGGGGGGGGGGGGAAATCACCCAAAAACCACTACCAGCCTTCAGCAGCATCCACACAATAAATACGCGACGTCTTTACACGGTTCAGCGATAGCCACAATAACACAGCCCATCATTTTAAATGTTTACGTCATTCTTAAAAGGCTATAGTATCGAATGCTGAAATATATCGCTTCCTAAAACATTTTAAGCTTCCACCCCATTACTGATTCATCTTTTCACAAATGCATTCCTCTGGTTTGTGGGTATTCAAATGTGGTTGCTAAATGATACACATTTGGTTTACTGAGGCTGTTTCGGTTTAAACATTAAAATGCAAAACGAAAAGAACAGCACAGGACATTATTAAATGCTTAACTGAAACTTTCCCGTTTTATTTTGCATTCATTTTTTTTTCAAAAAGTTCCTTCAACTTAATACATGTTGGGATGGAAGACGGTGTTTGAAAACCAATATCAAATGTGATTTAACACGAAAGTAAAAAATAAAACTACAAAATGATATCATCAAGTCTCCAACTGAAGCTGAGTAGGACAGTTTAAAACAGTAAACAACCATTTACACAGAAGTTGTAAAACATGTCATCTGTTAAAACCTAAAATTACTGAACTGTTACTTTTGTTTGACGACAAAGAGAGTTTGTATTATACTGAATACTCAACTATCTTTGTTGTCTGAATTCTAAAAGGAATAGAAAGTCAAAGGGCTGAGGGGCGGTATGACAGGTGCTCTGCTACCCGGAGAGAAGGACAGACTGGCAGCAGCACCACACTCAGGGCTATCTGCTTCAACAGGGCTTCAATTATTTAAGTGACCCCTCAGTGTGTTTAATAATTGAGTACCTCGCTGGAACAGAGGCCCGGAATAGCCTGCGGGTCCCCGGCTGGGCCCTGATGAAGGAGTTTCAGCTCCCAGGCTGGTTGATAAAGGTGCAGCTCAAAACACAGCCCGGAGGTTATCTGAGGTGCAGCGTTGCTACAAGATGCCCAAAAAAATCTGTCCAACAGAGCTCCTCCGAGTCAGGGAAGTGAATAACAAATAGGCCATTTACATTGAAGTATGTGCCATGTGCTGGTGTTTCTAATCCCTCTCGCCCTCAATCGTGGAGACCACGAGAGCACAATTTTGGTCCTCTGGGTTAATAGGTTTCATTAAATAACGAAGTGATTAAGACCAGGAAGGAAGTTCTATTAAGTAATTTAGGGTAGAGGTTGAAGACCACAGTCCACCCACTGCAACAGGGTGGGACGAGAATTACATTCTAAACTGGTGATCACGAGTTAAAACTTGGGACGATAATCACAATTATCCTAAATCATGTTTAAGCTTCCATTAAACACCATTTCAAACAGTCTGTTTTTAGCTTGTTGTCTTTTTTAGATAAAGCCATTCCACAGTTCTCTCCCAATAGAGGAGGGGTCTGAATTTAAAAAACATGGCACCGACCGAAATAAATCACATGCTGCTGTTTGGTCAGCAGATAACCTGCATGGTTTACCTCGTTACAATAACAATGTCAGCTCTGTCAAAGGGCTGCTTCACAATACAGGGCTGTGTGCCACAGAGGAATCATTTACAAACCACAGCCCCGACACACACACACGTACGCACGCACACACACTCACACACACACACACACACACACACACACCCTGGGACTGCAGCACCGACTGCAGCTTCCTCACAATTAGAAGCTACTGCAGGGAACTCAAGAATGTGGGTTGAGATCGCTAGAGGAGGATATCCTGGAGAGTCTTGATCTGCGCTGCCGCTAACGTTTTTTAAATCAAACTGTACTTGTGTGTCGTCCCAGGATCGAGACTGCGTGTCATTGGGTTCCTCGCTTTCAGTGTGTTTTAAATGCCGTAGCACTTGGACCTATTGATTTTGAGCCAGCTCTTCATGGCCACGTCATTAAAACGTGTTAGCAGTGCAACAGGCTGGGTTTAAGGGGAGGCTTTGCTGCTTTGTGTGATCATATTCAATTTGGTGTTTCTGACCAGCAAACACAAACCGACTTGAGTGTAGCACAGACACCTAAGGCAATAAATGAGACAAGCCAGCTGTCAATCATGTTTAACAGGCAGACTTAGAGCGAAATGGCGAATCCTGACAATGAATCAAAAAAAGCTCAAAACAAGTACTTCACCGCTAAAGCACAGTGGTTTACGAGAGCCTTGTGAGCGCTCCTGAATGAAGAATCCAACGCCTCATGATACAGGAGCAGCAGTACACAGCTACCTGCAGCCTAACATGTGCTTCTCGAAGGAAGAGTAAGGGATTGATTCGTGAATATGAAGACATGCCGACCCACATGTGCATCCCCACTACTTACATAACCCCCAGCGTGTTCCGCTCCATCGCTCTACTGTACTTCCGTTTGAAATGCAACTCTGCTCTAAAGCGCTCTCCAGTCAAGTTACTGAGCGATCAGAGCTCAAAAACACATTCTTCATGTCAGCAGCACTACCGTACTTTTGAATTGTCTGGAACACAGTGACTTGAGGGGGTGTATTTCTCTTGGGAGTGTCATTAGTGAGTCAGGACATACAAGACACCAGAAACATTTACCCAAGTGCCAATTTAAAACAGGCGACCGGTAACCAGAAAACAGGCAGATTTGAAATGTTGAGTTTCACGGAGCGGCTGTCTGCTCAGGATCGACTCATTGCTAGAGCAAGTTCATGCCTGTTCATACCTGCAAGCACAGATCACGATAAACAGGAGAGCTCCTTCAAACACAATTCACCCGAAACACTCCGTCATTATAGATGCATGAAAAAGAAAAATAAATAGGTTTCCAATAAAATAAATGTTCCGCTGAATTTTAAAATTTGTTTGTTTGTTTTGGAAGTACTGAAAGAGCGAACACTGAGATATAATAAAGATCAGAAGAGCGACATATTCATCTCCTTGTGGGGACAATGACATATGTAATAAAAAAAGAAGATGAATATACATTGAGCCCAACACAGCGCCAGTTCCACTGCAATGATATTAAAAGCAATACTCCCACTCTCTGAATCACTCGATTAAGAACAGGAACACACCGCTTCTATACAGCACAGCAGGTACTGTTTGCATTGAACGCCACTCATTTCAACGTCAAAGGATACTTTGGGTGTAAAGATGTATCTAAACGTCTTTGTATGTATTAATGCTAGTAAGAGTTAAAGGGCAATATTCTCAAAGTGTTTACTCCAGTCTTTAATTAAGTCCTATTTTTTTTTTAAAGAGTTCAAACAGTTGTTAAATTTGCAAAACTAAACCCAAACTGCTAGCTATATATTTCAGGTCCTCTTCAGCACTCTCAGTGTGGCTGTAGGTCATTTTGTAATAACAGGATTTGTTCTCCTTTCACAAAAACAGGATTTAAAGGAGGGAGGAAACGCTTTGAAAATAAGACATTAAGAGTAGTGGTATATAGATCCAGCACTGTCTGGACCATTAAAATAACCCTGGCAGGGGTGCAAATGTGGTACCTCATAAATATGCCAGCAACACTACATTTTTTAAAAAAAAAATTATTATTATTTTACTCCTTAGCAACCATAGACGAGGATAGTTTCTCATCAGAAAAAAATTGAATATTTTGTAAACCATTTTAAATTTTTCTCTTATTTTAACACCCCCCATCCTTTGAAAAATGGATTGCGCCAGTCATTTAATTTGTCAGATCATTCTTTATTGCTGTGCCCGACAGTTCTGGAATGCTTGTGCAGCGGGCTCTGTGTGGCTGGACTTGATTTCTAACAAAACACACTCGTTACATTTCAGCCTGTGGCCTCGCCTGTCTAATTAAGCTCAGGTGGCTGACTAATTAGGCTTATAGAACTCAAAACATTCTACAAAGTGAAATTTCAAGTGTGGATCTACACGAAATGAGAAATGAACGTCCATCGTCCCCCCCAGTACCTTTCTGACAGTGGTGCTGTCCCGAGTGTACTGAGATTTGCATCTGATTCATATTCACACCTACAGGACACAGCATAACAAGAGACGCTTTCAAACAGTGTAGACTGACTGCTGGGCTGGGTGAATACAAGGGCACCAGCAGTGAGCTTGTTAGCGTGAAAGCAGGACGCACCTGAAATAGCACAGCCAGCAGACCTGTAACCACCCCCCCCAGACAGGCTCCTGGGGCTCCATGATGAACGACTGCACCTATATTTTTATTCATGTATTCAGTTATCGTATAGGGAATAAAACCCCATGATATGTATGCAAGGATTTTGCAAATCCCAACAAATATACATAAAACATGCATACAAGACTGTTGCCTTGAAAATATCACCCCTATACGAATTTACTGTAGTATTTTATTACAGCAGTACAAGAAAACTGCCCTTTTTAAATGAATGTCATTCCCAGCGGTACAGAATATCTGATTTTAATTTCACATTTTAAAATTTGTAACCAAGAAAAAAGGGAAAAGAAGAAACCCAAAATAAAAAATAAAAAACTTGGCTTACCCAGAAATTCTCTCGGAAGCAGGACATCTTGGTTCAAGTGTAGCTTCGGGATTTACAGGGAACTGGAATTTAAAAAGAAGAAATCAGGGAATCAGGTTAGTAACACGCCCGTCTGTCACCAAGGAGACAACATCACAGAGCATGAGAATCAATCAATCAATCAATCCTTATCTTCTATAGCGCCTTTCATAGTGGACCACCATCACAAAGCGCTTTACAAGATAGTGAGGAACAATGCATAATACATTAAATGCAGTGAAATACAGGGCATAGTACATGAAATACAAACAATGCAAATACATTCAGCAGTGTGGAGTAGTGGTTAGGGTTCTGGACTCTTGACCAGAGGGTTGTGGGTTCAATCCCAGGTGGGGGACACTGCTGCTGTACCCTTGAGTAAGGTACTTTACCTAGATTGCGCCAGTAAAAACCCATCTGTATAAATGGGTAATTGTATGTAAAAAATAATGTAATTGTAGGTAAAAAATAATGTGATATCTTGTAACAATTGTAAGTCGCCCTGGATAAGGGCGTCTGCTTAGAAATAAATAATAATAACAATAATTCAATACAGGCATATTACAATGCAAATACATTAAATACAGGCATATTACACTAAATACAGGGCTAGGATGTGAATTCTAAACATTGTGGATGCGTGCGTCACAGAATCATACAAATAAGAGGGAGTGAAAAACCTGAAATAGCAATTTAGACAACAGCTAATAACAGACATCAGGCTTGAAGAGCAATGAAAGCAACCGAGAACAAGTGAATCTTGAGAGTTGATTTGAAGCGAGCGACTGTGGGAGCTGCATGCACTAAATCTGGAGAGATTTCCAAAGTCGGGGCCATGAAGCTAAAAGAGCACTCTCCCAGTGTGGTGCACTTTGGGGATAACAAGCAAGCCAGAGTCAGAGGACCTCAGCTTGCATGCAGGGACAAAGTGGGTCAGCAGGTTGGAGAGATACTCTGGATCTGTGTGATGAAGGGCCTTGTAGGCAAGCAGGAGAATTTTGAAAGTAATCCTGAACTTTACAGGTAGCCAGTGCAGCTGGGCAAGACAGGGGGTAATGTGATCACGTTTTTTTACATCTGGTAAGGATCCTAGCAGCGGCATTTTGAACCAGCAGCAAACGGTTTATGGCGCGTGACGGAAGATCACAGCAGGTTCCCATGACCTACAGCAGCACCCGCACCGCAGGTAGCACGAGGCTCTACAGGTAGACCTTTAGAACAAACGGACTGGCACATCATACAGCAGCATACATTTACACAGAGGGTAGAAATCTAGGCATACAGGAATATTTCACAAAGACATAATTTCCATCAGATACACAGAAATTCCAGAGGGCTGTATCACATTAATATTGGGGTCTGCTATAATGTGAACACATAGATAGCACTGTGTTTAGGGTTACACATGCCCTGCATTTATGTACACATGGAAAAAAAAACTTTCAATAGATACATAGATGAGCATGAAATCACTGTAGTTACCACGGTATAAACATATGCACATTTTGAACTTTTAAACTATTAATAAGCCCAGGGAGAACTGAGAGGAGAAAAATCAATCAATCCTCTGCCCCACTGAGGAGTGTATCGCTGAACTCACCTGTCTGAAAACACAGGGGGCTTGATCACAAACTGTCACTCAGCCTTGACTCCAGCGTGCTGCACCTAGTGAAGAAACATGCAGGGAGACTGGTAAACAGCTTTACAATGATGCACTAAATGTTATTACAGAACATGTCTGGATTGACCTGCCAAAGGCAATTATTTGATTCAGGTGAGCTAGGATATTGCCCAGAGTTCAGAGTGTGATATTCAAGATTTCACAGTTACCTGTAATACTTCACATGAGTGCGTCTCCGGTTTAAACAAACCAGGGATGGGTATAAGACTCCCATTTCATAGCAGTTTGATCCATTCCTGGTGTTACTACAAGCTTAATAAGACCCACCTGAGTTTGTTTCCTATTAAATGTGGCTAATCAAGATCATAGTAAAACCTGGAATGGGTGAAACTTATTTCCATCCCTCCTAACGGACGTGGCCACCACACTATAGGGTCCATGAAGCTACGTGCAGTGATTTGGACTAAGAAAAGTTTGATGAGACCGCTGATCTTGAAATCACTGCCCTGAGAAATGTCCTGTTTATCACCGGTCCAGAAAGCATGGAGCCAGTGCTGCACTCTCACACAGCGTGTGTGTGTGAGAATACATCCTGCTTGCTACCCAGCAACTGCTACAGAAAGATGAGTGGAGCTGGAGCTGGACTGGTTCACAAAGACTATCAAACCTGATCTAGCATGCATGATGACTCACATGGGCTGGCATCAGAACACAACGAGCCCGACTGGAAAACAAGTGCAGCTTCTGAGCTGGAATAAGAGGGATTGAATTATATAAAACTACTGAGCACAGAAACTGAACTGCTCGTTTTGCAGGTCTCTGTTCTAACAAATCCTTCCCCTAGGCAGTGAAGTGGGCCAGTCTCTTTCAATACTAACTTTATTTTGCCTTCTAACAAGAATACTGAACAAATAACGAGCAGCACCTGCCACATGTAGCACACTCTTGTGCAAACGGGCAGTCCCGCAAACAGTACCCCCCCAACGCGTGTGTAAAAGCTGCATCTCCCTGTTGTATCCCAGCGTCCCAAGACTGCACAGATTACTAACGCTATGCAGATTCCAAATCTTCCTGGAGAATCGATTTTGCTGTCAATTTCCTCCCCAGCTAGGAAGGCTGTAAATTACGGAGGAATGGTCACGCATTCCCCCAGACTAACTCAAACACATGCAAGTGTTCATGTAAGTGTTCATGCTGAAAGCGTTGAGTGGGTAAACTGAACGTGTCACCTGCCAAAGCTTCTCTACTGTCATGCATTCGTCACTGAATGAGAAAATGAACGTGCTTGTTGTTTTGTTTGTTTCATGCTATGAGATCCTCTGTGTGCGATATGAACATGTGTGCTCTAGCTCTATACTAAAGCATATTCATCCGTCTGGCACCCAAAATACCGCTCCTCCTTGAAATAAAAAGACATGTCAAATTTTACAAAACTTCCAATTAAAATGCAATGTCGTTTTTTTTTATTTCTCAAAAGAGCCAAACCATTTTCAACAACGCCCATTCGGATCAGCGCATGAGCGCCCTCCTAATGCATGTGCAAATCATTTATAATAGGGCAGCCCCCAGCAGCTGTGTCAAATCTCTATTGTAAATGAGCCGTAACTGAATAGATTATATTTAGGGCTTGCAGACTCGGCATACTGTTCCAGCCATCTTTAAGCACTGTCATCACCAGCATGCAGAGCTCAAAGAGCCCCAGGCAGTGTAGATAGCAGGCAGGACTCAGCGATGCGGGTCATGGTCTGGACTTGTCCACAAGAACATGTGCCCACTTGTCAGTGCAATTGTGAGGCTGGGGCAATGCATATTCTAGAGATTTACACAACTGGAGGGATACAAGTCTGATTCCTATTCCTGAAGGTAAAGTTATCCAACAGCATAGACAGCTCCAGAAACAATTCTGCCTGATGTGTTACTTTCTGTTAAAATCCCATTTTGTGTGAACCTTACAAGAGAGCGGGCAGCTCTTGTTGACAGTCCTGTTTGTTTACATGCCCCATACATACGAATGGACACTTCCTCAGCTTCGTGAGGCCTATATATATATATATATATATATATATATATATATATATATATATATATATATATATATAATTTATTTATTTTGTTGTTTTTTCATATTTGATTACATTAAATGAAACAACCTGTATTGACATTCTCCCAGTAGCGCTTTGAATAAATAAACCCAAAACAGAAAAGGGCAACTTCATATCAGAAAACAGTTACTGTGTTTCAGAAAAGTATTCTCCTGCCAACCGAACTTTTGCCGGGTTAAAAAAAAAAAAAAAAAAAAAAAAAAACATTTTCTGGGTGGCCAAGAATTAGTGCCCGCAGAATTTACAAGTAACAATTATATTGGACTCAAAAGCGTTACTTTGTTAGTGGCAGTTAACAAGGCAACTACACGTATTTGCCTCTCCTGCACTTTATCAAAATGGAATAGTCATGAAACCAAAAGTTACGTTTGGGCATGTTTTACATCGGCGATGTTTTATGCATTATTCCATATCTTATCTCTGTCAAGGTTTTACTCTGTGGTCTTATATACTCACCTGTGAAATTGGCTGAATTAGATATTGCCTCCGACCTAAAAGAGGGTTCACATGACTTGATACGCGAGGTATAAAGACAAAACACGAAAACACACTGCTGTTTTCATGTAACAGTAACCCTTTACAAATTTGCATGGCACTGTCCTTATTCAAATGCTATTTAAATACACAGTTATATTACATGTTTAGCTGGTCTCTACACGCGGACTCGTGTCTCAGTGTTCGTCCCAGAGACAGAAAACAATTACAGTCAAACAAACGTCATACATTCGATGACAAACGTCACTGAGAAACACGTCTAACTTCATTTCGAGTCGTCACGTTTGTCATGGGATGTAGTACGCTTCTTTTAGTAATTTCTAAACACTGTCGAGTCTAACCTCTTTCGCGAACCTCCTGATCGAGAATGTAAACGATAACAAGCGCCACACACGGGATGCGCAGAGAAACACCAGGTGCACACTGAGCCAGTTTCCCTGTTTTGAGACCGCAGCAAGAGCAACACGAAACTTCAAGAAGCGCACACCGCATACCGATAGACCAGAAGATGACACAGATGTAACCCTGCCAGGCGTTAACATGCGGCAGTTTGCATTGCAAAAACGTTGTGTGCAACCTTCCTAACCCGTGCTGTCTAATCCACTGAGCACTGGATAGGTTTGCTGGTACTATATATAACCAAACTAACACTATGCTGATCGGTTATAGCCCTGTGATATAGATCCCCAGCAGAAGCTATGATGACCTCCAACATGCTATTATTAGAAAGCCAACAAACCTAGCTGCCATTGCAACACGTTGCTAACATATCATCTGAAGTTTGCACGAAGACTAAACGCAATCGTGTTCCCACAGTACCCTGCCCGTGGCATCAAATGACAAGACAGGTCCACCAATTCCCGAAACCAACACAAAAATAAGGGGTCATGTTAAATTTCTGCTTCCTGTCTGCCAGCCTGCCAGTGTGTGTGCCACATTTTATTTTAATAAACAAAAACACACCCTGACCTTAGCGAATTGAATTACTATTTTAATATCAACCACGTCTTTCTATTTATTTATTTTTAAATTGGTATTATTTATGATAATAATATAGTAACGCGCTTGTTGTTATGAAACACACGAAATATAAAATTCGATTAAGCTCGGGCACCGTTGTTTTAAATGCATAGCACTATCATTTTAAAAACTGTTACATTCGCCGCTCTCTTACAACAATAAAACCGCGCTTTTCGTCTTTCTTTTACCTGTCGGTGTATTCCGATATAACGTTTCATCCGACATGGCATCCCATTCACCTGCCTTCCCTCAACGCTAAAGTGTAGCGATTCGATTCCAACTCGCCGTTCCAACAGTGCCCGCTAGCCCCGCCCCGCGCTTCTCCCATTGGCCCAAAGCTCAGTCCTTCTTCTCCCTGGAGAAGACATACGTGGGCGTGGTTACAACTTTAGGGCGTGTCCACACTCGGTTCCCTTACTCCAATCAGAGGACACATACCGAATTTAAATCACGCCCACTTGGTAAAAGTCTGAAAAAGACATACAGTGATTGGATAAATTGACCATCAATCTCGGGATGAAAATAAGCGGGAGACTGGATTTTAAACCCACAAATGCACTACTATTGGCCCAGTCCAACGCCGTTCATATCTTAAAGGCGGGTTATAGCAATAAACCCGCCCAGTCTATACGGATTGGTTTAGAAAGGTAAACGACCCGATAGTAATTATAATACAGTACATGATTGATCTAACCATGAAAAACGCAGATAAAGTAGTTTCTCAAGCCCCAATGCACTTCAATAAATAGCTGCATATGTTGTATGCAGTACTGTAGTCATGTATCACTGAGTTAAATACTTAAAAAAAACCCAGAGATGAATAAATAATGGACGAGATGAAATATAATTATTATTGACGTGACCACGCGGTTTGGTGTGCGCGTCCGAAGTTAATAACGTGCTACCAACACGTGTGAAAATAAAACAGGTACTACATAAGTAGAAGCGAAACTAGTCGTGCATGTCTTCAGTTACATTTTTTTTAAATGTCATTATATTTATTGAAAAACAACACACTCTCATGTCTTAAGAGTGAAGCTAACTTATATTCAACTAATTAGAACGACCCTTACTACTCACCCTTATATTATAACTTACAGTTTACACGCGATGGTATTTTAGGTAGATTCCTGAGGATCATCAGACTCCACCCGCCTACTACCCAAACTTAAGCTAAAAAGACAAAAACAACGTCTTCCTTTGTTATTGGGCTGTACGTACAGATTAGCTTGCAGTACCACAGCGCCACCTATTGACTGAAATTCACTGTGCTGCTTATACTGTGGCTGGATTCAGCCCCAAATCAACAGGTGCAAAAGAGCATACCAGAGTTGCCACGTTTCATAACGAGTTTTATTGTTGATGCTGTATGTAAAATAGATGCAAGCTTTGTACAGGGTGAATGGACCTATACCGTTATTGTCAGCCTTTCAGGTGAAAATAAATAAATACATTAAACATTTGAAACGGTTGTGAAGAGCGCACAGGCCCGCGGTGCTCCCCTACAATTGCCTGGTCAGACAGAACGCGCCTCCCTATTACTGAGTTCATTCTAGCACTTCACGAGAATGCTGAGGGTGCTTTAACACATACAGACACAAGAGGGCAGCAGAACCACAGAGAGCACCGCTTTATCAGTCCCTGTACGGACAGTGTTCCGATTTGGGGTTCTGATGTTCCAACAGAGTTATCATTATTTTCCCTTGAATTTTGCCTTCACCTGTCTTTAAAATTGCCCTGAGCTTGTCTGGAGAACCCTAAGTGCCGGGACGGAACAGCCTTCCTTATTGAATTCAACTCATGTGGCAGTGTGACCAGCACCCTGTCTAGTCGTGTAGAGCAGGAGGGGCTGTCAAGGCTGTCGTTGATTTAAGTGGAATGAGAAAGGCTGGCCAGTTCCGGCAAAAAGGATTCTCCAAGCAGATCCCAGCCAGGTAAAGGCAATTTCAAAATGTAAACGGTTACAACTCAGTAGTGGAGCGACAGTACCCAGCCCACTCCTAGTGGTTTCAGACCCCATGAATAGCAAGGAGAGCTAGCCCCTTACTTCATGGTGCGGTCATGTCCCAACATTTTCAAGAAACATCCATTCGATTCAAATTTCAGCGCAGAGTGATCTGTCCTGATCTACTAAAACTGACACAATGGGGACGCACCTGAAACAGGCCACAGCGAATACAATCTTGTATTCCTGTTCATATTGCATCTTTTTTTTTTTCTTTTTCAGAACAATAAAAACAAGAGCTGTGTCTTTAAACTCCTCTCTGAAAGAGCTTTAGACTTCCAGCAGCATCCGACAGGGAGAAGTTAACTGGGAGGTTGCCGTGGAAACCAGCTCACCTCATCTCTGCCTGAGGTGGCCTCTGTCCAATCAAAAGCCCCGCTCTACAGTCACCTGACAGCTACCTTTCAGGAGGTCAACATTTTGCAGGAGCCTTGGAAACAACACAGTCTTGAGTCTGATGAGCTGCTGCAAGCAGATGGCATAACTGCTTGTTCAGCAACATGTTTTTTTTAGATAAGGAGGGTGCAGTTTTGCAATTCTAAATATTTAGCCCCTTCTCCAAAAGCAATGCTTTGATGCTAGTCTCTGTGTACTGTTCACACAACAGACACTTCTACACAAAACGTTACCCACTATTCTTAAGGAATCGACACACAATAGAAGATGATATTTCAAACGTGGGCCTTAGTGCTGCAAAAAAATACATGCGCGTGCCATAAGAGTGGAAATAATAGGTACTGTGATGAACAGTTCTGGATATGTGACCATTCCTTTAGGACAGGGCTGCCCAACCCTGATCCTGGGGACCCCGTGTCTTCTGCTTCTCATTCCAACCGTGCTCTCAGTTACTGAACTAGACACTTAATTGAACTAATACATTTGCTTAATTATCCCTGTTTTAGGATAGGATGCCATTTACATTACGAGTGAATCAGCCTTGCATATTCAAGGACAGGTTATACTGCTAATGCTTCCAATGCATTGTGCATGTCGTGTATAGTAATAGGAAACGTTTTGACTATGAAGACATGTTCATTAGATTAGAAATGATTGCCGCGTTACTTTAAAGTACTTCTAGATGCATCTCGACTGTGTTTAACGTTATGGATGATAGCGGAGGTCACCTGTAATATCAGGTGTCTACTCTGCATGAATAAGAAGACATCATGTAAACCAAAGAAACTACAAAATGAGACAGAAGTCTACCAGAAGCCACAATAGCAGTACAGCATTTCATGTTTGATTTAGACAATTTGTCTTTTTTTCGTTCAGTATATGGAAAACTACAAAGCGGTGCGTAATTCAACAGGTTAACGTAATATTATTCATCAGGTTTTAATTTGACTTTATGAAGCAACAGGAGTGAATTCTATAGGGTGATGCAAAACATTTGGCCATAGCTGTAGTGTTCGTGTTAACCGTGGGCTGCGAAACCAGCCAATTGCAACTCAGCTGTTATAAAACCCAGCTGTACAACATTCCACACACACTTCCCTACACAGACATGAAAAACACAGAGACACACAAACTCATCTCAAAAAACTACAGCACACAGGAGTGGGGGTGGTTCACAGGTTTATTGAGCTCTGGAGTCTCATTTCCTAACCCGATGATGTCTGTACACTGCAGCTTCTCAAACACACCGTATAGATCTATAAGGGGGGTTGGTGGCTTTTGTATCCGTAGCACCCACAAGCGAGCGAGCGAGCGAGGCGTGTGAGGCACTGTAGAGACAAAAACCCCCGACCCCTCCACGATTACAGCAGCGAGCATATGTTATCATGGTTACATTAAGAATGAAATACCTCACTGCAGAAACCCTCTCCTTTGAAAGCACCTAGGATCATAATAGCTACTCCATGACATCCCTGCATACAACAATGCACAGCCTTCCTTAGAGGCCTCCTTCTCACATACTGTGGATGCTCTATGAACCCTGTGCCAAGTCACGACGAGAGCCAGATGACACCTTTGAACAAATGACTTTGTTTCATCTCACAGGATATCTTTAACTTTATAAAGGCAAGTAAATCTCAAAAGCAACATACATTAAAACTTGCACTTGAGGTATAGATCACTCAAAGTTACATTAAACAGCATCCAAGAGGACTTCTGTTATTGTTTTGAGCAGCTATCATCTCTTTGGTTTTGTTTTGCATGAAAATGAGTTTGCATTCTGGTTCAGTTACAATTTGCATATTCAGTTTGCATTGCAATGACATGTTTACTATTCATTCATGCACATTTGCATAGAACGCTTTTCCGGCAAACATTCTGAATGTCACAAGATACCTGTTGACATCCCTTTCAAATCCATTCTGAATGTCACAAGATACCTGTTGACATCCCTTTCAAATCCATTTTGAATGCAAACATAGAAATAATCCTGAATGAATGCATTTAGAATCTATAGAATTTTAACTTGGGGATGAAATGTAAATTCATTTGCTCAAAACGTTGGCGATGCTGCAGTTTGAGAGCCAGATGATAAACATTGAGGCAAAAACACTTCCTTGGATTATTTATTCTTTTTATTTTATTAGATTTTTTATATTAAAAAGTGATGCTATAGGTTTATAAACCAAAGGAATCCAATATCGTAAGTTTATCAATCAATATTAATCAAAACAATATTATCATTTGTAATATCAGTTGTAATTTAGGGCACAGTCTGTTTTTCTATACTGCACACTAGTCTGCATATATAGAGATTTCTGTTGATTTAATTCAGTATCAAGCATCCTTTATCAATCCTATATCTTTCCAACATGGCACTTAACATTCACTTATTAGTACAACATCACTTTGACATCTTTCTGAATAAAAGAACGAGAGAAACTTAATTGGGTTATAAAAGAAGCATATTTATTGAAAGAAAAAGAAACATTAGTGTTCAATACTGAATCAGCCTTCATTAAAATACACTCCTTTCCCCTCTGTTACCAAATGCACAGGAAAATCCCAAGCGTTTCACTGTGCAGCTCAGCAGCCCACATGGACAGATTCTTACAGCTGTGATACTAGAGCTACAAACATTCAACACCGCAAATAAGCAAACATGAGCACTTATTTTCAGAGTTTTGTTTTATGTTTATAAATAAGGGGGATGTAAATGTTGTCAACATGTGTCAATAGCAGGGTTTCCTGTCAATTACCATATCTGTCCACCAGGTGGCATGTGTTTATTATGAATAATGTCCTTCTGAATATCTCATGACAACAAATCAAACAGAAACTTCAGGAGCATTTACTTGTTTTGTAGGGGAAGACATAACAAAGAGCCACCTGATGCTTTAGACTAGTCCTTTAAGGGGAAAGGATTCATTCAAATAGGAGGCACCTGTTATTCCTAAAGTTTACAGATTTTCCCAAACTGAATTATTTGATACTGCAAAAAAAAGAAAAAAAACAAAACAAACACAATATATTAATTTAAAACAAAAATAAATAAGAAGATGGGCAATTGAATTTGCTTCTTTTTGTTTTTTACATTACATTTGAATGAATACATGTTGAATAATTGTACAAAGTTAAATAAAAAAAAACCATACTAATTTGCAAGGTCACAGCTTGTATCTATTACTGCACATGTAAACAAGGAGTTAACAGGCCTCTGTTGTTGCCCCTAGCAACATACATAACAGGAAGTCTCCAACATGCCGAATTGTTCATTAATATTCTACATTTTGTCTGTTTAAGGCCCTGTTCATTTCCTCAAAATATCTGAAAAAACAAAACAAAACACAAAACCACATTTATAAAGCTAATCTAAGATTATAGTAAATATGTACTGTATTATATTTAGGATATGTTATATTTAATTTACACCCTCAATATTAAAGGGAATAAAAGTATGAAATGTGAGGGAGATTGTTTTTTTTTTGTTATCTTTCAAATTTCAATTCTTTTTAGCAATTCACAATTTGGCCTTTGTACTGCTTGACCGAACCATGAAATGTGTCTCAACTTCTGTTGGGTACAGCGTGCTCTTCAGCTTTCTAGCCATTTAACCACCTCATCAAGAGCGATCTTTACACAAGTCGGAACAGAGCGAAAGTCTTGAACGAAGTACATCCTGGCCAAAGAAACGACAGCGTTGCCCGTCTAGCTGTACTTCCTTTACCCAAAACAAAAATAAAACCTTAATCCTTCAAGTGCTTTAAGACTTGCAGCCTTTCCACAGACAGTTCCTCAAAGTGCATCCGTTTCTTCAGCTCCAGCCCTCGGTGTACTGCAGCTCCCCACCTCATCAGAGCATGCATTATGTGTGGATAGATTAGGCTAATGTAAGCGTCAATAACAAATATACAAGACACAAGCCCGCTACACTCTACAGCATTACTCCAGAAATAACAAATATGGGACAGGGACACGTTACAAATGTGGAGATTCCTTTTTTTTTACGTTACTTGTGTGTAAATATTTTACATTCAGGCACTAAACGAAACTCAGGCTCGAAACATTAAAAAGTCTTATAAAACATGAATAATAACCAAACAGTGCGTGTCATCTTAAGATAAGCAAAGTGGTGCAAGTGGCTTCTAAACCGTTAGACGCAGTGATAGCAAGAACATGTTCATCCCCTCCGACAACAAACTAAAATCTTTAAAAAAAAAATGCACCTTATCATTGCTTTCTTTCCGTTACTAGAATTAATTCAGGTTACTCCATTTATCAATATTACATTTTTTTTTAATAGCCATTCCAAATTAGCTATGTAAGCAGCTATTCGTTTTAACCCTTTGTCCACCTAGATAAGGTGAAACACGATGTAATCCTACTAAATTTTTTCTTTTTTGAATATCTCTGTACATGCATATACGTCAAACACACACATTATATGCGTATGCAGTGAAAACCTGTAATCGTTTGCAGAGCTTCAGTTTGATTTAATAAAGCAGTAGATATGAGTGCCGCACTATGGGATTATTTGAATTGAGCTCTCCACAGAAATCAGGTGCTGACAATCAGGGGGAAAACATTGGTGTGGATTGAGTTAACTGACCATTCAGAAGGGAAAGAAGTGAAGATACAGCTGCTAGGATTTGGGATGCCTGCGGTTTCCCTGCGATCAGCCCGATCGACACCAATGACCCGCGCCTGTGGAGAGCTTGATCGGAATAATCAAAGAACTGGTTTGTGCACTACTAGTAGATATTATATTGTGGGATAGTAAATAGAATGCAATTAATTAACCAGTGATTGCATTGAGAAGTTATCACACATAACGGGTTAATATAGTTAATCTTCAAGGGGAGGTTGGATCACTGACTTCCCACCCCATATCATTAGTAGTGTGTCTGCATATTCATGCTTTAAAGTAACTGCAGTTACACAATATTTGTTTTTACTATTTTGGTGAGAGTTCAGGTATCAACAGGTGTTTTGTATAAAAGTGCAGGAATGCCATCGACAGGATCACACAACAAAACCAGGAACGACACTACAGAGCTCGCTCTGGTGAAGGTACAAGACTGGTCCACTAAGACTACTAATACAGGAAGTCCTATAAAACCACATGGCTGGGTTGGGGATTCTCCGGCAACAGCCTTTATGCGTCCAAGTGAATGCTTTCCAAGGGGAGTGAAGAAACCCAACCCACAGGGACCCCAATCTGCAACAGCATCAGCCAGTTACTCTATTGGGGAAGCAAGGGTGCAGTGAATAAAAAAAATTTAAAAAAAACAGAATATCAAAAGGGTCTCCTGCCACATGTACAGGGCTGCACAGGGAAACCATCCAAAACAAGGAGCTCAAACACAGGCAACATCCTGGGGGACAGGGAGTGCGGAGTTTCAAGGGCTTGGTCCTTTTTAAAAAAAAAAAAAAATCTTTTTTTTTTTTTTCTTTTGACATCAAAATGATAGAAAAGTGATTTTGAAGTTACTACTAATTTTAATTCCTGATCCCAGGTAAAATGTTTCAAAGATATTCTGCACAACTTAAAAAGGGAACACAGCCTTAGGAAAGATCAGTTCAAACCGTCACAGAATTAGCTGCAGTCACGTCTGCTGCGGAGTTTGGGCCTGATCCGCGAGGCAGGAAAATGCAACGGCAAAAGAAAAAAACACCCCAATAACACCGTGTGAAAAAGAAAGGATGCTGCTTCTCATGTCAGATGCAGGTAATTTCTCAAGACGGCCCAGTGCGGTTTCTCAAAACACAAGAGTGACTGGTGAGTGGGAGTGACGCTGTTAAACACGGCAGCGCTGCATGCAGTACTCTGACAGCTGGAGTGTGGAAAACCTTGAAAAGGCTGGATGTGTTTCACTGGTGGCGGTAGCTGTTTGATTAAAGGGGGAGTGAGGGGTGGGGTTGTGGGGGTGTGTTGGGTAAAGGTCTGTGCTGGATTCTGGGGGCGCTCAGAACTCCACTTTGCATGCTGGGAAGGTCTCGTCCTGCATGGCCACCGTGCTGTTGCTGCCCAGCACAGTGACGGCCAGCTCATGCTGCCGCTCGTGGGTCTGCTGGTACCACTCGTGCATCACCAGAGAGTCAAAGGTCGGGATCAAGGTCACCTATAAAAAGAAGAAGAAAGGAGACCATGAACCAAGCAGGCAAAAACATGAACAGACCATGCACTTTCGTTTTAAGAGCAAAATACAATTAGCCTTTGGTATCTGGTTTTACATTAGCACAACATCCACAAAAATGTCTAAGCAGTTTATTCCTCCCATGCTGAACTGACTCAATTAACCAGCCACAATGCTAGCTCAAGAATCATTATTTTCTGACCACTTCCTGTGCAGCAGGTATCCCTGCCACAAAACGTGTTTGCAGCCCAGAAGCTGCACAGAATGTAAACTAGGGACTAGGCGTTTATTCTCGCTGTGTCCTTGCAGGATAAAAAGGGTAGTTCTGCGAGGCTGCTGCTTTAATGAGCGAGGCAGTGCTGCCCTGACCTGCATGTTGCTGCCCCACAGAGCCTTGCCGTCCAGCAGTGCGTCCAGCAGGGGCCTCATGACGCTCTCCTTGAGGGGCTCGTCGCCGCTGATCACGTAGCAGGAGGAGCGTAGCCGGCGGAAGAACTCCACGTCGACGGAGGGGGCGCCGCGGCCCGAGGGCAGGTACGCCAGGTCCAGGTACACAGGGGTGCCGGCCGGGGGGGTCCTACTGCCCACAGAGCCTGGAAACAACCAGCAGCCAGTCAGATACCACAAAAAGGGACACTCTCTCTCGCATGCACACACACGTTACTGACTCACACAAAGAAGTTAGGCACATACCAGAAATAGACCTTAGGTCACACACACACACACACACACACACACACACACACACACAGGAAACTAATCTCACGAGGGGTTATCTATATAGAACATATGGTATATGGGGGTGGGGCAAGTTACCGTCCAATTGTGATCAGACATGTGCATCAAAATCATTATACTCTGGTTTTAAGAGATGTAAATTCTCTAGTTTTGCAAACTAAGAAAAAGGGCAAGAAAATACTCAAAGTACTAAAACCAACACACTTGCCTGCAGTGGAGGGCCTGCCGGGCGTGTTTCTGGTGTTTCTGGGTGCAGTGGGGCCGCTCGGAGCCCCTTTTGTTTTAGTGTTCTGGGGCGCAGCGCCTGCAGAGCTTGGCCTCCCCGTGCTCAGCTGCTTCTTCCCCTTGGTCGCGTCCCGTTTGCCGTTCTTCGCCTGCTGCTCGGCTTCGGGGTCCACCATACAGGTGCCGGGCTGGGGGGGCAGGGGAGGGAGGTCCTTCATGGGGGCTGGAGGGGGGTCCCGGGATGACAGGGCCCGATGGGAGGAGCGCGAAAGGGGGCGGTCCTGGGCAGGGAAGCTCTCGGAATCATCGTCCGAATCCAAGCCCCCGTCTGCAGTGATAGAGGGGCAGTCTTCAGTACCGGGAGGCACGTCTGAGTCGGACTGGGTGGGTAGAGACTCGCTGGCGGAAGTGGGCGGTGTCTCGCAGCCCTGGGGAGTTTTGCGATTGGCGCAGGACCGCCGCTCGGTTAGAGGCTTGGCCAGTTCCTGGGAAAGGTCGCTATCGTCAGAGAGCTCCCGAGGACTGGGGTTGACCAGGGCAGGGGAGAGCTGGTGTTCAAGGGATTTGGGGTGCTTGAACTCGCAGGGGGAGACCAGGCAGAGGTCAACGTCATGAGGGGGGAGCTCGGACAGAGGCAGGACACCATGGGGTGGAGGGATGCGCCCTTCCAAACCATCCCCGGGAGGACGGACATTGTGGGACGTCCTCAGAGGCAGCGTCATTCCCACCTTGGCTTCCGGGTCCACAGAGTAGTGGCCGTTAGAGTAGGGTCGGTCGCTCATCTCCTCTTGGGGAGACTCGCTCACCGGCGGCAGAACCTGCTCAAACGACACCGACAAAGACTCGTCCACTTCCGTGGAATGAGGGGAACCCACTTCGGCTGGGAAGGAGGAGGTGGTGATGGTGGAGGAGACATCAGGTATCATGTCCCTGAAGGGGCTAAGGGATAGGAAGCTGGATTGGTTGTATTGGGAGGAAGAAGAGTTTTCCATGCCAGACTTGGGGCAGCCGTACTCAGAATTCCTGCAAGAACCCAAAAGCTTTGCATCATCAAAGACCAGGCTGGAGATCTTACCTCCTAAACTGCTTTCCTCTCCAGAGCCCAGGGCATCCTCTACTGGGGACTGGTTGAAAGGCGTATGACCGGCACTAGCAGGACCTGAATCTGGAGGAGATACCATCTCCAGGGTCTTCTCATCCGAACTGGCACATGGGTCCTCCTGGCCGTTCTTTAGAAATCCGTCCTTCAGGCCTCCCTCTAGTAGCATGTACTCTGTAGGGGTCAGGTCGAAGTTCACACTACGGTCGCTCTTCGGGGTCTTTGCTAGTGGAGAAGGGGGGCCCAGGCTTTTGATGGGGTTGGGGATGGCCTCCATATTGCGGAACTTCTCTGGGCTTTCAAACTCTTCCTCTCCTGTCGTTTCTCCTTCGTTTTGGTGATTAGTTCCATTGTCCTCGGGTGACCAATCGTGCTGGCTTTCTGTCCCGGTGATCCCTTCATCTGTCGACTCTCCCTTGGGTTTATTTCCAGCATCTCCACCCTGCTCCCTTTTGCTCTCCTCTTTAAGCTTCTCAAACTCTGCAGTCATGTCCTCAGGAGTGGACATCTTGGAACGTTCTGCATCACCTTCTGAAGGGCCAGCTGCTGGCTGGCTCTTGGGATCAGACTCCTTCTTAAGGGTCTTTGGTTTTGCACCTTTGGCCAGAGGTGTAGCTTTCCCTGTGGCTCCATCCTTCTTCAGTGTACCTGCTTTACCCGGTAGCTTCTTTGGGTCTGCTGCGGCAGCTGTACCACCCATGGATTTCTTGACCTCTTTGGCTGGCTGCTTGGTCACTTTTTTCTCCTCTGCTTTCACATCCTTTTTGACTTCCTTCTTGGGTTCCACCTTGAGGTCTTTCTTCAGTTTTGTGCTGAAGTCCTTCTTCACTAGTTCTTTCTTCCCCTCCTTTTTCTCCCCATTGTCATCTTTCTTAGCAGGGACTTTCTCTTCCTTTTTCTTGCCCTCCTTTTTATCATCTTTTGAGGGATCCTTTTTGGCTGCTGGCTTCTCCTTTGTAGACTTTGGCTTCACGTCAGCTTTTAGTTTGTCATCCCCTTCCTTCCCGACTGCCCCCTCTTTTGGCAAGTCGCTCGATGCAGTTTTGCCTTTTTCCTTACCTTTTGTCTCTGGTTTCTTCTGAACCAATTTATCCTTCAGTGTACCGCTACCAGATCTTGAATCTCTCTGACCAGACTTAAGACTCTCTCTGCTCTCCGTCCTCTTGGGTTGTTTGTCGGATTTGGGGGCATCCAGATCTTTCTGGCTCACCACTGGATGCTTGAGACACTCCAGGTGCTTCATCTTTTCTAGGCCTTCCAAGATCTTGCCTTGAGGTGTGCAGCCGGGGAAGAGAACACGGATGATCTTTTCCAAAGGATTAGCAGGGTGCCAGATCAAAAGAGCACAGATGGAAGCCAGACACTCGGAGTCTTTGGGGGAACCGTTCCCGGGCCAGTTCTGCATCAAGGCTTCTAGTTCCTTGCTGCCCTTAACAGGATTGAGAACGTACATCTCCAGGCGGCCCACCCCCATCTTCTGGAAAAGGATGACTGGCTCCACCACTGCAGCGTTGGTCCGACAGAGAGGTTCTGGACGAATACCCAACCTGTCCAGGTGCTGTAAGGTCAGCGCCACTTGATCGCAGCTCCTCAGCACTTTTGGATTGTTCTCTATGGTCTTGAGCCTCTCGGGGGCATTGAGAAACACCACCCCCAGCTCAGGGGAGATCAGATTCTTCAGCCAGTCCTCGTTGCTCTGGGATCCTGCGGACTGATCTTCCTCCACCTCTGCAGTCTTCCTCTGCAGAAAGCTGTTGATCCCAGGCAGGTTGTCAACGCCGATGTGGGTCAGTAGTACAGCGTCTATCCTGTCTAAATGACGCACCAGTTTCCAAAAGCAGGACTTGGGATCCGAGCCCCCGTTGACCAGGACGTTAAATCCGTTAACTGCGAAAAAGGCAGAGTCCCCCCTCCCGCCTGGGAAGATGTAGCAGCATGGCCTGGAAAGCTTCAGGAAGCCCACCGTGTTGGGCTGCTCCAAGAGCTCGAAGGGAGAGCGGGGTTCGAGGGACTCCGAGAGGTATTCTGTGAACTCCTGCAGCCCCTCCATCTCGGGGAGGATGGCAGGGGGGTTGGATTTGATCTCGATGAAGTCTTGGAGGTTGTGTTTCTCCAGCACAGAGTTATTCCAGTCCCCACAGTCCGGACAAGCCAGAGTGAGACTGGCTTTGTGTGTGGGGTCGGCTGAGCTCAGCAACTCGCCAATCTGAGGGGGGCAGAAACAAAACCAGGTCAGGAACATAAACCCACGCCACAGCTGTAAATTCTAAATTTGAGCCAACAGAAAATGTTGATGACAGTGACGTATATTGACAGTTACTACAGATCAGAACATGTTCTCAAGATACACCGCCAACTTAAATAGCTTCAAAATGCAGGGATGGAAATAACAGTTTCACCCCTTCCAGGTTTTGCTGCTTGATTAGCCATAATGTATAGGTAAAGCTCAGATGTGCCTTATTAAACTCAAAGTAAAACCAGTAATGGATCAAACTGCTATGCAATGGGAGTCTTATTTCCAGCCCTGCATTGTACTGTTTCCTACACATTTCAATAGTTATACTGTATCAATATTAAAAGGAATTAAAAGCATGGGCTGATACTGACCTCTTTGTCTGCGAAGATCTGAATGAAATCCTGGAGTGAAAAGCAGCCTGTTTGCAACACGAGGTCCCCAGTGTCCTCCACACACTGACCCGCAAGAACCAGCAGCTTGTGTCGTGAAACATCAGAGATCAGTCTCCGGACCTGCAGGGAAAGAGGTGGCTTATTTATTCACCTACAGCAGGGCTGTGCAACCGACAGCTCTTTAGCCATGTGTCGCTTATTGAGCGCCACAGTATGGCTCTCTTCATTTAGAGGTGCAGACTGGATGATGAGCAGAAAATGGACACAGGGCCTCACCTCTGAGCACACAAAGTCATCCGAAGGGTTAACGACGACCTGCGTCTCAAGCACATCCCCGCTGTGGTGGAGGGTCCTCTGTCCTGGAAAACAAAGGGAGACAAGGGAACGGATCAGCATGAACAATACTGTGGTCTGCACAGAGTGAGCAAAGAATCAAACACTGGCTTCTGCAAAAACATTCCAATTAAGTGACTGATTCTAAATCTGACCACGGAATCCGACTTCATATCTATAATTTATACTGACTCAGGGCTTGAATATCTGCTGGCTGCCTCGCCGAAATTCATATAGAGCGTTCCTGTAATGACCCAAACAACATATTTGTGAATTGGTCCAGTACAAATCATTCTGTACAGAGAAAAAGGGAACGCTACGGCTTTCAGGAGAAACAGCAGAGGGAGACAAGAGTCAGGTACCCGAGCAGCGGCGCGTATCCAGTGAGGAACAGCGAGCCAGCGCAGCATGAACACACAACACCACGCCTTAGTAACAAGAGAGAGGGAGAGGGGAGAGCTTTGATTTGAAAGATTACAGCTTACAGTAATACAAAGCTACAAGGTTAAAATGACAGCTGGTTAAAAGAAAAATATAAATAAATAAATAAATAAAATAAATAATCTGTCCGCCCCGTGACAAGCCCATCACAGCATACAGCTCTACTTGTTTATGAGCCTGTTTGAATGGGTCACGTTTACAGTAACATTGCTTGAATATGACATTTGCAACCTCCCATTTACAAAGCAGCAGCATTCCCATTCAGCTCAGAATGAGTGTCTCAAGCTAAAACTACGCTTTGGGTAGGGGTGTGAACAAACTGAATAGCCTGATTTCAGATAAGAGCCCAAGAGAGCTAGAGGGGCTGAGAATCCCTCCCCTCCAATACCTCAAATCACACCAAAACAGAAACTGCAACACTGACGAAGATTATTATGTCAAATCAGATCTTCACCTCACTTGGTTTCCTGACCTACGACTTCATGTTAAAGTGATACTGAGAACTATAGCAAGACCCAGGTTTAAAACCTCTGCCCTTAGGATAAACACACTTAAAAACCTCTGCCTGGATCTCACAGCCTGGGACTACAGTAGCTGAAATCGATCGCTTGCATTAACGAGCACTGGGGAAGCCTCATCCCCTTTCTCATCACGCAGAGAATTAGCATCCTGCATTATTTAATAAACCTTTTACCAACCTCATATCGGTCACAGCAGTGCGCAGGCTTCTCCGCTCCCTGGCAAAGACGAAGAGCTTACTGAGAGAGCGTCAAGGGGTGCGCAGCGCTCGAGAACAGCAGCATCTTACTGGATTACAGCCCTGTTAAGAAGGGAGCTGCACACAGTGTGGTAGAAGCAGATGGCTCGGGCGCTGGATTACCTGACAAGCCCAGGAGGCAGCGTGTTGCTGCGATACATCACGCTCCAGAGTGGAGGAAGAACCAATCAATCAACGCCCCGCAAGCAACGGCAAGACCATATAAACCCTGTCACCTCTGGAACCAATTTTCAATGCCTCCAGCGTGCCCCTGTGCCACACTGGTAACTTTTAAACCCCTGTGACCGATACACTCCGCTGTGACTCTGAACAAAACTTGGTGCGGAAGACACAAGGTGCTTGAAGATAGTCCTTAAGCCAGGATCAAAGGTAGGGAGCAGAGCAGCTCAGTCATTTAGTGTGGCCTAGTGGTTAGAGCAGAGGAACGGAGAGGGAGGCATGTAGTGTGGCTTCGCGGACAGGGCTGAGGGACTGGGAGGGATGCAGTATGGTCTAGTGATTAAAGGCAATAGACCTGAAGGCAGTGCAGTCTAGAGGTTTAGAGCAGGAGGCTTAATTATTTAGCTATCAGAGCCTCCTTAAAATTAGTGGGTTTCAATGGTTTCCCAATCCACTCAATTGTTTTGCTTGCAGGATAGATGCTAGAGAAAGTTAACCCTTTAATCCCCAAACGTATGACCCAAGTTGTCCGTTCCCAGCCACAACAGGAGGTCACCAATCTGCAAGCATACTGCGTCTGCCTTCTCCATAGTTACTGTGGATTTAAAAGGGAGCGCAGTACAGGACACAGACGATTCCTGATGCAGAGGGAAACGCTGGAAATGAAGGACTCCCAAGGGAAAGGCAGGTAAGAAAAGCAAATAAAGGCAGAACACATCTCCATGTTTACAAATCCAAAACGCTGGCTTCACCGTTCCAATCAGGAACCTTTGAACTTCTGTTTCCTGAAGCTATGTGTTTTGGGGGGGGAAGTAATAAGAGCGACACAGCTGTGTAGGAAATAGTGAATCTGGAAAACAAACAAGAACTTAAGAACGAGGGATTTAGTTCCACAATTTGGGGAGACATTTTCTTTAATATTTTTTGTATTTCTTTAAAATTGGCCCACAGATCTTACTCAGGCTCATAACCCTTCTCACTGCAGACCAGCAGTTTATTTATTTCTTCAACGCCGAGCTCCTCCAACCAACCACTTTCCACACTGCAGCCACAGAAACCACGAACCACAATACAGTTCAGACAAGCGCAACACCCACAGTGTTCCTTTTATCAATGTTAAACTAACTGACAGAAAAACTGGTTCCTAAACAAATTCAGACCCACCTGTTCAGGATGTAATCTCTGTAAACTGAAGCACTTTTTGTTAAGCTCCTCTCAAAGATTCATTTTCAGTCAAGGTTACCGTAGTCAGCCTTGGGAGAGGGGGAGGCAGTTCACAGCTGGACACACCCCCCCACTTCCTCAACATCTCAACACAACTTCCTTCCTCTGTAGGCCCGAGGCCTGCTGACTAAGCTGGTTGCCATGACAATCAGGCCTACAGATACTGCCCTGAAACCAAATAGGTATACCTAAAACATGCATTGTCTATAAGCTTCCCTTAAAATCCCTTTTAACGGAGTTGGACAGAATTAAAAAGCTTTAGTTGTAGGGTAGAAAGGTATAGGCTTATTATACCATATAAATGTTTTAAACAATGTGTCTTCCAAAACCATTTTACATTCAAAAACTTCAGGGAGAGAGAGAGATGATTTCCTCCCCTGACTTTTTCAGAGAAAATGACATTAATAAAGAAATCACTAAATCACAGTAACTGCATTAGGTGGCTACCTGTAGCTGCAATACTGATTATATTCAGGGCTTCTGATTTTCGGTTTTAACTGATAAAACACCCCCGATACAAAAAAAATGAAATCGGTGGATAGCGAAAAAACACCAGAAAAACTGTGAAAATGATTAATCAATTCACGCTGACTTTACCCTTTTCCCATTAAAAAGATAAAACCTACTACAAAAATAAATACATTTCCCAGTGCTGCTGGGCAATGTCCCGCCTTCCTGACTTGTATCTATCATTGATTCGTTCTGAATACTTTAAACCCGCCCCAACTACAGAGTGACAGCACATTCCTACATTTCTATTGGAGACTCTGCTTGCAAGATTTAAAAAGAGATTACAATCAGGATGGAGGCTTGTTAGCGGGATTTAAAGCTGTATTACAGTTAAGATACAGCAGATTTAAAACAGAATTGTGGCAAAATGTAAAAAAATGTCTACAAACAAAAACCCCACAAGAATGTGCCCGTGACCATAGGGATTTCATTGTGGAAGACAACAAAGGAAAGAATGTACAACTTAAGTGTGCAAGTACTGTCGAGTTACTACTATACATATTTTGACAGAAAAAAAACGCTCAAGCATTTTGGAAAGTAACCGAAAACACTAATTTCATACAGTATATGTATGAAGGGAGGTGCATTTACTGTGCATGTGTTGAAATGAGTTGTATTGCCTGATTACTTTGTTGCTACGTTGTCGGCATATTGATGAAATTCAAGTGTAAGGAGTCCTATGTATTCTAGTACCGGGCTGTAATAAACCAGCACACTAATTGAGAACTCTGCGTATGTTTTGTGGGGGCTGGCAGCAGGCCGGATTTCTAGCTTTAGTTTATTGCTGACACAAAATCTGCATGACATTTTAAACTAGAATCGCTGCCTCATCAGAAACTTTAAAAATGCTGCCACACATCAGTGACTTTGAACCCAACATGCGGAAAAAATAACTGCAAATTCAAAAACTACAAGCTGCAGTTCCACTCAGACGTGATTTTCCCACATACAGTCGACCGCTGCGACAAGGTTAAATATCTCAATACATTTCTCCATTGAGTCTCATTGTAAATACACTGGTATGTGTAATGCAGTCATACTGTATTGCTTCCATTGTTTCACACTCTGTAGGGAGTATCATACTGTATACCCCTGAGCCCGTCACATCCTGTGCAGTCTGTTCTGGGTACCTCTCCATTTCACAGGGGGGGGTGACTCTCTAAAGAGTCTTTTCATATTCATTTGATCCGATGGAATTCCTCGGATAACCAACCTTTCCCAAGAACAATCCACGGTTGGAATTGCATACTCATAAGCACGTCTATTAAAAATGGGGAGGGGGGGAGCAATGGAAGATTTCATATTGAATTCCAGTCATCTGGGCTTTGGTGAATAAACTATGCACCACACAAAGCTACACTTGGTACAGTAAAAGTGCACGGAGCAGTCGCATGGTTTCTTATCTTTCATAGATATTTCAGAAGCAGGTAGCCTTTCTCTTCTTACAGAGGAATGGGCGTCTCCCCATCAGCACAGACATTTTTAATCTCTTACACAAACTGCCTGACTCCAGGAGTCTCTTGCCAGCACCTGCTGGATTAGAAATGACGTTTCTGTTTAATAACCCTGAAGGATTTCCCTGCTGTAGCCAATGGTTCTTCAGGACACCATCAAAACATCTCCCTAGTCCAGGAGCCACCTCCTGCCACAGGCTTCCAACCCCTTCCTGACACGCTGCCCACAGCACCTTGCTTGCACAGATGCAGTTTCAATTCACCTGAATCTGTGTAGTCTTATACAGTGCTTGTGTACAGCTGCATCTGTGACGTGGACAAAGCCCTCGATCTGTAATCTTCAGTCCAGGAGAACACTGGTACTGGCACAACCATCCCTTGAGGGACAGTGGGTTAAGCAATGGTTTCCAGTCCAGATCTCCCATAATGTATTATTGTTCTTTCATATACAATTGTATATCAGTAACATACATCTCCCTCCATGCTGTAAACAAAAACGAGAGCTCTCTGTATGATGAAAAAAGTCAAACCCCATGACCTACATCCACTGTACCAAAACATAAAATTCAAGTCTGGTATATTGACAGACTCCTCAATATGATTACAGATTCTGATATACTCAATAACTTGACCTTCATAAAGGTCCTCACCGAGTTTCATTACAATTGGATAAGTGGTTCACTAGATATGATTGTAAAATGTTTAGGAGATGAAAATCTCTAACATGTGAAATGTGTCATGGAAGGGCTCCAATAAAATAAAACTGTGTTCCGGTGCAGATTTTGCACAGCTGGGGAGTTGATTGTCAATCTTGTGTGTGCCTCTTGTCCGAGCACTTCCACTAGTGACAAGACTGCAATAACCTCAAGACTACTGATAAGATTTTAAAGAAAGTTATCCTTTGGAATGAACCAATATAAAACCCAATTGAATGACATGAGAAAACAGGCTGCTGTCACTTTAACAATGATCCGAGACTCGGCAGCAGAGACAGCTGGGCCAGTTGGACTGCGAGATTTCCAGCAGGCCCAGAGAAACCCGAGCCCCCTCACTCCCACTCGGGAAGCAGCTGGATCCAGGCTCTCGAGTCCCCCCGCGATACATTTCATCACTGCAGGGATGCCAGAGGCACGGCACAGACAAAGAGACTACTGTCACATTCCAGGAGAGCCCAGCCGGCCGCAGCCGCTCAGACAGCCCTGCAGGAGCAATCCTCTCCACGCAGGGGTTAATCCAGGCACAGGAAGCCAGGGATGTGCCGACAGCAGCCTGGGCAACAGCTGGACAACCAGGAATAGAGATGGGCAGCTTTGTGGCTGCAGCTGAGGGACGTTAATGAAGGTCTGAGATGGGGCGACACCGGCCGTGACAACACGCCAATCTTACTCCAGATAAGGCTACAAGCGGGAGGCATTGTGACCTAGTTGTTAGAGCCATGGGGCTGGGTGGCAGGCAGGCAGTGAGGGTTTGAACTGAAGGACTGGGTTGGAAGCAGTGTAGCCTCTGGGTAAAAGCTGATGGACTTGAGAGGGAAGCAGCGTGGCTTAGAAAGGAGTTCAGAGGGACGGAGAGGCAGGCGGTATTGGCAAGTGGTTACAGCCAAGGAATCCACAGGTCGACAGGCTCACGGTTCTCTTTGGTTCAAAGTGCTGTGTTCACTCAAAAGGAGGCCAACCTTGCATAAATATCTTCAAATAATAAACCAATATTAGCAGTTGAGTTTATCTGGGTTCACTCCTGCCAAGGATCACAGCCCTGCAGATTCAACAGAGTCCCCATTGTGGGCGTCGGCAGACAGACGGCATCACCGTGCAATCCGTTCCAGGCTGTTTTCATTCTTTTACAGCCTCTGTCAACGCAGCTGAACAGGGACCTGAAGGGCTCTGTTGTTAACAGGCAGTCAGAAGCAAAACATTGCAGGCTATTTATATTGCGTCTGAAGAAAAAGCCCGTTTTAAAATATTTTCTTATAAAACAGCGGCAGGCCAAGGCTAGTGCTGAACCAGAAAACTCTGCTCAGATTTCCTGAAAACCCGGAGACCGTTGTAAACGCCCCAGTTCCGTCCCAGGACTGCTGTTTTAATCCGGGTATGAATTAAGATTTCATTTAAAGATCTGTTCTTTTTGCGGACTGCGTAACAATCCATTTTATTGTGGTAGATAGATAGTCAATCATTAACTTCCTTGCAGGAAAGTAAACCACAGTTTGCCGTTACTCCCCTGGTATCTCACAATGCCAAACCGCTAACCTACAGCAGGAGCTGTGGTCGAAACCAAGCTGCCTGCGATAACATGTCACATATAAAACGCATTGAAGTCCGAAAAATAAAACGCAGTATTGTGCTCTACGAAAGTGCAAATTTTAATTTGTTAGGGTACAGGGTTTAAATATAAACACCACATTACAAGCATCAATACATTGTTCTATCATAACTGGACTGAAAGCGGTTTCTATAACAAATAGAAGGTGTCAGATCAGTACTGTAATGACAAATGATATCGCCACGGGAACATTCATACAGCGTCCATACAATCTGCTGGCGATGATGACCCACTATGAACACAGTGCCCATTAACAACAAGACTTATCACTTGCTATCACACGGTTAGCCCTGGGGCATCATCTAATGGCTTTCTGAATGATCCCAGTGTTTTAGTTGCTACAACAACCTCACCAGTAACCAGTAAACTATTCACTGCATCTCCTACTCCCCTTACCTCCTCTTTAACTTCCCCTCAGCCGAGGGACAGTGTGTGGTCTGGCGAAGTGGACAGAGCTCAGGAGCTAGGAGCATTTTCAGAATACTGCTCAGGGATGGAAATCAGACTCCCATTGCATAGCAGTTTGATCCATTCCTGGTTTTACTTTGCGTTTATGAAAACATTTGAGCTTTTTACTGTACATACACACTTAGGCTAATCAAGCTTGTAGTAACGCCTGGAATGGATGAAACTGCAATGCAACCGGAGTCTTAATTCCATCCCTGCTGTTGAGAGCATGAGACTGCCTCCTGAGGAGTTCAGACACTTTGTTCAGTTCTTTCATCATAGCCCCTCTGCCATGTTAATGGAGTGTCCCTGAGGTAAAGTGCTACAGCACACCAGACTGCAGCGACTCAATACAATTCTCCCTTAAACCTGACATCCAATACCCAACAACACAAAAAAATAAAATCAATGTTGAGTAACATGACACAGCCACAGATAATGAAACGTTCAGAAATATAGCTACCGATTTGCTCAGCCAATCCTCCAGTGCAAATCTGACTATTCACAGAAATATGTAGCAAATGCATTCATTTCAAGCCAGTTTGCATGCACATGCATCCATTTCGAACACAACAAGTTATCTGAAACCTAAAGACTTCTGTCTTGGGAAAATGAGCTGCGAGTGCACACTGGTGTGACTTCCAGTGTTAGGAAAACTCCCTTTCAGCTCAGTCTGAGATGGGACACTGTGTTAAACCCTTTGGTAAGAACTTGTTTTGGACGCCAAGATCCTTGAAGCTGTAATCACATAAAAAAAAAAAAAAATTTAAATACCACCACTGTCTTTAAATATTACATTGTGCTGGACCAATGCCAATGGCATCATATGTTTGAGGCAATAACAGACTACCTGTATACACCAGTGAAGCAAGGCATTACTTGCAAAATGGATTTGTAATGGGTTTAATACAATGCACTGAAGGGATCCAAATTAGACCGAACCTCTAAACTTAGAGGCACATCGGAGTGAATGTATAGTATAGTGCATGTTTGTGCCTGCGTCTCGGCTATGCTGCAGTCAGCAGCTCAGGGACAGGAGCTGGCAGGCTGGCTAGCGAGTCCCAGCTGCTTGCTTACTCCTCTCCTCTCAGCTCTGTTATTTTTTTCTTCCATGTGCTCCAGTCCTGGGGGACCCTCAAGGCAGCCAGCGCTATCAAAGTGACATGTTTACATCGAGAGAGGGCAAAAACAGCACTATACCTTTCAGAGCGTCATACACGATTCAAATCACTTTCCAAAAGTAACATTGCACATTGTGTGTGGATACACACACGCACACACGTTTGTTGCATACAGTATTCCTTCGAATTTAAGAAGCTCTTTTGTTTTACAATCTTTTGCTTCTCAGATAGCCTGCGTCTTAACTTCGAGTACTGTACAGTCATGTGTGTATTAAAATCGCCAAACAAAAGACGTCACTGCCCGAATACACAAACAGAAATGTGACACTGCTGAGAAAAAACAAACCCAGCTTCCTGTGGAATACCAGAAGAAACGTTTACAATTTCAGCGTTTCTAACAAACAGTACCAGCTTGGACAGATCGGAAATGCTGATCAGACCCCTGTGTTTTTGACATGCCCAGCAGTGTTCAGTGCTGGTGTGGTTGCTGGGTTACATGTTGCCTGATGCCATGGAGTGTTGAGTCATGCTCGCTGTACCAGGATGTGTGATGCCGTGAGTGAGTGAGGGGTGTGTACGACAGAGACGCCATCTGATGTATTATACAGTGCGCAGCACAAAAAACAAGCTCAGTGGTTAATCTACAACAACACTGTTTCGTGTCAGTTTTGTACGATACAACAGCGTAATTGAGGTTGTATCTTTGTAAATGCATATTTACTTGATGTTTCATTTTTTCCTCGAATTGAGGATGGTAAATTTGGGCTGCGTCTTAAATTCGAAGGAATACAGTAATTTGGGAGTTCACTGAACTAGTGTCTGCCATCTTCAGTTCCCCTGGGGCTCTGATTACATCTGTATAAATGCCATGACATGCAGCTCTATTCATATTTGAACGCGTGTGCAGTCAGGGCAAGAGCTCTGTAATAAACAGATTATCTTAAGAGGCTTGTTAAAAGATAATCCGTTAATTACAAATGGGTTTACTGCTAAAGGCAAAAGAATTTTCCACCTATTACATTTTTGGTAAAAAATTAAAAAGTTATACAGGTATTCCGAGCATCAAGGTTTACATTAATTGAAATCTCTTTGGTATCTATCTCCAGCCAGCATTTTTTCTCTTAATACAGGTCAGCTTGGGCTAGCCCTGCTCCACCAACTCCAGTTTCTCATGGATTTGACAAACCAACAACGCAAGATGAACCAAAACACTGCGATACTTTGCATACCTTAAAAAGGCTATATGCTACCATATGGAAACAACGCTGCATGGATTAGTCAAAACCCGGGTGTTTCTTTGAAGCTTTATTTCTTCATACCCTTTGCTTTCCAAGGATGTCAAACAAACATGAAAACGCTGAAACAGCAACAATTCAATCAAAGAAGCTACTGGCTATGGAGAGACTGCGCAGCAAAAACAAACACATACAAAACATTCAGCTTCCAAAATAGAAACGGAGTGCACACAAAGAGGGTCCTCCTAATCGATGGTGAAAATGGATGAATTTGTATAAAATCATTTTTATCGGATTATACCCCAATGTAATCCGTAAGATTTATATTGAAAACGTAAGATCTCCTATGGTAAGGGAGTCTGAAAGGCCCATTTGTATACTTGCAAGTATTGGGTTTGCATACAGTACCCCGTTACAGTTGTTACTTGTACCAAGAATAGCATCTTATCCACAAATCCGCATGGATAGTTCATCTTAACAGGACACAAGATATAGCCTTCAACAGCCAGCCAAATCGGGCACAAGGAATTACATTGACAGAAAGCAGAACAAACTTATTGTAACAATTAAAACAAATTCAGATTAACTGTACAGCCTTCAATATGGCAGCCAATCCACAGTAAAACAAAACAAAACACACCCCCACAGGTCACGGTGAGCTATGCTCACAAAATGTGGAGAGATTGTTGGAGCAAACATCCCTGCAAAGTGTAATCACATTCCAAAGCACAATCCCACTTGCATGTGAAATGTCTTTGACCCGGGAAGATGAGAGATGTTTTACCTTTGACCTCCTCGCAGAAGGAGGCGGAGTGGCGCGACACGAAGAGCTTGAGCTGCTCGTCCAGGTTGCAGGCGGTCAGCTCCACGTCCCACGAACGGATCCCTGGAGGAGGAGAGAGACGGGGGCGTTAGAGACAGAGAGAGCTACACACTGAACCAATACTTTACACTCAGCACAGAAACCAGCAACTCCAGTAAATGGAGACGGGCTTAGGACAGAGGGTAGGAGACACTTCTTTACATGAAGAGTGCAACCAAGACACGCTGCTGATGTGCTGAATCATCCTGCAAGACCGGACTTGACAAAGCTTTGAAACACACTTAATCACAATTACAATTATATTGTGTTCAATTACAATTAGTTACAATTATGCTGCCGTAACTGCAATTATTAATTACTACTTTTTAAGTGTAATCACAGGTACAAATACAGAAACACACCTATATAACTTATGGGGTCACTAAAAGTGGTTGAAAATACGAGAATACTGATTGCTCCATGCAAAACACAACATGGAACTGCAGTGTGGAGTAGTGGTTAGGGCTCTGAACTCTTGACCGGAGGGTCGTGGGTTCAATCCCAGGTGGGGGGACACTGCTGCTGTACCCTTGAGCAAGGTACTTTACCTAGATTGCTCCAGTAAAAAACCCAACTTTATAAATGGGTAATTGTATGTAAAAATAATGTGTAAAAAATAATGTAATGTAAAAATAATGTGATATCTTGTAACAATTGTAAGTCGCCCTGGATAAGGAGACAAGCCAAAGGCCTCAGACCCAGGCTTCCAATGGCAAACGGCATGAGAACTATGCATTAATGAATTACCCATCCAGGTTGGGTGTCAGGAACTCGCTGCTGGGAATACAGAATTCTGTAGCCGCTCCCCCAGCTGGGAATGCAGCAGGCAGGGTCAGTGCTTCAACAAACATCCGCTCTGCAAGCAGATTGCAGCCATTCTTTAATAGCAGGATCCAGCAGACAGTCAGTCAATGCCAGCTACAGCTACAGTCCAGCAATCCTCCCATCAGCGAGGCAGTCAGACAGACAGGCCCTGTCAGCTCTATACTGTTTAATCACATGAAATATTCCACCCCCCCCCCCTTAATTCAATAATTTGGATTCATCTCAAAAGGACAAAGCTGCTGCAACTCGACTTCCTTTACCATCTTATCTGTCATCCCCCGCCACTACAAGAGGATTTAAAACGAACAATAATTAGACATGGCTGGAAGAGACGGCAGGATCAATTAAACAAATTAAAAGACCCAAAGGAGTCTGCTCGTCAGAGTTTCCTCAACTCTAGGTGGTCACAAGACTAAAGAACCAGCCTTTAATGGAAAAGCTGCTGAGTGCCTCACAAAAACGTAGCATCCAGGGTCAGACTGCAATTCCACGGGTCGCCATACAGACCAAACTACACAATGTTGTAAAAGACTAGAATATACCCTGCATCCACAACTCCACCCCAAGAATGACCGGTTGTGTGTGTGACTGGAAGCCTCGGCTACAGGGTTAACAGGAGAGAATTCACTCACTGTGCCGGCAGATCACAATCCCCAGGCAGCAGGAAGATGAACTGTTCAGGCACAGAATGAGTTGCATCGCTGCTGCGTTCTTCACTATTGGCTTTTAAACAGCAGGAAAAGCATTCCCGAGACCAGATCACCTTATAAGGTCCCCTGTCAGTTTCACCAGCACCCTGCCATTGATGCTTCACACAGTACCTCTTTCAAACTGGATTTTTTTTATGTAACATGGTGCTACTGAATCAAGTTTTCCAGTGTTCGGTAGAGAATTTTTTTTTTCTTTGATAAACCATTCAGCAGAAAAAGAGAAATAGGGTGATTCACAAAGCAGTTCAGAGACTAACGATACACAAATTAAATTTCTAGAAGACTGCATTCTGCTTTGGTTGCAATAAAATAATATTAAAAAAATACAACCACACACTTCATTTCAGCATTAGCTTCCAGTTTATCCATTTGCCTGGGAAATTAAAAGCTGCAAATGAAATCAAACCCAGAAAAGGTCTCTCTTCAGCTGCTCCTGGAATCTGTGCATTCTGGGGCCTGCCTGCAATTGGAGTTGTTTAAATGGTCTCCTGAACTCTGCAGCACTGCTCAGTACTGGAAGACAACGCCCGAGGACTCTGCACTTTCCAGCCAGTGATATTATTGCTAGTGCGGATAAGAGGTAAGGATTTGAAAGCATTTGTTAGCCTTGCTGTGAGTAGTAAGTGTAACGTGATTAATGTGCCAGTGAGACGTGCCTGGAATCAGCAAGAGGCTGCTTGCAAAGAGATCCTCGGACTTTCCAATCCGTCAATACTCTGCGTCTCTCTCTCTCACCAGCAGGGAAGCTTTGAACTTCAAAAAGAAGATGAGAAGCTCCAGCTTTCTGAACAAGGCAGGCAACCTTTCAGTAGACTCTGCCTTTGTGACTGCAAACATCAGCAGCCACAAAGAATGACAAAAACTCAAAAGATCTCTCTTCTTCCTATCAGGAGTCCCTTTTTATCAATCCTATTGCTTTGCCCCCCCCCCCAGCTAAAGCAATCAAAGGGCGTATTTACAACAAAATGCATTATCCACAGGATATTACTCTGAGAACACTTGGCCAGTACTGAATTGTACTGAATGTATGTTCAATTTCTAATATATATTTCAAGCCTGTTTAATATCACGTGATGTTTTCGATTCTGTTTCTGCTTGGATGTATTTTTTATTTCATTTTTTTTTTTACTAACTATTACAGCAAACACTGCTTTTGAAAAGGCAGACTGTGGGGAAACGAGGCAGGGGAGCACAGTAGTGTTGCATAGGCTTCAGTGCACAATGCTTTACCAATGGGCTTCAGTGCACAGCATAACACTAATGTAGATGATATAAAGTATCCCTTTAATGCAATTCACATTTCTTGGAAGTGTCGTGCGTCACAAGGCAAAATTGAATTGCATTAAAAAATAAATGAGGCTGCTTATCACTGCTGCATCCAAATCAAAAGACTCTAAAGCAGTTGAACTATTTCAATGCAGACAAATTGCAGTCTGCAGTTTCGCAATACAACGGACTACAAAAAGGAGCACTGCGTCTTTAAGACAGACAGCCCCCTTTGTTTCCTCAGCAGCCGGTGGCGATGAATCACACTGTCGCTGCAGCTCATCATCTTCCCTGTTGAAGGTGTTTGTCTGAGATTACAAGCAGAGAGTCCGGGTTTACATTAAGACCCAGAGCTCTAATCCAGTCCTCACTGCACATCCCTTCCAGCTGTGGTGCTACTGTGTGGAGCAGCGTGATCTCAGAGCAGAGAGACTGAGGTCATTGTTTATATATGGAACTCTAACACACTGGAGGTGATTTAGATTTATAAATCCAATTAGCACCCCCACCCCGCCCCCGATTTTACTGCGGGCACCGTCTCACAGTCTGCATGGTGCAAAAGACAGAGTTTCAATATTGTTCCTGGAATTTCTGAATCATTCCAGACAATCTTGTTTTAATGCAAAGAAGCATTAAACTCACAAAGCACTGTCCGGCAAACGTAGAGGACATTATCCATTTGAGCCACTCCGCTCTCATTCAAATACGTGTACAACATTGGAGCAGCATGTGACTGGCAACACATTGTCAGATAGCCAGTAATCAAGGGATCTGAGGCAACACAAGCCCCAGTCATACAGCACGTATTCATCTGTCTCAATACATCTTGGAAGCTTGCGTATGTTACTGTTGATTCTGCATACTTGGTGTTAAATACATATTAAAGCCCTGGATGTCACCCAGATGAGTGAAGACAGCAAGCCTGTGTACACTACAGTGCATGCAATGGATGCTTTAAAGGCTGTACAAAATGTACTTAAAAAAAACAAACATGATATCGTCTTTCTGAAAGGGAAGGGGTTTTCTGTCACTAATCTTTCTTAACCACACAGACCGTTCTGAGCGCTCAGCTGTTCTAGTGCTGTAACGAAGGGTAAATATACGGCTACACAGCTATTGAACAAATTAGTACATTGGGGCAGGTTATTAAAACTGGACGTTTGCACCTTAGAAGACACATGCAGCTGAACACTGTGTGTGTTATTAATATCACAGAATCATCGTGTGCTCAGTGTGTCGTGTGCTCTACTGGGTCTCTCCAATGCAAGAATCCACTGAGGCCTGGTCTCATCCCTTGCACCATCTGCACGGCAGTCGGCTGCCACAAACCCACTCCCAGCAGCCTCTTCCCGGGCTCAATTCCTCAAGTGCACCCCACCACCCCCCCCAAAAACCAGGAACCATCTGGTTTCGATCTGTATCTTGCTTGTCATCACCCACACAAAAGGGAAGCAAGGTCTATGGTCTTGGAAAAGGGTTCTGGAAACAGACACATTCCTCCATGTGGGGGACGTGGGTTACACAGCTCTGCCCTGGCACCCTCCATCGCATGTGCTTCATGTACCATCAACCACAGACACAGGAAAGACGGACACAGTAAGAGCTTCATTCACAGCAAGATGAACAACCTCTTAAGAAATGCTTTATGCAATTTCCTGAAGAGTTCTTATCTGTTTGAAAAGGACGATTCACATCGCGCTCTGTGCTGTGTTTATACCCGTCATCGTCTTCGTAGACACAACAGCTCATCTGCCCCCACTTAAAACACCTTGCAAAATGCAAACGGCAATACTCAGTCCTGGGGCACATTATTCCAGATGCTTACTGCTTTTCTCGTCTTCATACTGTTTCGTATTTACTCTGCGTTTCCTGGTTCTCTCAAGCAGTCTCTCAGAATTAGCTGGGGGGGACGGAGCTGTAGGTCAGGGTGCCCCCCTGAATGCTTGGCTGCAGTTTGGTTGTACTTCCTTCACAGGAACAGGCAGCGTAAAGCACTAGCTTCTGTAAAAACGCAAGGCAGACCAATATCTGTGGCGAGATGCATTGAAAGCAGTCATGGACACCAATATTGATATTTTTCCATATGGCAAGATCATGAGACTTTACATTTTTAAATCAAGACCTTTTTTGATGAAGCGTGAGAGCTTTTGGTGAAATACGCAGGGTGTATCCGACAACTAAGCCAAACATCAGTTTTCTTGAAGTTTTAACAATAATATCAATTTGCTCGGCTGTAAATTGATTTTTTTTAAATAGAACCAATTCATTTCAGTATAGCAAAACCAGAAATCTCACCCAGCACACACACGCTCCATAAAGAGACATATGGCCAGCTTGCAGAGACATGCTTTGCATTGCTAATGCTACAGAACTAACGCAGTATAATCACACCTATTTTACATTGAGATGCAATAAATCCCATACATACCAATCACTGTCAGCCTCCTAGGCACAGAAACACAGCACACTAAAGCACCAAACGCTGGGGTAGGGTGTTACTCCATGAATATTATGAAGCAAAGGATCACTAAGTTAAAATTACTGCTTTTCATATGTAAATAGCTGTTAACATCTGTTATATTAATAGATAGATAGGATATTTTTGTGATTTTGTGTTTTGGAAGAATTTGATATAGATAACAAAACACATGCACAATATCTGTCAAACTTTCATATCGTTGCCCACCACTGATTCAAAGGATCAGTCGCTACTGTTACGATCGTATATAGAAATGACAATTCTTGAAAACACGTTCCAATAACTTATTGACAGTATTAACATTTTCCAGTCCAGTTTTTTCAGAATAGTTGACAGTTTCTTCATATCACACACAGGTACAGAGATACCCTCAGAGCATATGCTAAGAAATGCCCATCACTCTATTTTAAACTGGGTGAGCAAGAAGCAGAGGCAGGACTCACTGCAATGTTTAAGGCTGATATAAAGCAGCTGTTTATCAGTTACTCTCTCAGCCTCAATCACCTGTTTACTGAGCGAGAGAACCCCCCCGTGGGACCCCCAGCCTGGACCTGTCCTTGGAATGCAATGCACTTTACTGACATTTCACGTCCTGCTTTGGCTTAGTTCATTAGAAATGCTTACCTAGCAGACTTGACAACAACCTTCACTTTATAACCTGCAAACCACCACACAGGAAGGCATTAACTCCCGGCACACATCGATGCACGGTTTGTCATGAAACGGCAGACCTTGTTTACAGTCCAGTTTGTTTCCAGTCGTTTAGCTGCAGGGAAACAAGATTCCTCCCCCTCTAAAAAAATCTTTTTTTAGGCTTACAGGAAACGCCTACTGGACACCCAACACAAGTAAATTATAATGGCAAAACTACCCTCCGCTTCTTAGATATAGACCTTCACAATATACACACAGCATCTCTGAAGCCTCTATTTTGGATTCATAATGTATCTCTGAGCTGCCTGTTGCCTCCAGACCGCACTGAAACCAAGCCCTCGAGTCTCAGTGAGCAACATTCCCATTAAACCAAGCTGAAATAAAGAAATATATTATTCATGTACTTCTAGCACTGTCATTATGAGACTTTTCATACAGGGCAACTGCTGCCAAGGAAGCCAAGGGCTAAAGAAGCCGTCACGTTATCTAACATTTACAAATCACTACAGAATAAAGCAAATCTCCTCTACCCAGAGGGAGGGAGAGGGGCTACAGAGAAAGATGCCCGACGCTGCACTGGCTACTAAAACAAGTATGTTTCCACGATCACAGTAGGAATAAGACTCCTATTCCATAGCAGTTTGATCCATTCTTGGTTTCACTATGAGCTTGTTACCTATACACTCAGGCTAATCAAGCACATTAAAACCTGGAACAGGTGAAACTTTATGCAATAGGAGTCTTATTTCCAGCCCTGCTGGGTGGTACTGGCTGGTATAAGGAGAGGAAAATAAATCGTAGTGCTTTTGATTTAATAACTTAGGAGAAAGAATCACATGTCCCGAGAAACCTGTCTTAGAATCGTGTTGTCCATGATGGCAGCTCTGCCCAAACCTGGCAGACTTCACATGCTCTGCAACTGCACCAGCGTGGCACAGCTGAATTTTTAATCACCTTGTACAAAACAAAGAGCAATACTGTTTAAAACTGGCTCACACATGAACATCTGGGTCGTCTGCACAATGCATTCTTTTCAAGTCAGATCTGTATTGATAATCACCTGATTGAGAGCATGTGTGTGCCTCGTCCTCTACAGGAGAGGCAGAATATTTGTGAAGAGGACTTTGCCTATATTAAAACGGTACCCTTCTTTGTGATTCTCTGACACTGTGGAGACAGCCAGCCCAGCTCAAGTACTCACTGCCAGCGCTGTGCTTGCGTGGGAGCGGTCCTGTAAGGGTTAAACGCACGTCGGTCCTCGGCTCAAACAGGGCAGGGCAATTCTAGAGTGGCTGTCTCCTAGCTGCTTCAGTGATGCATTTTGTTTAATGGTTTTCTGTAAAGCACATAGGAGATGTGAGCTGAAAAGCGCTACTGAAATAAATCATTAATGTCATCGCCAATGCTGTACTGTATCACTGTGGACTTTATACAAAAAAAACAACCCATGAACCAGTCTTTACTGCACGGGACTTCCTTATTACAGAGGGTATTGTTTTATTATAGTGTGTGCAATCCGGGTTTCTATAGTCTTACATAGATGAAATGGGAGCCGTATCAGTGCAGAGATGACAGACAAAGAGAAGGAGCTGTGATACCTTTTATTGGACTAACTAAACAATAATGAATCAGTCTTTTAGAGGTCTTGAAAGCTCGTGACTAATTATTGTTTAGTTAGTTCAAGGTCTCACATCTAATTCTCTTTGTCTACCCTCTTGCACAAAATCATTGCGTAGCGTCATTCAGTTTGTTTCAACATACATGTTTTGCACATGCACCGTTATTATGGGAGGGGTCGATTATAGGTACAGTACAAACACACACACGCACGCACGCACACACACACTACCTTAATGTCACAGCATAGAGTCAGAGGGTAGGGCAGTGGTTATGTAAACAGATCAATGAAGCACGTTGCACAGATATCACGGGTAGGGGACGGGTTATAGAGAGCGGGACCGGTCGGGTCTTGCTCATGTTTAGTTACATAGTAACACGGAGAATACAAACGTATGGCCTTCCTTCCTACACGGTAGTGCGCAGCTTCAAATAAGCACAGTCCCTTCGTCCTGTGCTGAGCAACTGACATCGGAAATTTAATTCAAATCGCACTAAATAACATACAAGACTAATGTTTCTTAAATATATAGCTGTGAAACCAGAGATACGCGCACAGCCATCACCCAGAAAACCATGTATTTTCTGTGGATCGCTATTTAGAAGCGCTCTGTAACCCGACGTCATCACTTTAGCGCACAACGAACAAGGATGTCGTGGCAATGCTACCGTATTTACTTATTGTCACATCTGCGGGTTTCAATTCAGAACAGACCTCGGTTGCCTAGTAGTGCTTGTCTTTTCAGCCCTTTCGATCTCAGGGTGTGACTCCGCAATACACAGCATCATTATTTCTAATCCGTTCATCTACTGTCATTCATCGTACTTTGTAAAAATGACACGTTTATGTATTATTTTTCATTACTAATAGTATTGTTGTTGTTGTTATTATTTGGCCAATGCATCGTGAAAAGACGAGAGAGAGGTGTATCTAAATTTGTTATGTTTAAAATCCCATTCCCTCTACCAAATTCACCATAAGCATGCTAATAATATCTCCCCTCCCCTTGTCTCCCAGAGTCGCGGTTCCACATATGGGGTCAGTTGTTGCCAAATTTCTTGGCGGTTTTTTGCCACTTCTGCAGAAAAAGAATTCTGAGCCACGACAAGCCAATTGGAATAATAAATTATATTTAAAAAAAAAACAGGGGAATAGTTTTAAAGAAAAAAAAATAATACCAGGCAATGCTTATTGCTTACAATAAAACGGATAGCTGTCTCGTCTAAGTAAGAAGCATTGTACTGAATGGGAAACTTTGCATCGGTATATATATTTATATAACAAACGGCTCACCTCTCTCTATTTCCGAAACTACGTATTCCACCAGGCCCTGGCGGCTGTACTCCCCGACAATAACAAGCAAGGAGTATTTCTCATTGCTGAAGCCCGGGTGGGAGAGCTGTGCTGGGTTAGTGCTCCGTCCATCTCTCCTGCCTGTTCCGTCGCCATGTTGGGAAGCTAACCCTATGACGTCACCGCGAAACAGCCTTATATATAGAAGGGCTGTATGTCCCGCCCAACTTCCCTCGCAGCCAATCAGAACGCGATTAGGTAGGCGTGGTATTAGAACGCTTAAAGAATCCTACACATTCTGACACATTTTATTATTATTATTTATTATTATTATTATTTATTTCTTAGCAGACGCCCTTATCCAGGGCGACTTACAATTGTAAGCAAATACATTTCAAGTGTTACAGTACAGGTAATACAATAAGAGCAAGATAAATACAATGACAAGTTCAAGCAAGTACAAGTGTGACAAAGTACAATTCAATACAGCAGATAAGTGACAGTTACATCAAGATATGATTAAATACCAAATACTACAGTTTAAACATATGGCAGATTACAGTACTCTGAAATACAGGATTAAATGCAGTAAAATAGGGGCAGGTAAGAGTAAGTAAAGCAAATTTAAGGAAGGGTGAAAGTGTCCCAGGGGGAAACAGAGGAGTTCTACAGGTGCTGTCTGAAGAGGTGAGTCTTAAGGAGGCGCCGAATGTGGTCAGGGACTGGGCGGTCCTGACATCTGTAGGTAGGTCATTCCACCACTGCGGAGCGAGGGTGGAGAAGGAGCGGGCTCTGGAGGCAGGGGCGTGAGGAGGTAGAGCCAGTCTTCTAGTGCAGGCGGAGCGGAGAGGTCAGTGGGGGTGTAGGGAGAGATGAGGGTCTGGAGGTAGCTGGGTGCAGTCTGGTCAAGGCATCTGTAGGCTAGTACAAGAGTCTTGAACTGGATGCGGGCGGTGATCGGTAGCCAGTGGAGTGAGCGGAGTAGTGGAGTTGCGTGGGAGAAGCGAGGCAGAGAGAACACCAGGCGGGCAGCAGAGTTCTGGATGAGCTGGAGCGGACGGGTGGCAGCCGCAGGGAGGCCAGCCAGGAGGGAGTTGCAGTAGTCTAGGCGGAGAGTACCAAGGCCTGGACCAGGAGCTGGGTGGCGTAGTTGGTGAGGAAGGGTCGGATTCTTCGGATGTTGCTCAGGAAGAATCGGCAAGTGCGTGCCAGAGTGGTTATGTGCTGGGAATAAGAGAGGCAGGGGTCCAGGGTAACTCCGAGGTTCTTAGCGGAGGAAGAGGGAGAGAGTGTGGTAGATTCCAGAGGAACAGAGATAGAGAGATCAGAGGAGGGGAGGAGGAGGGAAAGAAAAGGAGGTCAGATTTAGAGAGGTTAAGTTTGAGGTAATGCGAGTGCATCCAGGAGGAAATAGCAGACAGACAGGTAGAGATACGGGAGGAGATGGTGGAGTCAGAGGAGGGGAAGGAGAGGAAAATCTGAGCATCATCAGCATAGAAATGGTATGAGAAACCATAGGATGCGATGAGGGGGCCCAGGGAGCTGGTGTAGAGAGAGAACAGGAGAGGACCCAAGACTGACCCTTGGGGACTCCCTGTTAAGAGAGGGTGAGGTGTGGAGGTTGCTCCACGCCAGGTTACCTGGTAAGTGCGGTTGGAGAGGTAGGAGGAGAACCAGGCCAGTGCAGTGCCAGAGACTCCCAGGTCAGCGAGAGAGGACAGTAGAATAGAGTGATCAACAGTGTCAAAGGCAGCAGAGAGGTCGAGGAGAATTAGGACAGAGGAGAGAGAGGCAGCTCGGGCAGACTTAAGTGAGTTGGTGACAGACAGGAGGGCAGTTTCAGTGGAGTGAGCAGAGCGGAAGCCAGATTGGAGAGGGTCGAGCAGAGAGTGGTTGGACAGGAAAGCAGAGAGCTGGCGGTGTACAGTCCGGCCGAGGGTTTTGGAGAGGAAGGGTAGGAGGAGACAGGACGGTAGCTCTGGAGGGAGGTGGGGTCGAGGGTAGGTTTTTGAGGATGGGAGTGATAGAGGCTTTTTGAAGGCAGAGGGAAAGAGACCAGAAAGTAGAGAGGTGTTGAGAAGGGAGGAGATGAAGGGAAGTAGAGCAGGAGCAGCAGCTTGAAAGAGGTGAGTGGGGAGGGGGTCCAGGGCACACGTGGTGGGTTTGTGACCCTGGAGCAGGGAGGAGAGGTCAGAGTCTGAGAGGGGCGAGAAGGTGGAGAAGGAGGGTGAGTTAGTAGGGATGCAGTGGGTGTAGGGGTTGGAGCAGGAGGAGGTGCGGGGAGGTAGAGGTGTTAAAGAGTTTGCGGATATCTGAGATTTTAGAAGAGAAGAAGGAGGCAAAGTCATCAGGGAGATAGAGGAGGGAGGAGGAGGGGGAGGGTTTAGGAGGGAGGAGAAGATAGAGAATAGTTTACGTGGGTTGTTAGTGGAGGCTTGGATTACAGATTGGAAATAAGTACAATCCTTTATCCTATACGTCCTAGTGAATACAGTGGTGATGAGGTATTTATTTTTATAGTGATTTGAATTTTCCGAAAGTAATAGCGTCCATATACTAAAATGTCACGTGATTATAATTTACCTTTAACACATTCGTTGCTTTTCATCGATAAGGTTTCAGCATAGTTACTAAATCATTTGAGGGGGTAAGATAGTATTTTACCTTAAATATGATATGCACGTGTTGTAATCATTTAATTTGATAGTTGGGTGCTATTTTATTTAGCCAAACTGGATTTTTTTGTGGAACGGGAGATTTTACAGCTTAAATTTAGCCTAAACTTAAACTGAAACAAGTCGTGATTCTGGTTGGGTCCGAAACTCACGGAAGTGTCATTATTTTCAGTGGCACAAGCAGGTGATTCAACCCCATGACAAAAACACGGTGCATTTCATAAACATGAGTAACTTCCGCGTGCTCAGTCATTCAAAAAGAACGGAAAAACAGTCCGAGACTAAGAGTGATTCACGATCGACCTCTCATTCCTTACACAACAAACTACATTTACCACAACCCCTAGATTAGTCCACGAGTTCTGTTCCCGTTACTTTCAGTGGCGTTTGTCGCCCCCTAGTGATGATGCACTGCTTCCAGGTCTGTCTTCCAATGCAACTGCTGTACGAGTAATTACCGTTCAGTTCTGCTCATGCACCTTGGCGACCTCTGGTGGTTTAGGCTTGTATTGCAATACTCATTTGGTCATCCATTGACTAGCGAAAAACGGAAAGCAGCTCGTTTTGTAAATAAAGTATTTATTGACTTTTATACAAACAACACCGGGATCAACCACATTACACATTTCACTTGGATCACACACACGCACGCACGCACGCACGCACACACACACACACAGTATAGATTCTATTATTTGCATAGGGTGTGCAACTACATTTATTTGACAAATACTGTAATCTATTTATGATGTGTTACTGATTAATGTAATTTACAGTACCCTATATATCCCGAAAACGTTTATATCCCAGCCCAGCCACTGCCAGACGTATTTCATTACTGAGTTTGAAATGGAATTCATTGCGTGCTACATCATCATTCGGGCCACGTCATTATTCGAGTGACCGATTGGCGATATAACTAAACAATTTGGTTTGCACGGTGGTCTAAATCTGTATGTATTCAAGGCTCAAAACACTAGACACTAACCCGCTTGTTTCAGTTCAAAGTATTTTACCAATCGCATGGACTTCACTCGACAAATAATAATAATAAAAAATAAGTATGAACAAATAGATACATACAATTGTATTCGTTTTTTAATCGCTGTGATAATCGCTCTACACTAACATGCAACGTAACCCCTTCATTACTGAACCGGTGATGTTGTTTCTTTTGTATATTGGTCACACTGAGGAGTGCTTTCTGGTTATGGGTTCGAATCCAGGCTCCGGGTCCCAGTATGGACCCCTAATCTATACATCACAATGGGGTGGTGACGCTGCATTTATGCAGAAGCAAACATTTATTATACAGCGCATTGCCCTGTGAGACAGCACCGGCAGGAGGCGAGCGTTTCACTTTTTCTTTTCTTTTCTTTATTTATTTGTACAGAATAAATATAACAAAAAGTGACTTTTGGATGGGAATCAACGACAGTCTTCCTGTCGCTTTCTGTGAGGATGAGAGGCGAGCCAGAGGTGCTTGCTGCTGTCACCACGTCTCTGTGTCAGCCTCACTCTCTCTCACACACACACGCACACGCACACACACACCCGCTCAATCCAGCTCTATAAACACTTGAGGATGTAGAAGTTGCAGGACGTTCCTCTCGGGCAGTTACACAGCTTTCCAATCCTGGAGCCCTTCCGAACTGCGCACTGCTCTCCCGCATCACACTGGAGAGTAACAATAATACACACAGAGAATATGAACAACGGTATCCTACTACTACACTACTACACTACTACTACGACTACTACTACTACTACTACTACTACTACTACTACTACTACTACTACTACTACTACTAATAATAATAATAATAATAATAATAATAATAATAATAATAATAATAATAATAATAATAATAATAATAATATCTGTGCACATTCCGAATAATAAGGCTGTAATTCTGGTGATATAAACTACAAGAGCATTGCAAGGTCAATGGTTGCAATAACTTAAGCTCAATGTCTTTGATCAGGTAACACAAAGTGCTTCCAGATTTCCACATCTTCTACCGCGAGCAGATCGGCTGCTCAAAGCGCGTAATTGCGCGTGCGTTCTAAAGGAGTCATGGAAAGGAAGAGAGCGTGCTTACCGACGGGACCCAGCCCAGCTTCTTCTCTGCAGACGGCAGTCTCTTACTCTTCAGCTTTTCCAGAACTTCTTGCAGCGCTTCAATCTGCGAACCCACAAGTTGAAAAAGCATGAGCGGAATGCATTTACCGCCAAGCGTGCAACAAGCGCCAGCGATGCAAACGAGCAATCGTGCATGACAGCCACTCGAAGCTGCCATTTCCTTTTTAAAGAATGATATTTAAAGGTATAACAGCAAAGACACATACCTGTCATCTCCAAAAATAACAATGGCTAAAAAAGTTTAAAGCAATTTAATTGATTAGCCATACCTGGAAAACAATGTAGTCTATAGCCTGCTATTGCTGTGGAGAAATTTAGCAATGAATGCGTTAACCTACAGAGAAAATACATTTATTTTGTAAAGATCCATATTCACAATATGGTATAGCTGATATATGTACTGAATTAACTATGATTTTAAAGTAAACAATCTCTATTTAATAATCCTTAGTGTGATCTTGCAAATGCGTTCAAATGAAACACTTTCGCTGTAATGTATTTTTGTGGGTAAGACGATTGCATCAAATGATGGCATCTATTATTATTATTATTATTATTATTTGTTTATTTAGCAGACGCCTTTATCCAAGGCGACTTACAGAGACTTGGGTGTGTGAACTATGCATCAGCTGCAGAGTCACTTACAATTACATCTCACCCGAAAGACGGAGCACAAGGAGGTTAAGAGACTTGCTCAGGGTCACACAATGAGTCAGTGGCTGAGGGGTATTTGAACCAGGGACCTCCTGGTTACAAGCCCTTTTCTTTAACCACTGGACCACACAGCCTCCTCATTTTGTAGCACAAGAGCTCGCCAGTCGGGTATTATTAATTATGAACAGAATCCCACAAATCACCAAGATGCAGGTATTCTATCACCGGTATTCGATCACCGGTATTCTATCACCGGTATTCTATCACCAGTATTCTATCACCGGTATTCTATCACCAGTATTCTATCACCGGTATTCTATCACCGGTATTCTATCACTGGTATTCTATCACCAGTATTCTATTACTGGTATTCTATCACCTGTATTCTATCACCAGTATTCTATCACCAGTATTCTATCACCGGTATTCTATCACCAGTATTCTATCACCGGTATTCGATCACCGGTATTCTATCACCAGTATTCTATCACCGGTATTCTATCACTGGTATTCTATCACCGGTATTCTATCACCGGTATTCTATCACCAGTATTCTATCACCGGTATTCTATCACCAGTATTCTATCACCGGTATTCTATCACCAGTATTCTATCACCGGTATTCTATCACTGGTATTCTATCACCGGTATTCTATCACTGGTATTCTATCACCAGTATTCTATCACCGGTATTCTATCACCAGTATTCTATCACCGGTATTCGATCACCGGTATTCTATCACCGGTATTCTATCACTGGTATTCTATCACCGGTATTCTATCACTGGTATTCTATCACTGGTATTCTATCACTGGTATTCTATCACCAGTATTCTATCACTGGTATTCACTATCACTGGTATTCTATCACTGGTATTCTATCACCAGTATTCTATCACTGGTATTCACTATCACTGGTATTCTATCACTGGTATTCTATTACCAGTATTCTGTCACCGGTATTCTATCACCGGTATTCTATCACCAGTATTCTAACACAGAACACCAACACGGCGTTGTCTCTTTCCTTGTGTTAATAATTAAAGCCGGTTATATAAAAATATGAAGAAATAAAACACAGACGCAAATCAAGCGTCCTTGTTGTGTAAGTCAGGGGTTTGTCGTCCTTGTTGTGTAAGTCAGGGGTAGTCGTCCTTGTTGTGTAATTCAGGGTGTTGTCATCCTTCTTGTGTTGACGTGTTTCATGTATTTCTTTTGTTCAGTTTTTCTATTCATATTTAATGTAATGACTCAACACTGCAGCGAGGAATGAATGAAGTTTCAGAAACTATCTGACACGCAGCATTCCTACCAAGTGTTAGAGGCTGAGATTTTAACACACGCCGATACAGTTTAATGCGACAACTATTCCATTTTAATTTACACTGCCGTTAAAATTCACAGACTAGATATAGTTAGTAGACTATATAAAACAAAGTATGTTCTGCATCTCCTATGAAGGAAGGATCTATCTATCTATCTATCTATCTATCTATCTATCTATCTATCTATCTATCTATCTATCTATCTATCTATGATATTCATGTCTGCAACATTAAAATTGCGTTCACAGCTGCTGTAACGAGAACGTCTTTCAGTTTCTCCCTTTACAGTTCTTAAGAAACATTTACTCCAAATAGAACACGTATCTATTAATTTATTTCAGAAAGGAAAAACGCACCCAGTAAAGTAAACCAGAAATGTAAAAAGTCCAGACATTGAATTTAAGCGATTGGTGTTCATGCGCACTATTCCAATAGTATTATACTGGTGTTGGCATTTATTTCAGTGTATTGTCTGCAATGTAGCATGCTTCTTCAAAGGTTTCAGTCAACACGATTTTGTATTTCCTACATACTGTACATTGTTTATAATGAAATCAAACAGGATAATATAATATAATATACTATATAACATTCCATGAATAAGTTATCTCACCAGTTCTTTCTCTTCTTGGCTTTTGTTAGAGTTGTCTATGGACCGGACTTCCACCGCCTCCTCGCAGTAGACCAGCACAAACAGGACCGAGCAGGTGATGCATAGCAGGAGTAAGCGGCTGCTGACCATGGTGCTGAAAGAAGTCGCGGAGTTCACTTGCAACCGAGAACGTTCGAAGAGAGTTTCTGTGCTTCTCAATATTCTATGGAACACTCGCCCGGACCTCCACTTTATATACTGCGCTGACATCACCTGTTGAAATATTTACGTTCCAATTCCGAGTGATGGGATTGGTGTATTGATTTTCTTTTTAGACACTTGTCTTTAACAACCCGTGTTTGTCATCGTGTCTCCTGGCTAGATCTTTTTGATATACACACACACACACACACACACACACACATACACACACACACACACTCACACACACACACACACACACACACACACACACACACACACACACACACACACACACACTCACTCACACACACACACACACACACACACACACACACACACATACACACACACACTCACTCACACACTACATAAGAAGAAAGCAGCTTCAAATATAATTCTTTTTGATCACCACCACTTTTTGATTCGTATTTATTACTGTCCTGCTTATCTGTGATGCTTGCAATCATCATGTGGTTCCTGCTGTAATTAATGAAATCCTGTGTTTTTTATGATCAGGCTGTGTGAAGGTGTTTTCACCTGAGTTTGGAAGCTGCTCTTAGATACACGTGACATAGTCTAGATCACCCAACGTGTCTTCATCAAACTAAGAGACATTGCCGCCTAGTGATCTGCCACTGTGGATCAAATGTCCCTTTGTTATGCTGCCGATACCCTGCTGTGCTTTAGATGGTGCTGGCTCTCACTAATATGAAGACACAGGCTGATCTAGTCTATATTCTGTAAGTCTATGATGGCCAGCACCTTCACACAGACTCATTAAAACAACTAAATATTTGAGTAATTGCAAAAGACTCAGAAGTGACTTGATGTTGGCACAGAATTCTTAGAAAGAAAGTCAGATAAAGAGTCAAGTTTAGCTTTACAATAAGATCAAACTGACCTCGCAAGGGCCAGAGACGCGGGTTCCATCACCAGGGACCTGGGGTTTGAGATGAACTGCCCACACAAAATGAAAGGTCACAAATCAATTCCAAACCCAGTGCTGCACAGGGGATTCCGTTTACTGTGCTAAACTGGAGAGGGACCATTATACCTTCTTAACAAACAGCCTCCAAGCTCTTCACATCTAACTGCGCTGCTACCAGGGAGTTTCCCTCGGTTGTGGAATGGCTCGCTTCTGATTCTTCTCTTTAAGATTTTTGGGTAAAGTGGAAGGGATCTGATATTCCTCCATAACTTCAAAGGCTGAATAAATCCAGTCAAATTTAGTGTGGTGATGAAGGAACTAACACATTGTATTCAACTGTTCTCCGGTCATTAAACTGAGGAATTGCTACCATAGTAATTTCCTGTCTACCACTCCTGCTGTGTTTGTAGATAATCTCTAGTTCTCTATTTGAGCATCATGCTACTGAGTGATTCTGTAAACAAAATGTATTTTTTTTGTTAAAATCAGCAACAAGGTTAAAAAGAGATCTATGTTTTCCTCATATGTATATCTGTGCTATGTATGATTCTCTGTTGGTATTTCTGCTTAGACTACTGTTTGACTAAAAAAAAAATGCTTCTAACAAGATCCTCAAGTGTGATTATGGAGAAGTGAGGTGGGGAAGACTATCAGTGTTGCACCGTTTTCAGTGCACCACTAATATACTTCCCCACCTCCTTTTAAAAACCATTTTTGCTGGAACTGTAAGCATGGCAGATAATGATCTAAGCAGAACAGCAATGTAGAATCATGCTGACCACACATAATAGAATATAAAACAGGTAAGAAATTAAACATTAGGAAAATGTAGATGTTTTTTCTTTAGACAAACTTTGATTAAGACACAAACTCCTGTTCTTTCTGAGATTACAGTATATAGCAGAACTGGGAGTCCTTGCCGCCCACACCAAGTTAAACTGAAAATCGTTAGACAAACCAATTCTGTGACTCCCTGCTGTTCTTCTGGCAAGGGGGTCCCTGGTCTAATTGAAAAGGACTTTTCTAAGACCTATAAAAATGACAGCATGGTATAAAGCAATCTAATATGTGCGCGTTGGGGGTCATTAGAGCCGCAGTCAGATAGACCAGTTCCGGCTACCGTGAAAACTACAGGGATGGCAAATGGATGACTTATCAGAAATAATTCCTAGATGGGCAGCTGACAAATAGAGCCAATATTTCAAAAATCTATTAGGTTTGCAGGACTGTAAATCTATCTAGTCTGGGCAAAACTGAATATCGACACTGGAATAAAAATCTCGCTGAGGGATAGGATAACTTGCTAATAATTAACTTTTTTGATATTACTGAACAGTAATTTGCTCAGGATTGTTCAGAGGAGACATGATAATAGAGGGAGGGATCTGACAGTGCTCAGATGTGTTCTGCATGAGTATTGTTCTCTGACAACTAAAATGAGGAAATTAGAAATTAGTCTTCAATTAATCCATTAGGTCATGTAACACCTATATAAAATGCGTGTCAGGCTGTGTGCAACTACTCAGCAACAATCATGGGAAAGCTGAAGTGTTTTATGGCTTCACAAGGGGCATGATCGCGGGTGCCCATGCGACTGGCTTGTGCTTTAACGCAGTGGCTGCATCTAGACAGTCTTCCAGGTATTCCTGAAATGGTTCACAGAAAACCACCATCGGGAAGAAGACACAGCTCCAGAGATCACGACGGATCGACTCTGCAGGCGTGCACAACGTATTGCGGCACGCAACAGACAAATAACCAACAGTAACCTTCAGCCCTTTATAGTCAGGGTCATTTCCCTGTTCTATTCAATCAATCACATTTGATGTCATTTATTTCAGGTCAATCTTGTAAAATTAATAAATGACGAAAAAATCACGTCTCTGTAAAGGGTGAATTTTGCAATGAATCAGAAATAAGATAGGCACTGTATATCTTGATAGAATCTACCCCGTAGTACCACATGGATTACAGTAGTGGCACTAACTGTAAGGTGTTTTTTTTTACAAAAAGTCCTTCTAAGCAAATGGCGAGAGAGAGAGAGAGAGAGAGAGAGAGAGAGAGAGAGAGAGAGAGAGAGATGAGAATGTTGTCTCCAGATATTCCGGAATGCTCCCCGGGTGTGTGTGTCATCTTCGGTGACTCCCCTCTCCTCTGATAGAAGTGCAAACACTGGCTCCATATCCTCCCCCGTGCTGTGTAAACACTGCTCTCTCCTGGGACTGCACCGCGGATCCGCTGCAGGTTGTTCCAATCTCCACTGGCTGACCTGCAGGGGAAATGAGCCAGGAGCCTGCGTCCCAGGGGCAGGCTGGCTACACAACGGGGCCTCCAATTAAACCAGCATTACAGGACACACATATATATATATATATATATATATATATATATATATATATATATATATATATATATATATATATATATATATATAGAATTCATGTCAGGTCAGTTCCTCAGCCTGAAAGACCAACATGGATATAAGAACAGAGATATGAATCTGCTCTGGTCAGTTTGGACTCAGTATGTTTCTGTTCTGGTCCGTTTGGACTCAGTAAGTTTCTGTTCTGTTCCGTTTAGACTCAGTAAGTTTCTGTTCTGATCCATTTGGACTCAGTAAGTTTCTGTTCTGTTCCGTTTGGACTCAGTAAGTTTCTGTTCTGATCCGTTTGGACTCAGTAAGTTTCTGTTCTGGTCAGTTTGGACTCAGTAAGTTTCTGTTCTGGTCAGTTTGGACTCAGTAAGTTTCTGTTCTGTTCCGTTTGGACTCAGTAAGTTTCTGTTCTGATCCGTTTGGACTCAGTAAGTTTCTGTTCTGGTCAGTTTGGACTCAGTAAGTTTCTGTTCTGGTCAGTTTGGACTCAGTAAGTTTCTGTTCTGATCCGTTTGGACTCAGTAAGTTTCTGTTCTGGTACGTTTTACCCACTCCCGATCGTATCTGTGACTTCAAGATTATTCTTTCGAGCGAGGCACAGCTGCTCCCAAAGTGCATTTTCTCCAAATCCCTTGACCCTCTCACAAGCATTTCTTGGCTTAAGGGTGTAACAGGGAAACACTCATTTCCTCCCCCCACCTTGGCTGAAGATTCACAACAACTAGTCTTTGTAAAAAGTCACTGCACATTCGCACAAACGTGAGTGTATGTGTTCTCCTGAGGGTGTTGCAGAGAACAGTTCACGACCACCCCAGACCACGTGTGAACTCAAGTTTGAGAACGTCCAGAGACACGTATAGTTTGTGAAAGTTATTTTTTGTTATTCTTTCAACAACAGCTTTTGTGAAACGGCCCTCGGCTTCGCTGGCACTCTGAAATGATTCCTTCAGGAAAGCCGAACAGAGACTACATCTCGTTTCGACTGACAGCTGTATACAACACGGCCCAATAAGATCTTATATAGCACCTCTCAATACCCAGTATTCCAAAGCCCTGCATATACAGGACATCAATAAACAACACTGATTAGGATGGACTGTGGGCCTGAGGGGAAAGGGTTACACTGCTGAGATTTATTAACCACTCTGCATGTCACCTGCTTGAAATGTCTGGTTAAATATTAACTATTCCTGAGTTTTTTTAAAAGGGGGTTGCATTGGGCAGTGGGGGAGGGGGTAGCTCAGCAATCATTTCCCAAATGATCTTCCATGGCAATGCAGCTGCAGGGTTGAGTCGTAGGGATGAGCCATTGTGGGAATGGTTCCACAGTTAAGTGGCCACTTTCTCTTATTTTGACATATCAAGGACATCACAATTGCGTGACCCGACACACAGCATTGCAGTGCCATGCTAATACATCATTACCGTTGAACAGTGTTTTTTTCAGATGCATTGTAATGTTGTGGTCTGCTAATGGTTGTCTGGGGTTTCTTCAGGGTAATACAGGGATGGAAATAAGACTTGCATAGCAGATTGATCCATTCATGGTTTTACAAAGAGTTTAATAAGAGACATCTGAGCTTGTCACCTATACACTGTGGCTAATCAAGCTCATAGTAAAACCTGGAATAGGTGAAACTGCTATGCGATATGACTCTTATTTCCTTCCCTGTGGAGTCACAGTCACTCTGGTGTAACTATGGGCAAAGGTTTTGCAGAACCTACAATTTTAAGTTTGAGATATAATTTAAATAAACAAAAACAAAAAACAAAACAAAAAAAACCCTATGAACATAATTTAGATATTTTATTTAACATGCAATCAAAAGAAACTACAAAATTATTTTGCAAAAGTCTACCGGAAGCCGTAACAGTAGCACAGTTTTTCATGTTAGATTTCGAAATGTCACATTTTTCAATTTTTGCCAGTTTTACGTTAAGTATATGTGAAAACTACAAAGCGGTGTGTAATTCAGTATGTTAACGTAACATTATTCAGCAGGTTTCATTCGACTTTATGAAGCAAAATTAGTTAATTCTGTAGGGTGATACTAAACTTTTGGCCACAGCTGTAGTTAATTAGGTTCATTTAGAGACATCATTTTAGAGAAGAGTTTCCCGTGTGAGATTTAAACACCTCCACTGGTTAATGTTACATTAGGAGCAAACCTGTCAAACACACACACACCGCCACACCGTCAGAAATGCTATTTTTCAAAGATCCCTTCTTTTAATGATTTAGTAGGGATTTAGATCAATCTCCTTTTAGAACATTTGAGAAGACCCATTATTTGCTTTGAATTAACCATAATGCAGCAAATCACAACTTCTCATGAACGTTGAGAATTCAGAATCCAAATACAGTGCATCCTCACTATAACACGGGGCTCGGTGGTGGGGGGGGGCACAATATGAGCGTTATAAACAGGGGAGGGGGGCACCACAGGACACATAAAAACACATATCCGACAAACACAAAATGAAATAACTCCTCTCTATAATGCACGTATAGTGAAGCAAAAATGTAACTTTCCGTGACTTAACCACTAAAAGCACCATGTAATCAACGCTATATTTTTACAAAAACAAAACAAAAGGTAACATTCCCACTCGTGGGTCATTTTAATTAGCAGTTTTAAACTATAAAGAGTCGGGCTAAAGTGTCCCATCTCCCAGAGAAAGCTGAAGCTCCTCTCGCAGCAAAAAAACAAAAAACATTAGGAAAGATAACCACGTAATAGGCCTAATATTCATTCAGTTATAAAGCATGCTGAAGAAGATGTCTGTGTTATAAAGTGCCAGTGCAGCTTCTGTTCAGTTCAGATACTGTATCAAAGGAAGAGACAGAAACGGAACACCACCGGTACTGTATTTACTGTAGAAATATTGCATGAATCACTACTATAGAGAATTGGGGACATGCTGTAGGAGAGTTATATCAGAGAGCCTTATAGCGAGGAGCACTGTATTGCACAAGAGTAGTTATTTCTGTATCAAAGAGGGCTAAAGGATCCAAAACAAACTGTTTATTTTATTTACAATGGCAAAAACACCTTACTTACAAATGTCACCAGCTGTATCACACATTAGCAAAAGGAATGAACTCCTGGGTTCTTGGGACTGCCTAATGTTACCTGGGGTAAAGCTAGCCCAAGTGTAGTGCTAATCAGGGTCTGTGAAAGCAGACGATATCGGACAAAACCAAACTGAATCTGAAAGGGCATTTCCAGTCGTGGTGGCGTGTCCACGATACTCAAGAGAGAAAAGAACATCTATCTGATGATGATGATGAGCATTAACAGTGCAGATCTGCTTGACCAGGTCCAGCCCTGAGATTCGGACCAGTTCTTATTTTGCTTGAATCCCCTGCAAACAACGAGAAGCGAGCACAGGGAGACGAGAAGTGCTGAGAAAACAACACAAACAGGGCTTCATGTGAAAGAGGCATGAAACTTGAACATAGCTTTAGCAATACATTTTGTACCGAATCAGACTTTCCTCTGGTATCTCTAAAGCAGACCTGGGTAAATCCCTTAAGAAGTTGGTCCAGAGCCAATCCACGCAATGGACTGGAGTAATAATGCACTATACATTGTGGAAGAGTTACATAAGACATCTCTCATTTATTGCCAGTTTGACAGAGTTTAAATCTTATTTTAAGTGAATCACCCCTATTTAAAAAACATACCTAAATGGTCCATAACATTTTAATAAACAATTACATGGATTTCAAGAATGCATACGTGTACTTAAAAAAAACAAACATTTTTCTATCTTCATTGTTGAAACACAGAACCATGCTGATATACCACATGGTCTACCTTTATTTCCTGCGGGATGCACTGTGCAGGAGATCATTTGAAGCTCAGAAAAATAACATCGAAAACCTTGCATTTTTTAATTGCGTGATTCAGAAGTTACAAAAATACAGCGGCACTCTGCAAAAATGCATTTAAATATTATGGTCGGTTTTTAAATAGAGGTAATTTCCATTAACATTCATGTTACATCAGTGTTCAGAAACATCCAATGACATTATTATCTCTGCTGAAGTGCAAAAGCAAGTGGGTAGGGAGTTAGGATCCACATTCATCTGCTCCACATCACATTAGTCCAGACCCTCGTTGCACTCTGACAGCAGAGGAGCAGACCAAGGAGATGCAGCTCTGCCCAGTCTGAATCCCAATCAGGGCTGATAATGTCTGACCGCTGTCACCAGCTTGCTGTCGTATCTGAAGACAGCTGTAATGAAACACAGGCGACAGACAGACCCTTTCAAATAAGATCTGCCCCAAACCGTTATTAAAAGGTAATAAGCTGCATACGCCACGTATTGTAAATTAATAAATCGTTAAGTGCAGGAATACACCAAACAAATTATTCAAATGCTTCCAACGATTTGATTTTTTCTTTTTCTGTTCAGAAAAACTTGTGTGAATCAGATTACAAGCAGCCACCGAAGCACTTCTGTCTGCAGTGCTGCAGTAACAGGAGAGAAGGACAGGGGCTGCTGAACATACCTCTATGAGAGGTTCTTCCTGAGTTTCTTGTTGGTGTTCAGCTGAGCTTGTTTGTTTTTGGCACAGTTTTTCTCAGCTTCTGCTCGACCCTGCTGCAAGCCCTGGAAGACAAGAAATATAAACTATTGAAGAGAGGAGCTGGGGCGTGCTAGAGAAGGGAGGGGGCATCAAGACAGAAGCAGATCTCTGCAAGGTATCGCAGGGTTAATTAATAACACCTCGATCGACAGAACTACACGCACAAAGTGCACTCCTAGGTGTTGTAGCCGGAGAATGGAAGGAAATGGAAGGAGTTTTTTTTTTTTTTTTTGCAAAATCACAGACAAACATTAAACAGAAAGAAATACATAAAAACCTGGAAATAATCTAAAAAGCCTGGCTGTACTATCAGGGCTAATCAGAAAAGGTCTGGTTTGAATACATATTTCGGGAGTTGCAGATACAATATGGTCGGATACTAAAAAATGGTAAAAGCGTTGAAATATTGAAGTCTGCAATCCCTGTACCGCGCACAATGCTTGTGTGACATGACTACAGAACCGTGCAGACCTACAGCTGCTGAAGTACAAGCATATGATGCTGATGATGCTGGGCGCGGTACATTTGATCGTGGATCTCTTACCAGGTGGAAGCGGTGTGATATCCACACAAGTACCAGGAGAGCAGCATGCTGGACAGCGAGTCCACGTCGATCTCGTCAGCAGCTCCTTCACAGTTAGAGCCGTGGAAAGTGAAGGCAGAGGGAGGGGAGGGGAGGGAGGGGCAGGAAGGTCTGTTGGCAGGCAATAGAACAAAAAAAAAAAAAAATCAAACAACGTATTTTAGTAACAAAGATCCTGCGCCGCAGCTGTAAACGCAAGCTCAGAGCTTGCAGTATCGTGATAAAGTAGATCACCACGACCGACACCCACTGTAAAATGCTGATATAAAAATTTAAAGCGTGACACAGGCAGGTTCCATTCATCCCTGTATTCTGATACTCTCAATAACATGCAGTAACATGTCAGAACCAGATTTCATCACAATCGGACTGGCATTTCTCTAGATATAAGTATATACAGACAGGCCTTAAGAAAGCACTGGCCAAACCGTTTTCCTACTTGACTTCGTTTCTCATACGCTATCATAGAACCTATGATGGAGTGCTTTTTAAGTCATGGATACATTTTCTTAGCAACTTTCATCCCAACTAGATATGCAGTGACGTGGGAGAGGTAGCTAAAAGAAATCAAAGTTAAGGAGATTTGCTTGAGATATTCAGAATAGAAACACCAATAACCCCACCGTGTGGCTGAGAATAGAATTGCAAGTTTACAGGTTTATTTTTTGATGCTTTGAAACCTCTTGTCCTGTTACTCACGGGCCCGCCGCTGTATCCCGGTGGCACTGGGGGAATGGGAAGGGGAACGGGAAAGCGTGGTTGCGTTCAGGGCAGGAGCGGCCCTGCTTCTTTGCCTTTTCCTTTTTCACAGGTTTCAAAGACTCCGGGCGGCTTTCATCCTCACCATCCTCCTCCTGGTTCAATAAACACACAGCGTCACCCGAAGCATGGAGAACACCACCCACACCCAACAGCAAGATCCCTCCGGCTCAGAGGCACTGCTTACAAAGAATCGGCACTCAATAAAGCCTGGCAGACTCTCCAACCTGTTCAAAGGATTTCTTACATACACTTTCAGCTTAAAACTTCAGAACTTATTCCCAGCCTTATCCCCCAATTGTTTGAGTTTTAAAGTTTTGAATCACATTAACAGAAAGCAGATACTTGGATTCTCAGCATGTTAACATTATAACCCCTCTCACAGTGCTGTGTTCAGCCGACAGGGATACGCACATGTAGTTCTGTGGTGTGGATGGGCTCAGAGTCCTGTGTGTGGGTGGGACTGGAGGGCTCAGAGTCCTGGGTGTGGATGGGACTGGAGGGCTCAGAGTCCTGGGTGTGGGTGGGATCAGAGGGCTCAGAGTCCTGGGCTGGCAGCAGGGCGCTGAGATCCTGCTCCTCCTCGTTCCCGTAGCCCTCAAACCGAACTACACACCTCCCTCGGTCCGGCAACAGCTTGCGCACCACTGCGGGGTACACCAGCCCATCCTCCGACCAGACTGCACAGCACCGCCACCCCACCTGCCACTGACAACACACAGGGAGAGGAGAGGTTAGAGCAGGGACACAACACACTGACACACACAGGGAGAGGAGAGCTTAGAGCAGGGACACAACACACTGACACACACAGGGAGAGGAGAGCTTAGAGCAGGGACACACACACTGACACTCACAGGGAGAGGAGAGCTTAGAGCAGGGACACAACACACTGACACACACAGGGAGAGGAGAGCTTAGAGCAGGGACACAACACACTGACAACACACAGGGAGAGGAGAGCTTAGAGCAGGGACACACCACACTGACACACACAGGGAGAGGAGAGCTTAGAGCAGGGACACACCACACTGACACACACAGGGAGAGGAGAGCTTAGAGCAGGGACACAACACACTGACACACACAGGGAGAGGAGACAGAGCAGGGACACAACACACTGACACACACAGGGAGAGGAGAGCTTAGAGCAGGGACACAACACACTGACAACACACAGGGAGAGGAGAGCTTAGAGCAGGGACACACCACACTGACACACACAGGGAGAGGAGAGCTTAGAGCAGGGACACAACACACTGACACACACAGGGAGAGGAGAGCTTAGAGCAGGGACACAACACACTGACACACACAGGGAGAGGAGAGCTTAGAGCAGGGACACAGCACACTGACACACACAGGGAGAGGAGAGCTTAGAGCAGGGACACACCACACTGACACACACAGGGAGAGGAGAGCTTAGAGCAGGGACACAACACACTGACACACACAGGGAGAGGAGAGCTTAGAGCAGGGACACAACACACTGACACACACAGGGAGAGGAGAGCTTAGAGCAGGGACACAACACACTGACACACACAGGGAGAGGAGAGCTTAGAGCAGGGACACAACACACTGACACACACAGGGAGAGGAGAGCTTAGAGCAGGGACACAACACACTGACACACACAGGGAGAGGAGAGCTTAGAGCAGGGACACAACACACTGACACACACAGGGAGAGGAGAGCTTAGAGCAGGGACACACCACACTGACACACACAGGGAGAGGAGACTAGAGCAGGGACACAACACACTGACACACACAGGGAGAGGCACACAGGTCTCTGACACACAGGGAGAGACCAGCATGGCACAGACTCTGGGCACGCAGACAAAGGACAGAGTCACAAGATCAGTAGGGGTGTAATGATTGCTTATTGATAAATCGTGATACTTTCTTTGTACAATTTATTGTATTGTTACAGATGTCTGAATTCTATCATGATGCATGACCAAAGCACTAGAACGCTATTTGCTGTCCACCAAATGCTTCTTGAATGCTGAATTTATGTGATTTCTGAGTCAATAAATGATCTCTCTCTTATAAATGTTTGCCTTTTTATAAAATAGTCATTCATGACCACATAAGTTACTAACCTTAGCAGAGCCTAGAATAGCTTGTGATACTACTACTTTGTAGCTCTCTATAGAGCACACAGTCTTATCTTTTTGCTCATCGTACAAAGCAGCCCATCAGGTCCAGAATATTAAACTTAAAGAACAGTGTATTGTGACACTGCACGCTGAGATGTGTATTGCAGTGTAGATCTTAGTGTATACCCCCAGAGATCAGGTCTAACACCAGGGGCACGATGACACACAGGTGAGAGGCTAGGCTGCCCTTCAGTAGTCTGTGAGCACTGACCTTAAACTGACACGATTTCAGTTGAAAAAGAGGAGAGGTATAGCATTCAGTTTTCATCTATATCAACACTTGATGTTCACTACAAACAAACATGATACCTGTGATGTCTGTCACACGATTCAGGTTGTGGTTCTGTGGTGTGGGTGGGATCGGGAGGGCTCAGAGTCCTGGGCTGGCAGCAGAGCTGAGATCCTGCTCACACCTCAGTGCCGTAGCCCTCAGAACCGAACTACACACCTCCCTCGGTCACAGCAACAGCTTGACACCACTGCAGGGTACACCAGCCCATCCTCCGACCAGACTGCACAGCACCGCCACCCCACCTGCCACTGACAACACACAGGGAGAGGAGAGCTTAGAGCAGGGACACAACACACTGACACACACAGGGAGAGGAGAGCTTAGAGCAGGGACACAACACACTGACACACACAGGGAGAGGAGAGCTTAGAGCAGGGACACAACACACTGACACACACAGGGAGAGGAGAGCTTAGAGCAGGGACACAACACACTGACACACACAGGGAGAGGAGAGCTTAGAGCAGGGACACAACACACTGACACACACAGGGAGAGGAGAGCTTAGAGCAGGGACACAACACACTGACACACACAGGGAGAGGAGAGCTTAGAGCAGGGACACACCACACTGACACACACAGGGAGAGGAGAGCTTAGAGCAGGGACACACCACACTGACACACACAGGGAGAGGAGAGCTTAGAGCAGGGACACAACACACTGACACACAGGGAGAGGAGAGCTTAGAGCAGGGACACAACACACTGACACACACAGGGAGAGGAGAGCTTAGAGCAGGGACACAACACACTGACACACACAGGGAGAGGAGAGCTTAGAGCAGGCACGACACACACAGATGGAGAGGCAGCTTAGAGCAGCGACAACTAACGACACACAGGAGAGGAGAGCTTAGCGCAGGGACATTCCTAAAGCAAACATGATACCTGTGATGTCTGTCCCGATTCTGGTTGTGGTTCTGTGGTGTGGGTGGGATCAGAGGGCTCAGAGTCCTGGGTGTGGGTGGGATCGGAGGGCTCAGAGTCCTGGGCTAGCAGCAGGGAGAGGAGATCCTGCTCCTAGAGCCCTCAAACCGGACTACACACACACTCGGTCCGAACAGCAGCACCACTGCGGGTACAGCAGCCCATCCTAGAGCACACTGCACAGCACCGCCACCCCACCTGCCACTGACAACACACAAGGAGAGGAGAGCTTAGAGCAGGGACACAACACACTGACACTCACAGGGAGAGGAGGGCTTAGAGCAGGGACACAACACACTGACACACACAGGGAGAGGAGGGCTTAGGTTCACAATGATACAGGTTTTACTAGGAGCTTGGTTAGCCCCAGTGTATAGTTAACAAGCTCAGGTGTGTCTTATTAAACTCATAGCAAAACCAGGAATGGATTAAACTGCTATGCAATGGGAGTTTTATTTCCAGCCCTGGACCAGGGACAAAGTGAGACACACACAGATAGACAACCTTACACAAGGGACACAATGACAGACAGAAAGACAGACAAGGCCTTAGATCAGGGCCACTGTGGGCCGTCCTGTATTGGAACAGTGCGTCCAACAAGAATAGGGTTTAGGCGACGGAATGAAAGCTTTCGTTTTACGCACCTGCATTTCTGTCCCCTTGTCTTCCTCTTCCTCTCTCTTTGTCTCGTTCTCTCCTTCAGATTCCCCCGTGACGCTGACGTGTGGGTGACAGCCTTCACGCTCCATCGCTGGGACGCTCTGTTCATTAGAAATGAAAAACAAAATAACCAGCTCTCGACACAGGTCCACAAACCACACCTGCTGGATTCACATTACTGTCAGATTACTATTAAGGCTCGCTGAAAAAACCTGGACCAGGCAGGGATGGAAATAAGACTCCTGTTGCATAGCACTTTCACCCATTCCAGGTTTTAATTCTTGCTCGATTAGCCACAGTGTGTACATAACAAGCTCAGGGGTGTCAAAGTCATAGCAAAACCAGGAATGGATCAAACTGCTATGCAATCAATGGGAGTCTCATTTCCATCACTGAACAGGTAAAACTGCTACACAACAAAGGGAGTGTTACACTGTTCTTGCAGTGTTAAACAACCCCAGCAAACACACACACACACACACACACAGTGTAAAGAGCTGTCTTTTTCACCTGTAATGGTTTCACTGCCTTGTCATAGGCTCTGACCAGCGCTGTATCCTCACAGAAAGACTCACCCACCTGGACAGAACACAACAGTCCGGTTAAAGACAACGAGGAGCTTAACTCAGTCATAGTGAGCTGACGGGTAAATGCGTTGCTGAATGTCACACGGGTGTATTTACTATTTCTAAATGGTCTCTTCAAAGCGTGTTTATCGGGTGGGGGTTCCACAGGTTTTTGCTTTGGACGGATATCCATTAACATTTAAGATACGGTAGTGTCTGTGAAGTGCACCCCATGTGTCCTAGCATAAGGATTTATAACTGGCGATTCTTTTGACAATATAAAATATAACCGGGCTTTTAGAATAATTTAAACGTGAAGGAAGTACTTTCAACAGTTATAATAATGACAGTTTTCACTGGTGAACGTGACTCAAAACTGTCATTATTATAACTGTTGAAAGTTGAAAACTGACAGATTAATGTGTCGTAAAACGCCCACTAAAAATACAACAATGAAACGGTAGCGTTTGCAAACGTCCACCACTTATAAAACATATTTAAATTATTATAACGCGGAAAATGTCATTATGCTTTAAAAAAAATATATATTATTAAACACAAAACGAGTTTTTTTTTTTTAAAACTTACTTCCGTTCTGCCACTCTGGTAGACTATTTCTCCGTCCAATTCCGCCATTGTGAAACAAAAAGGGTTTATTTATGTATTATTCCAAGTAATAACCGTTTAAATTAAACCAAGTTCAGCAGGCATACAGACAGTACAGCGCGTGTGGCTGTGCTCAAGCTATGTGGGAGTCGTAGTTTTCACGTGTATTCGGGTTCTGTAACGCAATGGTATTGGACTACACCTCCCATAATGCAGTGGCTCCGGTACAGTTGCAGAAAAGATCACTTGATGGTTCAGTGTTTTTACAATATCGCAATATCGCCTCCTGGCGACGGGGAAGAATAAATAAATAATACACGCAATTTTCTCCAAATAGCAGCCCGTAAACCACGCTGCTGTCATTTTGAAATCAAAATGTGTTTACTAGACGCTGAGAAGGTGAGATTAGTTTGGTGGGCTCTGCTTTGAGTGATTGTACCGCCGATGGCATTCAGACTAAACTGCTCTATCACCGTATAAGAGAATCTATGGTCCCTCCAGTCCAGCGCAGGCTTCGGCTAAGCCAGCATTTGCACAGCCACCAAATTCAACCACTAAAAATAAACATAAAAAGGCAAAAAATAAACAATAAAAGTACATGTATATATTTTTCTTGGAAGATAAATCCTGTTTGTATTCATTTATTTTTGGTCTATGCTCACTTAGCCCCCTCTAGTGTTGATTTACAATATAGCCCTAGATATGTCAAGTCTATTATAGTGACAAATTACTATCATTAACCCTTTCATGCATGAAATATTAAATGGACAGAAAAATAGTTTTGGACACATAACAAATAAATTTTTCTTTGAAAATGTTTTCAATTTTTTTTCCATTGCTTTATATGGGGAAACGATGGCATCCTCCTAAGAGGTCATCATGCATTTGCGTCTTCCATATGTCCCAGTATAAAGACAAGAAGATAATAGCGACTCCTCACTTCTAAATATAGCACTACAACCACTAGAGGGAGCCATTTATGCTTCATCTCCATCAGTCACAAGGATGGACTTATGGACTGATGGGGGAAGTTACCTAACAAGCGTCCAGTGCAAAGGGTTTTAAAACTTTGACTGCAGAAGAAAACGTAGGCTGAATATGAAGGCTGTGGATCTATTATACTGTCAGGGAAATACTGGAGGCTGGTAAATTCATTTATAAATAGCAATAATAATAGCAATTATGTAATTGCTATTATTCCTTTTAAGTAAAAGCTTGTGCACAACAATCGCACACTCCTGGAATGCGATTGGTTTGTAGGCTGCAGGTGAAACCGGCTGGTTGATACTGGGAATGGAATGAGATTGCGTTTGACAGACTGGTTTCATGGTGCTGATGGAAATGTGGCATTTGACTGGCTAGTTTGTCGGGAGAACAGGACGTCCCAGACCCAGGACAGGAGACCTCACCCCTGTCCCCCATGTAGTTTGTGATGAGAATCAGAGTCTTGTTTCTCTGCTGTTCAATTCTATACTAAAAGGGCATTGTGGCTTATTAGTCGAGTGAAGAACAACCAGATCAATTCAAGGGATTGAATAAACAAGCTATTACAGTGGAGGGAAGTGGGTTTATCGAGCTTCAAACAAATACAAATTAGGGATGATGTTTCTGTCTTAAAAAACTGTTGACAAAGTTAATGCTAGCCCATACTTTATGACAGAAACCAAGACCAGAAGAGACAGTTAGAAAGTAAGTGGAGACTGAGTGTGGGGTGTAAGAGAAAGAAAGAAAGAAAGAAAGAAAGAAAGAAAGAAAGAAAGAAAGAAAGGTCACCTTTGGTAATTAGGAAAAAAAACACTCATTATATTTTTCTAAAAACAGACTCTTCGCTCACCTGAGCGCTTTAACCGCGGGGAGTCTCGCGTGCTCTCGCTAGGGTAACAACCCGCGCGCTCCCCTGGCGACCGACTCGAGGCGAGACGGTGTTTATAACGACGGCAACTTAAAAATAACACGACTGAACCCAAGACTACAAGTGGGTGCGTATATATGTCGAATAAAATCCCAAAAGGAAAAACTCATTTTCAACGCGGAGCTATTTATACCTATTAACGAGATCCCGCGGTAGGCTATTAAAAACATTTCAGCTAAAAAAAATAAAAAAACGACGGCCGCTGGGGGCCTTTTTCGTGTAGTATTCATGATTGAATCTCTAGAGAATGCAGCTTTCCTTTGTTAGTTGTTGGCTGGTTGTATCACAGAAACGGTGTTTTGTTTTGGTGTTGAGTGAAAAATGAGTGTGGATATTTGTGTGCCTTACTCTAGTTTGACCTTTTGAACTCTCGGCAGGCTACAGTGCTGGTACGGTCACAGTGACCAAACCCCAGCCCAGCCCGTTGCATTGTTGTCTGCTGTAGTGGCTGACCCAACTCAAACAAAAAAAAATGATAGAAATCTAAAGATCTTGGGTTTGAACGGCAGTTTAGTTGCAACAGTCTTTATGGCGCTCTATTCATGGCGGGGGCATCGTTTGACACAACTGCACGATAAAACACAAGCAGCTTAAAAAGTAAGCTTAGGACAGTTCACAGGTGTAGTGTTATTGCTGGCAGGACAACGGGCATTAATGAACACAAATGCACCATAGAAATCAAACGGGTATAGAGGCACCACGAATGCATCTCATGCTTATGACTCTGAGGACCCGGTGACGTCACGCTCTACCCTGAAGGAGGAAGGTGAAGGTGGGGTCGATGGAAGTTTACAGCAAAACATGACCCAGGAAGATTTCAATAGCGCTAGCAAAACTGGACAACATGCTAAATTCAATACCAAAGTATTGAAATCACTGGAATAAAGTGGAAACAAAGCAAACGAACTCCTGCAACTATGGAGCTGCAAAATATTGCATACATAGCACAGCTATTACTACAGGCATGCTTTACCCTTATAAAAGCTTCCATAGCAAAAGTGTGTGATAAAGCAGAGCAAAGTGTGATAAGGCACAGTGAAGCATGGGTGCATATTGTAAAACTGCAAATGTACAGTACAAATTTCGAGTGGTAAACTTTTACCAGGGTCGTTAATGCACATGACCAATTTCTCATATTAATAAAATAATGAATTAGAGGGATAGATGTGTATGACAAGATTGCACATTGCTTTCCATAGACAGCCTTCCTTTGTTGTGCTCGCCATCTCTGCGGTTGCCTATGCAGAAAAATGCATTCGCTTCCCTAAAGCACGATTTAAATACATGTTCTTTTGAAATGAGAATAGATGTTCATGAAAACGCACATAACAATACAAAGCAACCCTCAAACTGACTGTAAAACAAACTCACTGTGCGTCACAGCCGTTTTAGAATTGCCGGGTGTCGGTTGGGACAGAGTTACAGAGCTGTCTGAGTCATCATGAGGTATTTTTATGTGTCGATTTTCATCAGAAGGACGTGAAAGATTGCCTTGTGTATTCAGTGCGAGGCCGGTATTGACCAGACAGCCGGGGAATCAACGGCGTGAACAATTAACTGAAAACCAGGCGACTACAATACTAGCAGAACCATTTGTGTTATGAGATCAGATTGAATACGGAGGTGCTTTTATTAAATAAAGTGCTAATAGTTCTTACACGCTGTACACAATACCTAATCTAGGATGTTCATTGATGGTCTCACGAGTATTATGCGAACTGGCCATTGAGAAGGTGGGTGGGGGTTGCGTCGTTATACCATTAATTAACCTCGTTTTGTAATATCCAGCTGGGACACAGTCGAGTACCCAAGCCATCGGATTTGAATACAGTGCTACTGTACTGGCTTCCTTTTAATTATGAAGGAAATCTGTAACCATGGGCTGAAATCCCATTTGGCTAATTAGCAAAACGATACTGTAATTTAACTTTGATACATATTAAAAGATCTTACAGCGAACGCTCCCGGGTGTCGGTGTGCGTGCTGTGTCGATATGCAATACTATTGTACCAAATACTGAGCACTGAAGAAGACATACAACGACACGTGTGTCTGCTTGACCCAACTTACAATCAAATAGCTGCGTTTCTTGTATTGATCATGACCCGGGGGGGGGTTCTGGTTTTCCCTGCCATGCTGGTTCAAGAGATTGCATTACTGGTTTGACCAGTTCTCGTTTCTCTGCTCTTCTGCAACATAATTCAACGTTCAATGTTTGTTTACATTACCCAAAATGTAAAGAAATATGAATAAAAAACTTGCAACAGTGGCATGTTTTAAATGACTTTTTCAAACATAATAGACATATTGTGCGCACAATGTGGGCTACTTTTGGAATTGAAATAGTGAGATTTCGGATATTTTTCTACACTCGTGGAGTATTCTCTTTCAAGGCATAATCTCGCTGTGGGAGGTCGCACAGTGGACTGCACACCGCGTGGCTGTGGGGTGTGTAGGTACAGTGACTGACAGCATCGCTGATAAACACTGTAGGATGATGCCGTGAATCACGACTAAGGCAAGCTACTACCTCGTTACCTCTGTTCGATGATGACTAACTGATTTCACTGAGTCAGCTCACAGTGTGAGATGTACAATCACATTTACAGGAACATGCCTAATGGCGTGTCTGTGTCACACGTGTGCACCAAAAGCGAACACAACGATCATGTTAAAGAGATGACCTCCCTTTGATTAAAAGGGGTTAACAATAGCAAATAATAAATAAAAAAAAACACACGAAACGCGGCTGAGAGCCATCAATCACACAGGAGACTAATCACAGCGGGGGTAAGATGCTCTACACTGGAGGAATTAGCCAGACCTCTTGATCTGTGACGGGGTAATGTGCCTTGAGCTAAAATTGAGGCTCATTTGCAATGTGATGCAATTAGTTTGTACAATGAATTCTTAACAGGCTAGACTGCGATTCCCCGTCCCTGACATTGATTTAAAAACACGGTCAGTTCCATTTTTACTGCTGATATTGTATAAATGTACCGACCGACATCTATTATTCACCTACTTTCCTGTACACCCAAACAGCGTGTTATTGTTTGTTTAAATGTTAAAACATAATAAACTCCCGTACTTCCTTGACATTGCAGTGGCACCATGGTTGGAGTTATAGACAAACCCCTTTAAGTTTACAGTATAGCCATACCATTGTGATTATATGAAGCGCAGTATAAATTAGAATTAAATTGTGCCAGCAGGTGGCAGCATTGGCTTAAAATGTATTTAATGTACCGGTATTGAAGTCCACCAGGGAGCACACACGGACAATGTCTTGAATGTCCACTTTGAATTCCTGTATGATTACTACTGTATGAATACTGATTATTTATAAGATTTAAATTAATAATAAAAAATAATTTTAGAACGTTTCTGACAAAAGCCCTTGATCAGCTTTCTACCCCTGTAAGTTTCATCCATTCCAGGTTTTACTACGAGTTTGATTAGCCGCAGTGTATAAGCAACAAGCTCAGGTGCGTTTATTAAACTCATATAGTAAAACCAGTATTAAATCGAACTGCTATGCCATGGGAGTCTTATTGCCAATGTGAGTCTTAATGGAGTCTTATATATAGCGTGAATACAAAAATAAAAATCTACAATTTAGCAATAAAGATTTGGTGTTGTTTAATGTAGGCTATATAATATATTTATTTTATTTTAATTTCAGTTACAGTTTCACGATGATAATAATAATAATAATAATAATAATAATAATAATAATAATAATAATAATAATAATAATAATACGTTTATTATGTTTGGTAATGGAAACAAAACACCACTTTGCATTTTAAAACTGGTCAATCATAAACAAATTTAGAATGTGACACTAATACCTAATAATATGACGGGAAATGGAAAGCAACATGACTTGTTTGATGGTAAAATTGCAACGTGTTGCAACATGTTTTTCCTCTACGGCTGCACAGACAGCGCCTGGCCGCCAGAGTGCGCCAGAGAACGCTAATTGGCTACAATACAATACAGCACTTACAAGCTGCTGGGAAGGACAAGGCAAACGGTTTCGTAAGATACTTACAACTCAGTTACACATGAGCTTTGTATTATACAACTCTATTATGAAATACAAAATGTGCAAAAACATGCTTAGATTGGAAATTCGTACGATAATACAAAGGTTGGTGGCCGTAATTCAAGCAGCTTTGCAAAAAATGTCAGGGCTACTATAATGTAGCAGTCTAGAAAGTTTGCATGAATAAACTTAGCAGATCAAAGTTGCAGATCAATATATAAATAAGAATTGCGTGTATTGTACATCTGTCTTTCTGAAAGTGTCATGCTCAACCTATTGCACAATTTATTTTGGGAGACCGATAAACATGCATAATAATAAACACGAGGTGTTGTTCGTGTTGTGAACCTATCATCTTCCAGGGGTTGCAAAACCCGTGGAGTTGCATGAGCTTATCCGGTGTTCCAATGGGCCGCTGTGCACGAGTTAGGTCGGGCGCTAATGAACCAGGGATGCAGGTCACGAGAGTAGAAATCACCTTATGCAAAAAAGAATGAAATTGTTTTTTGCAATTAAAAAACACATCTTTTGCACCGTACAAACACAAATATTGGTACATAGTTCAGCTAGCTGCATAACAATTTAGTTTCAATTGTATTCGCTGTATTTCCTAAAAAGGCCGGACTCTGCAATAGTTTCGTGTATTAATATCGTTCTGTTGTAGTTTTGCAGAAAGTGCAGAAGAAAACCCCTATACAAGCAACGTGGGACATTCCAGAGGATTCCACACAAAAAAAAACACGTTTAACAACCCCACGTGGGGCTCATTTGCATATCCACCCAATTGATTCAAAGGCTAAAGATTCCTTTGAAAGCTATTGGCTGAAGCTGCGGGTTTCGGTTTGAAACCACACCCCTAGCGAGAGTGTATAAAACCTCTACGTTCGTAAGTACACGCAGCACAAACTGATCTATCATTCACAGTACGCAACAGAACTTGGGATCTATCACTTAAAAACGAACGCACTGTCTGAAACGAATCGTGACTCAACAACCAACTGGATTATACTATACAGCTCATTGCAAAACTGACGCCGCTTTTTTTTCGGATATTATCCAAACCTTGTGGATTATTTTACTTACAACATGACTCTGGAAGAAGTCGTTGGCTGCAACACAACTGAAAAAAAGTAAGTATAGTTTATTACATGATGATATTGCCTGATGCAGCTGCACTAATTGTGTATCCTGCACTGTATGTAGCGTGAATAGCAATGTTGTATTAGCAGCCGTGCAGGCTAGTATGTGCGGCATAGCCGACAGAAAATCCGGCTTGTCGGGGTAGTATTATACCTGGCTGCATGTTGCTTTACTCTGAAGTCTTGCAATGCAACCAAAGCGACATGTCTAATGTCTTTTTTTTCTTTTTTTGAAGGATGGAAACTGTAAACCAAGCTTTAGAAGAATTGCTGGCCGCGGCACAGAGGCGAGACTGCCTAACTGTGGGAGTCTACGAGTCTGCGAAGCTGATGAATGTGTAAGTAAACTATCCCCGTGCAGCATTTGCAGTATTTGAAATGCAGATGTATTTTTTTTTAAACGGTGCAGATATACCGTAGCACAATAAAAAGCAGCAATAAACTAACATGTAGATGTGTCTCTCCTTCACAGCGATCCCGACAGCGTCATTCTTTGCATCCTAGCGACCGACGAGGAAGACGAAGGTGACATTGCCTTGCAAATCCATTTCACTCTCATCCAAGCTTTCTGCTGCGATAACGACATCAACATCCTGCGAGTGTCCGGCATGCAGAGACTAGCCGAGGTTCTGGGCGAAAACAACGCGGAGAGCAACGGCAACGAACCGAAAGACCTGCACTGCATCCTTGTCACTGTAAGTACCTGGACTGCGATGAGAGAGCCAGCGCAACGGTGGCAAACACATTCACAATGGAGCCAGCATACAGGGCCTTTAGCGCGAGCACCAGCGAGGCTCTACTAGAAACCCGAAGTTTTATCTTTGCATGCGCAGAGCAAACCTACGCATCCCAGCGCGCTCTGGCAGGGTCTCGATTAGAGATACACATGGCAGAACTTGCGTGCCCTGTTCTAATTGAGGATGCTGCATTGCAAGGGAGAAGCGAACCTAATTGCAGTGCATGTGTTTGACTATGTTGTAAGCGGAACTAGTAGCAGGGGAAGTATTACTGTATTACGTCTGTAGAAAAAAACACATTGTTTTAATGCGTATTTAGCCATCATTGCTTAACTAATAACTGCAAGTGCAACATAACGCAGATCACTTTCAGAAAACTAGTAATAACATTGCGTTTTGTTTTTTGTCTTCTCAGAATCCCCACACCGATACTTGGAAAAACCAAGCTCTTGAGGAAGTGGGCAGCTACTGCGCGGAAAGCCGCTGCAAAAACCAGTGGATCCCGTACATCTCCATGCAACAGCGCTGAATACAAACAACGGCGCGAGACGGAGCGCGCAGGGAAGAAAGAAATTTAAAACAACAAAGAATAAGACAATTACACGTCACATTCTTGGGTGAATACAAGACAAAATATTAACCGTGAGCCCTGGCTGACCTGCGGGGGGTGAAGAAGCCGGACGGAGGTTAAAGGATAATGGGGCGGTGCAACTCGGAATGGGTTGAGCAAGAGGACACGGCTCGAGGGCGGAGAAGCCGGATTTGCTCGATGTCAGCTGGTCGGCCTGCGACAGAGGTCGTTCCTCCCCGATTCAGTGTCAGGAGGTGTAGAGTACAGACTGTTCCCGGACAATTTTAAGGAACGGCATGGGGCTGTGTGCCAATCATTTTGGCTCAGAGAAAGTCTGAAACATGTCTGGACTGACCTATACATTTTAATTGTATTTATTTTTTTAGTAGGAGAAAGTCTGACGAGTTGTTTTAAATAAAGTTTAAAACAAAGCTTGCAAGCTTTAAATGCCGACTGAGTTGACTCGCGTTCGAGCTGCGCCACATGCGTCTGTACAATAATTCTTTGGACTGAAAAAGAAACATTTTAATTTATTTTTTTTGAAGTCAAAACGAACCGCTGCAACTGTAATGGTGCACATAACTGATGGGACGCTGTGCAAAAAACATTAACTTGTGTGTTTTGAAAGTGTTATGAAAAAATAATATATGCCAATATTTCTGATCTAATGTTGTCATGTATGTATTTGTCTGAATTAATTTGGCGTTCATGCTATTTTTCAATAAATTATTTAACTGAAATGTCTATCTGTGCACTAAATGTGTGGGTTATTGTGATGTATCCTGTTCTATGGCAAAAAATAGTAACTTTAAAAGAAGAATACTATGCTCTGTCATATGGGTGGGGGTAAGGATACTGATCAAAAGCAATGCAATATCCAATGTGCCAATTCATACAAAAATACTCTTCAGTGTAAGCCATAAAGAGGCACAGTGCATGTAAAGCACATGTCTGGCGTGGAACTGTGACCCCGTGCACTTTGCACTATTTGTTAGAAGGACGTGGCTCTGACGCAAGCCTGCAGTTGGAAGTGGCTCTGCTCCAGACACTGAAAGCCTGTGGAGTAATTAGAGGTGTAATGCCCCATCCTGTTTCAATCAGACTCCTTTAATAAGGTCATTACTCTCTTATCTCTTCAGGAGTATAAAACACTCACGTTGGGGACATTTTAGCAAAACTGAAAGAACCCTTTTAAAAACATTTCAGCTAGAGGTCTTTCTCAATGTCTTTGTTATTCGTGTTGAAAACCTCAGCCCTATAGATGGACTATATTAGTAGTTTTGTTGCCAGAGGTTTAGGGATTGTATGTTCACACAGTAAACCCAGGTGTTATATTTCCGTATGCAATACAATATGACTGGGGGTCCATGGCAGCCTTCAGTTAATGCTTTGCCAGTGGCAAGCCAGGTGCTGGTCACAAAATGAGAAATAAGTGCACCATGCAGCACATACTTTTGTGTCCCACGCCTGATTGTAATGCAAAAGGGATCCATGACCTGTACAATGCAATATATAAAAGCTGCATCTCCCTGTTTCAAGTCAGCATAAATCAGGGGCAAGGATGGAGGGCCAATATTAGACATTCTGTTCATATGTCATGAACACAGGCTGAAAATGACACAATGAAAGTAGAGCTCAATGCAGCACTAGTCTACACACATGCAGAGTAATAACACGTTGCTCAGTGTTAAACTAACCCCAATGTGACGAATGGGGTGGAGCAGCAAGAAAAGACTTTTTTTCCTCGAAGAAAGCAATGTGACGGAGGAGGTGGTTATCCTTGGAAACAGAAGACTACAGCTTCTCTTGCACTCTACTCTCAAGGGAGCGTGTAAAACGACAGAGCACCCGTTCAGATGCTGTAATGAGCTTGTCCACGTGCTCCAGACCCCTGTGAAAGACAACACTGAGATACATGAGGAACGTTTGAAGACACTCCCCAATGAACCACACACACACACACACACACACACACATGCCTTATCGATGACAAATCTTCATCGTGCACCTGTATTATGCATATTATGGAAAAGGCATTTATGTCATGTTATGCCTAATATGAATGCTTATATAAAAGGGTTCCCCTTTCATAATTTTGTAAAGGTCTTTATATACCATGTGCTTTACCATGCTTTCAATATGATTTCACTATGTTTTACTTTTCAAATGTTTTAATACTCACTAAACTTTTAAAAGGGAAAGTGCAAGGGATACAAAGTTGTGTTTCACATTTTACGGAAATACATCACGATGGAGGCCACTCCCCCCACAGATAGCCCCGCACAGTCTCCACGCCTTTCACTCAACTTATGCTTTGACTCAATTTACGCCTTCTAAACAGCCCCAACCTCTCCAGAAACACGCAGAGACTGTGCTGGGGGTGTCCGTGAAGTATTTCCATTGTGAAATCACTTCTGTTTCAGTTCTTTTTTTGTATTTGTGTTTTTGCTTTCCGTTCTAGGATTTTTGTTCTTGTGTTTTCTGGTTTTTTTGGGGTTTTTTTTTTTTTTGCAATCGTGTTTTTCGATTTGTATTTTGTTATTTAATTTGCATTTGTGTTCTGCCTCCCCCCTCCCCCCTCCATGTTTCCCCAATATAGTAGGTTTTTCAAGGACTTTTCCAAAAATATAGAACACACTTGCATTCAAAATGCATGAGAAGGTGTATTCAGCTGTGCCCATGCCAAAAAGCAACAGTGTTAGCTGGCAGCCTTAGTCACCCTAGACCTGAACACAGTGAATTCCAATAGAGACTCCAGGGAAAGCGTGAATAAGGAGCCTGGCTGCAGACGCACACAAGCACGCCCCAGACAGCGGCAGGGAGATTTTCCTTTTACTCTCCCTGCCTTCAATTGTCTGCACTAACCAAAGAGCAGGGCAGACAGCAGACCAGAGTTGAGCTTTGCTGTCTGGCTGCACAGAGAGACAGGCATTATAGTGGAGGTCTGCTGTAGCACTGCAGCAAGATCAAAGAGGACAAACATGACCCTGATGTCTGCTTTTTCAATAGCGTCTCATTACCCTTTTATGGTGCTAACAGTCAGTTAGGATGCTGTTTTTTTATGTACTTTAAAAAAAAAAAAAAAATTTATTTGTGATGAATTAAAGGTTCTGAATTGGCATGCACTGAATAGTCCTCTTGTTAATCCACACAACAGCTGTAGCACAAGGTATGCTTTCTCTTAGGGAGTGAGGGAGGGAGCAGTTCGGTCTCCATGCCTCAAGCCTGCCCTGGACTGGAGGGAGCACCCTTTCTCTTAGGGAGTGAGGGAGCAGTTCGGTCTCCATGCCTCAAGCCTGCCCTGGACTGGAGGGAGCACCCTTTCTCTTAGGGAGTGAGGGAGCAGTTCGGTCTCCATGCCTCAAGCCTGCCCTGGACTGGAGGGTGCACCCTTTCTCTTAGGGAGTGAGGGAGCAGTTCGGTCACCATGCTTCAATCTGCTCTGGACTGAGGGAGCACCCTTTCTCAGGGGGTGAGGGAGGGAGCAGTTCAGTCTCCATGCCTATCCAATCCTTGTCCTGTGTTTTTGTTAGGCTCTGGACACATAACTATGTAAAAAGTGGTTAGAGTTAAGAAATATTAAATTTTGCTGGTTTGGTTATGTAATTTCAGTCTATGACAGTAAACACACACACACACACACACACACACACACGTATGAACATGAGATTCAACCTTTTTTCCTTCCCTGAAATAGGCATTGCCATGGTAACAAAAAAGTGCCAAATCTATTTTACTCATTCGTACGTACGTGCATGTTAAGATCCCACGTATATATATATATATATATATATATATATATATATATATATATATATATATATATATATATATATATATATAAGCACAGGAAGAGTGATGCCCATGTAAGGATTACAGCACTTTCCACAGGCTTCAGAAGTGTGTGGCGCCCATCCCTAGGGTTCTAGAACACTCAAGACCTATAGGACAAGTCTGTTTTGAGGAATGAAACAATGCAACCATGAAGATGAGTTATATCAATTCCAAACTGTATTTAATTCAGCAAATTAGAAATCTTTAAATAACTAATTTCTATGAATATGGGTTGCTGTTGCAAATAAGTACCATTCAAAATGGATGATTGCAAACCTGCCCCCTTCCCCTACCAACCAACTACCCAACCAACTAATCAATGTGCTTCCACTCCCCATGACAGGGTGAAAGGTCAGTTCAGTTACGGTAAGCAGCTGCCTTACCATAACCTTCAGTGGCAATACAGCCTTGGCATTGGAATGATAAATATACTAAGGGGCGCGGGTAACAAGAAGGGATAATCATTTCCACTCTCCAAGGCTGCCAAACCAGAACGGTGAGCTCATCTCATTTAAAGACAATAACAAACACCTTAAAAGGGGGCCGGATCTCCGTAAACAGGGACCTTGGTGCTTTTCACGAGGTGCTTATTAATTATTTTTAATCTCTGAAGGGCTTCTCGTCATTGATTGGATTCCAATACCTTTAGCAGCAGCAGTAAACACGTTACTAATTCCTACAAAACCATTTCAAATATGCAAATCCTGCCTTCGGAAACACGAGGGGGCAAAAGGAACAGGCCGGCTTTCCCTGCTGAACAGACTGCTTGGAACGAAGGCCTGTGCGAGAGTGTGGAACTCTGCATGCTCCGGGACTCTCCTACATACAAAAGACAGCGCTAATTTGACTGTAATCTTTCTGTATTTGGAATGCAGGAAGGTCATTTGGTTATTTTTTAACAGCAGCAGATCTTCCTTGTTAACTATTAAGTGGCACTGCAGTTCATTTTTAGACAAAGAGTTTACTGCTCTGTATGGAAGCATGGTAAAGCATAGAGAGCTATGGTAAAGCACAGAGAGGTATGGTAAAGCACAGAGAGGTACAGTAAAGCACAGAGAGGTACAGTAAAGCACAGAGAGGTACAGTAAAGCACAGAGGTACGGTAAAGCACAGAGAGGTACAGTAAAGCACAGAGAGGTACGGTAAAGCACAGAGAGCTATGGTAAAGCACAGAGAGGTATGGTAAAGCACAGAGAGGTACAGTAAAGCACAGAGAGGTACAGTATGGTAAAGCACAGAGAGCTATGGTAAAGCACAGAGAGGTATGGTAAAGCACAGAGAGGTACGGTAAAGCACAGAGAGCTATGGTAAAGCACAGAGAGGTACAGTAAAGCACAGAGAGGTACAGTATGGTAAAGCACAGAGAGCTATGGTAAAGCACAGAGGTACGGTAAAGCACAGAGAGGTACAGTAAAGCACAGAGAGCTATGGTAAAGCACAGAGAGGTACAGTAAAGCACAGAGAGGTACAGTAAAGCACAGAGAGGTATGGTGAAGCACAGAGAGGTCTAGTAAAGTTCAGTAATCCATATACCACACAGGGAATTGCATAGGCTGCACAGGCCCCTAGCAGTATTATCTAGTTCACTTCCTCACTCATTTGATTGCCTGGTTTCCAATCAAAGCCAGACAGGATGTTGACTGCATTGCCTGTTAGCCCCATTTCGTTTGAAGTGTTTTTGACATGACAGCCAGTAATCCTTAAAAGGATAACCACTTCCTGCAAGCCAGGATATTTACACATGTTCTTGTGTTTCTGTGCTTTCTCATGAAATTTCTAATGTGTACCTCTTTTATATTTGTTTGTTTGTTTTTATAAAACTGTGATTTCTTTTTGTGAAGAGTTTAGTAAATCTAGGCTGTTTGATACGTGCATGTGTGTGAGTGTGTGTGTGTGTGTGTTTAAGATTTATCATCAATGTTGTTCTTGGTTGTTCTCAATGTTGTTCTCAGGAATGTACAACCCAGTTTTAACATGAGTCACAGAACTTAAGGAGAAATGTGTCTCATCCTGTATCCAGTAAGTATGCTGTCAAATAATTCTGACCCCTACCGGTGAGAAGAGGTCATTATTATTTGTTTATTTACCCCCTTATCAATGAATACAATGGGTTAGCAACTCACACAATCCCTGCACCCAGACCTGGGTTTCAGAGCTCCCTTATTTAGGCATATTACTGAACTGACCAGGTGCCAGTAAGTTGAGCTAGCAGCCCCCTGTAAAACGGAATGCACTTATCACAGCAGGGATAAGCCTCTTCAGAGCCTTTGGCTTTCTATTTGGAGGAACCATTCGTGCCGCTATAGGGGTTGAACAATTTAACACGGGTCTGATTGTTCAAACTGGTACCCCATCATCTTCATAACATATTTAACTGAGGGCAGTTGTGAAACCCAGGACTGGCTGCAGGGCCAGTGTGAGTTTGTAACAGTGCTGTTTTTATGATCACTCAAGCTCACTATTAAGGGCACTTTTGGCTGGTCCCTTTCAAGATCGGAACACCATTAGGATAAGCTCTCTATTAAGTGTACTTTACACAGTCCTATTGACAGTACAGAGGAATGCCATTGTAGTTTAAGAGGCACTTAAAGGTACAGTCTGCTAATTCTAGCCCTGCATTTTTTTTAGGTACTTGTTTGCTTCTGTGGGGCTGCAGCACTAGTCCAAACACAGCTACAAAGCAGTCATTTAGTTGTGCGTTCTAGGCAAGGGTGTGATCAGGGAGAGGCCAGGGAGAAGAGATTTTAAAGGTTTTAAGCTCAAACTCCAAGACCAGCTGGGTGTCACGTTCCCACAGCTCTCTAGGTAAGGAGCTACTGGCTTGGGCTTTACCCCCAATGATCTGCCAAGGGTCTTCAGTGGCACTGTACTGCACTGCAGTGTGGAGTCCTACATCTGAAGGGACCGGAACACCACGAGAACACTGATTTTCTTAAACACGGATTGTCTAGTAACACATATAATATAGATAATGCATTTATCTTATTTCTACAATGTGTGTGCGTGTGTGTGTGTGTGTGTGCGCGTGTGTGTGTGTCTGTGTGCGTGCGTGTGTGTGTGCGCGTGTGTGTGTGTCTGTGTGCGTGCGTGTGTGCGTGTGTGTGTGCGTGTGTGTGTGTGCGTCCGTGCGTGTGTGTGTGTGTGTGTGCGTGTGTGTGTGTGCGTGCGTGTGTGCGTGCGTGCGTGCATGTGTGTATGTGTGCGTGTGTGTGTGTGCGTGCGTGTGTGCGTGCGTGTGTGTGCGTGTGTGTGTGTATTGTGTCTTCCTCAGCATTTTTAGTCTTCTTAAAGAAGTAGTTCATAATGGAAGAAGTTCCTAATGGTCTTTTCATTGCATCAAGAGGAATCAGACAGCTGTGCGGGAGATGTGAATCATGTGACTTAGCTTGCCTACTCCGACTCGATTGCACCACTACTGCCTATAGAAAATATACCACAACGCAACAATGGTAGCACAATGGGCAGCTAGTATGGGTAAGCCATTGCGAAAGTGGTACCGCAGTGGTAACATTTTCATCGTCTGAAAAACCATGGTATGGACGCAATGCACACTGGCAATCCACTGCAGTACCATCATATTTGTTTTTCCAAATCCACGGCAAGGGTTGAAACCGCACTAGCCCTGCGCCCAGTCCTGTGTTTCACAACCTCCCTAGTTTAAATATATATAAAGTGCCAGGCGTTTGAACATGCATGCTCCTGGTAAATCTGATCTGAACTCATCACCCTCATCAGGAGTTGTTCATGCAGCTATAAGGGTGGAACAAATTACCTGTATTTAACATCAAGGACTTGTGTTCTGATCATTTTAAATAAGATATATAATTGAGGGCAGTTGTGAAACCCAGGATTGGGTGGAGCGCTAGCGTGAGTTTCAAGCCCTGCACTCTGTTGACATTGCTGGTAATCCTTTGCACTGCTAATTGTTCTGTTGTAATGGAATCTACGCTTTCCATTAGTGTAGGTTTTTTTTTTTTTAAAAAGCTGCAGATGCCACATGCCAAAATCATTTTCTTCCAATAGGCATTCAATTCACAACAAGCGGCCAAGCCTTTAGTATAATTACTAGTGACCCGGCCAGACTGACACAAACTCAGTTTATATTTAGAATATCTTTTTTTAGATGCGTTTTCTCTGAAGAGCACTTTGAATGAGCTCACAGCACACAGCAGTTAGGCACCGTTGAAGGGTGAGATATTGCTCTGGACTGTATGTTACTCTGCGAGAGCCAGGAGCCGTTCTGCTAAAGGTCGAAGCGTGGAAGAGAGCAGTCACAGGACAGAATGAACCTGCAGGTTTCCAACAGCTAGCTATTAAACTGCTGCTTGTGTCCTGCCAGTCCTGACACGGGAACTGCTTTAACACTTACTGGCAGGGCAGGACAGTGGCAGCTGTTTCCCATCTAGCTGGCACAATCTGGAACTATGGGGTCTATTTTAATGATCTAAACAGCAGCGGATCTTAATAACGCCACCCTAAAACCTGCTCTAAACAATCAAACTGCTCCTAGCTGCAGGATTCCATTGGAATTATGGAGGTGCTATCCTTATAGTGGCTTTTAAAAAGTACCAATAACAAAAACTAGAGCTGCAACAATTAATCAATGAATCGCCCTATTTAGAGCCTTATACTTATTTGACTTCTTGTTGTATAATGACGTTTTCTCACTGCCTGTATTACATTACTATTTTTACCGTTTAGGTAAGCACTAGCTGTTAAAACCTCTGCCTCAGTTTCCCGGCCCTCTCCTTGTGCTAATAAAGTTTCCATATTTATGTCATGGCAGAGTGATTGATGGGGTACTGGTGTACTGTGCTGTACAGCACTCGGGATGAGGTGCTGTAAACAAGTTTGTTGATGTGCTAATTTTAGCAGGTCAAGAACCTGATATTCCAGATACATCCACTACTATACATGTAGAAGCGACCTGAAAAAAAGGGTGGGCCATTTACCCTGTCCTTGGTCTCTTAGGAAAGTGATGCTGCAGCCGCTTCCGCAGCTCCCGTTGTTATTGTTTTGTCGTCACTGTCGGCTTGCACGTGGCTGCCGACACGATTCATGCTCTTTCCATTAATTAAATCACTTAGCTTTCTACCATCTCTTATCAGCAGGTAACCAGCTCCGGCCTCAGGTTTAGACACGCACCTTGTTTTTCTGCTCCGGGATGCAAAAAAAAAAAAAAAAAAAGAAGTCGGATTAGCTAGAATGGAAAATAGTCATTTTCCACCCCTCCCTTTGTGTGTTGTTCTGCAGTCACGCAACTCAGCGCTGACTAGCTAATCTAACTCTGCAAACGGAGCGACTGTGCAAACTCCTGCGTACGGAAAACAAGTTCATTCGACTGGGCTGCTACACCGTGCCACACAGTACATGGCCCTAGCGACAGAGCTTCAAATCCGGAATTATTCTAAAGAGAAGGCAGCTTCCATTGGTTCTGTCATGACGTCATTCTCAGTGGTTCTATTTGCAATTATTCAAAAATTGCATTTTAAAAAAAAAATCAGTTCAGGAGCTGTTCTTCAGTTCAGGCATATATAACGCAGGCTAGATCAGCCAAAATGTTATGTTAAGTATCAGCAGCATCTGTAACAGCAGTGTACTGCCAGTAAGACTAAAGGAAACGTGGCAGATCAAGGCTGTTTTAATGTATAAGAAACAGTTTGATATTCCCAAAACTGTGCAACACTTTTGTTGGCTTATTATAAACTATTATTAGAGATTTTAGGTGCAGAAAAGGGCACGTGGAAAAACAGACAACAATAAATAATATAGAGTCAGATTGAAGCTTTAAGCTGTATGCATATCATTCACTGTGCAGAATATGATATATTGTTTCTTTCATAGAATGCACGTGTGCTGTGGCTTTACTGCAATACAGCCATTTGAAAAATTGGCTCAGAAATAAAAGTTAGCTACAGTGATCTGTGCATTTGTGGTCTAAAGGCATTGTGAGTGTTAATACAGCTTCTTGCCCTATAATTCCCTATCAATACATTTCAGTATAAAGTGTACAAGCATATGTGTGCTAACACAGGAGGCATGCTAAGCTGTAGACTGTGCTCAACACGAGCTGCCAATAAAAAATAAAAAACTGTCAAAACACGAGCTCCCAGCTAAGATTTTTTTTTTTCTTTGGAGTTCACCAGGTTTGTTGGCTGGTGTTCAGTACAGAGTAGAATGGAAGTTAAGTTCTGGAATGTTCAGGACAGAGTGGAATGGAAGTTAAGTTCTGGAATGTTCAGGACAGAGTGGAATGGATGTTAAGTTATGGAATGTTCTTTTGTGTTGTTATGAACCTTCATAATTTACAGGTTGGGAGGGCTTTGCTGCACGCAGCCCAAAGCCATGGGCTGGCACTCGTTTTACTAGGAAACGTAAGCGCCCACTTCATATGCAAACTGAAGTTCTTTTTTTTTTTAACTTTGATGCTGCTGTTTGAAACTCCAGGTCAGGTTACCCTGCACTGTACTGAAACACAGTTCTCATATCATGTCTGCACACCAAATGAATATATGATTCCCTTCCAGACACAATTGAAAACTACTGTTCGGATAGCATTGTAATGCCAGCGTATTGAAGACACCATAGCAAAAACCATTAGCAGACCACAGCAATGATATAGGAGCACACTGAAATGGTATTGCAATGCACAGACAGGAAGTATGGCTTCAAAGTACAGTCTCTTAACTTTTGTACATAACAATTGCCATGAAAGATCGTTTGGTAAAGGTATTACTGCAGCTTTGGCCTGAACTTTTTGATATATGCTAATGAAAAGTGCACCAAGTGGCACATGCACAGGTCAAGTTTAAACTGACTGCTGAAGCGCAGTTGATAGCAGGACAGGCACACATTATGCCTCTATTGCATCAAATTCAGAAACAGAGAGATTGTCAAACTGCAAGTGAAAGTTAATAATGAACAGGGCTGTGGTTTTAATAAAGGGAACATACAGAAGACCCAAATGCAATTTTTTTCTCCATATACAGTAAAGGAAAAAATGATCAATGAAAAATAGATTTCTTAGGTGTCCAAAACTACATCCATTTCGCTAAAAAAAGACTTTTGCAACATTATCAGTTTCCAAAACCATACTGGAAATGAATCACAGCTCAGGAAATAAAGATGTAGTAACACATGTCTGTGATCTTGGCACACAGACCACTGTGTGAAGAACGCCCTGTAGATGACCTGCTGAAACTCTGCACAGCTGTTGTGGAGCTCCAGGTGCCTCATCCTTCATTCTTCTTTGTCCTAAAGGTAATCTACAAAGCTATAAAGAGTCCATAGAAGTCTACCAAATTTGCATGGTTATTTTTTCAGTCTCCCCATACCATTTACTGTGGATTACCATGCTTTACTATACTTCACTACTCTTTCACTAGGATTTAACCATGCAGAGAACTTACTCTTGTGCTGTTTCTACTGCAGCGAGGATTGGACTTGGGTTCCCAGCTGGGCTGAAGTCCTGAGGGGAGGGCAGGGCAGGGCAAGGGAGGTGGGCCTGTTGAGACTCAGGGCCAGCTGTGTGTGCTGGAGGCTGTTTATCACGCTCTGCTGTTGGGGAGAGTCATACTCAGCTCTCAGAACCACAGCGACCCTTCCCTTGAACTCTCTGCAGATACCAGCACGAGTAAATGAGCAAGCATGTGTTTGTGCAGAGCCAAAGGGATTCAATGCTTATCCCAAATCCCATTGCTGCATAAGAACATAAGAACGAGAGGAGGTCATTTGGACCACCTGTGCTCGCCCGGTTCCTACTAGCTGACTGATCTCAAAACTGGGTCATGTTGGGTCTTAAAAGAGCTCAGTGAGTCAGCATCAACAACATGAGTATCCATTCCACTCTGTGCAAAGAAGTGTCTCTTACCCTCTGTCTATCTTCAATACATTCCCAGCTGTGCTCTCTGCTCCTGGTTTCTGTGTATTGGTTTGGGTTAACTCCATATCTCAGTACAGCCCCTGTATATATGCTTTCTAGGGAAGGTGAAACTGTTGAGCTTACCCCCTCGCACCCGCTCTCCAGACTGTGGTTAATTGGCACAAAGAGCTAACACCTAGACAACCCACTCCAGTCAGGGGTATCTGCAGCCCATGATGTCACAGGCATGTGGCTGCTGCCTTAGCCTCACCAACAAATAGCTGTACAGCGGCCAGCCAGAGGAGTCTAGCGGGCTGAGCCACAGAATAATCCTAGGCGTGCATCCCAGCTCACCCCCTCCCTGACTCACCAGCCCACAGTGTGATCTGTCGTCCTGTGTCACTTGACTGTAATAAATTAGCCAGGGTTTCTTCAAACACAAAGCCCGCCATTCATAACCCTAACCAGAATAGTCCAGCTCTCACCTGCTATCCTAATCACCAAAGAGATAGAAAACCGTTTGAGTCCCTGTCAAGTGAAAAGAGAGGAAATGCTGGCATGTGCGTGCTAATGTGGCAAGATTAACTGCATGGAGACAAGAGAGTGCTACTGGGGATGAAGGATATAGGGTGATGTGTACAGCTGAGCCTGTCCCTTATGGTAGCAGAGTGTCTCTGGGTGGGCAAGAGGTCTGTGAAGCGAAAGTGCCATAGCAGACTGATGCTATACTATGCTCTATGCTATGCTCTACACAATGCAGTGTATTTCATATTGGTGTACACATCCTAATGCTACACTTGTGGCGATTGCTAGAACTATAATAAAAGGTGTACTAATCCTCCATTCATTTCTAGGAAATCATTTGCTTGCTGTAACTCACAGTTACTGGTTTCAAACAGCACACATTGTCAGCTGAACATTTTGCATATCACATGTTTCAGAGGAAAAAACAAACTCTCTTTCAGATAATTGCATCGTGTTATTAACTGCTTGGGTTATGGTTGACAAACAGATCCTGCAATTCAGTGGTGCAGTCATTAAAGATGAAACACAACAAACAACGCAATTTACTGTTTAATAAACTTACATGAGCATGACAAGGTTTGCTTCCTTGTAAAACAAATGATATAATTAGATTTGTTTTATAAAATCACTGATGCGCACATAACAAGAAAGATTTAAAACAGCCTGCAATAAAACATCTAAAACTACAACAACAGTCTGGCGAGATTAGTGTGCCACAAAAAAGAAATGAATGCAGTCAACATCTCGCAGTACCAATGTGCTACAGGATCAGAGCCACTGAGCAATATTAATTCCTAACCCACTGTGTTGAAATTGCTGGGATTGCTCTAGCTGCTAATGGAAAAGCCATCAATATCCGACTACTGGCATGCCCTCCAAAAAAGTGTAAGAAATGTAGCACTTTCATGGTGTGGACCCCTATTATACGCAATGCAATACAAGACTATTTTCAAACAGCGTAGGCACTTTCCATCACAGAGGCAGGGCGACACAAAGAAAGGTAGGGTGGAGCTCATTTGAACACAGAAGAGCTGCTTTGACCCTTTTAAACACGGAGGAACGGTTAAGCCGCCCGGCTGTCTATGTGAATCCCTCTTCCTGGCCCTGGGTATCACAACATGTTCCCTTTGATTGTCTTATCACCGGTAATCCCCCGGACTCGTGACCGGACCCCAGCGCTTCAAGTGTGTGCTGCCCTTGGCCCTCCGCCACGCTTACTGAGATGACATCATCGCCCTGCCTGCCAAGCAAGAGGCGGACACATCCTCTGAGCTCACTGGCCCCTTGACGGGAACTGTCGTTTTTGTTACCTCAATCCAACTGATCTCCAAACCCTTTCTGTTTTTAATATGGAGGTTAACTGTGTTGGATTAGTGCATTTTGATTAGTGCTCAGGCTGGGCTGTGCAATGTGATCTCTGAGTGTGGTGATCCTGCACTGTACAATGTGATCTCTGAGTGTGGTGATCCTGCACGGTGCAATGTGATCTCTGAGTGTGGTGATCCTGGGCTGTGCAATGTGATCTCTGAGAGTGGTGATCCGGGACTGTGCATTGTGATCTCTGAGTGTGGTGAGCCTGAGCTGTGCAATGTGATCTCTGAGTGTGGTGAGCCTGGACTGTGCAATGTGATCTCTGAGTGTGGTGAGCTTGGACTGTGCAATGTGATCTCTGAGTGTGGTGAGCCTGGGCTGTGCAATGTGATCTCTGAGTGTGGTGAACCTGGACTGTGCAACGTGATCTCTGAGTGTGGTGAGCCTGGACTGTGCAACGTGATCTCTGAGTGTGGTGAGCCTGGACTGTGCAATGTGATCACTGAGTGTGGTGAGCCTGGACTGTGCAATGTGATCTCTGAGTGTGGTGAGTCTGGGCTGTGCAATGTGATCTCTGAGTGTGGTGAGTCTGGGCTATGCAGTGTGATTTCTGAGTGTGGTGAGCCTGGGCTGTGCAATGTGATCTCTGAGTGTGCTGATCCTGAGCTGTGCAATGTGATCTCTGAGTGTGGTGAGCCTGGACTGTGCAATGTGATCTCTGAGTGTGGTGAGCCTGGACTGTGCAATGTGATCTCTGAGTGTGGTGAGCCTGGACTGTGCAATGTGATCTCTGAGTGTGGTGAGCCTGGACTGTGCAATGTGATCTCTGAGTGTGGTGAGCCTGGGCTGTGCAATGTGATCTCTGAGTGTGGTGAGCCTGGGCTGTGCAATGTGATCTCTGAGTGTGGTGAGCCTGGGCTGTGCAATGTGATCTCTGAGTGTGGTGAGCCTGGGCTGTGCAATGTGATCTCTGAGTGTGGTGAGTCTGGACTGTGCAATGTGATCTCTGAGTGTGGTGAGTCTGGACTGTGCAATGTGATCTCTGAGTGTGGTGAGCCTGGGCTGTGCAATGTGATCTCTGAGTGTGGTGAGCCTGGACTGTGCAATGTGATCTCTGAGTGTGGTGAGCCTGGGCTGTGCAATGTGATCTCTGAGTGTGGTGAGCCTGGGCTGTGCAATGTGATCTCTGAGTGTGGTGAGTCTGGGCTGTGCAATGTGATCTCTGTAGCCTCTTCTACTGCAGCTCAGGGCTGCTTCATGCAGCACATCCACTGGACTATTCCATGAACATGTAATGTTACACTGGATAAGCCATCAATATTAAACTACTGGCAAGCCCCAAGACTTATTGATGATCAAATTTTGCATCGAGATAGACAAAATAAATAAATAAATAAATAAAAATTCTGGTATGAATAACTACAGAGCTTCATATGTTTAATTTATATTATTTGTTTTTAATACACCATTATTCTATTGTATATAAATCTGTTCTCGCAGGCAATGTTTTTGGGTTTCGTTTTTAAAGTGAATGTATTTATTCTGCATTTAACAAAATAATTTGTAAAAACAAAACTGTCACAATTGTACCATTTTTACTGTAGGCAATAAAACCAAGACCATTATTATACCGTATAGCACTTTCCACATCCCATCGCAAAGTGAAAATCAGACATCTAATAGTGCATGTTAGTCTATTTAGTATATTTCAGTACAGAGAATTCAAAAACAGCAAACAGCTCTATATCCAAGGAGATTCAGAATCCAACAGGATACTCATCAATCACTAGAAACACTCAATGAAGAAGAAAAATAATTGGTAAACTGAAAACTCATTTTTTTCAATAATTAGCTACAATGTTTTGGCTTCGGGCTTCTTCAGATAGCATGGTGCAATAGCCAGGTAGATGCTTTTGAAAGCTGCACAGTAACTTACAGATGAATGTTCTAAGAACACTGAGACACAGACAGTTCTGAGGATGAGTTCCAATCCTAAAAGGACGCATTGTCTCCCAGGTTCAGTCCATAAAAATATAATATATAAATATACATGTAAAATATGTATGAAACCAAGGGCTGTCCAGTTTCAATGATTTAAACAGGACCTAGATCTGCCTCCATCAGCTGAACAGGTCCCTTAAACAGTGGACAGATGCAACACTTACAGAGCAAACTAGGAGCCAGAAGACATTTAGATGCTAAAGAAAAGCAGTTAGTTGTTGAACTCAGTTCACTGGCAGGCTTGTATTAGCACAGCTGCTGTGTGCTGGTCTAATGGGGGCAGATTCTGGCAAGGGTCCTGAACGAGCAGTAATGAAGTCATGGCTTCAGCCCTTATCAACACAGTCACCCGTGCATGGCGGGAATGGAGAAACATTCACTGTCAGCTCCTCCCCAGATGAGAAACAATGGCAAGTGAAAGCACTCTGCAGTTAACAAGATTACAACTGCAGTTTAAGATCACTGGGTTACACATCCTAGATTTGCATTGTAACTGCCATTAATTACCCCACAAATGTAAATGCAGTTTAACTCTGTTAAATCTGCACAGCTACCCTACAGTTTTAGCTAGCTGTTGACTACACTGGAATTGCAGATTCACAGGAACTCAATCTGTGACCTTATCATTCCCTCTCCCTCCCTCTCTTTCTCTGTCTCTCCCTGCTCAGCTCAGCAGTTCTCAGAGCTCTCCCCACAGACCCCTTGACCCAGGCTGCTGCCGCTGCACTTAATCCTGGGAGAGGAGCGGACTTGGGCTGGGAACATTGAGTAACTCACAGTCATACATCTCTGACATGCTCCAAGCAGAGAGGGGATTCCTGGAAAAAAAACTCTGAAAACATGTTGATCTGAAAGCAGAAAAACAGGGAGGGCCATGGGACAGGAGGGGGCTCGGGGGCTGGCAGGATGTAAACACATATGTGCAGATTTAGGTTATTATCTGCTGAGCTGAGTTAGCAGAACTGTTCTCTTACACAGGCAAAGGTCTGCAGCCACTATAGCACTGTACAGTATTGTACTTTATTGTACAGTGCTTATGCTACAAAACAATATAACTCATCAGCCAAAAACCAGGTTGTAAAACACCCTAAGTTAAATGACAAGATGCAGCAGACCGCCAATGCATTTTCATTCAAACTAGATTCTTTTTTGTTTGCTTTCAGAATGCCAAAAACTAAACTCCATTAATGAACCCATTTGCATTACATTAGAAATGCATTCATTGGCCAGTTTGCAGATATTTTGCTTCCAGGGCATGTACTTTGAATGTTACAAAATCCCTCTGGCATGCATTTGATATCCTGTAAGAATACACACACTCAAAAAAAAACAGTGCACGCACATACAAAAGGTCCTCACAATCGCATAATAATCACACAGTACCTGGGAGGTTGAAAATATTTGCATAATATTAGCTAGCTTATCAGATTATAGCCAAAGGCAATATGAAACATCTATTTGGATGGGAGAGTATGATAAAAGCTGGGTGAAGGTTTAAATCAAGGCAGGAGCGTGAGGAGACAGACTTACACACAGACAGACAGACAGACAGACAGACAGACAAACACAGACAGACAGACTTACAGACATACAGATAGTCAGACAGGTAGACAGACAGACAGACATTCAGATAGACAGACAGACATACATACATACTGATAGACAGACAGACAGACAGACAGACAGACATACAGACAGACAGACTGACAGACAGACAGACATGCATACTGATAGACAGACATACAGACAGACTTACACACAGACAGACAGACAGACAGACAGAAAGACAGACAGACAGACTGACGCATATGGATCCCTGTTTTTTGAAGAATCTGGGCTCGGGGATATCTGTCTGTATTTTGGCCACAGTGTTTTGTGCAGTGTCTTTATGGGGACATGCACAACAGATACAGGAATGGCACTGACCTTCCTGGGAAAGGCAAGGCTGCTGAGTGCACACTCCTGACAAGGCTGAGAGCCCAGCTGTCAGCCTGACGAGCAGCCACACAGATACACAGGGGACAGCTGGGCCGCTGGGCTGGGAGCCTGTGTGAAAACGAGGTGAGGGACTGTGTGAAGAGTCCAGATGGAGCAGATGAAACAGCGTGGCAGATAGATTAATGCACACGCAGTAAAACCTTGATTATCCAAACTTTGGTATGCAATGCTCTTCTGCCCCCTAGTCATAGAAAACCAGCCCTCTCCTTTGTTTACAATAACATACAGTTCATGCGCATTCAATATTTGAAGGTGCAGGGTTTGTGTTGCAGTTATATCTACATTGAGAAAGTCATATTAACAATCTGACAGTAATAATCCAACCCACCTTGGCCCTAATTAGTTACATTTCTGCAATTGTTATATGCAGGCTACCAGGGATGAACACAAGACTCCTAATGCATAGCAGTTCGATCCATTCCTGGTTTTACTATGAGTTTAATTAGGCATGCCTGAGCTTGATACCTATACACTGTGGCTGATCAAGCTTGTATTTAAACCTAGAATGGGTACAAGTGCTATGCAATAGGAGTCTTATTTCCATCTCCACAATAAACACTGCCATATCAAAGCCTTTCACATGAAGGTCCTGTTGTGTGCTTGTGTACGGTTATGTTAGCAATGATTCATTCAGCATTGGTGCAAGGAAAACAGATGGTTACACAGTTACTGTATTCACTCTCCCAACATGAAGGAAGCCGCCCACTTATTGACCAGAAACTTTAAAAGGGAAACTCCGTGGTAAAAAAACAGTAAAAGGAAAGCGAGCGCAGAAAAGAAAACATTTTAATGAAGCTCATTGGAAGGGCAAATTCAGAGAAAAACAACCCACACGACATCCTTGCTGTCCTATTACGATAACCCTGCATTTGATTTTAGGTGTGCAGCGGCTTGCTTTGCTTTTGTGCAGATCGTAATTGATGTTGTTAAAACAACAACATAAAAACAAGACCCGTCTTTGAACTTCGACTGTGTTTTGCAGATGCTTAACAACAAATGCGAGTGTACTCTACTCTCTGCGATTTAAATACTGCAGTTCATGCCTGGTGTACGTCAGGCTGAACCAAAGACGGGATGCGAGGGAGGGGCTGAAGAAACCGAGAATCACAACTGAACCTTGAACACGTGAGGAGCGGAGCTGAAGAAAATGAAACTCTCTGGAATGACTGAACTGTGACGTGGCAGGTGACCGGGTTCATTTCAACGCATTTTGCTTTCCAGTAACAGACTGAACTGCTCACTCCCTCAGAGAAAGGGTACTCCCTCCAGTCCAGGGCAGACTTGAGGCATGGAGACTGAACTGCTCCCTCCCTCAGCCCCTAAGAGAAAGGGTGCTCCAGTCCAGGGCAGACTTGAGGCATGGAGACTGAACTGCTCCCTCCCTCAGCCCCTAAGAGAAAGGTGCTCCAGTCCAGGGCAGACTTGAAGCATGGAGACTGAACTGCTCCCTCCCTCAGCCCCTAAGAGAAAGGGTGCTCCCTCCAGTCCAGGGCAGGACTGAAGCATGCTCACTGTGCAACGACTCACATGGTCACTGATTACGCCAGACATAGAAGCCCATTGCTTTTCTTTCCAGATCTGCAGTGCTGTCAAAAACCAAAGCAATCCAGTACTTTGCTGTCATCTCTCCACTTAATGTTACAGCAGCTGAAAACAGGAAATTGAAATGGCTTTCCCTGCAGGTCAGAGCTCAGTGTAATGAGGATTGCAGATCAGTGACAGCACTCAGCTGTCCTTGAGCCCTCCAGGGCACTGCAGACGCATGTACTGATGTCATGTCCATGTTGTGTTTTGCTGAATATTATTGAACGCTAAGCAAAGACAAACGTAACTGCTGCTCCCCTCGAGTGACAGTTCAGTTGTCCTTGTTCATGCCAGAAAGCGGCAGACGCATGTATTGAAGTCATGTCCAGCCGGGCTCTGCTGGTGCACTTGTTAGTAAATAAACACACGCTGATGATTCTGTGCCAGCGTCTGATGTAAGGTAATGAAATCAAGGACATGTATAGAGCTGCTTGTGCAGCAATAGCAGGCTCACTCTTATGAGTCATGTTGATAACTTACTGAACAATAGTGACCCTACTGTCAAATACAGTACACAAGTTCATTATTTTAAACACCCCACTCCCCCTGAAACAGCTTTTTATATATATTTTTGTTCTTGTTGTAATTTAAAGCTATGGTACCTGCTTACTACAATCTATTTAGTTTATCCTTTTGTTCACTCTGCTTTGTAAAAAAAAATAAAAAAAAAGAAAGAAAGCAGGCCACGTTAACAGGCCAGTTTGTTAACATTCCCTGAAGGTTTTTTTTTTAACCTGTAGAGCCAACCGCTTTCTCCCTCCAACGTTTTGGATCACCTAGAATTTTAAGAGTTGAGAGATCATAAAAATAAACTATATGAACATAATGTAGATCTTTTATTTGACATCATGAAATCAAAGAAACTACAAAATGATTTTGCAAAAAAGTCTACCGGCAGCCATACTAGCAGTACAGTATTTCATGTTAGATTTCAAAATGTCACATTGGTTAAGTATATAGAAAACTACAAAGCGGCGTGTAATTCAGTATGTTAACGTAACATTATTCAGCAGGTTTCATTCGACTTTATGAAGCAAAATCAATCTATAGGGAGATGCAAAACTTTTGGACAGAGCTACACAATACAGTATATCACTATATTAGCTTTTGAATATAGAAATGGAGAACACTATAAAGAATATTCTAGTCTAGTGTAGACAAAGGTTTCAATATCTGACTATTTATAGATGTATATGTATAGTTATATATGTATAAAAGCATGCTCTGGCCTCATGTGTTTTTCAATAGCTTTCTATAGAAGCTGTTTTCCATGAGAGCTTTTGAAGGAATCAGGCTTCTTAAAGATACTATTTTTAGAGTCCCCAAGATGAACACATTTCCCTTGTGATTATTCTGTTTTCTGTGAAATGCGTGGCCTTTATAAGTCATCCTATAAAAGAGTGTTTGGAATTTAAGAAGGCACACTGTCACCCTGAGGGGAGCCAGGGCCTGTATTCATCATTAGCTATGCAGGCATTTCAAGTGTTAGAAGGAGACCAGTTATTGAAAATAGAGAAGCCTCAGGCTTCATCCAAATGGTATGAAATCCATATAGAGATGAAGAAGCAGCACAGTTTGTCTGCTTATAAAACGTCTTGGGATTATAATTGCAATAGATTACCAGGGAAAGGACACTGTGGTACTGTTCTGGAGGTTTATGTAACTGCAGCTACCATTGCTCCTTCACACATAACAGTGTCACTGACATTGGTGTGCCACTGTCTGCATTGCCCTTTTGTTAAAGTGACAGTAGCTGACAAAAACATGCTTTAAAAGCACACTTGTTTTGCGCTTCCATTGGCTACATACTGTACAGTGGGTTTCAAATGTGCAGTTTTGAAAGAAACACATGTCATAGCAAAGACGTATTTTCATTTGAAAACATGCTGTGCAGTATTACCTTAGGGGCATGAAAATTCTCAGTTTCTATGTGCTGCTTGCAGGAAATCTGTTACTTCCTAGGTTATTTCACCCCAGCAGTGTCTGCTGGGTCAAAGCATATTATTGGCTGAAAACATGTCAGTCAATAGGGGAAGCAGCTGGTTGGTTAATGAGGAGGTGGGGACAATTTCACCCTCCAGGTGAGCAAATAAGTAAAAGCAGAGATATGTTTATTACATATGTTTATTATAACATGTGTTTCTTTCAACACTGCACAGTCCTGAGTAACGAATGGAATTCATGGAATTATTTTGTTTGCTTGAATCCCTTTAAGGGAAGGTTGTTCTGTAAGGGTTAATAGGACGTCACTATGGGACAAAACATTGGTGGTATAATTGTACCGCATGTTGACATGGTCTGTTCTCCTTTCAAAAAACAGCAGTTAATGAAAGACTGGAGGAAACCCTCTGTGCCTCTAGTGTGTTGAAATTCAGGGTTAGAAAAGGATCAGAAAGGTAGTTGAAATATGAGTCTGATTTCTAAGTTGTTCTGAAATTTCTCGACAGTAAGAATCATCTATCCTATTGGAATTCCGAGATTGATGCAATCTGGGGGGATTACCAGGGCTGCAAAATCAATAAAGAAATCCTTGCAGGGTGTGTGTGGATCAAATCAAAGCTTTAGTTTTCATCCTATTTATACCACAGGTATTGAAAACCCCAATCTGGTTTATTTCAAGCATGCTACCAGATTAGGAATATCTGAAACCCTCTTATACTAATATGACGTGATTTATTATGAGTCATGTATTATACTGTAACGGGACCCGGATCAGTTGTTAGAAGCTATCACTGATGTGACAGAAAGAAAGAAAGCCTGCTGTTTTGTGACAGCAGCAGACATGAGAACGGAGCAGGGCCCTTCCTGTGGCAGGACGAGGGACAATGCGAGTGTAAACGGGGAAACAAACCATCTCTTCCTCCCGCTCCATTCTTCCATGCTTGGCTCTCTCCGCTGCATTGTCTGTGGCTCAATTCTGGGCTACCCCTCGCCTGAGAATTCCCATCCCTGCCTCGCATTATCCCAGCGGTTTCAAGGACAATACCCTTTGTGGGGTGAGCTGGGAACCACATCCGTGAATACACTGCCTTCCCTGGCATCTCCTCCAAACCTCTCCCCGCAGACATGGCACAAAGTACTGCCTTGAGATGGGGCTGAGAGAAATGAAGCAGGCGTGCTCCTGGATACAGGAATAGGCTGAGAGGATGACTTCACTGGGTTGGCCTGTGCTGCAGTGGAAATGCATTCAACTGGGGCCTCGTCTGGCCCAGCTTACTCTCCCTCCAGAATCGTCTGTGTCCCTCGGCATCACCCTCTTTAACTGCAGTACACACCTCCACAAATGCACCGCTGATCTGCAGTTTTCTGGAGGTTCGATACAGGAGGTTTCAAGTCCCGGTAGCTTTAAATGGCATTTTAATTGTATTTCTTTGCCTACTATTTTATGGTGTTTGCATGATTTCAACCGGGTTCAGGGTTCTGTCGCTCCCATATTGAGGTATTATCACGTGTCTCTAAATCTGCCTTCACCCTGCTTTGAGCTTCCCTGGAGAATCCTAAATGCCTGCATAGTTCCTGCTCTCTCTGACTCTCTATGTATGGGTAGAGTAAGTGGGGCTGTCACATGATTTGAATGGAATGAAGAAGCGCTGTTTCAGTCCTGGCAATTAGGATTCTCTGGACAAGTTAAAAGCAAGGTAAAGACTTAGAAATACATCTTAATATGGGAATCGACAGAACCGAATGAGTGCAACGCAAACACCAACAGTAAAGGGAATGTCAAAAAAGCATTTCAATGGCATTTAAAGCTACCTACATTAGATTGAATACCATGACACCCCAAATGCTGTAGTCTCCTAATAGTTCCACTAGTGCGTCTGGAGGGTGATTATAGTGGCATCCCAATAGAAGCTTTTTTGTATGCTGTGTTTCACACAGAGGGACTCTAAAGCTTGGCAGGTCATATCCAGTGCTCGGTCTGCACTATTTTAACTTTCACAGGAGCAGGTTTGTGAGTGTGAATGGGATATGGAGCACACAGCATGATGCTGGATCCTGCGTGGCTGGATTCATGAGAGTGCGTTCTGTTCCTGGAAAGCTGCTGTTTGAAGCCAAGCCCCACTGAACACACAGCTCTCTATAGTGCAAGCCTCATGCGCCCCCACCACTAAATCAACTGCACAAAGAAACGGTCAAATAAAACTCCATGAAGTAATAAAACAGACCAGCGTTATTAAAGTCTATTAACACTTAGGCCATTGAGGCAGGTTATCAGAACGTGTATCCTTCCTGTTTGATACATTTTCTTTTTAATTTTACTGTATTGTCTTCGTGTACAAACAAAAGTGACTTAGGTGTTCTTCCCACTCTGTCACTCTCTGAACAGGTACGATCCAGTCACTACCTTCAGCAGCAGGGGGTTACAGGAATGCCATCTCCAAGCTTGTTATTGTAAAAAAACAAAAAAAAACTCCAAAAAGCTCAAATGTTTTTGCATAATGATAACATTTTACAGGAAGCACCTGCACAGCTGGGCTATCACCCCTTCGTGTTTATTGAGGCACAACAATTTTAAGCTAAGCAATTAAAATAAAGAATTAATCACCATAGGGTGGGGGGTGGGGGAAACTGTTGCTAGTTTCGTTTTGAATGTAAAGTTATTTATTGAAAATGAATTAAAAAAATAATAATAATAATTACAAGAAACCTGCACCGATTCTTTTACTTTTTAAAAGTAATTATAGTAGCAGTTCAAAGTATTTTTTTGCTGTAAAAGCCCGCCCTTAACCTTTTTCTCAGATGGTGTTGTTCTGGGAATGGGGCCCTGATCTGTCAGCCTGACTCCTGGGGCTGTTTGTTTCCAGAGCTGCAGGTGCAAAGCTCTTTACCTCTGGTTAATGAGTTGCTAATGTTTTGCATTAAAGCAAGGGGCCTGCCAGTCTGCATGAGAACAGGAGGGTCTCCTGGGTTTCGGGCCCTGCCCAAGGTGGGTCTCCTATACTACAGCAATTTTAATTGAACTATTTCACTCAGTTAACTATTACACAGTCCTCAGCTCTAACCATTAAGCTGCACTGCCTCCCTCCCAGTCCTTCAGCTGTAGTTATTAGTCACACTGCCTCCCAGTCACTCAGCTCTAACCACTAGACCACACTGCCTCCCTCCCAGTCCCTCAGCTCTAACCACTAGACCACACTGCCTCCCTCCTAGTCTCTCAGCTCTAACCACTAGACACATTGCCCCCCTCCCAGTCCCTCAGCTGTACACACTGAGCTACACTACCTCCCCCCAGTCCCTCAGCTCTAAACACTAGGCTACACTGCCTCCCAACTCCTTGTCTGAGCAGTGAGTCGTGCTGTCCTTCCTGAGTTTGGAGTTTCCTGAGTTTTTATGACCCCCTCCCTCTGACAGAGCGTGGAGAGGGGGGTGCGGAGGGTATTGGGTCTGTGAGAACGGCAGACCTTCCACAGCTTCCCAGGAATGGGGCCTGTGCGGTCTGACGAGCCTGGGCCTCTCCCCGCCCCCACACCCTCCCCTCCTGGGGAGAGCTCAGCTGTCAGACATGGAGGGGCTTCTCACACCTTCACGTCATGGGAACGGGAGAGGGAGAGATAGAGGGAGAGATAGAGGGAGAGATACATTTTAGTGAGAGGGAAAAGTGAACTTTATAAACTTTTACTACAGAAAGAAAGTCTGCCTTGCGAGACCTCAAGAGACCAGAGATTGTGGGACAAGTTTAAACCAGTAAAGTGAACAAAGAAGTAAATGAATAAATAAATAAATACAAATTATGAACGAGCCTACAAGGACATTCTTGAATTCAACTAGACCATTCATTCCAAAGAGTCTGACAGACCCTTTCTGCAGCACAAGCCCACCTACTCAGAAAATACACTCTGTATTTTAACATTGTGTTCTTGCATTTTTGGAGAAAATTCAAGACTGGAAGGGAGAACAAAATACCAGCGTCAAAACAAGGCCCGTGTTGCATCTCTCAGATGCTTTGATGTCTCCAAGCTTCCTGGGAACAGAGCAGTAGAGTGAGAAGAGCTTCACTGCACTACTGTTTCCCAGGCTGAGTCTGCACGCCCTGGCAGGGTCCCAGCTGACAGCAGTGCGAAGCCAGCACTCTGCACTGATCTCCCAGCAGAGGAAGTCCTGACTGCAGCAGACACACACACACACACACACACACACACACACCCAGGATGCTGTGCCAATCTAAGAGAGGGCTTGGCTGGCACACAGTTTCTAAGTTAATTCTACCAGATTTTGAAAGCTATTATTATTTTTGATCTTCTTATATTATATAAGACACTTTATTGTGCACATCCATCATGGAAAGTTATAATGAGGTGCTGGTAAACCAGCCCGCCTGTACTTTGAAATTAGAGGAGCTCTCGTATTGTTTTTCTCTGGGAACAGAGCGTTCCAGCAGCCTATTGATTTATTGAGCTGTCGCTCCCCAGGCAGCAGCGATGGGAAGCTTTCACTTTCACACCTCTGAGTGTCAGTCACATGACCCCATCCAGGTGCTGCTGGACAACTAGGGGTCACCAGGGCCTGACCTGCTGACCCCACAAAGACCCCTTCAGGACACCCTCCAAGCCTGGCTACTGTGAAGCCAGAAGCTGTTCAGCTCCATATTTTAGGTAACCACATTCACACAGCAAAACGTTTCACGCGATGACAAGCATCAGCATCACTACCCCACCCCCACCCCCACCCCCACCCCCACCCCCATTAAATGTGCTGATGATCTTTTGTTTCTTTACCTAGTTGATAATTTTAATTTATGCTTGTTTGTCAAATGCCAAGCTCTAGGTTAAAACTGACATTTTCAACGTCATAATAAAATAATAAAATCTTGATTAAACTCTAGATTAAAAGCCAATAATCACTTCCTGTGTTGAAGGTCACTTGATCTGACTGTCAATCACACAACCACAATTTTGAATCTATAGTGGTGAGCAAAGAACCTAAATATTGCTAGTGCAATTATATATATATATATATATATATATATATATATATATATATATATATATATATATATATTGTGCAGATGTTACAGGTCTGTGATTGCTACCAGGTAATCCATTGCTGTTCCATGAATGCACCCTGTCAATCCCAGCGTGCTACCATATCCGAATCACTGTGCAATAATTGTTCCAGCCTGGTTTCTTCAGCACACTGCCCAGGTGTTATAATGCCGTCCCAGTGGGGTTGTTCAGACTCTTCTGTGAGGGGGGCAGGGCTCCAGCAGGGCTTGTCTGGTAAGGAAGTGATTTTGCTGTGCTGGGAGATTGCAGTGACATTAATCTTTCCTTCGCTACCTGCTTCCTGTGTCTCCCACCGTTGGGGTGTCATCACTTTCTCATGGGTCAGGCTGCTGTCAGCAATGACACACAGAGGACAGCACAAGCAGTTCCTGCCAGGAGAGACATGATTGTTCTGGATTTTTCCACTCATATCATGGAAGTTAACAGTAACACTTTGCATTACACTAGGAAGACATCCAAGTATCCATTTAAACAGATGTCATGAATTGAGTGCAATATCATATCCGACAGGCAGATAGACGTTTGCATGCATGTGTTACAGGCAATGTTGGGTGACAGGCTGTCGCTGCGGATTCTGACCCCTGTCGGTGAGAGGAGGTTCGTTTGCTTTAAGAAGCTCGCTTGCGGTGTGCAGGGTTGCCAGTTTGCACCCAGATTCTACCCTGATGCACATGCATTGCAAAGCATTTTAGGTTCCCCACATGATTTATTCAATTGTTATACAACTGTCATCAACATGTATTCTGTAATCGAGTGGTCCTCAATGCTGTGTCTTTAGGAAAAAAGGACAAGGGTCTGCAATAAGATGGGAACTTTTACCATAGAAGTTGCTTCAGTTTTAATGGCACTATCATATTTTTTCCCATGTGTATCGGATACTACCAGCTCATTTTAAGGGCATTTCAAATCCCACCTCTGCCACTGACTGACTCACTGTGTGTGACCCTGACCAAGTCACTTAACCTCCTTGTGCTCCATCCTGCGGATGAGATGTTAAATCAATGTCCTATTTTAAGTGACTCTGCATATAATGCACAGTTCACAGCCTACCTCTGTAAAGCGCTTTGTGATGGTGGTCCACTATGAAAGGCGCTATATAAAAATATTATTCTTACATTGAAACCATTTATAATGCTAAAACACATACTGAGGACTGAAGTTATTTAAAGACGGAGCTTTACTTAGAGATACATGACAATAACTCAATACTGGATCAACAGACCCCAGAACCACTCAGCATTATTGCAAACCCCATAAAGGACTGTGAAAAGGCCAGGGAAGGGTTAATAAATAAATTCCCTTTGAAGTTTAGTAATACAGCCACTTTAAAATCTCACACCCTTAAAGATGCTACCCCTTTAAAATCCCTCACCGAACTTAACAACTGTGTGTGGAAACCCTGGGAATTGCTAGCTGCGGTGACCTCTCCTCGAGTTATTATAGTCTTTGAACAGGAGCCAGAATCCTGGAGCTAAAGCCACTGTTGAAGGCAGGGTGTGTGAGAGAGAGAGAGAGAGGGGGCGATGATGCAGTATCGAGCAGCTCCACCCAACACACAGCGTCGACAGACTGGGTGAACCACAAAATAGAAAAAGACTCGCATTGAACCGTCCTTTTCCTTTGTTTTTTTTTTTTTTCTGTAATATACTTTGACCTTGTATAACGCTAAGCCTTTTTAAGGGCTGCATTGTTAGCCTGTTGTAAAACAAACAACATGGAATTTTGCTCAGTTTCTTTCCATATTCTTAGCAGGGAAGAGGGAGTTAGCTGGATTTCTTAAGGCACAGTGAAGTAAAGCATCATTTACACCTTTATACAGACCATGGGAAACTTAACACTGCAAAGAGGTTCACTTTTACAAGTGATTGCAAATTCAAAGACCCTGATAAGCACCTAATGTTACATAACATACACAACATGTAAACATTTTGATAATAAAATAAGATGAAGAAGAGACTTTTAACATTTGTAATGTGCAGTAATCCTCTATGCATGGGATGACCTGTACACAAGGTAAGAAGATATAGTGGCATTTTGGCATGTCCACAACTGTAATTACATTATAATATGTTAGCCTCAATTGAGCAATGGTTGTATTAAATAGCAGTCCAAGAGTATTGCTAATCGGGGCCGCTGCATCCAGCCAATATCACTGCTAAAGAGAAACTGGGGCAAAGTGAAGAGGGTGAAACAATCGCCAGCAGAACACTTCTGAATCATTATTTGCTTGTAGTGAATCTGGCTCTTTGAACAGGAGCCAGGATCCTGTAACATTGCCTGAGATTGAGAGAGAGAGAGCAGTCACTGTACAGGGCGAGGCAGTCTCACCCAGCAACACACACACACACACACACACACACACACACACACATGCACACACACACACACACACACACACACACACACACACACACTGAGATACACACACACACACACACACACACACACATTGAGATCAGCACACACAGCACAGCACACACACACACACACACACAGCACACACACACACACACACACACACACACACACACACACACACACTGAGATACACACACACACACACACACACACACACACACACACACACACACACACACTGAGACACACACACACACACACACACACACACACACACACACACACACACACACACACTGAGATACACACACACACACACACACACACACACACTGAGACACACACACACACACACTGAGATACACACACACACACACACACACACACACACTGAGATACACACACACACACACACACACTGAGATACACACACACACACACACACACACACACACACACTGAGACACACACACACACACACACACACACACACACACACACACACACACACACACACACACACACACACACACACACACACACACACTGAGACACACACACACACACACACACACACACACACACACACACACACACACACTGAGATACACACACACACACACACACACACACACACACACACACACACACACACACACACACACACACACACACACACACACACACACACACACACACACACACACACACACACACACACACACACACACACACACACTGAGATACACACACACACACACACACACACACACACACACACACACACTGAGATACACACACACACACACACACACACACACACACACACACACACACACACACACACACACACACACACACACTGAGACACACACACACACACACACTGAGACACACACACTGACACACACACACACACACACACACACACACACACTGAGACACACACACACACACACACACACACACACACACTGAGACACACACACACACACACGCACACGCACACACTGAGCACACTGAGATACACACACACACACACACACACTGAGATACACACTGAGACACACACACACACACACACACACACAGACATACACAAACACACACACACACATACACACACATACACACACACACACGGATATGCACACACATACACACGCACACACACACACAGACTTGAACTCTCACTATTTTGCAATAATAGCTGGGTATCCCAGACAGAGCTGGCAGACTGAGACTGTGAGCCAGCATGCAACCACTATCAGCCCTGCAGCCCACCCACTGCCTGGGGCGGAATGGGACGGCCGTCTGTCTGTCTGTCTGTCTGCCTGCTTTTGTGTGAGCACAACTAAACCCTGAATTATAAAAGAACAACAGCACTCAAAGTTATCTGCCAATCTAAGCCTAGATATTGATCCTCGTGAAGTGAAAGATGTTTGGGTTCCTTTGGGGACCAGTTTATCAAGATCCTTACAACCAAAATGCAATCGCGTGAAAGTAAAAAGCAAAACTAGTAACAACCCCCTCCCCCCTGCCCCCCTGCTCACATATTCCAAAGGGGTCTGTTACTTGTCTTGTGAGATTAATACCACTGCTTACAATGCTTCAGTATAGGGCTCTGTGTGTCATACAGGTTCTCCATAGAAACCGAGGCGAGCTCATCGTTCCCGGTGTCCTATTGACACAGGGCTGGCCTCCTGTCTAGTTCTGATACAATCCCCCCAGAGTCCTTCAAACAGGAAACTCTGCAGACTTTCTCTCCCCTCTGCCTTGTCTCGTCACTCTCACTGGCTGCCCCCTCTGAGTCACGCACACACATCATTCTGCATTCCGGCAGCACATCTCCGCCTCTGACGGATTCACAAACTCTTCCCATTATAATTGCAGTGGTTTGCACTGTAGCAACCCTGGAAGAACCAGTTGCAGACCCCAGCATTATCAGCAATGAATGCCACTGCAATGGTGTCCTGGATCTCCATTTCTAAAAGTGAATGTGATATCCCGCAGCAGAAGCATAGCATGGTGTAGCAGCAAAAGCACAGGCAAGCATGGTCAATCTCAGATAAGTATGGTAAAGAATGGTAAAAGCCTAGACTGAAGTGTGCAGATACACTGCAGTAAACATTATAAGGGTGCTCTATGACTTAATCCCTTCCTAAATACTCTGCCTGGATGTTTTATTAGGAGTTATCTACCCGACTGGGCTTGGGATCGCCCTGCATTAGCGATGAAAATGAGCTTGATCACGTGATGTGACATGTGATCCCTGCAGCACTATACAGCTGTGGGAGCAGCACAACTGCAAACAGTCTGCCCGAAATTCATCAAGGCAAACGGTGGTGCAACCTGATAGTAGAGTCAGGTCCTAATACCTACAGAACTGACCAGAAAGTGTCTATAATAGGTATTATCCCTTATAAAAGTTTCCCACAGTAAAGCAGGGTAACAAAGCACAGTAAAAGCACGGTAAAGCACAGACAGGTGTGGTAAAGCATAGGCAAGCACTGTAAACCACAGACAGGTATGGTAAAGCATAGGCAAGCATTGTAAAGCACAGACAGGTATGGTAAACCATATTAAAAAACATTGCAAACCATGGTAAACTATGGTAAATGTGTAGTATAACCATGGTAAACTATGGTAAATGTGTAGTATAACCATGGTAAACTATGGTAAATGCGTAGTATAACCATGGTAAACTATGGTAAATGCGTAGTATAACCATGGTAAACTATGGTAAATGCGTAGTATAACCATGGTAAACTATGGTAAATGCGTAGTATAACCATGGTAAACTATGGTAAATGCGTAGTATAACCATGGTAAACTATGGTAAATGCGTAGTGTAACCATGGTAAACTATGGTAAATGCGTAGTGTAACCATGGTAAACTATGGTAAATGCGTAGTGTAACCATGGTAAACTATGGTAAATGCGTAGTGTAACCATGGTAAACTATGGTAAATGCGTAGTGTAACCATGGTAAACTATGGTAAATGCGTAGTGTAACCATGGTAAACTATGGTAAATGCGTAGTGTAACCATGGTAAACTATGGTAAATGCGTAGTGTAACCATGGTAAACTATGGTAAATGCGTAGTCTAACCATGGTAAACTATGGTAAATGCGTAGTCTAACCATGGTAAACTATGGTAAATGCGTAGTCTAACCATGGTAAACTATGGTAAATGCGTAGTATAACCATGGTAAACTATGGTAAATGTGTAGGATGGGAAAAGCATGGGGGGAAACTGTAAACTTGCCATAGGTCACATTTTAAAAGGGAAACCCCAGACCCTCATTATTCTGAGTGGATCAGATAATGCTAGGGGAGGAGGCAAGTCAATAGTATTCTATCTAATATTATTAATATGATGTCAGGATAATATATTGCACAGCACGGGAAACAGACGAGTCCTGATACACAGCGCCACGCTGGTAGGAAGTATCGTGGTGTTTTATTTCTCGTGACACTGCAGACCAGACGACTGACTAAACAAACACACTCTCTCCAAGCACAGCAGTATTTCCTCGGCCTCTTTTTTCCAGTAAGCCCGAGTCATATTTACCTTGGGAATGCATTGTCTGGAATTAGTCTCTTCTGGGGCCTTTCTGAGTCAGTCAAGACTCACTGAGCCCTTTGAAAACAGGGGAAACATCAGACAGCACCCCTTCCATCATTACTTTCCCTGTTCAAAAATAAAACTCAGACTGTCTAAATTGCTTAATTTTTGTTTTCATGCGAGCTGTGCTCCACCCAGACAGACCCCGGTTGTTTTACAGGGGTTTTCCTTCGAAGCAGACAAGACTGCAGACTGTAGCCGGGATGACTCGCTCTATCTGGAGGTGGCTGAGTTTTGCCAACTGTCCCCCCCCGCCTCCTCTCTCACAGAGTTCCCTTCTCTCCTAGACAGGTCGAGGGGCGGGAGGGCAGGAGTCCAACCAGCTTTAAGGGGAGGGAGAGTGAGGGAGAGTTTCTATTGTAAACTTGCACTATGGTTCACCTGGCCTTTCCCATTGTAATGTTACAAGTCAAGCTCAAATAGGAGTGCCAGTTCATATATGGTATGCATATATATAGGAGGCTGTGTGGTCCAGTGGTTAAAGAAAAGGGCTTGTAACCAGGAGGTCCCCGGTTCAAATCCCACCTCAGCCACTGACTCATTGTGTGACCCTGAGCAAGTCACTTCACCTCCTTGTGCTCCGTCTTTCGGGTGAGACGTAATTGTAAGTGACTCTGCAGCTGATGCATAGTTCACACACCCTAGTCTCTGTAAGTCGCCTTGGATAAAGGCGTCTGCTAAATAAACAAATAATAATATATATATATATGTATGTTTGATATGTATAGGATTCAGAGGCACATCCAGAAGTTCCTGAATTTCAGGCTTTGCATGCATTTCTTTTCCATGCTTCTTTGTTCTAATGTGGCAATCTATAGAAATTCAAAGGGAAATCAGATTTCTGACAGACATTTAAACACTAATAGAATCTTAGGATAGTCTTCATAAATCCATCATATATTGACAGATTCCTATAGTCACTATAAAATAGAACACAGAATTGAAGACAGATTTTCCGCAGGAGATTCTATGGATTTTTTTCTGTAAATGTTTTGCTGAGATTTGCGATGGTATACTGCAGTAAACTGGACTGGATGAGAGAGAGAGGTAGGGGGGGGAGTGTGAGAGAGAGAGAAAGAGAGGGGTGGAGGGAGGAGTGTGGGACAGGGTAGGGGGAGAGGAGGAAGCTTGGCAAGTTCTGCTATTATTACGACATGGGGGAGCGGGAAAAAACAGAAAACAACAAAGGAGTAATTACTACACTGTCTGTCTGAGTCTCTTCTGGGGCCTCAGACTTCAGAGGCACAACAGGGGAACACAACTTGCTTCACTTTACTTGTCTGGCAAATAAACATTTTCAGGGAAAAAAAAAAGGTTTCACGTTTCATTTTCACATCATTTTTCACAAAAGTCTCATTTAACGACTTTGCAGAGCCAGGCCTATTATACAGACGTTGAAAAAAAAAAAGAAGTACAAGCAATATGTAGCACACACTTTTGTGTGAATGGTGCTGTTCCATAAATGACTCGTGCAACGATCAACTCCATTATAAATAATCTTGCTTAAAAAAAGAAACACTGTTGAAATGTCCAAATATTAAATGGGTTCTATGTAATATATGCAATAATTTGACACAGCAGCAGGCTTATTTCAAGGGGGACGAACACTGGGGCATGTAAACAAACTGGACTGTCAACAGGGCCCAGTCTGATAGGAAGTAGAATTAAACTATAGAGCAATGCACTACAATAACTACAGTAAAATCTCTCTTTAGGTAAAAAGGCAACTTTTTTGCAGTCCAGATTTGCTTCAATTGATGGCAATGTAAAGGCACCTTTAATATTAAGACCGCCCCCTGTATTCAATGTTAGGGCACCCCCTGTATTGAAGATTCACGCCACTAACTCCTGTCCCAAATGTATCAAACCTCTGTTTAATGACTTCTCAAATGAAAACTTGAGTCAAGATTTCATTGGTGCATTTGATTAAAAAAATAAAAAAAAAACCTTTATAAAACTAAAACTGAAAACGGACTAAAACCATTTCTGCCACCAAAAAAAAAAATTCTGACTTGCGTTTTTTTTTTTTTTTGGTGGCAGAATGGGCTTCCATAAACCAATTATTAGCTAAACTATTTAAAAACAAACATATGCTACTAATTTGTTACACATCTATATATATATCTTCTATAGTAAGGCCACCCCCTATTACCCCCCTTAGCCTGGACTGCCCTTAAATAGAGAGATTTAACCTCTTTATATTAATATGATATTTCATATCATTGTTAATGCCTATAATCTAGGATGCATAAACTCAATCTGCTATATATTTATGGGTTTTTCAATATAATTCACTAGAGATGACACATACCTCAGTCATCTCTTAGGGAGACTCCCTAGCTTGCCTGGCTGCCCGTTGAGACACATGCCTCTCCACTGCTAATCACCTCCCAGCTCTGTGGCAGCAGAGCTGTGTAAAGCTATGTGAAGAATGCGGTGTGTGTGGCAGGGACTGGGAATGAGGAAGGAGGAGAGAGGGGGCAGAGCCTCCCTGCCTGCCTGAACACACTGCAGCCACCCTGCCTGGAACTGTGACCTTGAGCACCCACATTCCTTGGAGGGAGAGAATGCTCCTTACTGAGGAATGCAGGGCTGTGCAGTAGGCTGGATTGGAGGGCTGCTTTTAGTTCTGCTGCTGCTCCCTTGTGTAGCATTGTGCAAGCTGTTCCTGCACTTTAGAATCACGTGGGCTGACCCGGATGTCTCACTGCAGCCTTGCCACATGCAGAGGCTGTGAGGCTGGCTGGCTTGCTCACTCGTGCAAAGTGTAGCTACCGAGGGAAGGGCACATCGGCATTTCCTGTTCTGTTTGAGTTTCCTGTCTCCCCAGTTTGAAACGGCTCGCTGCTGCAGGCCCCTTACCGATCAGGAGGGCTGAAGAGTGTGCGTGTTCCTACAACTGCAACTGTGTAAACAAACTGGCCTGTCAACACGGTGCAGCAAAGCAGAACACACAGTAAACTAAACTAATGGTGGAATGTAGTGAATACTTACAAAAAATTGGAATCTCTACTGTACATTTTTCCCAAAACAAGTTTACCACAGTAAATTTGCACAGTAATTTTGTTTGTTTCAATGGTTATACAATTCATACCGTTGTATAATGCATGCATGTTTTGTAATATTCTTGACCCCATTCTGCTATGATTTTACTAAGTACACTTTTAGCAATTCATTTCTTAGCAGCATTGATTGTTTTCTGAAACACCATCGGCAAGCTAACCACAAAAATGAATGCTATTCTGTTTTGAAGTGACTGACTAATAGTGCAGCTATTTAAGAAATTAATAGTATAACTCCAAAACAGAACTGTGATTTCACCATCCCCTTCCCAACAGCGAGGCTTCCCTGCCCAACCCAGTGGCCTGGGGGAGGATAAGGAATCAAGGGTTTGACGCTCTGTGGCGGTGTTTATCAAATTCCTTTAGGTTTAACACACTAGAAACAGGGATTAGAGGCTTGTGATGACGAATGAAGTTTACAAGAAAAATTCAGGTACTTCTGGTGACAACAAGATCAATACTGTACTCCAGTAAAGGAGGTGAGACGGCTGATCATTTAAGTGTGAGTATGGGATTGCAGCTCACAGAATCATTCCAATTATTTTCATTTTAAAATCCGTCTTGCACTTCCTTGGTCATTGTCCCCACCCCTCCAGGACTTTCTTTCCTGTCCACTAACCAACCAGCTGCTTCCCCTATTGACTGACATGCTTTACAGCCAGTGGCACGACCCCAAAGACCCTGCTAAGGTGATCCAGGAAGTGAAACACTAACAGACTTCCTGAGAGTAAGGCAAGCAAAGCTTTATTTAAACTTGTGCAATACCAGATGTTTTGAAATAAACACACATGCTAACATGTGTGTCTGTAACAACTGCCCATTTTGACCTATATAAAGAATGGAATGCACGACAGGTAGGAGTTAGGGAATTATTTTATTAGCAACAAACACGTTAAGCTGCGTGCATTCAGAACACGCACAGGATCGTCAGTCTAGGTCTGGCTGCAGTTAAAGTTAATGCTGCTTGCAACAGTAGATGCAGAGGTTAGAAATGAAACTTTCAACCTCTGCTGGAGGGCTTGGGTGTTGTTTTTGGGTCAGTCCAACTCTCTCCTGCAGTGCTGACTGTGGCCGGGTGACGGAGCCTTTAACAGTGTGTTTGGCAGGCAGTCTAGGTAGTACAGGAGACGTAGAGAAGCAATCACATCACAAAGCCCTACTGTTCAGCCTATTTCATCAGCAATGGCACGGATTCAGGCCAGGTTGAAACTGGATCCAGTGTGTAAAACAAATAGGCAGATACCAAAGATGTGTAAGAGTTATAGTTACTATCTGCAAACGTTTTATAAAATATTGTCAATATGTTGCATCAACAATGGTAGGTTACAAAAATTGCATTCAGAAAATTATGAAAGAAATCCATTTCATAAATTGATATTGACTAATTGTCATTTGTAAGTCTGCCCCCCCCCCCCCAAATCCCCCGTCTAACATTTTAATGTTATCAGAATGATGTTCTTTTTATTGTATTCTTTTGAAGGGAACAGAATCTTCCCAGATCACTCAGATTTAAGTATCTTATAATGTCTTTGATATCTGCTGTCTTGCCTGTTGTAACTGAAACTGACTTGCAACAGGGAGATACAGCTTTTAGAAATGACAGATCAGTCCAGCCTGTCCACAAAATGTTAAAATTGAAGACTGCATGCACAATCTTAAACATACATAGGTACTGCATTGCTGCAGAGTGCCTGAAATACCCCAGTATGTGGAATGTGCAATATCAGAAATAGCCTTTGATCACTGCAGAGAAATGTGAGCACAGAAATAGCATGCAAACAAGAGGGCCTTCAGGAGGAGGTGGAATGTGGGCAATAGCTTGAGATCAGAAATAGAACTGGAACAAAGTATCTTGATAATCAATGAAGCGCATGGTAGGGCTATATCAGGAATTGCACTGGAACAGCCTTGTTGAGGTTGAGGGAGGAGGAGTGTAAAAAAGCATCCAAAATAGCATAGCCGAAGCCTGAAGGTGGAGTGTGGAGGAGCAGCCTTGTACTTGAAAAGCATTGGAACACAGTGAACTTCCAACAGCACACCCTGGTTACAATTGGGTTTTGCTAATAACTAAATGTGAAAGAAACACTTGCTATAGAAAGCATGTATTCCCATTTAACCTCTAGTGCTGCACTCTGCTAAAGAAAGTTACTTTGTCTTACTTTCAGCTCTGGCATCCGCGCTCTCCCTAGCAGTGTCTTCTGGGTCAAGGCATCTTACTGGCTGCAAAGCAATGTCAGTCACAGGGGGAAGCGGCTGATTGGTTAATGACAGGAACGTTTGGGGAAGAGTTAAAAGGGACGGCGACATTTAAGACCAAGCAAGTGCAAGACTTTCTTTTTTTGTTTGCTTGTTTATTAAATGTTATGCTATTTACTTTCAAAAGTGCCCATTTGAGACATGCACAGCGAAGGAAAGAGCACGACAGCCATCAGTTTACGGAATTATTTAATAGCAAAAACAGCCTCATGAAAGACAGTGAGTAAGTGTCTAAAACAGACAGCTATCTCAACACCTGCTGGAGGATGGAGCCTGTAGGAGCTGGCCTCCTGAGAGCAGTGGCTATGTAGGTCGCAAGGGACAGGTTGCCTAGCAACGTGGTGGGGATTAAGGAGGGCACAAAGAGCGAGAGGGTTCAGCAGCAGCGATGACCTAATTAAACAAGGTGATGGGGATTACAGATCGGGGAGTGGAGTGTCTGTTTAAGTCTGCATATTGAAGTTTCTACAGCTTGCATTCTATGGTTCAGATTACCAGAGTCTACTGTATGTGAAATGTGTTAATTCCTTATCAATACCTTTAAAAAATATACTCGACATTCTGTCTATTATAATTGCAGTATTCAATGCTATACAGTTGTGTTGCATTATACCAGCAAGTGAAGTATTCAAAGTAGATCACCATAGTGTAGTGTATCTAGCAGTATTATAAAATGTTAGAATAGCAGAGGTTACAAGACACAGAATATTACAGTCTGTTACAGGAATGCTGAATCCGTGCGCTCAGACGAACGGGGGGGGGGGGCTCAAAAACGCAGACAATGCAAATCATAAATCCTTGTTAAATAAAAGCAGGTGCTGTCTTGCTTTAGACACTCCAAACAGGTGGTCTTTTAAAGTGATTCAGTTCTCTGGGGGCCTGGGAGGTCTGTTAGACTAGAGCATCATGAATCAGCACCACCCTCTCCCTCTCTCCCTTCACTAGAACAGCAGCTACAGTGGTGGCTTCTCTGTGCTGCTCCCCAGCTGCTGCCTCTGTCAATAGACTGGTCATTCGCTGCGTCTTAGAGGAAGGCTTACCAGTGCTTCAGAACGGATAGGGGTTACGGTTAGCACTTCAAGAGGTTGTAGCGAACAACAAGCATTTCCATTCGCCCTATAGGTCTCAAATGTGCAGTTTTGAAAGAAGCACATGTTACAGCACGCAGGTATTTTCATTTTAATCCTGGTGCAGCACTAGGCTGAAGTAAGTTCTCAGTTTGCTTGGCTTGTTTTCATAAAGTCTGTTTTTCACCTCAGCAGTCCAAAGCATGTGGGTCAGTAAGGGAAGCAGCTGGTTGGTTTATTTCAGGAAAGAAGGTGTTGAAGGGGTGAAGTGACAAAGGAAGTACAAGACTGCCTGAAAGCTTGGCTTGCAAACAGAGATTTATTTAACCTAGTGTAGTACCAGACATTTTAAAAGGGAAACACATGTTTGCTCTACTTCATCAGCATACGGGTCTTGTTGGCTGTCTAGTTTGCTTACATTCCCCAACTGTAGTAACTGCTGTTTTTGTTACAGGGCTTTGAAACACTTAGCTAGAATAGTTATACAACAAAGAAGACGATTGTCTCTGTCATCAACAGGAGTTGATCTGGGCGGCAGCAGGTGCCGAACTTTCCCTTCAGTGCACACTGGAATCGGGGTAACTACTGTCTATCTGTCCGTCACTCACTCATGCAGTCCTGTGGACTCGCTCTGCCTGTCGGAGGCTGAACAATAGCGATTTTGTTCAAATAAAGTTACCCTTGTTACAGCGAGCACTGTCTGTTGGCAATATAACAAGATTTATTTACTCGTGCAGTAGTTCCATGGAAAAGAACTCAGAATAACTTCTGTCTGCGTTTTCATTTTTTTATTTTTTTTACTTTCCACTAACAAAGTGCGTCGTGTTTCGGTTTTCCAAAACAGTTATTAAAAAAAAAAATACAAACTTTAAATTATTAGACTTTTTTTAACGTAGTGACTAGAACCAGTAGAAAAATCAAACAGCCTGTTGTGGTTTCTGGAAAAAAAAGGGAATTTTATATTTTACTGGCCTTAAATTTAGAGGAGGGAACTATAGGCAGTTATAGTAAGAAATTGTTTTGTCCAGCAACTGGGTGCAGTGAAATCTACTGCATTGAAAACACCTGCACTTATTGTTATTAGTCATCGCCGTGAAACTGCCTCCAGCGTTGGTAGGACAGTGTCTATCAGCACCTGCAGACTTGAATTGGAATTGAGATTTTGAATGTTTGGTGTTGTGTTCTAATTACGCGTGGGTACACTAATTTGCTTTGTATTGAGTTATCCGCGTGTTTTATTCTAGTGCACAATGTTTGCTTGTGTTTCTTTTTACACACCGATACTCTAGCAGGGATACTGTTTAGGTCTATATTATTAGCGACGCTGTCCTGTTTAAGCTAAGCAGTTGATAAAAATGTCTACAGCATACGTTTAGGGTTAAGCTTGGATTCATGATTACATAAAGAAGTGCTTTTTAATTGGAAACTTGGAAGTAGCCGTGTAGGCCTACCAGTCGCATTAGTCAGCTCCAGTGCAAAGCACAACAAGGCGCACGCAGTTAAGAGATACATCGCTATAATGTAAGCAGCAACACGAGCGTTCAGACTCACTTCAATTATCTAACAGTCGCTGTTCTTTAGTGTAAAAACAATGTCTCGCATTATACTGTCTCAAAAACACGATTGGGCTTTCCCATTATCTTTTGTAAAAGCGAACGCGTACTTTTAAATGATAAGGTGATCTTTGTATGTTTGCCTGGGGCACACTGGCGTGGGATAGCGCCGGAAAGTTCTGAAAAGCTCCACTGTCTGTTTGACATTGTGAGAGATGTGAATGCGTGTCTTTCTGGGGGAGTGTGAACGGTGAACGTGTTGTATTATTTATTGCAGCTGAAATTTTGGCAGCTTCTGTTTATAATCTGAACAACGAGACACCGGGGATGAGTAAGGTTGTCTGCATGTCTGGCTGGGGTTGGCGTTTGGAAGACGAACAAGGCAAACTTGTTTTGCTCTCACTGTGTATTGTTTGCGTGGTTTTGAACATGTGTGATTGATATCGGCCCAAGTGTCGTGTCGGACGCGGGTTTGTGTATGTATTATTTTGATATATTTTTAGGAAAGGGCGCCTTTTTTTTCGCCCAGACATATTCCGAAGAAGCGGGATTGGGGCAGTCCCCACCCCGACTCCCAGTCAGTCATGCAGCCGCTAAAAAAATCAGACAGCGGGACGAGAAATTAGGGAGGTGTAGACAACACGCTAGTTGTTTAGCTAGAGCGGTGCCAAACAAACTAGCTGGACGGCTCGCTTTTTCGCCCGCTCCGCCAGTGTGTGAGTCAGTGGCTGGCTTGTGGGGACCACAAGCTACACGGAATGACTTCTCTGGAAGGAGAATGCACCCACAGATGCAAAAGCAGACAACAACAATAACATGCGAAAACGCACGCATAACTTAAACAGCCAGTAAGTCTAATAGGTGCACTGCCATGCTGTGAATAATCAGCGGGCAATGCAGACGGGACTACCCACCTTCCCCTTTCCTCAGCTCAATGATAATAACGCCTTACAAGTATGCATGTTGTAGAACATTAGCCGTGTCCTGTAGCCTTCTTAGTTAAATGTATGTATGTATGCATGCATGTATGCATATGTTTATGCATGGATGGATAGGGATGCATCTATCTAGCTATCAAAAAAGAAATAGGTTTAAAAATGTCACAAGTCTTAATATTTGTATTTTTAAAAAGATAACTTTAATTGCATGGTTTGTACATAGCACGTTTTTATGTATATGGTAGGACTGTTCTAAACCCGATCTGGTTACAACAATTATTTGTTTATTTAGCAGACGCCTTTATCCAAGTCGACTTACAGAGACTAGGGTGTGTGAACTATGCATCAGCTGCAGAGTCACTTACAATTACGTCTCACCCGAAAGACGGAGCACAAGGAGGTTAAGTGACTTGCTCAGGGTCACACAATGAGTCAGTAGCTGAGATGGGATTTGAACGGGGGACCTCCTGGTTATAAGCCCTTTTCTTTAACCACTGGACCACACAGCCTCCTCGATTAAACCGATTAGTGCCAACTGAGTAACCTATTAGTAACGCAAGTTGCCAGGGTGTAGTAATTGGCACTAACCAACATAGACAGGCACAAGAATGCAAAAATCACACGTCCGTCTTTTCACGCTATGTTCTCACTGCCCTGAGGCTGTACAGAGACCCCTGCTGGGCAAGGAAAAAAATGGTGTGCGCTTCGTGAATTTAGAAATTTTCAAATTAAAGCAAATTCGCCTTCTCGGCGCCAAAATCCAGAGGTAATTCCAGTAGTGCCCCCAGAGGAGTACATTCGCGGGCGGATTTACGGTCTAACGTCCCATGCCAATCGTCTATCTATATATCAAAGTACTCTTGCGTACTTGTAGATTACATCAAAAACTGTCTGCATTACGCTTGGTTAAGTGTGACGGAGTCTATTCCACGATGCACGACAACCGCCTTTGTTTGTTTGATCAGCAACAATTACAAGTTTAAAAAGGCCCTTATAAATAGAAAGTCACATGCATGCTTACTCTGTTGCCGGGTCAGTTTAAGGAAGTCTGAAGGCATGCTGCTGGTTCTGCAAAATGATTAAACACATTATTGCTGCACTTTCATTTAGCTTCCCTTGCAATGTGTAACATTATATTATGGAACCTTTACCGGTGCTATTTAGATACTTTTGGTTTTATATTGAGCCCCCTCTGCTTTCTACACTGTCTGCTAATTCCATAAGGACCTGATATGGCATTGCGTTTCTCGGGTTACCATATGACTCCACGGACAGTTCAGTCTATTCAACTCACGTCACAATGCATTCTAGCATGTTTTTACCTGACTCGGGTTCCTTTCACAGCAGGACTACACTTACCAGAATGCATTGCGATGTGAGTTGAAAAGCCTGAACTGTCCTTATGCACATGGAGTCATATGGTAACCTGCCGTTGGGGGGCATGTTCTGGTATCCCCTGGGTCCCTCGATTACTCTGGAAAGACGAATGAATGCCGTGGTTTACTTAGGCATTGTTGTGGATCAAGTTACAGTTCTGCTCTTGTACCCGGACGACGATGGCTGATTTCAAGCCAAGGAGCAGGACAGAGACCTCAGGAATCTTCCATAGCCACCGCAATCCCCGGATCTCAATCCAATCGAGCATGTGTGGGATGAACTTGAACAATGCCTTCGTAACCATCATCTCTCTGCAACAAGTGTGTGAAATATCAATGACTGAATGGATTCCCCAGAGACACCTTCCAGCACCTTGTGGAGCCTTTTCTGGGCAAACAGGAACCCAACCCGCTATTCGGTACAGGTTCCAATAAAGTGATTTATTGATTCTCACAGAACCTAAAACCTCCTGCTAACTTCTATAAATAACCCCCATGAATCAGTGTTTATCATATGAACTGTAGTTACTAATGTCCTTTTCAATAAATATTAGTCATAAGACTAAGAATATAACTAGGGAAAACACAGGGAACTTTACTCACACAGTTCTGTAAATGACTGATTCATGTGTTTCGCAGAAATAATCCCTGACATGTATTCTGTAATATATAAAAGATGCATCTCCCTGTAGGTTTCAGTCATGATGGGTATGACAGCAGATCTGAACAACAAATTCAAATCAAGTCGACTGCACACAATGACTAATATTTCAAAAGGAATAGTCTGTAAATGATATTACTGCAAATTTGATGACATTTCTGCATGTGGTGGCACGACAGCTAGTTGATGCTGTTCTGGCAAGTGTTTCAAATGTTTAGCCTGGCCCTGTTATGCATTCAGATAACAGAGCTATTAACACCATTTCAAAGAAACATAAGTCAAAATACAATGCTAAGAATAGCGGTAAGTTGGAAACACCAGATTTAATGTTATTTGTGTCTATGAATACAAGAAAGTATTGTTATTACATCCAATTATGAATGCATCATTGCAAACATTTCTATATTGAATGTAAAGGGGTTTCCCCGGAAAGGAGAGAAATCTGACTTGTGAAAAAAGAGTAGAGTAAAATGAGATCACAAACGAAACCAAAGCAAATTTGAAACTATGATGCACAAAGAAGCTGAAACAACAAGATTTTTTCATACAGTTCACTAGAATAGCCTGTTCCCGTGCCACATTTACCAGAAACAGATATTTGCATTTTTCTTTATAGAAAAGCTTTTTGGGGGGTTGCCCAGTACAAATCCTACTACTAGTAACCCCCCCCCCCAAAAAAAAAACAAGCTAATATCAGAGCTGAAGAAAGAGAAGCATTTATATGTTAGAGGCTTTAAGTCTAGGGAAAGGAAATGGGTGGTTACATTAAGATGTGTTTCGTGCAGCTACTGACAGCAGTGCAATCAGCTTCCTTAGAGCCAGTAAAACAAATCTATGCTAGTAACTGCCATAGTAATGCACTTTTTAATTGAATATTGTATCTATTGGGGAATACTGGCACAGGTGGGTTTATAGGGGAAAGAAAAAACAAAGGATTGAAATTACTCAAGTTCGAGGAATGAGTCAGCCTTCGTATAAAAAAGTCTGCGCCTGTCTTTACACATCTGTGAAGCTTTACATTATTTTAGCCCGAGGCATTGAGATAATTTGGTGGATTAAATAATTACATTATATTATAAAAATCTAACAAAACAAAGCCGCTGCGTACGGTACACAATTACGTCGTTGTATCGATTTTGATATACACAGTTCCTCACACCTGATAATATACGAGGCAGAGCTGTGTGGTTTGGAAGCTTTTTGGCTGCTCATATTGTGTTTCTTTGGTTTACTTGACAGAAGGAAAGTGACACTCGAGAGATGTATGCAGAGTGAAACTACGAAACGAAGATGTATACTGGATACCGGGTTGCATTGAGATAAGTCTTATCTAAGGGTACCATGTGGAATTCTTTTGCTGAAATTTCTGCACAGGGCAGCACCCATGGTCTCCTGATTAGTGTAGTCCAGCATGCTATTGTTATGGATATTTTAGCACACTTTAACCACAAGCCGTGACAGCTGGGTATTTACTTTACTTGAGTAAAGTTCATTACATAACCCTTTGTAAATGTCCTTACACAAATGCATGCAAACGTAAAGACCAATGCTTTTTGGCTACAACCAAGCAACTAGCAAGCAGAACCAGCCAATCTAAACACTGAAGCCCTTACTTAAACTAGCACAAAACTAAATGTCATCCTTTTTTGCTTTTCTCTTGAAGTTGAAGTGTTCAAGTAATAGAATAATAACATATTATTGTATAATATTTGACTTGGGCTGAAGTAATTACAGAATAACACAATGCAAGATCTTACTACATCCGTTAGACTTAATGGACGTAATATTTCGTTTCTTACCTGTTTAATAGCCTGTTTTATATGCACTGTCAGATGTTTGAGTGTTGCTGACCCCCTAGTGTACTGAAAGCTCCGAGTCTGTCAGTGACTGAGAATGTCAGTCTGTGGGCAGCAGTGTGGAGTAGTGGTCAGGGCTCTGGACTCTTGACCGGAGGGTCGTGGGCTCAATCCCAGGTGGGGAACACTGCTGCGGTACCCTTGAGCAAGGTACTTTACCAAGATTGCTCTAGTAAAAACCCAACTGTATAAATGGTTAATTGTATGTAATGGGTAATTGCCCATCATCATCATGCACAAGCACCAGCAGGAATGCCTCTGAGTGGATATGCATGCCGCTGCCCAATGCTAAGCACAGCGCCTTGCATGTTTAGTGGAGGAGGCAGTCTGGTGCATTGCTCAACCCTTTACTCTCACTGGTAAAAATAGCTTGCTTATTTTACACCACTAACTTTCCCTGAGTCAGTCTGTGCAAAATGTCAGGAAGGGTCCAGATTGACGACTGAACGTTTTGAATCATCGGTCACACTTTAAAATGACGGTTTAATTCATATGCATTTTAGAGGGAAACTTTTGTTAGTAAACTTCATGACATTTGCTTGATCGTGTCGGGCAGTCCCTTGTAAAGTTTTACTGTGCTAAAGAGCAGGAAAGCTTATTGGTAAACAACCTAAAGTATATGTGGTATGTGGATTCCCATAAGGGTCAAGCCTACAGTGGTCAGTAGACATTAGTAAGGCAGTGTGTTTGTCAGACAGAAAGGTACCTTTAGTCTTGATGTTTGGAAGTCAGACACCTGCTTACCTTGGTAACTAGTGCTGGATTTAAAAAGCTACACCATGTGAAAAGGTTTTATTTGAAGGCAAAACTACAGAGTAATTCAGTATCCCATAATCCACAGTGTGTGTGTGTGTGTCTGCCTTTATATAAGTTTACCATGGTATGTTTGCACTATTTACGTGGTTGGCCATGTTTTATAGTTTGCTTTAGCATACCTGTCTGTGATTTACAATGCTTAGCTATGGTTTACAATGCATTCACTGTGCTTTATTAAACTTTGTTATGCGTGTGTGCTGACATGCATTGCTATGATCGTTTTCAATAGATGTCAGGAATCAAGTAATATTTCCCATAGATTAATTTCACCAGGGGTTCATTTGTAAACAGAAAGGTACCAGATCTTCTGAGGAAGAAGGACAGCAAGTGGAGTACTCTGCTTCCCTGACGTGGAGTCTAGGGAGAAAACTGATAAGGGTTGGAGCATTGCTGTTCACACGGGTCCTTTAGGGGATACTTTTTATTCTATATGAAAGTGATGTGTATGAAGTGCCACTTATTACAGTGTTGCTATTTGAGATATGGGGACCAGATGCCCTGAACTCAGCAGCAGCTGACTGCACCAGTGCATATCCACAATCCACACGGAGCCCTAATCCACTGCCTTTAATGAAGGCTGAGAGAGGAGACAGCTCACTTCTTTCCTGAATTAAGGTCATCTCTCAGGTCCACACTGGGTGAGCTAGCTTTGTGATGTAAAATAATGTAAATACTGGCACACGCGGCGTGCAGGAAACCAGCAGATGTGTGAAGAAGGGGGCGGGGCAATGTGTCGGAGCACCCAACCTGCTACATTGTTCAAGGCTAACCTCCGACCCCTGGCAGGGTTACAGGGGTGAAGGCAATCTAATAATCCAGCCGATCCTGTGCAGGAAGAGATAAGGGTTTGGGGGTTTGGGGATAAATGAACGACAGATGCTTGCTAGCACACATTAATGATGCTTACCTAGAGCCCTAGTGGTAGACGGTTTAAGGAATGACTTGATGGTGTATTTCATTCGTTCATAAACTAGTTTTAATACATGTATCCTCCATAACAAAACTAAATAAGTTCGATCAGACACATTACTACTAGCTGTTTTTAAATTAATCAAAATGGTTTTAAATAATTAATTTCTGTACAAAAAAAACAAAACCTTAATAAACAGATTTTAAATCCTTATTTTGGAACAAAACAGTGAGAGCTTTTGAAGATCTTTTTAAATAGGTTATAATCGCCCCTTTGGAAGCGCTATAAACCAATAAGCGTTTAATGAGCTGAAGTTTGCATGGTTAATAAAGTGCAGTGCTATGGCACCCTTTGCTTCAGGCCTGCGGCTCAGCTGGGCTGTGCATTGTTATGGTAAAGCTCAAGCTGTGCAGGCAGGACAGCAGGTAGTTATCACAGAGTCACTGCGCTGGGTGTATGGCTGATAAGCTAGCCTGCCCTGCAGCTCACCAGCATTGATATGGTAATACCGGCAAAGGAGACAGAGGCAGGTGTCTGCAGAAACCAAGAGAGGGGCAAAGTGACCTGACCCGAGGAGTACAGGGGCGACCCCAGCCGTCTGCCAAGAGCCACTGCAGGTAGTTGATGAAGTCCAGCAGGAGATCCTGTTCACCTTTAAGGTGTATGCATCACATAGCTGATGCCTGCCAGCATTCCTGTAAGCAACTGATATGGCACTAGCCCTGCATCTACTCCTGGGGTTCAGAACTTCCCTAGCCAGGGGTTTGAACAATCAGAGAGGAAGCGAGTGAGAAGGGGCCTCAATGCAGTGGCTGAGTGATTCCTTTACTGGACAGCGTCATTGCACTTCCAGTCATTAGCAGCATATATTCAGTCACTTCCAGGGTTAAACCGTGCACTGTCAGATCTGTTCTGCCCGGCAACCAAGTTAAAGGACTTGTGTTCTAGGTTTTATTTTCAGCTGTTCAGCAGCACCCAGATCAAAGACACCAGTGACAGCTGATGGGTTGAACCTCTTAACCTAATCAAATAATGGATTATGGCTTTTCAGATGTGCGAGTATTGATCCAATGAGCAATTAGTGCATTATACTACCCTAATTGCCATAACAAGGTGCCCTATGTGTGATTTATATATATGCTAATTAATGCAATTTGGAAAATTATACATATAGTAAAATAAAAACTATATATACATTATTATATATATTATTCCACTGTTTCATCAATCATAACAATATTACCAGAACAATATTACCAGTAAGTGGAAATTCAATGAACTAAAACCAGCACAAAATGACATTGATTACACACCAAAACTGGTAACAACTCAACTTCAGAGTCCTTCAGTTCACATGCTGAGTATGAAACTTAATAGACAACAGACTCATTTCCTGACTGTCCTTAAGCAGAAATGCTAAAATGAAACAAGAAATCAAAAGTTGAGTCCAATCATTTTTCTTTTTAGTACACCGACTTGTCTTACAATTCAGCGTTTAATAGTGTGAGATGATTTATCTAAACAGATTTGAAATCTGACCTGTTATATATATATATTTTTTAAAAGTGTCGTTCTCTTAATAACGATACTGGTATTGCACCAGAGCGATCAGATACAATCAACTATGCCACAGCAGAGCTCAGTTCTGTAGCAGTGTCTGATGAATTCATTCCCGCAGGGAAGACTCTCTCGCTGGCTGGCTCTGTGGGGCTGGGACCCTGTTGTCATGGAGATGTGGCACACGCCGGCTGGCTGCGGGTCGAGCAGGTGTTGGGGTGGGGGGCCGGCGGGAGCTGAGAGCAACAATGGGCACACGCAGACAGCGCAGCCCCATTCAGGGTTGTGATCTGCCCTGATTAATGAGTTCAGAGCAGCACCCCAGTGCAGGCTGGGGCTCCTCCTCCTCCTTTGAGAGTGACATACAGAACACTGCAGCCGCTGCTTCAGAAGACAAAGCAAGCTCAGCAAAGACTCATGCTGTCCTGCATATATATATATATATTCTACTTCTATAGCGATGCCTTTGAAATATCTGCACGATTTAAAGTAAAAAAAGCTAAGAAAGGAACCCGAGATCTCAACACCGGCGCCTTAAAAGAAATAAAAAAATGCATTTTAAAACCCCTTTAACCAACAGCATGCTGTACTCTGTCTGCATGTGAGGCTGCTCAGTACAATGCTGACAGTTGGCCCATTTGGGGATCTGCACTGACTCTATTCAATTCAAGTGACATGGCACACTTCAGATTGTCCAGTCCTGAATGTGCAGTGTTGCTTTCAATGAAACCCGTACTTCGGCAATCTGGCCTCCCTTTGTCAAGCCGATTGTGCCAAACCCCAATCCCCATGCAGAGCGCGCTCTGTCCTCACTCTGTTCAGCTGTCAGGTTCTGTGTTTGTTATGCACAGCTCGCTGATTCCTCCTCTTAGCACTCAGCGCAACAGAAATGGACAAAAGAGAAGGCATGCTGGCTGTACTGCAGCCTATTGATCTGGGGAGTCTGATTAAACTGCAATTAGCTGAACCAAGAGAAAGGTTAAGTGCAGTACAGCCAGAGTGCTAAGGACTGGGCTGCTGTACACCATGTGTTATATATACATACATTATAAAACAGTGTCCAGCCCCTACACACACACATCGACTCCATTGTGAGTATCGCACTAACATGCAAACCAGTCGCTTTTGCATACACGGCTGCATTTGTTTTTTGTTGTGCGAGGGAGTCGAGGGGCTGCTCTGTAAATCTCCCTGTGCTTCCTTGGGGATTCCCTGGCAATGTATTCATATATATGTAAAAATGGAATAGGAATTTAAAAAACGCAATGAAAAATCAATGCAGTTTAAAAGAAGGCAGCGAATTCAGTTTCTTTCTTTTTCAACCACAGTTTTGACTACAAAGCATTTCTTTTTCACTGCTTTGCTCCCCTGATTGTGCTCAGCCAAACTTCCTGTAGCATGTAAATGCAAATTCTGAGAAGCGCAGCAAAATTTCTGCTGTTCATCATTATATGAATCATTAAAATGTGGTGAAAATACAGAGAAATAACTTAGTTGTTGCTAGGGGCAGCTAAATGACGTTTCTGTGTAGTTTCTTGCTAATTTCATGTGTAAAGTGTAAGACTCCGGTTGTGTAGCAGTTCTTGAGCCGTTCCAGGGTTTCCTTTCAGCCTTAACTGCAAGTTACCTGTCCAAAAGGTGTGAGATGTGTCTAATTAATGCAATGGGAATCTGTTATTATACCTGCTCTGAAAATGTATACATTATTATGTACAGCTGACCCTGTCTCTCTTCAGCACTTTGGGTGGGCAAGAGGAGAGCAAAGCTGAAAATAATGTGATCAATGACTTTAGAGTTTTGTTTAATCGATAGTCTGAAGACGACACATTTGGCAATAAACCACTGCCTGTAACGCTGTGAAATCTGCCGTTTTGATTGGCTGAGAGTGGCTTCATGATTTCTTCACTCTCTTATTCTGTCAGTCTCTGTAACGTTGCAGATCTGCTGCGTGTCTCAGCCCTGCTGGAACAGGAAGTGGCGGTGATAAGCAGGAGGAAGTGATGCGGGGGTGTAGCTCCCCGCTGTCATGGTTTATCTGTGTTATCGGTCTCTATGCAAAGGAACGTTTCCAGTGCGCAGCGGAGCGGGGGAGGGAACCCCAGGAGGGGAGACCCCAGCTCACAGTTTCCATTGAGGGTCTCCCTCCCAACACCCTCCCACAGCAACTACACATTGCACACTGGAACCACATGCAAACCCGTCACTTTGCATGTGTGCGTCTGTTCATTTTATTAAGATGACTGCGAGGGACTACCCTGGAAATCGGGGAAGCCCTGGCCGAGTATTCGTTTGTTTATTTAGAAACATTTATTAGAATGAATTCCCTACATTAGCCCTTACAGAATAGTGAGTAAAACACCACAGGGACCCCATTATAATCTCAATGTATTACCCCAAAGAATTCTACAGCAGAAGCATTAGCAGACCACAGCATACCAGCAATGGCAACACCATGGACTTGGAACTAGTACCACCTCTAACCTGTCACCATGGTACTGCAACTCATCACCAGTGTGTAAATGACTTCAGTCCAATTGGATCAGAACACCCTAATAGAGGATGCCAGCAGCTCACCCCCTTTCCCTGTTTGAGTCTCTATTTGTAATTTGTGGTTAAAATCCGAATAGCTTTGCTCTTATAATAGTTTACTGAGATATACAGTGCAGGATAACCAGGCAGAAGCATAATGAAATCCTTTTAAAACACAGGCAGTCAGGGTCACAGATATGCATGGTAAAGCATTGAACATGGTAATCACGTGCTGTATGCATGGTAAAAGCAGTTCAGCTGCAAAAGGGTGCTTGCATATCATTTATTTGAGAAATTAAAATACATTAAAAACCTGCTCATATTGCATGTAGATTACAAAGCGGACAGGCGCTTAGACACAACCCCCACCTCCCCCCTGCTGTGGATTTTGGTTTTCTATTGATTTAACACTGAAATTAAATTTGACCATTGCTACGGTTTTGGACTAATAGCATAGGACCAAATGCAGAATATCTGTCAACCGACATATTCGATTTGCAAAGAGGGGCTTAAAAAAGAATGGTTCTCGCTGCACTAGAAGAATTTGTATCAACCACATTTAAAAACGCCAGTCTGTGCGAGTCATTTAAAAATCACAACTTTTTTTTTTTTTTTAACCTTGGCGTCTTTTACCGTTGCTTCTGATACACCCTTATTTTTCATCTATGCCTTGTGGTCGCGCTAAATATAAATGATTCCAAACGAAATAAAATAAAACAGCAAGTTGGGAATAAAGAAAGAAAAAAAACATATCAAACATAAATAAGTCAGACTACCACACAGAATGACTCCCCAGTGCTCCCAATTTAGCTGCTTATAAAAGCCTCTCCCTAAAGCCCTGATAAATATAGTACAGTGCTGCTAAATATAGAAAGCTGGAAGATAGACTGCCTGCTATTTATAGCGGCGGCCCTGAACCTTTTTTCTGTCAGCACTTTATATGAGAGAAAGCAGCAGCTGCACCGACAATAAAGAGCTTCTGTGTTCCTTGTTTTGTGGCTTGACGTCAGTTTTTTTCCTCGGTTCTGCTGGGCACAGAGTCATCCAGCGCAGATAAAGGTCCCAGTCGCGGTTGTGTGCTTTGCTAAACGTCTCATGAAACACTCTTATTGTGCTAATTATCCCAGAGGGCATTGTGTATTTTCCATAGTTACCGAGCAGCGCGGAACGCATTGCTCAGCATTGCCAAAAACACAGAGCACAATGCTGCTAATAACAAATCCTGAAAGATTTACCCAGGAGAGGCTGTCTCCCTCTCTCCTCACCTGAGCTGCCGTCTGCTGACGTTAACCTTGTCGTCTTCAATTATTTTTTTAAAAATTGCTATGCTGGAATCCAGTGTTATTTTTGTATTCTTCAGAATAATACAATGAAAAGCTCTATTATATCAGTTTTATAAATAGTTATGCTTATTTCGTCAGTTTCAGCACTAAGAAGCTTAACATAACCTTGCTGTAACAAACAGTTTCAGTGTTTTACATGGAAACAAATCTACAACAATAATACCCAAGACAGTGCAGCTTAACTGGTCTTGTGTTGAATTGTTTTGCCCAGGCTAGCACAAGCTGTCTGTTGTTTTGAGTGGAGTATATTTTTCCTAATGCTCTATAGAGCTCTGCATGGTTGAAAGAGTAACTTTAAAAGCCCACATCAACTCTATAAAGTTTGCTGTAAACATCTATAGAGTACGAGGAATGACTTGGATGCAGTTAGATCCATTTTGAGCAAGTGTTCTCTAAGATACAGCCTAAACAACATGCACCCAGTAATTCACCATGACCTTAATTACATTTGCTATGGAATGCCCGTACCAAGGTTAGTTGCACCAGAGTTTTAGCTATACCTCCTGTCACTGGGGAGCTACAAAACCCTAAGAATTCAGAAGTCTTTAAGTCACTAGGTTATGCACCTAGTCTTGCACCTTGAGATCCACCATAAACATACATATTGTCATAGTGATCCAGGATTTTAATATCACTATAACATGTATTATTATTATTATTATTAAGCCAGGTAGTGAAAATGAAATGCTGCACTACATACAGCGCTACGGTTTGTTTTCTTTTGTCATGCATTGCAGATTGCAAAACAATAAATGGTCTAAATTAAAGGCGGAACGTTCCATAATGTTTTGTAAATACTTTTTAAGGTTGTTACCTTGTGACCCCACGATGAAAACATGAAATTCAGCGGTACTCCACAGTACAAATATAAAATGTAATTTATACCCTCCTGCTGCGTGCGCCAGCAGAAACAGGACTAAACGGCAATCAGGTTTCGAGATTCGCTCATTCAGAACAAAAAGAGAATGTAAACAAACTGGCCCGTCAACTCTGATAGAGTGAACCTGTAAGCTAAAATACATTTAGCAGACAGACACTAAAATAAACGGAATATGATTGTGGGGTGCTGCAGCTTTAATGAGCTTCCAGTCTATTATTATGTCGACTCTTTATATCCTGTCATAAGGGCTGTTTGGTGGCTGCCTGGACGCCCCTCTGTCTTGTGCTCTGTAGTTACAGAAGGGCTGCTTGATTCAGCCAGACAGGCAGGGACAGGCAGGGTGGCTCCACTCTTACTGTCGTTTGGCACCAGGCAGAAGTAAAACCCTTTTTTTAGGAGAATGTTGCCAATTTAAAATCCTGCAGCTACGTTAAAACAGTAGTGGCAAACAGTAGTGTGCAAAGTAGAGCAATTCCTTCTAGTCTTGACCAGAAATACAAATATACCTGGTAGCTTCTCCCTGCTATTACATGAGACTTGGCAAGTGGGAGCACTTTATTATGGCTAATCAGCTGACTTCCCTGCAGCGATTCATTCAGCAGGGATCGATCGTGATATTTTCGTTACATGCTATATTGCATCGTGATAGATGCCTGTGCAAACGACTGAATAGGAATGTCGCCTTACAGATGGTATTAAGTTCTACCGTTCTCATTGAAGTTTGGTCTTTTATCCAAACATTAATGTGGACCAGCACATGAATCCGCGATCGTATGGTGACCTACATAACAGGATATGGGCTGTGAGCTGTCAGGAGTCAGTGATCTGCAATGGATCTTCTCTCCATAGCAGCCCTGTTTTTGTGACTGAGGCACAAGCTGCAGTGTTCTTAGTTTCTTATAGTTTTACCTTTGAAACAGAAACAGCCTCATGACTTGATCTAGTGAAGGAAATGGGTCACAGGCCTTATTTCCATGCACAGCTGTATCTTACTTTGGTCTCCAATGGTGATCTAGGATAACCCTCTCTGAGCCCTCTCATCTACAAGTTAATTAGAGACCAGAGTAAATTATTTTAAAACCGAGAGAAGGGTCTGCGCACTCTTAGACAGCTGAAATCTACCACTCCATGCAAATAAATGACAGTTCTCATTTTAGGCATCTTTAACCCTTTCAGTCCTGAATTTTATTTTTGAAGAATGCGAAATGAAGTTATGCAATTCAAAAGGCAATCCTTTAATGAGTAAACATGAGACCATGACAACATTTTTTTTACATGTATTTCTACATGACCTCAGACTGGACCCAAGGGTCCTGTGAGGTTCCAACGTGATTTCCGCTTGTGTTAACATCCGGTGCTAAGATACTGAAAGGGTTCAAACAAGAAACTGTTGTTGTAAACAAAAACAGTGTCTACAGTAACACGAATCGCTCTGTGTACAGAGTGCAGCTCCCTGACAGCAGCTCTGCCTTGGTTACACAGACACAGCAACGATTCAACAAAAACAAAAACAAAGTTAAACCATTTCCCTATCAAAAATCATAAACTTCACTACTATCATGTTTTACATAAAACGATTTTTCTAACCCGAAAACATTTAGCAAATTGTTTAATATTTCCTACACACAGGAGCTGTTCATGCAGCTACAATATCCCACAGGGTGCAGTATAACAATTTACTTAATGTCAAACTCCTGGCTCACACATCAAAAATAAATCAAAATTAAGAACAGTGAATTCATGAAGGGCCCTTAAACAGCGAAAAAAAGTACAAATTAATGTCAACATGGCCTAACCGTGAATTAACAAAGTGATCGAACCATGAACAATCGAGGTAGCTCTGTCGTTCTGAAACCCAGGACTGGATGCAGGGTTGGTGTGAGTTTCAAGCCATGCCTCTGAGCTGCTTCAGTACCCCTCTCTACACACACCAGGGCAGCCAGCCGCTCAGACCCGGGGTCTTATCCACACTGAGGCTGCAGCGTCCCGCACAGGACTGGCTGATCCACACTGAGGCTGCAGCGTCCCGCACAGGACTGGCTGATCCACACTGAGGCTGCAGCGTCCCGCACAGGACTGGCTGATCCACACTGAGGCTGCAGCGTCCCGCACAGGACTGGCTGATCCACACTGAGGCTGCAGCGTCCCGCACAGGACTGGCTGATCCACACTGAGGCTGCAGCGTCCCGCACAGGACTGGCTGATCCACACTGAGTCTGCAGCGTCCCGCACAGGACTGGCTGATCCACACTGAGGCTGCAGCGTCCCGCACAGGACTGGCTGATCCACACTGAGGCTGCAGCGTCCCGCACAGGACTGGCTGATCCACACTGAGGCTGCAGCATCCCGCACAGGACTGGCTGATCCACACTGAGGCTGCAGCGTCCCGCACAGGACTGGCTGATCCACACTGAGGCTGCAGCGTCCCGCACAGGACTGGCTGATCCACACTGAGGCTGCAGCGTCCCGCACAGGACTGGCTCCGCACCTGCATTCCGCGAATTCCACACATTTCCTGTCTGCAAAACAAGGAGCTTCTGGCCTCGGACCAGCTGAGAGGCAGATCAGACCCTGACCAGGACAGACTGTTCAAACAGCAAGAACTGGATAAATCAAGCAGCGCTTCCCAGTGTCAGCTTTATTGTTGAAAACATTAATATAGTACATGAGGCGTTTTTTGGTTACGACTATGGGGGCCCAATCAGCACGTGTTCTTGAGAAGGAATTGAATTCTGGGAATCGCCTGCACTGGTCTCTTGTTATTGCGATGTTGTTTATCATTGTTTGCCCCTGTTGCAGAGTTGCATTAATAAGTGGATTATAATGAAGCTGTAACATTGCGGCTGGTGAATATATCTTTCCTGTGAGTATTCAGAAATATAAAGTGGTCCTTGCTCTTGTTTTGACGCAGGATGCCCACTTGTATGCTTTTCATGCTGAATATGTTGCTGTTTTAACTATGTGGTCACCACATAACTTATTAATATAATTTATAGTTTTAGGCTGGTGAATTCACATTTATTGTGCCAGAACCAAATTCATAAATACACAACTTGCATTGTATTCTGATGCAAAATTCTCTCTGAATTTATCATCTTTTTGTCGTCCCTGTTACCTTCGTATGTGCACTAAAAACGCAGGTTTAAAATGCTTGTGCCTAAATGATCAAAATGGTTGAGATTACACTGGGGCCCCAGGAAACAGTTGTCCTCCTAATCCCTAACCAGGACACATGTGTCTGTGCAGAAAGAACCAGCAACAATAAACTGCCATCAATCTGCAGTGTCTGGTGCACCTGCCCTCCGCACCCAGTCTTGCACAGATGAATGCACGGTATGCTCCAGGTACAGTGGATTAAACAGGAGCAGTGCTGGTTCATGCAGTATCAGAAATGGGTTATTCCTGATATAGGGAGATGGCACTAAAGGACTATATGGCTGCAGTGCAATATGCATTTTATAAGTTAATGCATCATGTGAAGGGTGCCTTTTATTGTATAATATTAGATTGTTGTCAGGATATTGTGCAATCTGGACAGATCTTGTACCGTTTGTTCAATGCATGAGAGAGCACCGGATAAGATGTAATGGAATTGGGACAAATCCCATATAACATGACTGCAACGTTTTTGTATCCAAGCAAAACAAAAATTCATTTGGGATGTTTATGGGGTGAAGAAAATACATTTGTGTTTCTTTTCACTGTAGAAATTCCCTGGAAGCAGATCAGAATGTGCCTGTGGAAATCCCATAGTGTACTGGTAATGTTTGGAAGCGCTCCCATTTCCTGATTCCTAACCCCCTCCCCCCCCCCGTCTCTGCTCCTACTTCCAGTAAACCTCTCCTTCAGCTTTTTCTTTCTTCATACTAGCTTTCCGTACTAAACGCAGATGGAATTCATTCCTGGAAATGAGATAAACGAACAGTCGAAGACAATATCTTACTGCCTTACATGGGATGTCCATTTTATTATTAGTTTATTTAGCAGACGCCTTTATCCAAGGCGACTTACAGAGACTAGGGTGTGTGAACTATGCATCAGCTGCAGAGTCACTTACAATTACGTGTCACCTGAAAGACGGAGCACAAGGAGGTTAAGTGACTTGCTCAGGGTCACACAATGAGTCAGTGGCTGAGGTGGGATTTGAACCGGGGGACCTCCTGGTTACAAGCCTGTTTCTTTAACCACTGGACCACACAGCCTCCTATATTGCAATAAAGTTCACACTTTTTTTCTTTCAAAAACAGCTGTGCTTCCGATCAGCCGTTTCCTTGGTGCTGATAGAGCCAGCCCTAGAACCACAAAAAGAAAAACAATAACACCTGCTTTTCTACTTGTGATCAAATTGGTATTAACGTTATTTCACATTTTTAAGAGTGATTCAGGGATGTCTGTCTGTCTGTCAGTCCTTAACATTTGCCCATATGTTTGTCACACTTACATTTCATCTATAGAACACTGTGAATCAGTCATTATAATATACTTTGTACTTGAGAAAATGAACATAGATGGGCGTTTCAGTGGTTCACATTTAGAAAGCGTGGATGCCTGGAAAGCTTTGCCGTCTCAGGAGTTCCTGGAGCGTGTTTTACTGGAGGAGGTAAGAAATGCTGCCAAAGTCCTGCTGTGTGCAGTACCACCCACTGACACCTTGGCTGCAACATGCCATCTTCTGGAAAAAGGAAACTTCCTGATTGTTATTTTACCTCCTTCCAAAATTTCATAAAGGCTTCTGTTTCCCTTGAATAATACCCATGCACACACCACGGCAGAAAAGACATTCTCGTTTAACACACCTTTTGAACTCTGCAATTGCCGTTTCAGATGCATTTATAATACAAAATGCTTAAAAAAGGAAACGCAAATCTAATCAAAAATGAGTTTGCAAAATGCATGCTTCTTGCAAAAAAAAATCTGTTTGGATTCCAAAATGAAAAGAGAAATGCAAACATAATGCATTTCGAATACAAGTTAAACTCCAGCGATGGCATTCAATTGTTCTGGGTTCTAGACAGCCAGCTGTTTCAAACAGGGCTGGGGGTTAAGGGGTTAAAGGTGGTCTTTAAATATAGCACTCACCTACATCCTAACCAGTCATAATGTATTCATCCACAGCTTAGTGCTGAACTGTATCTCCTGACTGCATGACAAGACAGCCATGTGGTTGTCAAGTGATGGCTTGGTGTGTGTGCGCTTGTGTTGCCTAGCAACTTGCCTGGTTCTCAGTAGAGATGAACCCCAACAAGGCTGCTGCTGTCTCCAGGTTACAGGCATGTTGCTGTTGCTGTTAGTGTGGTACTAGGCTCAGCCTGGGCTTGGTTGATTGGGAGTAAAGACCCAGCCACCACTGGAGGGCTGCTTGACAGTGACTAATCCATTCCTTGTGTGCTTCAGCTTGCCTCAGACCAGGTTTTTAGACCGATGTCATGTCTTTTACGCAGTTTTATCAGAACTCACAAGACAGACTGCTGAGACTTGAAGAACCAATCACAAGATGTTACAGGTTAGAAAGGGACAGTTTCAGTGTTCTGGAAGAGATCATAATGTTAATCAATCAAATTACCTAATAATTAACTCAAAAGTTCAAAACTTATCAAGGTTAAGCATCAAATTATTTCATATGTTACATTTTGACGCATGCACAGGGATATACTGACACAGTGTCTACAGGGGCTGTTTTCCAGGGGAGGGCAACCCCGGTCCACCCCTGACGAAATAAGTACAATTCACCAATTAAAAACGCCAGCGTGCACGGGATTTGCAACGTGGATGGTACAATGAAATCCAGCATACATACAGATTGCTTTACAAGATACTACCAGCAGCATTCGAAAGTGACGTTTTACTTTGCAATTAAAAAAAGATCTTGCTGGCATTACAAATTCTGTCAAGTAGGTGTATTCATTGATCTGAAATGGTGGCAGATCTATATATATATATATATCTCCGCCAATGTATCGACCCCATTGTCTCTAAATGCAGATATCCAATTTGTTTAAAGTTACACTGTAATTCTTCACCTCTCAAGTATAAAGCACTTATTTTAAAGTGCTTATTGTTAGACTGGATTGGAGTGGTCTTTGTGGCTCATCCCTGTTTCCTTTGCTCCCTGGGATCCGAAGTCTCTCTTCATCTCTTGTGTTTGGGTTTACTGCTGATCTGTCACATACACACAGAATTTTGCAGTAGTAACGACAGCTTGTTTGGGAGTGGAATTTGACTTGATGTCCCCAGGTCTGATTCCCTCGCTAGACCAACTAACTGTGTGTTGTGAAACTGCTTCAGGCTCCCAGATACTGTGCATGTCTGACAGCGACCAAACTGTGGGCCATTATCTGTGGGACACGGCATTCGTTTAATAGGAAAACAATTTAAGACAACATGTTTTTGTTTTCATTTTTATTGACGATTTCTACTTTTAGAACAGAGAATCCACAAAATATTAAAACACTGTGCAAGAAACATGGGCTATGGCACATCAAAGAAGAACCGTTACAAAAAGTACAAGAATTCTTCTTATTATTCAAGGCAAAAGATCAAATACAGTTACATACACAGAATTGCTCTTCATAAAAGGGAAAGTTACAATAGAAGAAGGCCTGGTCCCCCCTAACCCGACCCCCCCAACTCCCTTTCCCAACACCACAAAAAAATGAAATGGAAAAAAAGAAGTATCACGTTAAATCCACTGGTGTTCTAGAACACAGAGCTCTCCTTAACCCAAACCGTCTTTTCATTTCTTGGCAGTGTGTTTTTGCAACAGAAAACAAAATCAGTTTTCAGAACAAACTTGAACCCTTGGCCAAGGTTCAAAGCAAACTGCGTGAGATCCTATAGCCTTACAAAATCATGCATTAAAAGGAAAAAAAACAGTTTCCCGTTTACAACCGTCAACCCTAAATAAGTCATACTGGAGTGCTGTGTGGGGGAGGTTAGACAAAATGAGAAAAAGAGGAAGAGGAGTCTGGTCTATTTAGGATTTGAAAATGAAATGCTATATATGCCACAGCCTTCCACTACTCCGATAAGTGACAACAATGAAGACTTTAGAGGCATTAGAACTCAGGTCCTTAAAAGCACTGCAGTCCCACGCTCCTAACCACTGAGCTACTTGGTCCAACATTCTGTCCAGCGACTTGGCGCTCAAACCCACGAAGCAGATCCAGCCCTCAAATGTGCAATTTCATTCTGCGCTTGAGTTTCTGATTCAATACTGCTCTATGCTTACTGAACTTCAGGATCAACAAGTACACACACAAATCCGCACTGTGCAGGCGCAGAAGTTACCTAACGACTCACTCACAGGAGATTAAACACTGTGCAACGGCAGTACTTGGAGTTTGGCACAGAGTCGCTGTATTCATGTGTCGTCTTTCTCTCCTACACAACAGTGCACCTGACTGCCTCATGTTTCTTGCTTGCAGTCCACATGACAGAGAGATCAGTTACTTCCAGCTCTTGCAACAAGGGGAGTTCCTCTGGTAAACAGGTCTGTCTCTATGCTGTGCTGTGGATAGACAGCAAGTTTCAGTTTCCTGATCACAAGCCTCTCCCCTCTCTAAGAACCTAAATGACCCTCTCTGCACACTGCAGATGTGGAAAATACTGAGTTTCCTCTTTGTTTGTTAACAATGTAGAGGATCTACAAATTAAAAAGTCAATAATTACATAAAAGGCTTCAATCTCACGCTACTTTTCCTTCATGTTTTAGTTTATCCTCCAGATGACATAGCTCTAGTTTGTTTAGCTTTCCAGTATGTTGGGTTTGCTTTGATTACATTTTCCTGATGACGCACGCCATTGAGGTGCAGCAACCCCAGTTTGTTATTTTCTTAACTGATTTCCTATGACTGTACTGCATGGTGTTTCTCTGCATGAAACTAGATTCTGACCTCGTGCAACACGACAGCTCCTGCAGTAGATGCTGTACAAGGGTTAAGCTCTTAAGAGTTTGAAGTCATTTCAAGCTTTGAACTCCTTGTCTGACCTGCAGTCAGTCCAGAATTCTCCCCCACCAAGTGTCAATATTTAATAGATATGCCTCCTTCAAAATGCAGTGCAGCATTTAGGCAGGTCCTCTATAGAGTACATTGCTATTAGTCAAAAATGCATCAGGTTGCATGTGGTTTGCAGTTCAAGTTCTGTCCAAATGTAGTCCTTAAGAAAAAACTAGACTGTGAGGGATACTTAAGACTAGGATACATCCAGAAAAGAAGAGGCATTTTTACAGGGTGGCAAAATATTGTATGATGTGTGATACACCTGTTTAGTAGCACCGGGCTAAATATCAGTATTATTTGACATTTGGAGCATCGTTAAAAACAGCATTGCAGCGATGTTATCAGATGACAGTGTTTGTGGCTCCGTTTCTCCGGCTACAAAAATGAAAGATAAGAGGAGACATGATCTGGCAGAGGAAGCTTGACTAAACGGATCTAAATGCCATCTCTCTTAACTTAATCACTAGTGGTCGTGGGGGTTTGAAATGAGTAATGGGCGATCTCACACCAACAGAGTGGGGGAATGCTCACAATGACTGCAGACAGATTGGTTTTGTTAACAGAATCAGCCTGTTGAAAACATGCAAGGGAATCTAAAATTAGATTCCAGTGCAGCTACAGTTACAGATGAGCACGCTTTCTCAGCGTTTAATAATATGTCGCTATCAAACCCACCCCCTTTCAGGCTAACACGCGGGAACACGCTCACAACAAAGGGATCTGCCACGATGTGGGCTAGCTGTGTGGAGCCTGCCTCCACGTGACATTCAAATGACAGATAAGTCAGCACTGCAAAGGGATCTTACATAACACCCAGGAATACTCTCCCTCTCTCTCTCTCTGTTTTACTTTACAAGTAAAAAGGGTCAAATCAATTCATCTAAATTGTAGGAGATGCAATTCCATTAGCCCATTGTGCACCAAGGCTGCGAAAACCTGTCTAACACTGTTTCTTTAAATCACTGAGCTACTCAGACCCCACTGCCTTCCACACTGCAGCCCAGCGCTGTCTGTAACCACTGAGCTACTCAGACCCCACTGCCTTCCACACTGCAGCCCAGCGCTGTCTGTAACCACTGAGCTACTCAAACCCCACTGCCTTCCACACTGCAGCCCAGCGCTGTCTGTAACCACTGAGCTACTCAAACCTCACTGCCTTCCACACTGCAGCCCAGCGCTGTCTGTAACCACTGAGCTACTCAAACCCCACTGCCTTCCACACTGCAGCCCAGCGCTGTCTGTAACCACTGAGCTACTCAGACCCCACTGCCTTCCACACTGCAGCCCAGCGCTGTCTGTAACCACTGAGCTACTCAGACCCCACTGCCTTCCACACTGCAGCCCAGCGCTGTCTGTAACCACTGAGCTACTGAAACCCCACTGCCTTCCACACTGCAGGTCAGCGCTGTCTGTAACCACTGAGCTACTCAAACCCCACTGCCTTCCACACTGCAGCCCAGCGCTGTCTGTAACCACTGAGCTACTCAAACCCCACTGCCTTCCACACTGCTGTCGAATTCTTTCCCATCTTTATCAAATGAACTGCTTACCCCCCTACAGACACACCAAGTGGCAGAATTACAAAACGGAACAATTCACAATAATTGATCTCCAGCATATTAAAAGGTAACTATTCCATTTCAGAGAGTCCATACATAGTGGTTTATTTTTTTTATTTTTATAAAAAGGCCATCTACAGTGTAGGTGAAGCAATGGTAAGTGTTTCTTTTACTATAGAAAGTGGTTCCCCCTTATTTATTTTACAAATACTGTACAGTGTGACAATACGATAGTGAGGATTGCTAAAAATTCAATTTTTCAAAGTTTTCTGTAGCATTTTTTAAAAAGAATAAAATAAAATAAATTAAAAAAAAAAAAACTTTACAAAAAAATGGTAATGCATTTCGGCACTCTTAACTACTTAACTTAAACCTTCATTCAATATGAAGCCTGCTGCCAACTCTCTCAGACTGCCGATGACAGACCTGGTATATGGACTGTGATTGGTCGTTCCAATGTGATGTCATCAGTCTGAATGTTCCAGTTCATTCCCCTCTAAATTGAGCCCTCAATGCATTAACATGTACTTATTTTTTCTCCCAGTAAAGTTTTGAAATGGTTCTTAGAAGCCTGACTTGGCATTTTTTTTAAAGGGCTTTTGAAAGTGACTAATTAAGGTTGAAAAGTTGTCATGAAAAAAATACATTGAGCAATACAACTACTCATTTGAACACTTAGAAGTCACTTTAGAAAAACAAACAAACAAAAAACCTAAAAACAAAGTTTTGGCAGTTTTCTTTAAGATGCACTATCCCTTTTTTACTAAAGACCAAATTGCCAAATACTAATAATAATAATAACAATAATAATAATAATAATAATGAAAACCCCAAAGAGGTAGCCTGTAAGAAATGTAATATAGAATAGGATTGATTATTATGCTGGTATTTATGATACGTGGCTCTTACTGGCTTTTAAATTGAAAACGCTGTATAGTGTAAATCATGGCTCCAGTATATCTCAGGGATCTGGCCACTAGTTCTGTACCTGTCAGCACCTTAACTCAGGAGGTTTCAGTCACTACTCCTGTACACCGCATTGTGGATCTTCCTCTCTATTGCCTGGCACTAACCCATTTAAACACAACTTTAAAACACTGAATTCTTATTAAACACTGTAACAAACGCACAGTACAACTCCTTGACAAGCATTTGGACTAGAAGTCTTCAGCAGCGTGTTCAAAGGTACAGTGAGGTCTCGGAGTGTCCTCATACCTTTGAGGTATATCAACGGCCCCATTGAAACAAAGCTGTACACGGTCTTGCTTGCGAACGACTTTCCATTTATAATGACTGTCTTACATAGAAATCTTGAAATGCTGGTCTGGAGAGGCTCTACAGAAATTCATCTGGTACCTCTAGTGCTGATTATTGTAATTCCTTGCTGGTCTCTCTGATGCCTCATTGAACAGGTTGCAGCTCATATAAAATGCCTCTGCATGAACACTGACACACACTAAATCTATTTGCCACATTTCCCCAGTTTTAAGGTCACTACGTTGGCTTCTCGTGAAGCAGTGCATTCAAACACTGCTTCTCACTTACAAGGCTATCCATGGTTCTTACTCCCTGTAAACCACGCTTTGAGATCGACAGAACAGTGGCCTCTTGGTTATTCCAAGAACTCCATTGAAAATCGTTTCAGGGGCTCACTTCCAAATTATATCTGGAGTCTGTCGATAATTTTTTGAAATCTAAAGCTCAGTACATATCTTTTTGATTTGGCCTTTCACTGTTTGGAGCTCTGTTGGTTTGCTGTTTATTTTTTTGTAAAGCACTCAGGATTCTTGCACTATAGCACGCTATATAAATGAAATCGCTATGGCATGCTATGCTATAACATAGTGTTACATGGTTATAAAGGCATCATCCTTACTACTAACTGGGAGGCATGTGGGATTCAACCTGTGTCTGTGCAGCTTTCTTATGTGAACTGTTGTCTTGGGAAGCAGACTCACTTAGCATCTCTGAATACCTGCAGATCAGAGGCAACCTTGTTATGAATAAACGAAACACATTTCAGTCTTCATTATGACTCTGAACATCCTGCTATCGTGAACAGCAACCCTCGGTCCGAGCAGCATCTGTCAGGTAAGAACAATTATTATCTGGAATGAAACAGTGGGACTTGAAAAACAGAAAACGGGGATCGAATTATTATTATTATTATTATTATTATTATTATTATTATTATTATTATTTTTTTTTTGGTGGAGTTTAATTACTGCAGAGGCTTGAGGACGGAAGTCTGTGCAGTAAAAAAAAAAGTCGCTTGATGCTTTAATATTTGATGGTCTTCACATCAGAGCTGCAGTGGAGCGTGGCATGAAGCACAGCATATTTTGCTTTGCAAATGAAAGAATTCAAATTTGAATTGGGCAACTAAGCACGACTTTTTCATTGTGCGCCCCCACGCTGCTGCCCCACCTGTCAGGGTATGGGAGGGTAGTTCATTCCCACTGCAATCACCAGCTTTTCAGACAGCCTATCCATGCCCACTGTGCTGCTGGTTTTAGTGCAACCCCCCCGGTCTCGTCACCATGCCTAGGACTGCGATGCTGGTTTTATGACGTGGGGCTCCTGCCCATTAAGGTCTCGTTAAGAACTCATTTCAAAAGGGCCCCCCTAATAGCATCATGTTGAAATGACTTCTGGTTTGATTTGGGCTGGAACTGGAATGGCAGACCAGAGGTTTTCAAACTGCTAAATGCACTCAGCACTGAATTGCACTTTGTGTGTGTCTGTGGGGGGGTTCCAAAAACTGCTTAAAAAACACATAAAAATCCAGTATATATGAACAGGACTAGAGGGTACCATCTGCTTGGGTCAACAGCATAATAAAAACAGCATAATATTGATTATGATGAATGCGGATTTCACTGCACTACATCCAACAACTAAAAAACTAGTCAAATATAAAACTAACCCAGAGTTTCATCCTTCACAAGATATAAGGTGTTATGATACAGGCAGCACTTTACAGAAAGCACCTCGTCGAGTCAATTCAGGTTTTGGCTTTTGTTTTATCATTATCATTATTATTATTATCATCACATATATATATTAAACAGGGGTTGATTCCATTGTGAATTAGTGTGTGACTCTTTAGAGCACAGGAGCAGTGACTGCACATGACTTTCAGAGGCGCACGCTGCAACGTGTTCCCACTCTCTCAAGTTCCTTTTAAAAAGGGATGCTGCATCTTTGACAGTTTGGCAATACACTTTCACAAAAAAGCTACGTGCAAAACAAACTAACGGAGAAAAGAACTGAACGCGAAGCAACCAAATCATAATCTGACCCAACTAGCTCTGCAATAAGGAGGGTTCTTCCCCCACACGGCCCTGATCGTAACGAAACGACTTCCTGGATCAGCACCGCCCCCAGCTGAAAAACCACATGCTTTTTAAAAATTATTAAATCGGAATATTTTCACTTTAAAAAAGAAAAACGACCCGCCCTCATTTTATTTATCCTTTTCTAGCACTAACATTAACTCGTTTGATTTCCCAAAACACACCTTCACCTTTTCAGCAAATTGTATTATTATATATTTGTGTGTGTGTTTAGATTCCCACTATTGAAACTCAACATAAAGTGATATTTTCCCTTCGTCCAATGACTTGTGTTGTTGCTGCAGTTGGTCTTGATTGGAGATCCCCAGAGCCCGCTGCGGGGGCGTGGTCAGGGGCGGAGCTATAGGATGATGCAAGGCTTCTTGTCCTTGAAGGGGTTTTCGGAGGTGGGCACGCCTACCAGCAGGGGGTCGTGACGAGCGTGCTGCTCGCAGTAATTCATCAGGTCCGCTGCCGCCTTCGACACCTGGGCCAATCATAAGAGCAGCCCGTTAGTTTCTCAATGCAATTCGAACAGCAACCCACTGACCTGCTCTCAAGCCAACGTCCTTTTTTCCCACTTGTCGACTTTGTTCCCTAACCCCGCGTGAACGCAAATGTCAGTGCGCGACTCCCTCTGGGTCCCCTCAGAGATCGGCAGCTCACCTCGAGTGGGATTGGAGCCGCGCTTCCACAGCCCACCCTGCACTCCGAGTGCTAGTGCTATAACTGGGGGCCACATTTAGAAGCAAAGACACATTCTCCGAGAGGAATAAAACGACTAGAAGGAGGAAGGAGCTGTTACAATATTATTCCGAGGGGCAGCATCTTATTGGCTTTAGACATAATATATTGAAAATGTGCCTTCATATGAACTTACTTCACAATGTTGCTCCAACTGTTGTATTCCATTTCATTAAAAAGCATTTAACATGCAATTATTAAAAAATGGATTAGGGTTAGCAAACTCGAGATGAACCAAAACCTCAATCCGTAAAAGGAGATGGGAACAAATTTTGGGGTGGATTAAAAAATAAATAAATAAATAAATAAATACATGCATACATACATAGCTTTTATAGCTGGTCTTTGTTCCCGTTTCTATGGCTCTGTTCAATCAAACTTAAACACACACATGCTCTGAACAAGCCAGTGGACTTTACCCGTGTAATGATTTGACAACCCCTTTCCTATATATACTTTGGCTAGCTCCGATGCAGATGGTGTATGATTGGCTAGCTTCGATGCAGGTGGTGTATGATTGGCTAGCTCCGATGCAGGTGGTGTATGATTGGCTAGCTCCGATGCAGGTGGTGTATGATTGGTTTGTATGCACTGTGATTGGGGTGGAGCCCTGCCCTCACAGTCCCCTCACCTTGATGCGCTCAGTCCCTGCTTCAATGCGGAGTTGCTCCACCAGTTTCCTGGCCTGTGCTATATTATTATTCGTTGACATTCTCTGCCATCAGTTCCAGGCTCCAGCGGTAGAGAAAACGCTGAAGAGAGACAGAAAGAAACTCAACGTAACTCAGACAAATACACAGCAAGCAGCACCAAAGATTAATCTGGATAATTCCTGTTTTTTTGCATTCATACTGCATTCTTTTTTCAGTCTGTCAAATTCAAATGAGTTAACATGATTAATTAAACACTCCTTCACAGCAACGTGCATTACCTGTAAAATACTTGAAGATCTGACACTGTGGATTTTAACACAGTTAACCCCTTAAGGGACACAAGGAATTGAGCGGTTGTTCAAACGGTTTCTTCTTACAATACATTTGAGAGCGACTCAAGCGTCACGAGGAGGAAACTGACCATTCGGATGACCAGATCCAACCTGTCAGTACATTTTAAACCCTGTTTCGTTCACCTCGTTGCAAAAATAAGAAAGTTAGCATCATTTTGTATTTGTGGAACACGTATGTCCCTTGTAGTTAAAAGGATTAAATACTTATTTTTTCATTATTATTCCTTGTGTTAAAAGATGCTAACTGCTCATTAAGTCTAATTAACATCTGTGATTTCCTATGTTTCCGTAGCTTTGAGGTTATACTGTAGGATGATAATCCCAATGTCAGTACGATGCACTGCACTTGACACTCAGAATTGCCCACGCCTGGTTAAATGCATGCATTATTGTTGCGTTTTGGTGGAACTTCTATTGCAGATCCAAATTTACCTCTTGAAAACTGTTTACAGACTTCTATAAGAGCAGCTTTGTGTTTACAGAGTAGCTGGGTACCTGAATGCTGCCCGTTCTTCCCCCTGGACGTCTTCTGATTTTAATCCGGATTTATTTGCTGTAATGAACCTGTAATGATATGATTGTGTGCTTGTGTTGGTTTCCTGCTGCACCCCAGGGCACTTTTGTATTACGCGATCACAAAGGTTTTGATTTTCTCTTTCTTCTGCACACACCCAACGACAAAACATAGATCTTTTGTTTGGTTTTTGGAAGTTTGTTCATGTCTGGAGGAGCATTTATCAATCAGACGATATCTTTTTAATTGCACAGAGCTGTGCCAGTATTGTGTAATGATGCACTGTTGACCTAGACAGTCTCTGATTATGCTTTATAGTCATCTTGCCTTTACAAAGAACTCACAGTACCAGGGGTCTCTTTGTATCTGCAATAGACACACCAACCCCCTACAGTATATCCTGCAAAAACAACACTAACATGTAAAGCCTGTTTATTCCAACACACTGGAGAAGTGACCAAGGAAGTGCGGCACTCGCTAAAAGCAAGGTTTGCAAACAGAAATCTCATTAAACGAGTGTAGTAAGAGTTTTAAAATGAAAACCCATGTTATACGTGTTTCTTTCAAAACTGCACATTGCAGACCTAAAGTATATAGTGAATGGAAATGCAAAATATATATATTTTTTAATCGCTACAACTACTTTAAATGCAGTTCCAACTGGAAAGGGAGTCTCTCTGTCAGACAAAGAAAGCAAGGGGAGCCCTAAACTCATTTAATTAATATTTAAAATGAAGGAAAAACAAACAAACACTGCAGCCCATATTTACAAAGCATTCAATGCAAATGTGCAAACTTAACACTAGGGGAATATAAAGATTCATTGTGTATCCAAGAATCGGGATCCTTTCTTCACAGGATGTATCGTAATAGAGGTACGTATCGTTTGTATCGCGATACAAGACCAGAATCACAACATACCTCATTACAATTCACCATGTGGTTTTTTAATGAAGAACAAGTGTTTTTTATAAATTGGCATGAAAACATACTCTCTGTAATTCATAATGTCTTTTAACAAAATATCCCCTCATCATTTGATCCAATTATGCATCATACAAGTATCCCATCAGGACTCTCACAGCTATCGTGATTCACACCTGTGAAGATGTCCCAACCCGTCGAGTTGTTCTTATGGTGTGGCTGCTAATGCAAGCCTTGCTGATGTACAGACAGGAACGGGATGCTGCTTCTGAGAAACAGGTACTAACAATCAAGTTGTGAGGCCTGGGTGTGGACATAGCAGCCCATTAATGTGAACTGGACAATGCATAACCAGCCCTTAGCACACTGTGTACAGCTACTCACTCACAATGCCATGCCTCAGAAGGCGGCACACACAGGCTGTTCTAAGAGAAGCACACACAGCTTCGGGGCTGCTCTCCAGCAGCAAGACGAGCTCAATGTAATTAATCCGTGGCCTGAACATTCCGTCTCCTCTTTGCAGGGTTAGATAAGTGCCTTTCACAAAGGGAGATCAAGGAGGTTAAAACAGAAGTGCAGGAGATATCAGTGTCTGTTGCCTGGATGCATAATGAGCCTGTGCATCTCACACAACGGAGAGCACAAACGTAAAACAGGGATCAGACCTGCTGCAGTGTAAAGCATGCACAATGTACTGGCTTTTTTTTGCACTGTGTTTTAATACAAGGGTCCTCTGAAATTCATATCTACGGCCTTGTAGTATTAATATTATACTGCAGAGAACAGGAGCGTGAACAAGTAGGCTGTCTTGAGTTGACCTTGCTATTCTGCACGCATGTGTTTTGTAAGAGAAACAAGTTTGTTTGGATCGGAGCAAAAGTTTTATAAATCTGTCTGCAAAAATCTGTTCTATTTGTCCCAATTTTTAATTGTGTTATTGTCACTAACGAGACAAAGGAGACCCGACACGAAGGGCCTCAGCGATTGAAAGGATGCTGGTAGAAACCCTTCCCTGTTGTGCTGCCTCCCCACCTGTTATTGTTGGCAAGGTAGAGCACTTTCCAGCTTCATTATCCCTCGAACAATAACCCGTTCCACTCCCCAACATCTTCTGTGCTGTGCACTGTGAATCTGCAGTGCTATCATCATCACCATCGTCGTGCTGCGTTTGCTGTTTTTAATGAGATTGTTTCCATAAAGGAAAGCTTCGGTAACGTATCAGACTGGAAAAAAAAACAACCGGGAAAAATGATGCCCCAATTATGGTGTACGTCTGTGATACAGACTTATTATCTGTATAAAATATATATACCGTGTAGTGATATGAATGAGTATGATTTAACACAGCATTGCAGTAAGTAGAAAGTGTGTTTACTTTAGTCAGTATCGCACTCATCTGTATTGTGACAAATCTGGTGATAGAGTTCATAATGATTTTTGGATTGATTTCTGTCTGATGAGCTGGTGTGCTGTTGTATTGTTGGTTTGGGATTGAAGAAGTAAGGTACTGTGAGTCTTGCTTATTCTGCTGTATGGAATAAAACACTGCCCTTTCATTTTAAAGTTATCATCGGCTCTTCTTTTTAAACGAACCCGTGCAAGATAAGCTGGATCCAAGGCTTACACATTTTAGGGGTCATCACAGAAAGCATTTGCAGTCACTGGAGATGCTTGGGAGTCCTGTGGAGAGCTCCTGTCTGCTTTCACAATGCTGAAGCACCCTTGTGGCAATTCTAAATACTAATCTGAACACAGCAACTTCAAGAATAACCTAGATATAAAATGTTTTTTTTTCCTCAGAAGAAAAAATCTCAAATGGGGAAGGTGTATTTGCTTTTATAATTAGGGATCTATTATTCTAGAGCAATGAAAGCCCATCTCTCCCTTGTGCTTTTGTCCTGCACACATGACAGAGATTACAGTATTGCAGCAGTTGATCGAAATAGAAAACAACTAAACAAAGGCAAATCCAAATAGTTTCCTGTAATCTGTATATTAATCACAGTAGTCCCCCTGTTGCTGCGTTGAGTTTTAAACGGTTTACTAATGCATCAGAGGTTTTGAAGGGACAAGTCTAGTGTACTGCCAACACTCAGCCTCTGTAAAGACCAACCCAACCACAAAACTAGGAAACCCTAGAAACCAATCGAAAGAAAACACCTGACCATGTGCCCCTCTGCAGAAAAAGCATGCAATGAAAGCATCAACTGAAAAAAATAGCTTCCAAAGGGCTGATTACTTGAGCAACTGCAGACTGCAGCATGACTGTCGGTTTCCTGAGTCAGACAACAGCTTTTAGTTCAGTCCTCACCCTTCACCTTCTCCACAGCTTTTCCTAGAAACTCAGGCCTCATAAGGGACTGATTCCATTGCTCAGCATGCTGGGAAATGGAACCAATGCGATATATATTTAAAAACAAACAATAGCTGTACAGTAGATCCCTGTCCAAGCCATAACCATGCATTAAAATATATATTCTGATCTCTAAACTGCACCAGATTAAGGATCTGATAATCGACATTTAAGATTTGTGATCTCGTGCTGCACCCCTTTTAAATGTTTATTCCTTTTCACTGGAGCTGCTTGGCACAGATGGCCCTTGGTTGGCATTTATATAATATTTTTCTGAACTCACACGCACACAGGCAGGAGGGAGGGTGGATTGAATTGCAGGGCTGGTTACAGTTGCCATGAGCACCGGATGTGTTTGAAATCCACTTTCTAACTTTTCGTTTCTTTTCTTTCCTTAGAGGAGGACAACAGAAGAGACTTGTTTGAAAACAGCCACCCCTGCAGCTGGAAAATTCCCAGATAAGAAACCCTTCTCTTCTACTGAGCATGCACCTTGAGAACAAGGGCTGCATCCACATAGCTAAACTGTATTTATGAATATATTTCTCAACTGCAATACATGCATATGTGTTGGTGTTTTGCTTAAGCTTCTGCATTGTTAAGAAAAAACATATTGGCAAGTTCGGAAATTTGGGGAAACTGTAATGCAGAGACATCTAAACTATAAAGGATCGTAGAGCTATGGTAAATAGTTTTGCATCACCAAGAATTTTAAGATTGAGACAATTTAAAAAAAAAACTACTAAGTGGTATGTAATTCAATATGTTAATGTAACATTATTCAGCAGGTTTCATTCGACCTTTATGAAGCAAAATTTTACAGGGTGATGCAAATCTTTTGACCATAGCTGTGGTTAAAAAGACAGCAAGGAATTTTATTTTAGTGGATCACTGCGGCTTTAACGTTGCAAAACGAGCACCAAACTAGAATGGAAAAGACAATGTTGGTTTGCAAGCAAAACCAATTTATTTTGCATCCAAAATGTAAACGGCGAGCACAAAAATGTAACCAACAAACTCGTACTAGTGAGTGCTGGGCTAGTCAAAGCATCAGTATCCTGGCCTGGAACTGCTGCTGTAATCCAGTGATCAAGGGGCTCACGAGTGGGAGGACACAGGAACCACCCCCGTCTGACGTCTGTGTTGTGAAGGCTTGACGTTTCTATCTGTGGAGAGGCTGGTGTTTCTGAGGTTGGCTTGGAGAGGACTCCTTGCCCAGTTCAACAGCCAGTTAGCTCCCTGACGTTTCCAGCAAGCTGAGGATTTCTCCAGGGCTCATTCGGGTCACTGGATCTCTGCACTGATTGTCGCTCTGTTTTGCAAATGCAGGGATTGTGACCTCTGATTTGTAACAGCAGTAGCATTTTACCATGAGTCACTTTCAGTAATGGCTTGTCTGTGCAGCCTTTATCTCAAAATAGGATTTATACAAATTCTGCCCTGAGACAGATAAATAAAAAAGCACATGGAAATCCAGTCAAAGACGGAATAAAGGCCACTTCTGTATCAGCACTGCCTCTCTGTAGTGATGGCTCTGATTATTATTATTATTATTATTATTATTATTATTATTATTATTATTTATTTATTAGCAGACGCCCTTATCCAGGGCGACTTACAGTCGTAAGCAAATACATTTCAAGTATCACAGTACAAGTAATAATACAATTAAGAGCAAGATAAATACAATGACTTTTGATGAGGATGATCACCTCTTTTAGACAGCCTATAAGCAGGTCTGACTGGGTAAAGAGTGGAGTTTCATGTACCGATGCAAACTTCAAGCAATATCGTGTTTGTTGTCAGTTTCGTAACATGGAAGGCTGGTTTCACACTGGTTGACACTAATCTTGCTTACATCTATTTGGGACCTGTGAAACCAGTCATTTAAAGTTTAAGTTCCGGGAGAACAGTACGATCTGCACGCTAAATGCACACTATAATATTAACTTGAGCAGATTGAAAACCCTGACTTAAAGCAATCTTTACTTTTTATGTGGATAAATAAATTTGCAACAGAGTAGAAGTCACATTCTCACTGGAATACAGACCACACTGTCAGAGGTGTTCAGGCAGCTGACGTCCGCGTGTTAATTTGTTCCATTTTTATTATTGCCAGCTTGGGAGAGTGTGCAGTCATCCTGACTCTGTGAAAATGTTCATGTTGCTTCCTTCTTACTGCCCTGCTCTTGTGGCTCCCCCTTGCTCAAGCCCTGTGCTTCCCACAATCTCAGAGGTGTTACTGGAGCGGCCTGTCTGTCTGCTGAGTGCCGTGACACTGAGTTCCTGTGCAACAGAGAAGTGAAACAGCAGCGGAAACAAAGCTGGTTTAATCACGTCATGGGACTGTTTCACAAGGAGCAGGGAGAAAACCAGCCTGAGACGGCAGGGCGGTCAGGTCAAGTTGACAGGGCTAGGACTTCTGAAAAGCTGCAGTATTTGGAGCACAGTAACTTTGCAATTCAGTAATATGCAGTGCAATGAATCCATAAAAAAGGGACTGCAATAGGTTCAGTACCAGGGGTTCTTTGGGGTGGTATTGAACAGTTACAAGGTCAGATTTATTAAGGTTTTTCTCCAGTGCAAAGTCTAAATGGATTTAACAAAATGACATATTTACAAAAGTAGTAGGCAACCGCTCACATGTAGGTAGGAGTTGTTGCTAAGGTGGAGCAAAACTTTCAATTTAGTGCAGTAATCCCTCGGTAGATTAAACGCACCCTTGGCTATAACACGCATGATTCATGCCTCCCAATTTATTTGGTTTTACAAGTTGCTATCTGTGGATTTTGTTCTACTGTAACATACTTGCTATTCACCGTTTCTCTTGCTCTAATGAGTATAAAGGCAGCTGCTCTCGTATTTGCTGCAGCGTGCTTTTCCTGGTTTCCGATGCAGTAAGCAAACAGCGAACCAGAGAGCTTACATGCAACTCATCAACTAATGTGTAAACTACTTTCTATACCGACTTAGCATTTAATATTTAAGTTATACAGTACTTTTTGTTTTATTTCATATGCAGGCTATTTGCTGCAGTGTTCATAAATGGAATCAGGAAACACATTAATTATTGTAACATGCACTGTGTTTTATTTGTGCAAGAAAAGCACATGCTTTTAGTCTCCTCGGTATATTCCCTACCAAGGGACTACTGTATTAAAACTGAACCCACTGTGTCCAAAATACAGAAATATTACTGCAGTAGCTACCCTGATTTACAGACTCTGCCAACAAGTGGTGCTGTGAAAAGGATTGTGTGTTTTTACATACTGAAAGTGCTAGCAATCTGATATTACAGGTTACTGTGAAGCATTGCTTTACTACTCAGTAGCTGCTGCTGACAGAACAGGATCTTGCAGTCACTGTGGCAGGGTGTGTGGATAATTGACTGAGTTAGCAGAGCAGCGCCTGTCTCCTCTCTGAGCTCACTTCCTTACAACCTGCCAGTTATGTGCTCCAGGTCTTGAAGTTCCTGCTTATATCCATGACTGGGTAATTTGTTATGCAGATGTTAAGGCACTGCTGTCATTTATAAAATCTGCATCAGGATGGGCAAGACAGGACATGTGACCGACTTTGATAAAAGGGCTGATATTTCAAAGACTCCACCCTGACTTCCCAGAAGCGGTATATAAGTTTATAGAATGGGGACTTACAGTTCCAGAACAAAAGCTTGCAGACTCATTGTTGTCCTGGCTGCCTTTGGAAGCCCTACATGCTCTTCAGAGCCTAGTGTTCTGTTCGAGCAGCCCCTGCAGCCCACACTGCCTCCTGCTGCTGTCAGCAGGGCTCTACCTCTTTATCTCAGTCAGGGGTGCTGTGCAGTGTTCATTTTTGCTTGCGTTCCCTGCCCCCGCATAGAATCTCAGCAATTTCCTCCTGCGAGGGCTTCACAGTGCAGCAGCATTCCTGCCATCACCACTCTCCAGTGCTCTCTGCATCACCATTGCCATGAGCCCGCTCTGCAACTGCCATTGAAATGCTAACCGCTTCTTCCGTTACGCACACACAAGCAAGCAGTCAGCATGTTTTCTGCACAGGGCGGCATGACGAATCGCAGAAGAGCTACAAATCTGACAGAAGAGAATACAAAAAATAAAAGGATTAGCTCAATCGCCAAAGGTTTCCATTCCAAAGTTGTTGTTTTCTTGTTAATTATTATTATTATTCAGACTTCTCTCTCAGAAGTGTCCCAAGAATTCCCGCAACCTCCCAGGAAGGGGACGCTACCCAAGCTCACAGTCTCCAGGGTAAACCAGCACCCGGTCTCACTAAATACAAGGTGGCTCATAACTGCAACCCTTCATAAGAAAGGCACGTCACACCCGCTTGCTGCTGAAGGCAGTGTTTCCTGGCACCAGAAGTCACATGGCCTGGCCTGAGTTGGTCAAAATGCAAATCGTTTACAGTCTTCATAAAGTAAGACAACAGAAGACAGAATGCAATCCACCTGAACACCCCACATTACTGTAAACCTCTCAGCCAATGAGGTTCCCAGCAGAGCACTCATCCTACGACAGAGGCCCTCGAAAAGCTAACTGAACTTTAGAATCTTTAAACGGCAATGTAAATTTCAAGCAGCCGAAGGGATCCAGCCGAAAGACTTTTTTAAATATGTATTTACATAGACTGTATTTGATTGACCTTGTCTTTCACCTGACTGTCGCTGCAGGTAATGAGTGACGACTGTGTCTGACATGAAAACTTAATCTAATTTGTTTAGATTTCTTTGGTGTGTTAATAGAGTTAAAATAAATTGTGTATTGTAGACTTTAATCTAGCGATCTGTTTTACTGTCATCTCTACTCTCCATGTGTGTTTTTGCCCCTCTATTGAAGATCATGTGCGCAGGACAGGCTAGAGAACAGCCTCTTAATTGATTAAGGGAACCCAATACCTTCAGAAGGAACGATATAACGAAAATCCTGTTGCTTGTTTTTGTTTTCTGACCTAAAAAGGAAAACTTTCTTCTGAGTGAAATGTCCCACCAGGAGAGGGCAAGGCCCCTCAAACAACAATGGGGCTGTGGATCCTGTGGCTCCACCCCACATGACATCAACTCTGCTGACAAACTGTCTCCTGATCTGAAATGCTGAGCAGCCAAACAGCTGAGCTCAGCCCACGGAAATAGGATGTGACATCATGGTGGTAAAGGCTTTACATTACACTGCTCAGCACCCCAACTCTATGATCTGCAGCTTGCTTTGTTTTCTGGGAAAGTGTTCTGTGTTGGAAAGGTTGTGGGGGGGGGGTCGGGAGGGGAGGTGGGGGTCGTTTGTTAGTCAGATGCAGTCATGTGAGCTCCGTAGCTGAGATCATTGTCCCTGACTGTAAACCATAAGCTATGACCACACCAGGGTGACAGCCAGCTACAGATCTACAGAGAGGTGGGCTTTACTGTCACAGATAGGACCCTGTGGTTCCTGGAAGACAGGTGACAGCTGACTCATCTGGAACAGGTTCGTCGATTGGCTTGACTCCCTGGAGTATGGTCCATGTTACAGATTTGCACCACAGACAAATGAAACAGGCAAGCAGCAGCACACAGGGCAGAGGGTGTCTGCTCGCCACTTTGCCTCATACAGGGGTACAGTGTAGCTCTGTTTTGGTAACAATCAACACCAACAGACATGCTCCTCTGTGCTTAGCTGTGCTTTTACAATATATACAAAGCTGGTAAAGGGGCTGTATTGTTAACGACTTCATGTGAACCACTGTTGCTTTACACAGTCCTGAGAGGAGCAGTTTCACTGGAAGCTGAGCCAGCCAGAGCTCCAGTTTCACATGTGTTGTGTCAGGCACGGCCACACTGCTTAGGCAGTTGTCAAAGAATCTATTGTGACTCTGGAGGTAACTACCCTTTTCTTAATAATCATTACACTGTTGAACTTTCCTTTTTGTTTTATAAAGACAGAGTATGATACACAAGTTAATGCTTTATATATATATATATATTATATATATATATATATATATATATATATATATATATATATATATATATATATATATATATATATATATATTAACAATGAATATAATTATTTTTCACTGTACCAGAAAGCAGCCTTTGTTGACAGTCCACCTTGTTTACATTCCCCTGTGGGGACACAAGTTTTTCCTCCCTCCCCTTGAAACCTGCCACTGCAGTACGTCACTCTGCAAGACGGACATGCTCTTGTGTTGACTTGCAGCAGTAGGAGGTTATACAAGACTTGTATTAGACCAGGTAGACCAGGAATCAAAACAGAAATTTGAAAAAAGGTATTGCATTTTAATCCCTAACCCCATTATTATTATTATTATTTATTTCTTAGCAGACGCCCTTATCCAGGGCGACTTACAATTGTTACAAGATATCACATTATTTTTACATACAATTACCCATTTATACAGTTGGGTAAAGTACCTTGCTCAAGGGTATAACAGCAGTGTCCCCCACCTGGGATTGAACCCACGACCCTCCGCTGAAGAGTCCAGAGCCCTAACCACTACTCCATGATCCTGTTCTTTAGGAAAAACAACTGCAGTGCACAAAAGGACCTTGAACAGTTTACTGCCGGTGCTGAAGTATTTGTAGGTTTTGTTTATTGCCCTTGGGAGGTTTGCCTGGAGTCTTTTACCCCACACCCTCCCTCCACAGCTACTCGATACAATGAAACGTATTTATAACCAGCCTGTGGAGACCCTAGCCTCTTTACACAGCGACTGTTTTACAGGGTCAGCGTGCGTCAGGGAATAGTGACTATTTATAAGAAAGAGAAGGGTGCCTGTGGTGTACTCTCAATCTCTAGCTGCGTTTGCTGAGAATAGGGAAAGCCATGACTTCACAAGAAAAACTTTAACTGTTTTCCATAGGCTTGCAAAAAAACCCCAAAAAACCTCAATGCTCGAGAGGATCATAAGCTAGACCTACCTGAGAGCTGCCAGCTCAGCTGCTACTGAACCACAGACACACAAAGCCTGCTCCAGCACCGGGCAGCACTGCACTGGGCAGCATTGCATCACTGCCAACCAAACAGAGCTCCAACTATGTGGTTTGTGTCCAGGTATGAGAATGATGGTCTTCAGCTGAAGGGCGATGCAGAAGTCCTTGGGGAAACCCACAAGGGAATGTTAAAGAATCACACTGAAAGGGATTCTAAGTGTGCTTTTATTATTAGGGGATTTCTTTTATATATGTGTTACAGTATTATAAATATTGAAAAGGGGAACATTCTGGGCTTTTAGTTACAAAGTCTAACAAAAGTACCTTAATTTACAGCATTTAACTGGCAACAACTATGATATCCTGCAGTTAGATTGTAGGTGGGGCTTTTGTTGCCCTATTTTACTACCCTCTTGCTCAGTAAAAATCTTCCATACAGGGAGCGAACAGGAAGTGTAGCGGGGAAATAGCACTTGTGGGGCTGACAGATCTTAAAAGCAAGGTGATGGTGATCTATTCAGAGGCACCAAGACATTCAGTGTGCAAGAGGTTTGTTCTCTGTGTATTCATCTTATTCTGCACTCATTGAATTATACAGCTTGTGGCTAGAAGCAAGTACTGAAAAGATTTTCCACTATTTGGAGAGACGACTGTGTGTTTCAAGGCCACATTGAAAACACACATACAGACAGTAAATGAATGCAATACTATCTTCACTCGCATGCAGTGGAAGGTCTTGGTCACAGAGGAACCAGACTCGTGGAAACTCGTGTTTTTCTAGCAGGAGTTGCTCTGGGAAGGTGCAGCATTCCTGTTTATCCCAGAGAGAGGAGGAAGCTGAAACTACCTCTGCATAGGGAAATTGAACAAACTGGACTGTCAACCAGGTCTGCTTTCTTTCTGATAAAGTACCCAGAAGGCTGAACCGTGGAAGAATGTTTAAGTAAACAGTAGACTATATTACTTGAATAAAAATGAACCTCAAATGTGGTAAGCCAAGCACTGATCTGTCAAAGCATAGGATCAACCATCAATGATCAAGCTTGTGCAGTGTCTTATGTTTTTAGTCTTACTGCAAATTACTTTTTCTATTTGGGTTCATTTTAATTGCATTTTCTTTTTGTCAGTTCATCACGCTGTTAGTTCTTTTTTTAGGACATTATATTGGTGGGGGTGGTCATTCTACAAAAAAAACAGACAGAACTCTATACATCCTGAACAATGTGTAGACTCTGAGTGATCTGGGCCATGTGAACAAACCTTTCAACCAGCCGGGAGTGTCCGAGTCATGTGAGCCTGGGCCCGCTGCCCACCCCCACACACTCCTTGGGAAATCGGTCAAAGCGAGAGCATTGTTTGAAAACACGAGGTCCTGGGAAGGATGTTTTGAAATTGAAAAAAACACCATCTTCCAAAATAACTTATTTTTAGAATCAATTCAAATGCCCCTAGTTGTGTAATGAGAGTTTGCTGGCCGTAAGAAAGTCACACGGTTATAGAAGCATTACATACAAATAAAATGACTCCTGAAAAAACAAAGCTCTGGACATGGCTTGGGGTGAAGAATCCTAAAAATATGACAGATTGTGAAGGCAGTGTCCCCTAAATAGCAGTGCACACTTGTGTCTGTGTGTGTGTCATCCCCTAAATGCTCATTTGTAACACAGTTTGAAAATGTTAATTTGATAAAACTGCGATACTACTGCTTGTCAGCAATCTGGCCTGCCTGCCGTTCTCCTGAAAACTCATACAATCTTCTTATTGTCTCTGCGGGTCTGATAACACACTGCACTTTGTCAAGCAGCATGTGTATTCACAGGGCCCCTCTGCATCACATCACAGCCCCAGGGAAGCACAATGAGTTTGCAGCGCAGTCATGTGAGGCAGAGATATCATGTCAGCACCCACACTCTTCCGGTAAACGCAGTCAGAATACAAGCACTGTTTACATGCTTTGATTTTTGGGAAACAGGAACAGCAAAGTCATGTTGGCCTGGCCTGCAGCCAGGTTTCTAACACAGCAGCAGCAGAATCAGCAGCAAGCTCGGACTGGATTGTGCTTCCAGCAGACTGGACCTCATCCAGAACCAGCGGGCTTCACCATGCAGTGTGAAACAAGCAAGTGCAAGACACAGCTGTGTCATTGATATATAAATGTATATTGCAAATGCAAACCTGCATATAAAGCAACGTAACATTAATTTTAATTGTTTTTATTTTAATTGTTCTATTTCTACAGACTAGCTTTTTATCTTGGTTTTCCCAAATTTTACAATTGAAACCACATTTTTAAATGACTTGCTTAGTTTCTGTTTTGATCAAATTCTGCATTAGACTGTTTTTAAATGCAATGGTTTAATTGTTCATTATTCTGTGTGTGAAGTGCTTTGGGATCCTTGTGACGCTACAGAAATGTGAATTGTTGTAAAAAAAAACACACACACAAAACATGGATAGGGCCCTATACATAACTGCTTATTATAGTTACAACACCAAAGACAGACGGTATCCATCAAACAGCAGCATGGATTACTGTAGCTATCCACTCTCTAAACAAGCCTGTGAGTAAACAGGATTCCCATCCGCGTCACTGGTTTCAGTTTCCACATACCTTGAGTTTCAGGTTATTAGCTCAGCTCTCGACTCTCTGGGAAACCCCAGGTTGTCAGCTGAGCAACAAGAAAATGACCTGCACTGTACAGGAAGAAATCCCAAACCAGGAAGCCAGAACGTGGAAACAAAGTGTCACAGAGCCTCCACAGTGGACCTTATTCCCTAAGCCTGATCTGCTCTGATGGCTTAAATACAATAGCATACGCTTTCCTGAATATCAAACTAGGCGTGCTGGGCTGTGCGTATGCTTGGATTCTCCAAGTAATTGCCTTCAATGTTTTTACTGATACTCTTATTGTGCAAGCAACGGAAACCGAGGGGTGCATTGTTCTGTGTTGCGTAATTAACACGTTTTATTCCATTGAATTAATACCCAAGAGCTTAAGTTTCTTAATGTGTGCCCAGCCTCCTAACAGCACCACAGCTGTAGCGATGCCTTTAAAGCAAAGCCTTGGGCTTTCATAACAAGGGCAAAGCTCTCTTCCCCAGGATGCTTCCTTTATCTATCTATATATAACAGACAATAATATGATGTGACTATGTTGGTCTTACTATAAGCATGGTTTCGCCTGTTCAACCAGTTCAGTACTCTGCATGGAAGCTACAGTACGTCCAAAACCAGGCATGTATTTGGCTCACAAGCTGATTGGGTTCCACATGGAGTATAATAGGGTGGGAATGACATGGCACCTGGTAAGTACAATGTCAAGGCAGTTTGAAGCTGGAGAAAGTTTTAGGCACAGAGTTACTGTACATAATTCAGTAACTTTGCCATCAATCTGCACAGCCTCCTGCATGCATCTAAGTTTTGCATCCAATGGTGCGGATTACATTGGTTTTAAGAAGGCATGCAGTGTTGGAAGCAGGCAGTTCTTGATGCAGCGGGACACACAGGAGTACAGTTGGACTGTCCAGGTTATATCTTCTTGTGTTGTGCATGGCTCCTTTTTAAAGCGATATTCTCAGTAGGATTCAGGAGATAGAGCCGTTTGTTTGCAGTCTTGTATCAGGTGATTTGAATAGGAATGTGTTGATGCACAGCAGGCAATGCTGCAGCTCGGGGGCATCTTGTTAGTGCTCTCTGGAATGGTGTAGCTGCCTGCCTGCACCGGCTTCCCTGGAAATGTCCGCCGCTGAGAAATACCTGCACAGGTAGCCCTGCCCTGTGGTGACGTGCTGGCTAATGACAGATGGAGAAACTGTGTTTTTATAAGTTTGTAGCGATTTTGGTAATATTTTTAATTGAGCAACTAGTGTCAAATTCATCAACGTTTTAAGAAAGAATGAATTTTTGAACACTGGAATTAGTTGTGGTGTTCTCTGCACGGGATGGCATCTGTACACAGGACAAGACGGACTGGAATTTTCAAATACTTCACTGTGATTGGTTGATTTCAGGGGTGTGATATATAGCTCCTTCTATTGTGGCTGGGGGCAAGTGAGCATTATCATTCTGAAGATCATTTTTTTCATTTTGCATATCTGATTTACTGTTTAATTGATATGCAGCACATACATTTTTAGGTGCCAGGTACCAGATATCAGAAACCTAAAAGGAAATCTAGCATTGAATAAAACACAGTGGATAAAAATGAATTATTTCAACACAAATTAATACATATGCCTTATAAAATGATAAATAATAATAAAAAAGCCTGAATGTTGAAATGTTAGACTCAATGCATTAATAGTACCAAAGCAGCAAATAATGCAAGACTCCCAGTGCAGAGCAGTTTGACTCATTACAACTGTTAGTGGCTTTTAGGCACCTTCTGTGCAGGTAACTTATAATTCAGGCCCAATTCATGCAACAGAAGTGTTAAATCCTGCAGTGACTGGGTCGGGGCACAGCTCTGTTCAGGCACTGCACAGGAGTGCCTGGAAAATGCAAAATGCCGGGGCGTGGAGAATCAACAGAGGAGTCTGATTTGCATACTGTAAGCTGCCAGACCCCGGGAGGCAGTGAGATGCACAGGTATGTGCACGCATGTGGAAGCCACTCTGACACGCAAAGAAATGAATCTTCATCCACACAGTGCTTCTAAATGCTACTGGGAGTTCTGGATCACACACACACACACACACACACACACACACACACACACACACACACACACACACACATATATATATAAGAAGAAAATAATTCCATCTAGGGTTTCTGTGATGTCATAAACTACGAGACCGAAGGACGAATAGTTTATAAACTGTCACAGAAACCCGAGCTGGAATTGTTTTCCTGTAACTCACTGAAGAGGAACATCTATTATTTTTTATAATACATGGATACTCTTGTGATGCTAATTTTAAAGAAGACGAGGTTCAGCAGTACAGTTGTTTTTTTTTTTTAAACTTAGTGTTTCAGTGTACAGGTGTTCTATATCGTTATCCATTAGAGCTTCAGCTTTATTTGGATGATCGCCTTTACCTTGTTTTAATTTCCTGTTCCTCTCCAGTTTCTCTGAGAAACGAATGCAACAGCTTTACATCATTTTTTTTTAAACCTATTCTCATTTTGTTGATCATAAATGAACATTTCTGTACTGTTTGAATTGAAAGTGATGGTCTCGAGGAGTCGAATGGGTCAAAGTTCAAGTATATTTTCCTCTAGAGGAATTATCACTTTTTGACTATTGTGGTAGTATGCCTTTTTTTCAAATGGCTCAGGATGCAAATATAGTCTTCATCCACGTATTTATAAATATATATATAGCTTCAGAGCGAAATACATATAAGTGTATAATAGCTACGATACATATGCTTTCTGTTTCATTCCACACTGAGAAGCTCTCCTCGTTTCCACAGGTGCCCTCGTCAAACTACATTATATCAACGGCAGCACGACGGCACAACTAAAATAAAAGGACAATGGCAGCTGAATACAAGTGAAAATCAGTCTTCACTTTTTCATCAGTTTTCGTCAGTAACTTGTGTGTCATCACACTGTCACACCAATTACACTGTAATTCAACTCTACCCCAATTTCAGGGGAAGTGTGGTGACTCACTAAAACAGAAGCATCGTGTCCCGTGATGCGTTGGCATGTCAGGAGCTCTATCTGAAAAGGTCTGCTTGAATGCCAAGCTACCGGTAAAATAAAACAAGATTAAAAAAAAATAAATAGAAAAAAACAAAAACACAAAAGATATATATAGAAATCCTAAAAGCAGCGTACTAAAGTGCAATGACAAACATTTCAACTCAAAGTCATTTTCAATGCCTGCAAAGTTGAAATGATTTTTGATTCATATACTTTAAAACCAGTGCTGTAGTCCTAAATCTAAGTCCTAAATATAGGATTTTCTTAAACAAGAATTAGTATACCAATTCACATTGTATTTGTATAGGTACTGCATTAATCACATTTCTACACACAGTCGTCGTTGATGCACCGTTGCTGTCGTCTTAAAGAAGTAGTTTGTATTAGAAGTTCCTAATGCTCTTTTCATTACATCAAAAGGAATGCTGACTGAATCAGACAGCCGTGTGACTTCGCTTGCCTATTATGCGTGTTCCGGCTCGCCTGGGCCATGGTTCTTAACCTCATAGATACTGCTGGCAAACAGGCTGTTTTCGAGTTCAATGATAGTCAATGGGGATTTGACCTCAAGTTAAAAAACAGACAACACACACCTCTTTTCCACTGCTGTGTTTTAAACAATGTGGGCTCGGAACATTAAGGAATGGATTCATGTGCCTCGGACTCCATTCTGAATCGTTTTTCTTACTGCATAGCACATGAAATGGACCGATATCACAAAGCTGTGTGGTCCAGTGGTTAAAGAAACGGGCTTGTAACCAGGAGGTCCCCGGTTCAAATCCCGCCTCTGCCACTGACTCATTGTGTGACCCTGAGCAAGTCACTTCACCTCCTTGTGCTCCGTCTTTCGGGTGAGACGTAGTTGTAAGTGACTCTGCAGCTGATGCATTGTTCACACACCCTAGTCTCTGTAAGTCGCCTTGGATAAAGGCATCTGCTAAATAAACCAATAATAATAATAATAATAATAAAAACCGTTTCTTCCTTATTACATTGCTCAGACAAGCAGAGGTGAGGCTATTAAATAAAACGTTTCGGCTATTCAATAAAAATCTATTGATTGATCCACCAAAAACATCACCTATTACTCACACTTCGTGAGGTACAATAAAGACAGACCAAGCGAGAGAAAGTATTTGACCTATTATCTAAAATCTAGTTTAGAAACAGGATAGCTTAAAAATAGCCCAGTGTATGCACACCTGCAAGAAATAACGAGGAAGAATGCAACTAACCTTCGTGTCCACATTATTTCTGCCTAAATATAGCCTATTCTTAACAGCAGATGTGTCATTGATTCAATCTGAGACCTATGAAGTTGGGACAGCTGTTCATTTTACAGCATATTAGTGAAAAAAACAGGGGTCCTCACCTATACCTATGTGTCATGAGATAAGAGTTTGCATCCCCACCATCACTATCCAAGTAAAAAAATAAACACACCTGTTACTGTGTTAGAGACTGAAGAGGACTGACTGCATGTTTCTTTTTTTGTGCAAGCTCCAAAGGGCTTGTTTGTATTCCAGATGAACACGTCACTGCAGCTTTCGTTACAGGACTGTAACAAATTACATTTTCCAATCTGCTCACAGCGACCAGTGGATATTTGTATTAATGCCATCTGCATTAAAATGGAAGCATTTCCTTTTACAGCGCTGTTAAATTTAACCTCAAGTTTATATTCCGGTACCTCCGCCTAAAACTTTAGGATCCCTGTAACTTTTATAGCTGTTTTAACATCATCATATTAACTTGCATTTACAGTGTATTTAAACAGCATTTAACCCACTTAGTACAGCTATGTCCAAAAGTTTTGCATCACCCTAAAGAATTAACAAATTTAGCTTCATAAAGTCCAATGAAGCCTGCTGAATAATGTTACGTTAACATATTGAATTACATACCGATTTGTAGTTTCCCCATATACTGACACAAATTGAAAAATGCGAAATTTTGAAATCTTACAGAAAATACTGTACTACTATTATGGTTTCCGGTAGACTTTTGCGATATCATTTTGTAGTTTCTTTGATTGCATGACGTTAAATAAAAAGATCTAAATTATGTTGATATAGTTTTTTGGTTTTAAATGAATGTCTCAAATCCTAAGATTCTAGGTGATGCAAAGCTTCTGGTCATGGCTGGAGTTATTTGTCCACATTTAATAAAAGCACTTTGTCTACTGCAGTTCACACAGGAAGCCGTGCAGAACGTCAATATCAACAAGGAAGGCGTCTTCGTGCTCTTTTCTTTCCCAGCAGGCCCTGTACCCCTCAGACGCACTCTCCCTCCCTGGCTGCAAGAAACACTAACAGGAAGTGCGAGAGCACACCTTGAAACACACATCATCTTCACATGCACTCCGGAAACAACGTTCAATTGAGATCGATTACTTACCTTTTGGATCTTTGTCAGATCGTTGTCGGACGGTTCCTAAAAAACGAAAGAAAACAGAAGATAGACGTTACATTCCAGAGAGACTCACTGGCCCCGGGCTCGTACAGGCCTCCCTGAAGGGAGCAGGGTGGATCAGACCTAGGAGGCTTAATATGTCACATGCAGTGTGGGGAAACTGTGACATTGAGAAACACACACAGAGCAACTTCCCTGCTGCAAGCACAAGATGAGAATGAAGGGTCATTAGCACACGTTTTGCACTAGCACACGTTTCACAATGCTGCTGATCATAACGGCTTTACACATTTTTGTTTGGCCCCCGTCTGCAGCTGGCACAGAATGGGCATTTCCTCCAACACCTTCCCTGGTGAGATCAGCGGACTTTCACACAGGAGGTGTGGGGATACCCAAGCTTTAACCTCTCCCAGGCCAGGTCTCGTGAAACAGCTTGGGGCAGACATGAATATGAAAGCTAGGGGGCTTGAAAGTGCAGGGATGAAAGCATCAAAAGTGGATCAGGCTGCACCTCCACTTAGAGACTGCTTATACCTCTCTGTAGTTTATTCATCCAGAGCAGACAGGGGCTGATAGTAACACACACACACACACACACACACACACTTGTAATTTAGTGGAACAATAAAATGGATCGGTTTCTACGAAGGCTACACACTGCAGAATGTCTGATTAATAGGAGTAACTTGAAAGCAAGCGTTGGAAGTACCCATGGTAGAGTATTAATTAGATTTAAAGCACTGTGGGATTCGCAAACAGATGGGACCTCACTGATGTCTCATTTGGAGAGAATGCCAAGCCTACTCCCTTATTGTCCCCACACAGTGGCGGGGGGTTAGATGGTTATCTATTGAAGGACTGAATATTATTCACTATTGGAACCTTTAAACACTATGGAAAGTGAAGAGAGTGGCCTGTCAATACAGCCCTTCACACAGCCCTTTTAATATAACGCTCACTTCGAAAAGGGTTTGCAGTAACAATGATCGCATTGTGCTGACTGCTTATTAAAAAATGTCAGCTGACTCCTTTAAAAGGACGCTGTGAGAAAAAATATTGAAGGATGCTACTTATCAAGGTGTTTTATGGGTTCCTGTGAAAATATCAAGGGCACGTTGCTTCATCAGAGACACACACTGTTATATCTGGGGCTCGCTGCTTCATCAGAGACACACACTGTTGGATGTCCAGTTTGTTTACATCACTCCCTCTTTGAAGCTGTCTAAATGGGTCATCCCCCTGGCACTACCTGCAGCAGTAAGGGGGTAGGCATGCCTTCTGTAAGCTCTGACTTCATAACTGACCCAGTACATTTATATGGTTCTATTTTGGAAAACCAGGCAAAGCTCTTTCCAGAGTGGAAGAATAAACTCCTCCATTTTCAGCCATTTCCTGGAGGCTTCCTTTTTTGTGCGTGCTCACTCAACGTGGGCCCCCACCTCAGCGAGGAAACAGCAACCTGACACACACAGTTCCACCCACAAGCTGTCAGAGAGAGGGGACCAGTTTTAGAAAACAAGCTGGTTCTATTTTTAGCACTGACCACCAAGTTTTGAAAAAAACTACAAAAACAAGGGCTGGAAATGTACAGTACAGGGTGTTCATTTATTCCAAAACAGAGAGACAACATAGGCCAACTTTCCAGGCTTAGAGCAGACCTGTGATAGCCATCAGGGGTCAGGGCAGTGATGCCAGGGGAGGGTGGGGGAGCTCAAAGCCATGACCAGGCCCAGTGCGTTCTGCTGCCTGATTATTGGGGCAAGGCACTGGAATCTGTCCCAGTGGAGCTGGTGACGAACTGCTCTCGTTCGTGCCACAAATGCAGGAAGGAGGAAACCACACAGATGGGTCTGATGTGTGACCACCCAGTGAAACCACCACTGTTAAACACTGTGCACTTGCTTTTGAGGCTGTGTGTGTGTGTGTGTATTTAGGTATGTGTGTGTCTAAGTGACTGTATGTTTGGGGGGGATTTGTGTGTGATTGTGCATGTGTGTATTCTAAGCAACGCTATAGTTTCTTCTAGTTTCCTATAGTACCCGAGCAGTGATTATCTCGCCTGCTTAAACTTTAACAGCGGCTCAGGTTTAAATATTTGAAATGTTTTTTTTTTTTTTAATTCTCTGCTCGTAGCAGCCGTCCCAGCCTCTGCAGCAGGCATTCCCTGACTGGGATAAGGAAGCTCGTTACCATGGGCAGGGATCCAGCAGGTGAATGCTCACTGCGCTGTGCAGCAGTGCAGTGTCAGACACATAGGCTGTCGGAAACTGACCTTTCAAAGACGTGGAGTGGATAAAGAGCACGTGGGCTGCTGCTTTCAGAGCGGCGAAACAAAGACACACGCGCCCGCCAAACGTTCTTCAGTAAAAACACTGTGATCCACGAGCCTCAAGGACCCGCCCACAATGCACTGCTGCCTACTGCCCTATTGAATAAGAAAGGCAGAGAGAGAGAGAGGGAGAGAGGGGGGAGGGAGGGAGGAAGAGAACAAAAGGGAGAGGGTGAGGGTGAGAGGGAGAGAGAGAGAGAGACAGAGAGAGAGAGAGGGAGAGAGCGAGCGAGAGAGGGGAGGGAGGGAGAGAGAGGGAGAGAGAGGGGGGGAGGGAGGGAGGAAGAGAGCGAGAGAGGGTGAGGGTGAGAGGGAGAGAGAGAGAGAGAGAGAGAGAGAGAGACAGAGAGAGGGAGAGAGCGAGAGAGGGGAGGGAGGGAGAGAGGAGAGAGAGAGAGAGAGGGGTGAGGAGAGAGAGAGAGAGAGAGAGGAGAGAGAGAGAGAGAGAGAGAGGAGGGAGAGAGAGAGAGAGAGAGAGAGAGGGAGAGAGAGAGAGAGAGAGAGAGGGAGGGAGGAGAGAGAGAGAGGGAGGGAGGGAGAGAGAGAGAGGGAGGGAGGAGGAGAGAGAGAGAGGAAGAGGGTGAGGGTGAGTGAGAGAGAGACAGAGAGAGAGAGGGAGAGAGAGAGAGAGAGAGAGAGAGGAGAGGAGAGGGTGGGAGAGAGTGAGAGAGAGAGAGAGAGAGGGAGGGAGGAAGAGAGCGAGAGGGAGAGGGTGAGAGTGAGAGAGAGAGAGAGAGAGAGGGGAGAGAGCAGTGCACAGCAGTCTATTTCATTAGCTAGAAACTTCTTCAGGTTGTGTTTAAAATGCTCCTCTATTTCCATTAAGTGGCATGCAATATAAAATAATGTCATTCAAGAGAATTAGGAAAATTCCAGAAAGTGGGATTCTTGCATCATCTTTTGACTTTATTAAATAACACAAGCCATGCCTTAGAGCGGGTGGGATCAGTCCTCTGGAGGCAGCTGGGTTTCTAGGAAGGCTTCGTGGAAAAGGATTAGATCACTGAAACTCCACTTTTCAATTAGCAGGCATACAGAAGGAAACACATCACACAGCTATCTGGAAAGGGAAAGCTTGCTAACTCGCTATAGTTAGCCGTTAACTGACAGCCACCACAAGTGTCCGTGAAATACACACCTGCCCTGTGCCAAGAATTCAGACAGGCTGAACGGAAGAGACTCAAGCACAGGAGCTTCATTCCAAGAGCACTGTACTGATCACAGGGGTAGTTTGAATTTGCATTTGCTGCAATGTGGTAAAGTATGTGGTCAGTGTGTAAAAGTGTATTGGCATTAATAGAAATGCCTAGCAGGTCAGAAGGTGCATTGTAATTGGTGCAAGTCTTGCTGGGTTGAAAGCATTGTAAGAGTCAAAGGTCATGCGGAGAGCGTCAATGAAATCAGGCCAGTGCCCCTAAAACGGTTTTAAAAATCAGTTTGCATATAACATTTAGACTTTGCTGCCTTATAAACCTATGTTCACAATACCAGCTCCGTTTTCCTGTAGAAACGCCTATTTGCCAATAGGATCTACTGCACAGAAGACAGGAAACAGAAACCAAGCAGACAGGCCTGTGTAAAACTGACTGGAGGACACTGCAGCGACAATTAAACTGGCAACAAGATTCTAGGACTAAAGCATGGGGGTTGTAGTGTATAAACCTCTTTGCATGAGATTAGGGGAAGGCACAAGATTTCAATTCAGAGGCCACTTTATCTGCTCATTTGTGAAGACACAGTTGCCTCTGACTATGCAGAACCACTTGGCAGGAAAGAAGCCCTTGATCATATCAGTGATTGTAATGAACGGCTCCTAATCTGTACCAATGCCTTCCTGAGAATCTGCCTCGTCATTGTTGCTTTCTCTATCTGCAATAAAAGCAGGCAGCACTAGGACTCTGCAGCTGCATTCGGCATGCTTCTCATTATGATGCACAGCATGGTTCAGATTTGATAGGCACTGTGCTGTGTAACATAACTCCAAGACAGTATCTTGCCACACAGTGTCGGCAGCCTACTTCAGGAAGAAGAAACTACAGGATGACCAAATAAGGGCAGAGGAGGAACCTGTCAGTGAGTTCAGTGGAAACGTGCAGCTTTCAACACGCACTTCAGCCTGGGCTTTCCTGGTGTACGAAGGGGATAGGAATATTCAAAGACTCAGATAATCACTTTGAAAGGAATGCAATCATAATAGAAAATACTTGATCTCTGCCCTCCAGCACCAAATAGCCCTACTTAACGAGACCTTGCATCAGGTTCCTGATATTAGACAGACGCAGTCCTTTTATAAACATCAATACCATTATCACTGCTCCTCTTATTATCGTGCAGTTGAACTACCAGTATTTGACTCCCCCGTACTGTTTTTCCATGTCAATTTCCAACTCTATTTAAAACATTAAGTGCCACCCTGCTCTAATGAAACTGTAAATGAGACAGGGTTCGGTTCTTCCTCTGAAAGGACGCGACACATCTAGAGGCTTTAGGGATCTTGAATCCAAGTAGATTGTGCATATAAAACGTGGTGCTCGAAGGCAAGGTGTATTCACAGGTGCTCATGCACTGAAAGGGTTAAGAGAATGGGAGTTCCAGCAGGAAACAGCAGGCTGGGTGTCCAGGTGCGACGTAGCTGAGCGACGCAGCCCAGTGCAGTAATCTGCTGTACCCAGCTATTCCAACACAGGCAGATCAATCCAGGGACTCTGAGATTGAACTGGCCTTGAGACAGGCAGAGAGAACAGGAGACTCCAGTCCCGTCTCCAACATCACTATCTACTGCAGGGGTCAGTCTATGATTTGGTTTTAGTTTGTTTTAATTGTGGTGCTTGTAAATCGTTTTGCTCATACAGACTTCGTTTTCCAGTCGAATATCCAAAGTAATCCTGGGGGCCACACCTGCCTCTATCCGCTATGAAAGAAAACAACTGTCTGTGTAAAACTGGAGAAGTTGACCTGTAGTAAATTATGAATCTGCCAAATATTTAAAAAAAAAAATGTTGGTATAAATCTGTATGTTCACATGCTTTAGTGGACAAAAAAAAAAAATTACAGTCCTGAATTATGTGCTGGTTATGTGACACGGACCACTGTCCTCTAATGTAAACACTGACAAACTAATTTCACCAGCCTGATTCAAACCCAGCCCAGAGAGTGGAGCTCCCCAGATCACTGTCCTGCAAATCCCTGCCTGACCCGTCACTTCAGAAGCACCTACACACAGGTGTACCACACTAGCCACAAAGCCAATCTGACACTGAATGAAAACAATGCTACCCTTAAGATAAATGTCACTCCTGCGGTCTTCCCCCTCTGATAAAAAATATCAGCACAAAGACACGTTTCACAAGCCCAATCAACACGCCTCTCCTGTACAGTGTAGAGTTTCTGGTTCTTTCTCTCCCTCCTCGTTCTTCCACCCACTCGCAGGGTAATCCCCCCCCACAGCGTCACCATGACAACCCTCCCCTCTTTCCGTAACGCATTACAAGACCCTCCTTACGCACGACGGTGGGATGAGCGGCCTGCAGCAAAGAGCAGCTTGTGTACGAGAACAGAACAATGCACTCACCCACACAGCATCCCCTTCTGTTCTGTGAGGCAGGCAGGCAGGCAGGCAGGCAGGCAGGCTCCCTGGACTGCACATTCTCAAGTGGATACACTTTCCTACTGTACAGAACTACAGGACCTTCTCACTGCAGCTGCTATGATATAAACCTCAACCTCATTTCAGAACGTCCACTTAAACTGCTGTCTTTTTTTTCTCCCACGACTGCGCTGTAATGACAAGGCAGGATTTATTTATTTATTTGTTTAGAAAGGTGAAACGAATCCTATATTATAAATCGTGAAGCTCTCAGCCAATGACAGCGCCCGATTTCAGAATATTCCATTCTGCGTCGTAGGTGTAACGCGGATAATGGGATTCGTTGTCGATCTTTTTTGTATTAAAGCGTGATTTATAAAAGGGGTTTTATGTTTCAATATGTACAGTTGACCCATGTCTCTTATGGTTTCAGAGTGTTTTTTCTGCACTCTGGGTGAGCTCAGTTTTGCTTCACAGTCCTCTTGCCCAGCCAAAGTTCATCAGTATCTCCCACGATGTACAGGACACTGTGCACTTCACAATACAGACACAGCATAGCAGAGCAACCTGCCTCCGAACACTTCATTCGGTTGCGATCTAACTCAGACTACTTTATTAATTTTATTTTTTACAAAATCAGGATCAAAGATCAAAGCACTTGTCATACACTAGCAGCCCTTGCTATAGGATGCAGGATGTAGTGCACCAGGACACAACTCCCTCCCTTGCTAGTACTGACTCTGATGGGATCCCCACAGAGGATCTCATTGTAGTTAATCACAGCGTAATTAGGAGACATGCGGAAGTGAAATGCGTTGTTGCCCATAGCGAGCGAGCGAGCCACTTACAAAATGTGCAAATCAGAAACTCGAAGTCGGTTCATCACCGGCCTCCCCCTCCTCTCTCCCACACACGCAGCGTAGCGTGCGTCCGGTTCTGACACACGTACACGACATGAAAGAGGAGAATTCCACTTCACTCTGCACAAGTGATAGGGCCTTTGTTGTTACCACGGAAACGCGCTTGTCACAGACAGCTGCAGCCTTTTAACACCTTTGCTTGTCTCTTTTCTTCAAAGCTGTGCAGATTAATCAATTCAGGCTTGCACAATGCTGGTAAAAAAAAAACCCTGGTTTCAGTCAATGTAACAGAGCTGCTTGATTGGTTACACAATGTAGCTGATACATAGGCAGGGTGATCTTTGACTAATCATAGGGAACATTACAAAGGAGAAAATGACTTCAGGCATCATTATCGAGCAAGATAATTGCTATGTGTCATACTAATTAAAGGGTTGCTCATCTATACAGTGAGACAACTTTATACAGAGTTCAGTGACTGCAGCCCAGCTCCCTAACCACTGAGCTACTCAAACCCAGGACCTTCCACACTGCAGCCCAGCACCCTAACCACTGAGCTACTCT